>OZ023262.1:188534915-189734915 GCA_964006375.1 Tillus elongatus | reverse complement strand
TCACCAACGACTTATGGGCAACCCTGTGATTGTAGAAATATTTTTTTAGCTCAAGACACCCTATAATTAATTTATACATTTTTTTTTCATATGTTGTATAATAACAGATATATTGAGCTTTATTGATTTTTTACGAAGATTCTACAAAAATTATATACCATTAAACGATAAACTCTATAGCTAAGGCTACTGCCAACCATCAGAGAAAGGGTCTATTTGATATGAATGTTCTGGAAATATTTTAATAAAATGAAGGACAATGTCGGTTGAAACTAAGACTTCATGGTTTGTAAAACATTCTTCTTGAGACATTTGATTTCCATAGCCCGTATTAGATTCAAGTTATTTGCCTAAATGTTGCCAATTTTGACGTTTTAAATCGCAACTTTGACGTTTTGCGGAAAACGCCAATTTATTTTTCTTTAAATGCCTATAATTTTTTTTCTTTTGTCCTACAGAGCTAAATTTTGATTCGTAACTTACATATAGGGATATAAACCAAATTTAGGTGCCCTTACTTTGTTAATTCCGGAGATATATATTTTTTTCGAAAGAAAACACAAAATTTTCCGGGAAAACCTGAGCCGATTTTCCTGGCTAACGAACCTATCCAAGCCGTTTACAAAAGGAAGGTATTCACCAAATTTAATTAAAATCGGCCCATTATTTTTTGAGTTATCGGTGTAATACATATATAGTGAAATTTCATAAAAATGTTTTTAATTTTTTTTTTTTTTTTTTTAATGTCAACAACACACCACGAGGGCTTACAGCCTAAATACTATCGTACCGTGGGTGTTGCCAAGGAGGAAAGAGGCAGCTTGTTAATTCTGGACTTGAAGGTTTGGAGGTTCGGAGGAGAAGGAAAAACATGTGCCGGCAAGGAATTCCACAACTTGGAAGTCCTCGGGACAAAAGAGCGGGCGTAACAAGATGTTCTATGTCTGGTGACCTGGACATTAAAAGGGTGCATTCGCTCTGTTCCCCTGGTAGATCTGCTGGGGGCAGCAGGTGGGGGAATTATGGAGGAAAGCTCCTCCGAGCAGTGCCCGTGCAGATATCTATAAAAGAGAGAGAGGTCACCAACGGCACGTCGGTGGGCAAGGGATGGAAGCCTTTGGGTGAGGGTAGGGTCACCGATGAGACGTATAGCTCTCTTTTGAATGGAGTCCAGGATAGCGAGTGTAGAAGCGGCAGCTGCACCCCAGATGTGGGAGCAGTATTCGAGGTTTGGCCTTATTTGTGAAGTGTATAAGGTATAGAGATTAGTTGGTGAAAAGTATTTGCGAGCCCGGAAGAGGAAACCCAATTTCTTAGCAGCCGCTTCTGCAATTGATGTAACATGTTGGTGCCAATTAAGGTTTCGATCCACAGAAATGCCAACAAGAGAAAAGGACTCATTACTTTGAATAACTTGGTTGTTCATTGTGATGGGTCTAGGGCTGCTGTATCTCTTGTGAGAAAGAAAGCAAGACTTAGTTTTGGTGGGGTTGAATTGTACAAGATTTCTACTTCCCCAGTCTAATATTTTTTGGAGGTCTACAGAGACAGAACCCTCCATGAGTCTGCGATCATCATCTAATTGGGCTAAAGAGACAGGCTTAGAATATTGAATGTTTGAGTGGACGGTGCTGTCGTCCGCGTAACTGTGAACTGGGTTGGATGTGCTAGAGAGGAGGTCATTGATGTGGAGAAGAAACAAAGTAGGGGCTAAAGCTGAACCTTGAGGAACTCCTGCATTAATTGGATACAGTTTAGAGGAATGGCCATCTACAACAACAGATATGCTCCTGTTGGAGAGGAAATTTGCTGTCCAGGTACAAAGTTTTGGTGGTAGGCCATAGGCCGGAAGTTTATTAAGCAGCGCTGCGTGCCAGACCTGGTCGAATGCTTTGGATATGTCTAGAGCAACAATCTGGGATTCACCGTGTTGTTCCATAGACTTGTTCCAAGAATGGGTAACAAAGGAAAGGAGGTCGGCAGTCGATCTGCGCTGACGGAATCCATACTGCCTGTCGTGGATTAGACTGTGTTTTTCAAGGAATTTTAGTAGTTCGGTATTTATATACTTTTCCATCACTTTAGAGATGACTGAAAGGAGAGAAATAGGCCTGTAGTTGCTAGGAAGCGCTTTGGATCCTTTCTTGGGGATGGGTTGTACTCGAGCAGTTTTCCAGTTACTAGGGAATATGCCTTTATTGTAAGATATCTGAAACAGACGAGTCAGGACAGGAGCAAGTTCTGGTGCGCATTTTTTGAGAACAATTGCTGGGATCTCGTCAAGGCCAGAGGCTTTCCTAGTATTAAGAGAAGAGAGCATATTTCGTACCTTTTTAGTTTTGAAAATGATATCAGTCATTTTATGCGCGACATTGGGGACTGTTGGTGGTTGAACATTTGGAGGTGGGTTGAGAGTAGAATTTCCGGCGAACAATGAAGCAAAAAGTTCAGCCTTGCCCAGGGCGGTAGAAACAATTTCATCACCTGAGACAAGAGGTGGGAACGTGCTCTTGCAGAAATTATTCCCAATAGACTTAGCAAGAGTCCAGAAGGGTTTGCCGCCGTTGGAGCTTGAGAGGACTTTGTTTTTGATGTGGTTATTAAACGAGTTTTTTGCCTCAGAAAGAATGCGGACAAAGCGGTTTCTTGCGTCGTTGAATGCTTGACGATTTTCTTGACTGGGATTGTGTAGAAGCGTTTTGTGAGCTTTGACCTTTTCAAGTCTGGCCTTGTCACAGGATTTAGAGAACCAGGGCTTTTGAGTGGCTGAAGAGGTTTTCTGTGTACGTGGAATAAATAATTCCATGCCAGCTTGGATAATTTCGGTGACGTTTTGTGAGATATCAGAGGGGTCAGGATGAGAGAAGCAGACAGACGCCCATGGAAATGAGGAAAAGTAATCCCGCATTTCGTCCCAGTTTGCGGAGTTGTAGTGCCAAACGATACGTGGGTGTGATGACTGTGTGACCTCGGGTTGCATTGCACAGCAATCAGTGACCATGCCGTGGTCTGAGCGACCAAGGGGGGCGGTGACTGATATCTTATAGCATTCAGGATTTGTAGTAAGAAGGAGATCCAAGGGATTTGAGCTGTGTGTTGGGATACGAGGAAAGTAAGTAGGTTGCTGAACCATATTGGCCAAAGAATTGCTGACTGCAAAAGCCCCTCCAAAAGTTGTTGTCAGAAGGTGACCGGTAAATGCAACAGATGAATTTAGTTGCAGCCCTGAGAGAGAGTTTTATCCATAGTATGTCTTTTCTTCCAGCTTCTAAATTGGGAAGTCTGGTGCAGGGTAGATTGCTACGGACGTATGCGCACACGCCTCCATGCAATCTAAAGGCAGTAAGGAGCTCATACCCCGGGAAATTAAGGTGATTAGTGGCTGTTTTGGCACTGATTTGGGTTTCGGTGAGGAAGAGGAGTTGGGGCCTGTTAGCCTGGAGGCAATAGTGGACGGAGTTCAGGTTAGAATTTAGGCCACATATATTCGAAAAGGATATGTTAAATCTTGAGTTGGCGCCCCCTGTACACCCCTCTCCCGGAGATCCGAATGGAGGGGTATTTTGCCTCCGGAATATTTTATACAAGGAGGAGCCATCATCATTTTTGCTTATAAGGGAAACCGACTCATACACCAGAACCGGAAACGTCCGTTGGGACTTCGCCGGCCCCTTGATGTATGGGGTGGTACCTCCTCGGGCGTGAAAAAATCCTAATAGCAAACATGTTTTTTAAGAAAGCAGGCATCAATCTATATAGTGAAAACAATGTGCCATGTTTCATCAAAATAACTTTATTGTTTGAAAATGGACAACAATTTCCGAAACTAAAATTATTCCCTAAAAAACTGGTTCCCTGGTCAACCTTATAGGCTAATAGCAAATTGAGCTATTCAGGTTTGAAGGATTTAATGAAAATTCGCTACCATAACGGATTTTCTGCGTCCCGAATTTCTTTTCTTACAAAGATGTATTATATTTCGATGGAAAATGCAAAAATGCAATAACATAGGGCGTGTTCGATTAAAAAAAAAAGAAAATTTGAATCAGCAACGACTTATGGGCCACTCTGTAATTGTGGAAATATTTTTTAAGATGTAGCTCAAGACACCCTATAATTAATGTATACCATTTTTTTCGTAACTTGCATAATAACGGATATATTGAGCTTTAAAGATTTTTTACGAAAATGTGACAAAAATGATATACCATTAAACGATAAACTCTATAGCCAACACTACTGCCAAAACATCAGAGAAAGGGTCTATTTTAAATGAATTTTCTGGGAATAATTTAGTATAATGAAGGACAATGACGATTGAAACGAAGAGTTCAGGCTTTGTAAAGCATTCTTCTTGAGACATTTTCTTTCGATAGCTCATATTAATTTCAGGATCATTGCCTTAATATTACCAATTTTGAGATTTTAAATCGCGACTTTGACGTTTTGAGGAAAACCCAAATTTATGTTTCTTTAGATGCCTGTAACTTTTTTGTCCTTTAACCTACAGAGCTTACTTTGTTAATTCCGGAGATATACATTTTTTTCGAATGAAAACTCAAAATTTTCTCGGAAAACCTCGTCCGATTTTCCTCACTAACGAACTTATCCAAGCCAAGGTATGTGCCAAACTTTATCAAAATCGGCCCATTATTTTTTAAGTGATCGGTGTGATACATACATACATATATATATATATATATATATATATATATATATATATATATATATATATATATATATATATATATATATATATATATATATATATATATATATATATATATATATATATATATATATATATATATATATATATATATATATATATATATATATATATATATATATATATATTTATATATATATAAACATATAAAAATTGAAACTGACCCCGGATATGTGTTTTGGGGGGCCTAATTAGCGCTCATTTGAGAACTTTTTTCAAAATTCAAAAGTCGGGATCTCCTCATTACTGAATTTTTTTAAAGAAAATTCACTAAAAAGAATGACAAGTCAAGAAACTGTGAGTGTTTCCTGTTATTTAATAACTTAAGCCTACAATAGCTAAGAACAGCTTGTGTGTAAAATTATCCTAGTAGGTTTTGATAATCAATCAAGTGCAAATGTAATCAATCACAGTTTAATCCAATTAACATGACTGACGCTGTGACGCAAATAGATCTAACTCAGTGTTAACGGACAATATGAGTTGCGCTGCGTTATCGGACCGTGGAGGTATCAAGTAACAACGTGATACCGCATTTAACACAGCAACTAACCATTGCTCCAATACCGGAACCTCAAGCACAAATATTCCCAAGAATATATCAGTAGATTCTATCGCAAAGACCATTTCTGGAATATATTCAGGATGTGGCTAGAGACCCGACGTCATTAGCAGCTGTGCCACCTGAGTTTGCCTCTCCGGAAACCCGCACTGATAACGCTCCCAACATAACCTCTTGTGACCAACAAATACTCCAATTTATAGCGCACCCTCCACGATAAATTGGTTTAATATGCGTCACGGAAACGATTCGTGCTTTTATGGATATCACCCTTTTTCAGAGTATATATAACTGCTGTTGTGCTGGTAGGACTGAAAACTCACGTGACTGCAGAGTAATATTATTGTACTTTCCTTATCTGTGTAATGGAAAAATCCCGGAATTTTAAGAATGTTAAATGTAAGTGTAACTGGAAGAACAGGAACATTTTCTGCCCTCTAGCGATTCTGTTTTCACTCTCTGAATATCAAATTATTGACATAGGTAATAAAACTAAGTATAATGCATGTGCTGCCATCTACGGGATTCGTTCTACATCACGCTTTAGACGCCGAAGAGACAACTTCTTATCCATAGCCGTCACATAAGGATAGTAAATCGTAGAAAACTATATACTGGTTAATTCTCGATTATAGACACTCATTGAATATAATCTCGCTACAAATTTTGCCAACTGTAAGGACTGTTATAAACCATTGACTACTTATTACTCAATGGTACAGAATGAACATGTAACCCTGGTTGACCAAAACAGTCAATATTTCGGTGTTTCTAAGAGTAGAAGAATTCTAGTCAGGCAGGTCCTCATACATAATCGCCGCAAGATGTCTCAATAATACAGTGATAGTATTTTTAAATATAGAATAATACATTACCTATATTTTTTGTATTTACTTATTTTTAAAAAACTCTGGACGCAGCAAGTGCGTTATGGTAGTGAATTTGAATTTTCATAAAAATGTTTTTAATTGCAAATTCGTGTTTCCTTTTTAAGAAAGCAGGTATCAATTTTGGTTAGCAGTATAACCTATATAGTAAAAACAATGTGCCATGTTTCATAAAAATAACTTTATTGTGTGAAAATGTACAAAAATTTCCAAAAGTAAACTTAAAGTGTTCACGGAAAAACTCGTTTCTTGGTCAACCTTATAGGTTAATAGCAAATTGAGCTATTCAAATTTGAAGCATTTAATGAAAATTCGCTACCATAACGCACTTGCTGCGTCCCGAATTTCTTTTCTTACAAACATGCATCGCTGAAAAATTCAAAAATGCAATAACATAAGGCGTGTTTGATTAAAAAAAAAGAAAATTTGTATCACCAACGACTTATGGGCCATCCTGTGATTGTAGAAATATTTTTTTAAGATGTAGCTCAAGACACCCTATAATTAATATATACAAATTTTCTTCATATCTTGTATAATAACGGATATATTGAGCTTTATTGATTTTTTACGAAAATTCGACAAAAATTATATACCATTAAACGATAAACTCTAAAGCTAAGGCTACTGCCAAGCATCAGAGAAAGGGTCTATTTGAAATGAATTTTCTGGAAACATTTTAGTAAAATGAAGGACAATGACGGTTGAATTGAAACTAAGACTTCAGAGTTTGTAAAAGATCCTTCTTGAGACATTTGATTTCCATATCCCGTATTAGATTCAAGTTCTTTGCCTAAATGTTGCCGATTTTGACGTTTTAAATCGCAACTTAGACGTTTTGAGGAAAACCCCAATTTATTTTTCTTTAAATGCCTATAACTTTTTTGTCTTCTGACCTACATAGCTAAGTTTTGGTAGGTGGCTTACCTATAAGGATATTAACTAGCGTACCAAATTTGGTTGCCCTTACTTTGTTAATTCCGGAGATATAAATTTTTTTCGAAAGAAAACACAAAATTTTCCGGGAAAACCTGGGCAGATTTTCCTGGCTAACGAACTTATCCAAGCCATTTGCAAAAGGAATTTTTCCACCAAATTTAGTCAAAATCTGCCTATTATTTTTTGAGTTATCGGTGTGATACATACATATATATATATATATATATATATATATATATATATATATATATATATATATATATATATATATATATATATATATATATATATATATATATATATATATATATATATATATATATAATATATATATATATATATATATATATATATATATATATATATATATATATATATATATATATATATATATATATATATATATATATATATATATAAACATATAAAAATTGAAACGGACCCCGGATATGTGTTCTAGGGGGCCTAGTTCGCGGTCATTTGAAGAAATTTTTTCAAAATTCAAAAGTCGGGATCTCCTCATTAGTGAATTTTTTTTAAGAAAATTCACTAAAAAGAAATACTTATTTTAAGTAGGCATGGCATGTACAGTTTTACTGCTCTAGGATTGAAAATTATCTTTTATTTATATTTACGATTTTTACATTTTTTTAACATTCTGATCTTAGAGGTTCAATAATTGTTTATTCATTTCGAGCTTCCGAACAGAATGGAACTTAGGAGTAATTCTTAGTGTTTGGACAAAATTTATGACATGAAATGTTAAAATAAAAAAAAGTCTGAACGCAGCAAGTGCGTTACGGTAGTGAATTTTCATAAAAATGATCTACACAATTTAGTCACTTTTTGTAGAAAAAACTTATTAACGAGGAGATTGTCACTTAAATTTTGAAAACATTCAATCGAAAGAGCGGTTACTTGGTCCCATAGAACCTATATCCGGGGTCAGTTTCAATTTATAATATATATATATATATATATATATATATATATATATATATATATATATATATATATATATATATATATATATATATATGTGTGTGTGTGTGTGTGTGTGTGTGTGTGTGTGTGTGTGCGCGTGTATATGTATCACACCCGTAACACAAAAAATAATAGATTGATATAATTTGGCAGGTATCTCCTTTTGTAAATGGCTTGTATGGCTTGTATACGTTTGTTAGCAAGGAAAATTAAACAGTTTTTCCAAAAAAAAATATGGGTTTCTTTCCGGAAAGTTTTTGCATCTCCAAAAATAACAAAGGTATGGCAACCACATTTGGTACTCAAGTTTACGTTGTAAAAAGTAACCTACGTTGGATTTCTAGAAAGAAATAGTGCTGCAATCCTTACTGTATACGTTGCTGTGATAATCTACTCTACGCAGAAAGACATTTAATGAAACGAATCTGGGTCCATGACTTGAAACAAAGAAAATATTCGTATCCCTGTACCCATAAACGCCTGAAACGTTGTATTACTCGAGTTTTAACAAATAAATGTCAAAGAGTGACACAAAACCAAAAGATTTTCGTGATTAACACAATGTATTGAATAGACAAATAATAAGCGCTGGCGCAAAGGAAACAAGAAATAACATAAAAATTACTTTGAAATTTTTATATTTTTTTCTTCTTCAAAGTCACGATTTAAAGCGTCAAAATTTACAAGCTTAAGAAAAATTGCTGAAACGAATGTGGGTTATATAGAAGAAATATTGTAAAAAAAATGTGTTTTAAAAAGCCTTCAGTTTCTACTTCAACTGCGGTTGTCCTTCATTTTACTGAAATTTTTGCAGAAAATTCATTTTAAACAGACCCATTCTCTCCTGCTTTGGCAGTAGTCTCAGTTAATTGTTTCAGTTGTAGTCTATAATTTGTAGCAAATTTTCGTATAAAAACATTGCTATTTAGAAGATGAGCGCGAACTAGGCCCCCTAGAACCCATATCCGAGATCAGTTTTCTATCTCTCTCTCTCTTTTTCTCTCTCTTTCTCTCTCTCTTTCTCTCTCTCTCTCTCTCTCTCTCTCTCTCTATATATATATATATATATATATATATATATATATATATATATATATATATATATATATATATATATATATATATATATATATTTAGCTTTACCGTAGAAATGCGCCACCCTATATGCATAAGCTAAATATATACGTTATTATATAAGTTATGAGAAAAATTTATTTGTATTAATCGTTTGGAGTCATGAGTTGCATCTTACAAAATCATTTCAAAAATCAAAGAGTCGCCCATAAGTCGTTGGTGATCAAACTTTTCTTTTTTTATTGAATACCCCTTATATTCTTACCTTGCTGCATTTGCCAGCTTATTATAATGCATATTTGTAAAAAAATATATCTTTACCGTTTTTTGGTTACCTCAATTGTTTTGCAAATTTTCACATTCTTGGCACATATTGAAAATCGTTTTACGGCGTTTTTACCAATACTTATTGAAGTCGCATGAAAATGAAGCATTTAATGAGGTTTTCGTTTATATTATTCCTCGAAAATATCTTGTTGTTATATACAGTGCGCTCTCAGTTAGAGGCTGAATTTGAGAAAAATTCAAACTGCCAAACCATTCTTTTTGGAACAGCCTATACTTTATTTTAATTTTAATTGCAGAGTTTATAATCTTAATTTTATGTATCTTATCGACAAATTTTTGTTTGAAATATATCAGTGAGTTTTTGCAGAAATTAGACTTTATCAAATTGTTGTGAAATTAGTGATTAATGATTGATAAGTAATGTTTGATAAGTTATTGTAAAAAGATGTTTGAAAATTCACATTAAAAAATCTATTTTCAAATTTTCGTGGAGAGAAAAAATTATTTAGAATATTGTCGTGTAAAAAACTTTTTTAACTAATTTTCGTAAAACGACTTGTATATAAATTTCGTGTAATATTATTAATAATAAATATTTTAAGCCAATTCTTGGAACAAAAATTGCAAATTTTCGTAAAAGAGTTTATTCGCAAACTTCCAAATAAAAACAATTTTTCTATCTTTTAAAAAGCTTTTTGCGAATAATTATAGCTTGGTAGATGCAGCTCTCGTATAATTTTTTTGAATTGTTGACCCTGAAAATCGGACACATTTTTTTGACATAGCTTTATTTATTTTTGGAAAATTTTTATATTTTTTTAACAATAAAATTATTTTTATTAAATATAGTACATGGTTAATATAGGGTTCATATATTAATATATATATATATATATATATATATATATATATATATATATATATATATATATATATATATATATATATATATATATATATATATATATATATATTGTGAACTAATATAACTATAGAAATGTTTCAAAAGTTTCAAAGTCGTGATCTCGTCATAAGCGAATTATTTCTATGCAAATTCGATATAAAAATGCATTTTCGACGTAAATTTAAGAAAAGAGACCAAAAGAACGTCCTAACAACTTTGGATACATCAAAGCCATACATTTTTTTAAAGAAAATTCCCTATTTCTGTTAACATTAGTTGAGAAAAATTGACGTAAAAATTCGATAAAATAGTTTTCAGAAAAATGTTCTCAAACAATTTTTATTTACAATAATTCATTATCACAATATCTCTTACGAATTTCGTTAAAAAATGTTCCAACAAAACTTTACGGAACATCATTTCACACAAAAATTCGAAACAATGGGGTTTGATCAAGTTACGTTGGGTTTTGGGATGATCCTTTCTTTAGCGGCCCAAATAAAAGTAGCATGCTTTAATAGTACTTTATATAGCCTATATAACAGTGGCAAAAAGAGATTTCGAAAGTACATCGGAGCCAAGATATACAGGGTGATTCTTCAGGTAATCAGCATTCATATCTCGGTAAATATGACAACTAGAGCTTAGAAGAAAAACATATTTATATTATAATGTTTTCTTTTGTTCTACTTTTCCTGAAATCCCTAATGTTGTTCTAAATTTTTTGCCTGAGTTATGACTAGCTTGTACAGGGTGTTCACGTCAATCGTTTACAATATCCATCACCGTTATTATTGAAACCACAATGTGGTACAAATGTGGAAAGTTGTATAACTTTTCACGGGCATCTCGATTCTTACGTCAAAAAAAATGCGCAGGAAAATCTCGAAAATTTAAAATAATAAAACTATTTGTTCCCTGTGGTACACTAGTATTGACAATAACACACAATGTTCTATAGTCACAATATAGTTTTATTAATATATATATAAATGTCTTGAATACACAGTGAGTTATTCTGTATCTTAACTAGGCCGCGTTACATTCAACAATGAATCTCCTTTCCCAACGTTCGTGCTTCGTTCTCAGTCCACGTTATCTCTTGGTGAATCATTATGCTCCGTAACCGGTCGCCACAATCCCTCCTTTTTCTTCAGCTTCAGTGGTGGTATCCTTGTAGGTGTGATGTCGTCCTCGTGCTCGATAACGGAGCGACCGGCTGGTGTGGAATGGTTGGAGGCGGCGTGATCAGTTGAAGAGCTAGTTGGGACAAAAGTTAAATGTTTAAAATATTCTGCTGATTCTCCCGGTACTTTTTTTTACATGTGTCGTGTGGCGTTTAAATGTTTTCCCATCTTTATTTAGCGTAACTTCATTCCCTTTTCTTTCTATCACTTCATACTCTTCGTCGCGAAATCTACCCTCTAGTTTATTTGCCCTCGCCATGTTCTGTACTATTACTTTATCCCCCGGCTGTATATCGCACTCTTTTGACCTTCTAACCTTATCTTCTCTATCCTTTCCTTTTTGCTTCATAATCATATCATTGTCTTTGGCTTCTTGATCGCCCTCGCTCTTTACAAGGTCGGATATAGAAGGAATTTTGTCACGAATATTTCTACCCAATAGTAGCTGTGACGGCGACTTTCCTGTTGTTCCGTGTGGTGTGACATTGTACATCAAAATGAAGTTTCTTATTTCGGTTCGATAGTCTCTTTTATTAGCATGCGCAATTTGAAGTCTCTTTAGTATTGACTTATTTGCATTTTCGACTTCGCCATTGGCTTGGGGCCAATACGGTGGAGTTCGTATTAGCTCAATGTTGTGACTGTTACAAAAATCTACAAATTCTCGGCTCACAAATTGTCTCCCGTTATCTGCTCTGATGCGCCTTGGGAAACCCAGTCTTGAAAACATCTCTGTTAAATGGTCGATGATTATGGATGATGTTGTGGATTTTAGAAATTTGATCTCTTGATATCTGGAGTAATAATCGATTATAACCAGTACCATATCTCCGTTTGGCAGAGGCCCCATCAGGTCTATGGCCAGACATTGCCAAGGCTCTTCTGGAAACTTGTGGCGTGACATCGAAGGTGGTTTGTTAGGCTGTGATACCAAGAGACAGTCTCGGCATTTTTTTACGAATTGTTCCGTAGGTCGATCTAACAATGGCCACCAAACCTTTGCACGCAGACGCCTTTTCATGACTGTTTCTCCAGGGTGCCCTTCATGCGCTAGTTCTAAGACTCGGTTTATTAACGATTGGGGAATCACGAGACGATTACTTCTCAACAGGACTGAATCCATAGATGATAGCTCTGATTTGAACGGGGAGTATATGTTTTTATCTGCAGTGGGCCAAGAGTTGTTATTAAGTTTGTTTATTGCTTCTGTTATTTCTTTATCTATCCTGCTTTCCGCAATAACTTGTGATATCTTCAACGCTTTGGGTGTGCTTCTTTCTATCACTGAGAAAATGTGTCTTTCGGTTCCAGCATCAAATGACTTTTCGTTTTCTAACTTGCAGAGCCTTGAAACTGAATCTGCAATGTTAAGTTTACCCGGTTGATACTTAACTTTAAATTTAAAGGCTTGTAGTCTAAGTAGCCATCTCTCGATGCGAGCCGGCGGTTTTGATGTTGGTCTAAATATAGTTTCAAGAGGTTTGTGGTCCGTAACGAGTTCGAATTCTAGTCCTGCTAAATATAAATGAAACCGTTCTACTCCCCATACCAAAGCTAAACTTTCTTTTTCTGTCTGTGAGTAGCGTCTTTCAACGTCCGACAGACTTTTACATGCGAATGAGATTACTTTAGGGTTATCCTGCTTATCCAGCTGCAGCAAAACTGCTCCTAGAGCTACAGGACTGGCATCTGCAATAAGCCGGGTACGCCGCTGTGGGTCAAAATATGCTAATGTTGGGAGCTCGGCTAAGTAACCCTTAAGCGTATTGAAGTGCTGTTGGTGAATATCCGTCCATACGAATTTCTCATTAATTTTCGTTAATTGGCGCAAAGGCTCTGTTGTCGTTCCTAGATCGGGAATAAACTTTCCGAGGTATGTCACCAAGCCCAAAAAGCTACGTACTTCTTCTTTATTTTCCGGTGGACGAAAATCTAAAATGGCTTTTACTTTCCTCTTGTCGGCATCTATACCTCTGTTAGATATCTTGTGACCCAAAAAGTCTAATTCTTGCACCTTTATTCGGCACTTTGTTTTGTTTAGTGCAACATTGTTTTCCTTGAGGACATTTAGAACCTCCTTAACACATGTGTCGTATTCTAATTCAGAAGATCCAAATATAATTATGTCATCTAAATAATTTAAGCAATTTTTACACGATGATAGCATCCCTTCAAATATTCGCTGGAATATTTCGGGTGCCGAATTGACTCCAAACATCAACCGTTTATATCGGAACATTCCTTTGTGACTAATGAATGTTGTAATAGGACGACTATCTGGGTGTAACTCAAGTTGGTGATAGGCGTTTAACAAATCGAGGCGTGAAAAATAGTTTGCATTTCTGAGCTTAGTTAAGAAGGAGTCAAATGTCGGCAAAGGGTAGTTCTCTCTTTGGATAGCTTCGTTTGCTCTACGCATATCAACGCAGATTCGAGTGTCTCCGCTGGACTTAAAAATAACAACTACCGGTGATATCCAGGCGCTAGGTTCCATTACTCTTTCAATTATGTCATTTTGTAAGGCCTCGTTCAGCTTGTCTTCGACCTGTGATTCGACTGCGACTGGAACTCTTCTTACTGGTTGTTGTACGGGTTTTACGTATGGGTCTATGCATAGTTTTACTAAAACATCTTTTACTTTGGAAAACGGGGTTGTTTTCTCTATTTTATTTACATTAAGTCCTAACTTTAATATTCCCAATTCCTTGGCTGTATCTTTTCCCACTATGGAAATGTCTCCATTTGTTACCACATAAAAAGTTGCAATGAGCTCACGTTCACCTGGGATGTTAATTGTTGTTGTGAATCTGTATTTAATTTCGAGTGACCTACTAGTGCCATATGGTTTTAGCGAATGCGTATTCTTTGTGGTAAGATCCCAATTAATTGCGTTATGTGAAGAAAGTGATTCCCAGTCAGTTCCTCTTATTATGTTGGCCTTTGACCCCGAATCTATAAGCAATACTAATTCAACTCCACCTACTAAACATTTCACCAAGTCGTCGTACGAATCATCTTGGTTGGACTGCTTTGCTTTATGGACACTAAAACAGTCAAAATTAGCGCTGTCATTTCCTGTTGGGTCCGCTTCCGTTTCTTCAGTATCCACAAAATTTACCCCCGATCTAAATCGTTTACCACCTCGGGGAAACTTGGACTGGAATGGTCTTTTAGGTGTTTCGCGCGTTCTACAACAGATAGCAAAATGACCTTGAAAGCCACACTTTCGACATTTGACTTCTCGGGCCGGGCATACTTTTATATTATTATTATGGTTAGTTTTCCCACACCTCGAACATGGGTACACTTGTCTGTTGTGCTTTGTTCCAATTTTGTTTACTGTCAGAGATGAGGCACTTTGGTCACTTGAACCTGCACTCATAACCGTTGATTGGTTTGCTATTTGTTCGTGCACCTGACACAGATCAATAATTTCATCGAGAGTGCGTTCCTTTTCCAAAAGTTTCCTTTTTAAATCTGGTGAAGCCCAACTATCAATAATTTTATCTTTCATGTTTATTTCACTAGCTTCCATAACACTACTACCGAAAAAACAACGCTTCGCCTGTTGTCTTATCTTCAACAAGAATTTGTTAAAGTTTTCACTTTCGTCTTTCTTGATACCTCGGAATACATGGCGTTCAAATGTAGAATTTTGTTTGGGAGAAAAGTAGTCTGATAATTTATCCACTAGTGTTTTAAAAACGTCGTCATTTTCTTCCGTATTGACTGACCCAATAGCTCCTGGTAAACTATAAGCTACCTCTTGTAACTGTGGACCGCCCAGGTGCAAAAGTTTGTTTCTCTTCTTTACAACATCGGTGATGTCTTCTGAGGCTAGGTATAGATCTAGCGCTCTGAGCCATTTCTCCCACTCCGCTCTAAGTAAAGCCTTGTCGAGGGTATCGCATAAGAATGGTCTGATTCCTGTCTCTGCCATAGTTGACTAGGAAAGAAGAAAAACAAAGAATAAAGATTCAAAAGTATGTTATATCAATTTCCATGCGCACGCGAGAAAAACCTAAAAAGCTCTCAATCCAAAGTACGGTTTTTTCTGTACCAATTTTTTTTTTTTTTAATGACATATTATGTAATATTTAGATGTCTAAATCGAACACTTTATGGGTTACATGAGACCTAGCATAAAGTTAATATAAACATTACTTCAAACAAGAATTTTCTCCGTTTAACATACGTCATCAGTTGGCAAAAACATTCGGTTAAATAGGTAGCGCGACACAATAAAGCAAAATATAAACAAAATAAAATATAGTGTCGTAATGGTTAATATTTGTTTAAACTTGCCGATATTGTTATTATATACGTACATACATAAATACAATTAAATGTACTTTTAAGTGATTTCATTCAGCTGATTTTGTTTACAATATAATTTCCAATAAATTCAGAGTTCTCATTTTAATAAAACATGTTTATCAAGTCGCATTTATCTTATCTCGATTTGTCGTAGGAATATGTAGTAAATATTTCACTAAAATATAATATCATTTCTAAATATATACATATATTTACATATACACATATATATTTTTTTATTCGCGTGCGCATTCTTATTGTAAAAAAAAAAGCAAACTCATGATTCATACTCGTTGGTTCATAATTGGGAGTCTTTTATACACACATATATACACATATATGTACACACATACATACACACATATTTGGCTCACAGCCATCCTCTGTTTAATTTTCTCTCTTTCTTTGGTGCTCACAGCCCTACGTTTTTTTTTTCTTTCTTTGGTGCTCACAGCCCTACTTTTTGGTGCTCACAGCCCTACTTTTTTTTCTTTCTTTGGTGCTCACAGCCCTACTTTTTTTTCTTTGGTGCTCACAGCCCTACCTCGATGCCCACAACAATACACATGCATCCCGTAGGCATCGGAATCCAAGTTAATATTAAAAAATGTAGTCATGTTTAGTGTGTCAAAAAAAAACATCTCATAATTAAATTATTATCTCTGTACAGTTAAGAATTCTTACCTTTATAATTAGACGTATATAACAGGTTTAAAGAATCCTCGTCGCCACTTGTGGTACACTAGTATTGACAATAACACACAATGTTCTATAGTCACAATATAGTTTTATTAATATATATATAAATGTCTTGAATACACAGTGAGTTATTCTGTATCTTAACTAGGCCGCGTTACATTCAACAATGAATCTCCTTTCCCAACGTTCGTGCTTCGTTCTCAGTCCACGTTATCTCTTGGTGAATCATTATGCTCCGTAACCGGTCGCCACATTCCCGTTTACAGAAGATAAGTTTCCACATGCCGTTGTGAGAAGGTTTCTGAATACGCTTGTTTGTCATTTGTACTTAGTTCTAACCAATGGACATGTAGAATATTGTCAGACAATAAATTAATAAAGTAAAGAATAAGAGTCTGTGATTAAATAGACTATTCTTTTTAGCAAATTTTCGTAAGAAAAAACTGCTAGGCACCTTTTGTACTTAAAAGAATATATATTTTGAGGAGTGCGTACTAGGACCCTCAGAACGCCAATACCACGAATACACAAACTTCGTAGCATATCTGAGAAGGGCCTGTGGTAGACCGTACCAAAGGCCCTCGACAAAAATAACACACAAAGTTGATGTCATCTAGTATCTGGAACTGACAGGCACACTCTAAAACCGTGTTGGCATTGAGATTATATTAATGTCAAGTCATTTTATAATTCTATTACAACATAACTTTTCAAAAATGCTTGCTGTACACGCTGGCAAAGATAAAAGGTGGTAATTTCCAAGGTGAGGGTTATAAAGAATGTTAGAAAATATGCCATTCTCAAACGAGTTGGTAATCAGGAAACTAGCTACTTTGGCAAGGTCATATTTGAGATACTTCATAAGCAAATACGATCAGTAATCGACCCCAAACGAGATGAATGATTTAGTCTACTTATAACGCTAAGAACGTCGACGTCTATCACAGGAAACAGGAAAAGTGTGGACGCAGCAAGTGCGTTATGGTAGCGAATTTTCATAGAAATCATATAGATTTTTCTACGAAAATTATATATATATATATATATATATATATATATATATATATATATATATATATATATATATATATATATATATATTCCGTTTTATTTTAGTTTATTTATTTGTTCCCTATAATTGCACAATATCTCTTATATAAAAGCGTTAGCTTGTGCATATAAAATAACATAATTTGTATCAATGATTGATCTATCTTTTCAAATAATCAAGCGCCAAATAAGTCGTTTTTAACGACAGTTTCAGAATTTACTTAATTTTCCTTCAATTCTTGATTGTCTTGATTTATTCATCAATATGCTCAACACCACCCCTCCCTACGTTCATATTGGCCCTAATCTTAGATTTATCAACACAAAATGATCTATTTATGCACAGAATATGTAAGGACACTCTAAGCCCTCAATCTGCCTACTCTTCAGAGTGGTGGACAAAGGTGGGTAAAGGAAATATGTAAGGACACTCTTAGGCCTCATTCTGCCTACTACTTAGAGTGGTGGACAAAGGTGGGTAAAGGAAATATGTAAGGACAGTCTAAGGCCTCATTCTGACTACTCCTTAGAATGGTGGACAAACGTGGGTAAAGGTAATATGTAAGGACACTCTAAGGCCTCATTCTGACTACTCCTTAGAGTGGTGGACAAACGTGGGTAAAGGTAATATGTAAGGACACTCTAAGGCCTCAATCTGCCTACTCCTTAGAGCGGTGGACAAAGGTGGGTTGGGTTATTGTAGCTCGATTACGGGGCCTCAATCTGACTACTCCCCAAATCTCGCCGGAGATCGTTTGTGAGGTCTCAGTGTGTTCAACCCTAGGCCTCAGAGAGATCTGGCAGTTCGTTGTAAGTCTTGCCTTATATATGTCGTTCCGTCTACCTGCTTCGTTATCAGTGAAAGTAGTGGGGTCACCGTCAATTAAGTGGGGGGCTTCGGTGATGGTACTTAGAGGATGAGAAGGATTAAGAGGCTCACCGGCATATGTTAAGGCAGATAATGGAGTAATAAAATTGTCTGTGGAATTTATTTTCTTTTTGTGTGTTTGTAAAGAAGATATAATAGGTTTCCAAGTAGTTGGAAGGCGAAGACCATCATCTCTCTTATTTAAACAATCTGGACGTTTTTCAATCTCGATTGCTTCGCGGATAATTCTCGTTTTGAAGTTTTAAACCGGTGCTATTGTTTTGGCATTATCGAAGTCTGTTTTGTGCCCTGTATGAATATGATGCATGGCCAGCGCCGATGAGGGGTCGGATTTTCTAACTGCGAGGGTGTGTTCATATATTCTATTGTGGATGCGTCTATTTGTTTGTCCTACATAATTTCGGGAACAGTCGGAACAAGGAATTTTGTAAACTCCGTGGGATGCGTTTGGAATCGTATCCTTGGGAGTTTTTATCAGATTTGACAGTTTCTGTTGTGAATACGGTTTTGATACTATGGGTTCTAAAAATTCTGCTGATTTTGTCGGTGACACCTTTAATGTATGGTAAAAACGCTGTGTGTTGTTGTGTGGACTCTGTTTGTTCTTGTTGTGTTGTAGTGGTTTGTTGTTGTGCGTTTCTAATGTTTCGTAGTATGTGATTATTGTCGTATCCGTTTTCTAGCAATGTCTGTCTTAGAAAGTTTAATTCTGTCTGTTTGTTGTTGTTGTCCGTTAGTCTAAGCGATCGTGTTACTAGTGTTCGAACCACGGAATTTAGTTGTGATGGGTGATGGTGAGATTGGGCGTTAAGATAACGATTAGTGTAAGTTGGTTTTCGGTAGACAGTGTAATAAAATCCTCTGACTGGGTTTTTAGTGATGCGTACATCTAAGAAAGGCAAAGAAAAATAACTTTCTATTTCCATGGTGAACTGGATTTGGGGGTTCATGTTATTTAGGTAAGAAAGGAATTCGTCTAGAGATTCTTTGCCGTGTAGCCAGACACCGAAAATAACGTCAACGTATCTTAACCAACAGGTTGGTTTAAGTAAAAATACACACATTCAAAATACACCCTACACTTGGGGACACTCTAGACAGACTACCAGATAGTAAATCAGAACATGTTACACGGCAAAAGACGGACGTACAAAAAAGAAAATTACAGCATCTTCTAGACAACAAAAATCTCACCGAACACGTCTATACAACAATTGTTATAGAATAGATTAGATTCCTGAACAAGGTTGCTTAGTAATGGCTTTATAACAACGATCTTCCAAACATATTTGCCAAATTGAAAACGTTAATAAAACTATTCTTTAGGCGTTCAGATTTATAAAAGAGTTTTATTAATATTTTCTACGATATAAAATTGCTGCAAAGAGCATACTCTACTTGAACGGAAGTGTGAACTTTTTTATTATGTTTGCATGGAACACTTACTGCAATAGAAAACTTGGAAAACAAATATAGTACAAAATTATTTCTTTGCATTAAAGTGCATTCACAGGGACATTTATAAAACATATAGCATTTTTTTGTACCTATACACTAAAGATATAAACTGCAACATAGGAATTTTTTATAAAACAATATATTTATATAAATAGATAAACAAACAAACTGGTTAACAAAACCTAATGACCAAAAATTCGTTAACAAAAAAATACTGTGTGTTTGTGTGTTTGTTTCTTTGACGTCGGTCTATTTCCGCGACTATGGACGATAACTGACGCCAGGGAGCAGTTTAACCCCACTATCCTGAAAATTTTGCCAAACTACTGATTTTATGTATAGAGGATACGGATATTTAACACAAAAATGTGCGAATGGTCTGCGATTGTTCTTATGAAAATTCACTACCACAACGCAGTTGCTGCGTCCCTTACTTTTTAATTTCATGCCATCTGTTGTTCTGACGTCTTGAAAGAGTGGGCTGGATGTACTTTCACGTAATTGTATAGTGTTTACAACAGTTTTTGGGATTTTAGTGGCCGAAGTGTCTCGATCGCTAATTCGGGTAGTATCTTTTACCCGTGTTATTTGTATTATTGTTTCGTCCTGTAGTATGAGACTTTAAGCACTTAGCTCGCTTTAACTCGTTTCAGATTTAATTTTTAATGTGTACATTTGTATACAACTCCAAATGGTGCCAACCAAATTACTTCAACTTGACAACAGTGGTGTATATGCACAATTTATAGCTGCATGTAAAGTCTCATTTCGGTTACTCTATTACTTTCAAAAATGTCTCATTTCGGTTACTCTATTACATTCAAAAATGTTTTTCTATATTTTGGGGCAAATAATATCCCTTATAGGTGATACCAAGAAACCAATTTTTTCGGGAACACTTCTACACTTCTACATTTTTAAACAAAAAAGTTATTTTGATAAAGCATGGCACATTGCTATATAGGTTATATTGGTAACCAAATTTGATGCCTGCTTTCTTAAAAAGTAACACACATATTTGCTATTAAAAACATTTTTATCAAAATCTACTACCATAACGGATTTTATGCCTCCAGACTTTTTGTACTTCCTTATTTCATTCTCCTTCCTATTCCTTAGGTTTCCAACCCGAAATCTCTTTTCAGGAACACATTCATTATATAACTCCTCCAGGATGGAAAAGTATATCTGGAACTCATCTTCTTTATCGTTGAGTTCCATGGCAGATGTCAACTTTACTGCATGCAGTTTATGGATATACACTACTCAACATTCAAAGCGTCTCTCGCAAAAATTTTGCGATTTTAAAATTTGATATAACATTAGATTGCCGCGACAAAATTGAAAACTCAAAACGTTCCGTCAAGCAAAATCGGAGTAATTAGCAATTGAAAATATCAATGTGTCAAAAGTACCACTTAATTGGCGAAAATGGATGGAATGCAATTATAAATGTATATATTTTTAAAACAAGCGTCTTTGGGTATGGTGATTATTATACAAAAGTTTAAGTAGAGGACATGCCCTTCACTTTCGAAACATAAAATACAGATTGTTTCATTTCGAAAACTTTAGTTACGGGAGTGTGAATTTTTTAGAATTCAGCCACTATCTGAAAGCGCCTGTATAAAGCAATCTTGATTTTTTCGACGAATAATATATATATATATATATATATATATATATATATATATATATATATATATATATATATATATATATATATATATATATATATATATATATATATATATATATATATATATGAGGATTGTTCAATTGAAACCCGTCTTTGGTTCAGAAAAAAATTATTGGCAATTATATTTACCACTTTTATTAAGGCATATATCCCATTGTTTCACCAACCGACGTATACCCTGCTTAAAGAATTCTTGTGGCTGCTGCTCGAAGAATTCTTTTACGCCATTTTGTACTCCTTCGTCCGACTGAAAACGATTACCTTTTAACGCCTTTTGCTGTAACCCAGTTTGTGAACGATAATATGGACAGATCCTATACTCACACCAACATTTTCTGAAATTGCTCTAATCAGGCCTTCTGCACATGCTACATTCCTGTCTGTTGACGCAGTACTCAATGCGCCTGGTCGCGGTTTATCATTCGTCATCTCTTTCACTCTTAAATTTTCGACACCATTCCTTGACAGTTGGATACGCAAAACATGAGTTTCTATACAATGCTTGCATTCGCGTATGGTTGCAAACCTTTAGCACACAAAAATTGAATGACCGCAGGGTAATTATATTTGGACGAATTGTTAACAACCAACGCCATTTTAAAGTCACAATTCTTAAAATCGCTGTCAAATAGAAATGATAGGAACTGATCAGTGTGATGTTTACAGACACAACTAACATTGCAATATATATATATATATATATATATATATATATATATATATATATATATATATATATATATATATATATATATATATATATGTTTATGTTTATGTTTATGTATAAATTCAAACGGACCTTGAATTTGGGTTCTAGGAGCCCTAATTCATGCTTATTAGAGATAAATTTCCGAAAGTGTCACCATCGTTAATTCTCTTTTAATGAATTTTCTTAATGAAAATTCACCAAAAAAAATTCGATTTTTCTTCCCGTTTCCATAATTCCACACGTTTAAGGCGGTGTGGAAGTAAAACCGTTACAACTTACTTTAGAATAAAAGGGCATTAATTATACATAAGACTTAGTTATCGCATCCAAAACTTAAGTTATCCAATAATTCACCGACTATAGCTTACAGTGGTTTTTGTCTTAGAAATAATGGGATTTTAATCTACGGAAAATTCGGAATTGCAACACGTTGCAGTTCCGAATTGTAATTACCCACTACCAGATGAATGTTGGTCCGGAAATAAATTAAGCTCTGTTAGACAAGAAGTCTCCGTTTGTTTTACGAGTCATTTGATCTGCAAACCTATATTTCATTTCTGCGGTGTATATTGCTGTAAGTTGCCCCCGGAAAGAACAACTCGCTTTGTCGATAACCAATTGTTTTTTCTATTTGAAATACTGCTGCTTTATAAATATTTAGCAACGAGTTTATTTGAAGCTGCTGGCAGAATTTCTAGGTTATTTGTACTTACAAATCTCTAATATTAATCATGGAATTCTCGTCGTTTTATGGGAATACGTACGCGACTCATATTTTATGTGAAATTGCCGTATAAAATTTTATTGGGATTATATGTTCTTTCAGTAAGGAGTTTTTATGTCCCATTTCACATTATTTTGCACTTTTAGGTCACAATTTTGTAACTTAGAATATCTTAAGGAATTATACTCAATAAATATTTTCGACCTAATTTGACTTTGGGAACCTTTCTGAAATCGCAGCTCAGCAGAAATATTTTACGGTCACTTTATGTGGGGCAGCTAGAGATTACAGCTTTTACGCTAAGGTACTAAACGGAAATGTAATCTGTTTTTAAGTTGTGTAAATTTTTATTATAGTTTATCCTGCGTCACAAATGAAGTTTATTTATTGTTCACTAAAAACTTATCCCGAGTAGCAAAACGATACAAAAGTCATCACCACAGTTGTACCAACAGGATTTTTATAGTGTCACTGATTGACACTTAGTAGTGTAAAATTCTACTTGATAGATAACGTGTCAGATTTTTAGAGCACCTGTTTAGCATTCACATTACTATAAAGAAGACAAAACGTTATCTAAGAAATCTCGGCCAAGGTACCTCGCTCAAAGTATCTCGGTAAAGGCACAGAGATGCCACTAACTGTAAAAGTTTATTATTTATTCTATCACAAAATGCAGCCAGTTTAATTTTTCAGGGTGTGAATTATTAAACTTTTAACCTAAAAAACTGTTTCGGAAAAATATTAAATCAAATAAAAGAGCACACTTTAATCATAATCATAATAATTTAAATTAGCCTTTCAGGTGATAATAACTCATGTTTTTTCCAACTAAAAGTAATTTGGTTTTGAAACTATTAACATACGAGCAAAAGATTTTCTTGGCATTCGAAGTTATCTAATTTAAACATCAAATGTACGTTAATTGATTAACGAACACTATTATTTTTTCATAATATTCGATGAAAATTTGCGAATTTTTAATCTCCAAGATTACGTCTAATAACGTCTAAATAAACGTCTGACTATTTGTTAGAGAGAGCCTGGGTGATTCAGCGGTAGGAATGTGTGCATATATATATATATATATATATATATATATATATATATATATATATATATATATATATATATATATATATATATATATATATATATATATATATATATATGACCTGACCTGAACCGAAGGGTACTATATTCGATCCCAAGGTTCTCCTTTCACTTTTTCAGTACAAATTGTAACGTTAACATCCACCAAGGTTCTGGAATTGTATTTGAGCAAGTTGAATGTCTGCACGTTCCGCCATTCGGATGGAGCGTAAAGCCGTCGTTTCCGTGTCAATGCGATGTTGGGCACGTTATAGATCCTACCCACCTTACAGAAAGGCTGGGGTTCGGCAACATTTCCAGGAAAGTCAGGTGAAACTGCTCTTTGGCGTCGGTGATTGGCCATAGTCGCGGAAATAGGCCTACGTTAAAGAAACAACACACTATTTGTTAGTATAAGTATTTTAAATTACAAGACAACATAATATTAAAGAGATAAGGTGTGCACACTCTTATTACTTACAGAACAAAACTCAGTGAATATTGGAACCTGTGATGAGCACTTATAAGTACACTTGGAGAACCCAAATCACCACAACACATATTTTAAAGACCTGAAGATCGCTTCACTAACAACTACCTACTTCTAACATCAGATTTTATACTGAATCGTAGGTAAAGAACGATACCGAGAGCGAGACTAAATCGCAGGCAAATTTTTTTGTGTATTGTATTTTAATTGCCAGAGAAGGTTTTTGAACTTTCTTTATCAGTTTAACTGATAGGTTCCGGAATGTTTATCTGCGGCAAAGACAGAACGCAAACAGAGGATTGCAAACCAGTGGCGGTGCTGGGTTTAAGGAACTTTGGTTTTTTATGGCCCTAGAAATATAAATAATTTCAAACATATCCTGCTACGCTGACTGTCTAACATTTTTGATAAGTTTCAGATTTTATTTATCAATGGGGTGGTTATTGTCCCAGATATGTTTTGCCACGCATGACTTGTCTACACTACCGTATCTCAACTGTGTCAGATGTTCACGAAATCTACTCCCAATGGTTCTCTTAGTCTGCCCAACGTATTTAAGATTACAATCTTTACAACCTATCTCATAGATACCCGATATTTCAATGGCTTTATCTTTATCTCTCGTATTACCTAACAAATTTAAACAAATATTTTTTCAAAAAAGGTAGCGGCAAATCGGCTTTCTTAAAAATGCTCTCGAGACCCGTTTTGATACGCGGTTCAATAGGTCGGCATCCAATTTCTTTTTTCTATTTTATCTTTCCTGAATATCCTGCATTCCTCTAACATTTTCTTTGTTCTGTCTATTAAGTAATTTGCCCACAAAGCAATCCGAACACGGTTATATTAAGCCACGTTTTTAACGTACTCTAATTATATACTATCGTATATCTACTTTTGTTGTTGTTGTTGTTCGGGATTATTTTGGCTGCGGATAATTATCCATTAGCCCATTCTCCGAGTTAATTTTCCGGTCGAGCGTTTGGTCATTCACTTCCGTATTTTTCTATACAATATTTCATCATGGATCCAACCATTATGTCGTTTTTTTTAAATAAAATTACCTGGGCTAAGTACAACCATGTTTTTATCATTTAACATATTCATTCGTTTTGCTGTTTTTTTTTGTTTTTTTTTTAATCATTGTTGCTTTTATTTTATTTTATTTACTTTATTTTTCTAATTGGTCTTTTTCCTTTTTTTTAAGTTTTTTTTAAATTTTTTTTATATCTTTTTTTGTTTATATTAAGTTTTTGTTTGTTTATTTTAAGTTTTTTTTGTTTGTTTAAAGTTTCGGGAATGCACGGGAACACGTATTGCCCTTCAAGGCCCACAAAACACACACAGACTGGGTCACGGTTTGAATAAAGGTATAAACAGATGGGAGATACAAATGATCTTTAAACTAACCTTTACAAATGTTTCTTTACAATATTTACTTAAGTGACTAACACATGTTTAGTACACATATACTGTTCACATTTTAAACCAAATTATCGTTAATTTAGATAGTATTTCTTACTTCTCAACTATATATACCCATACATATATACATACACACATACACACTATCCACTATTTCGTTTCACTGTATGCCAGAATGTGCTTTTGTCCACACCAGTACAATATTTTTCCCTGTGCTATTGAATATTTTATGGCATTTATTGTTACAGTAATGAGATAATTGTTTTTGATTCTTTGTTGGAACCACTATCAATGGCTTGAAGAACACGTTTGCTGTCAGAAATGATTAGTATGTCACTGTTTTCTATTGTATCAGCATACTGGACTGCTTAATGAATTGCTATAATTTTTGCGGTAAATATGGTAAATATGGGATTAAGTTTAAACTTTTCTGTGAATTGCTTTTGTGGATTGTAAAAAGCACATCCATCTCCCTCTCCGCTTTTCGACGCGTCAGTGTATAGGTGATAGGACTTATTCAGTATCTGATTTAAATCGTATAATCTTCATTATAAGCAACCTGTACCCCGATGTTGGTAGGTTCTATCTGATAATATGGGTCTACTTTATTTGACCATATATCGTTTCAGAAAGGGATAAGATGTTCATAGCTGTCTACCATTAGTGGTTTTTTCTTTTTCCAGAAGATGTCTGTCAATGTCATTACGAATACCTGATGGAGTTTTTTTTTTGATAAAAGTTTCGTTACAAATTTTAATGTTAAGTGTTCTCTTCTTCTTTGCAGAGGTGGTTCGCATGCTTCCGCCAGTAAGTTGCTTGTAGGTGTGCTTCTTAATATTACAAGGCTAATTTTAAGCGCTTTATTCTGTTAAACATTAAGCTTATTCAAATGCACTTGACTTTCTTGGTTATATAGGCTACAACCATATGCTATAATCGACCTTATATATGATCTGTACAGTAAAAGAGACGTTTCTGGGTCTGCGCCCCACTTGCTATGGCAAACGAACCTCAAGATATTCATTTATTTTTCTGTTTTACATCTAATTTTTTAATGTGTTCTTTCCATAGAAATTTGGTGTCCATTAGCATTCCTAAATAATTTATTACAGGGACTACATCGAGTTTCATATCAGCGAGAGTTGTGGTCCTAGCTAATGGTCTTCTCTTTCTGGTGAAGATACACACTTTTGATTTGGACTCAGATAAGTCCAATCCGTTATTATTTGTTCAATTTGTTAGGCTAGTCATTGATCTATTTAGCTTGCCTATGCCGTCTTCTAGTTATATGTATAAACGCTAATGTCATCAACCCACTTCTGTAGATCTTCAGTATATATTAAGTACAACAGTGGAGATAAAATACTCCCTTGTGGGATACCTACATTAGTGGTTCTAGGGCCTAGAATGGTCTGACGTGTCTGTACCTATAGTTTCCTATCTTCGTAAAGCGATATAATTTTGTTGGCGAAAGTGTCTGGCAAGCAAACCTTTATAATTTTTTTTTGTAAAATTTTTAAGTTAACATCATCATATTCATTTCAAATATCCAGAAAGGTTGCATCTGCTAACTTTTAATTGGTAAATGAGATGTTGATATCGCACACTAAATGACTCACATTTTCGACTGATGAAGTCCTTTTCTAAATCCAAATACTGTAGTAGGCAACTTTTTCTTATTTTTAAGCCAGTGTCCCCGTCTTCTTTTTAGCATTCATTCGAAGGTTTTCAATACGCAAGAGGCCAAGCTTAGGGCACGATATGATTGAAGTTGAGTGGAATCTTTACCTGGTTTCAACACCATTACCAGTAAGTATGTTTTCCAATCTGCCGGGATGTTATCAGACGCCCATATATAAGTTATTAGCTGTATCAAAATTTGCTTAGATATTCTATCTAGGTTTGAAAGCATCAGGTAGCGCACCTGATATTTTCCGGGAGCTGTATTGTTGCTTTGCTTAAGGCTGATTTTTAGTTCGGTCATTGTAAATTCTGACAACAGGGTATTTCCTTCTCTGTATAAGGTTTTGGAGATTTTTTGTGGTGCTGTGCAGGGAGCCATTTTAGGAAGAAGTTACTCTGCAGTTTCTATACTTATTTGTGGGTTCCTTGAATTAACTGTAGCGTTTTCAATTCTTCTAACTGTAGACCACATATCAGATATTGGAGTATTTTTATTAATTGTATTGCAGAATTGTTTCCAGCAACTTCTTTTGCTTTCCAAATTAGTTCTTTTAGTTACTGCCATAGCTTTTTTAATTTAACAAAATTTTCTGTGTTGGATAAAATTTTGTAAGCTTGATGAGCCTGCTGTTTCATAATGGCTGAAGAACATTTGCCGTTTCAACATGGCTTGTTAAACTTTTAGCTGGAGATTCTTCTCACTCGAGGTATAGAATCTGAGGAAACGCGATTTAAGTTATTTACAAAGTCTTCATAATTAGTTTCTTCTACATTTATCGTTTGTTCTCTGAACTGATTTTTCATATCCTCTGAGAAGAGGCCACAGGTTGCTTTTTTTAAATTGCACTTTCGACTAGGATGGTGATTACAATCACAACTATTTACATGTTTGCTATTGACTACTAAAGTGACTGAAAAAAAAATTGATCACATAATGATCAGAGCCAAGTGTTTCACTTGCAACTTGCCATTTGAAGTGATGCGCGATATCTGGAGAAGCAATAGTTAAGTCAACGGCAGACCTAACGGCACTGCCCGGGTGATGTAACAATGTTGGGTCACCGTCATTTAAATAGACTAACCCGGTGTCTTCTACATCAGACAGCAAAATATTTCCTTGAGGTTCGTTTGCAGTACAGCCCCATGCCATATGATGCATATTTAGGTCTTCCCCAAAATAAAAGGTTTTTTTGGGGCTGAAGAAAACATTTACGAATTTAAAAAATAGTACGATACTTTCTGTCCGGGCTTAATGTAAACTGAATAGAAATTTATTGTTATTTTATTATTAGGAGAGACTGATATTGCAACCGTGGCTATCTCATATACCGGATGAAAATCCCCTATAGGAACAGAAACTTAATTATTTTTTATTAATATAGCTACTCCGCCGTAGCCATCGCTACGGTCTTTCCTAACCATGTTATATCCCGTGAAATTAATATTAGAGTTTTCTGTGAGCTGTGTTTCGCTTAACAAGGCAACATATGTTTTATGATCATAAAGGAATTTTTCCAGATAGCCTTTTTTGATATTAAAGATCTACAATTCCATTGTAGTACGTTGAATTTATAATCCAAAAATATAATCTGGTTAATCTTAGATTTTAAGAATTTTCTTCTGATATATTTTTTTTCCGATACTTTTTGATAATTTGTCAACAGTGTAGCTAATGATTTACAAGCTTGGTCGTTTTTATAGTTTATATCGAATGTATTTGAGTGTATTTTTTGGTAAAAATTTAGCGGGTTATTATTTTTGTTTACTATAGGGTTAAGCAAAACAAACGGCTGGCTTAAGATTTCTTTATGTGCTTGTAGTAAGGGATTATTTGGAGTATATACCTGCGTACGTTTCCGTTTTTGAGTTGGAACTACACCTCTTTCATTTGTTTCGATTTCATTTTGTTTATTTACTTGGTAAGCATAACTAGTGTTAAATTTGTCTTTAGCTTCCTTGTAGGAGACGTTTTCTTTTCCCATTATTGTTTTGATGCTTTTTTGTTTGCCAAATTTAGGACATTTTTTTCTATCGGTGGCCTCGTGAGGGCCCTCGCAAAGGATACAAAAAGGAGTATGGATAGTCTGAGAGCAATGGTTAACTTGACCACACACCCACACACCCACACACCCCCCACCCCCCGCCATATTACATCTCTCTTCCCTTACATTGCGTGCTTACATGGCCATATCGCAAACACTTGAGGCACTATACTGCTTTTTTAATAAAAGGCTCTACGGGAAAAAGTATTTTAATATCTGAACTCTCTGCGGTAATTCTTTGTGTTGGTACATATTTTACGTTAACATTTTCGACTACCCTTGTGTTAAATCTTTTAACGCGACCTATTTTGATACCTGAACTATTAAATGGTTTTATAATTTGTAACAATTCTTAATCCGTTATATCTAAGTCTACATTTCTGATCACTCGCTGTCTATATGCTAAATACTGCGGTATATATACGATATAATTATTTGCTTTTAATGCCGTTGAATTAGCCATTTCATTCGCACTTTTCGCCGAACGTAATTGTATTTTGATTGTGTTTACACCCGTACTTGTTATATTTACTATATCATTCTGTATATCAGGTACTTACCTATTTATCATTCTTGCTGTTGATATTCTATGTGCCTTTCCTATGTTTCCTTAATTATTTTTAACATAAACAAAATATGGACTTGAATCATTTAAACAGGAAACTTATAACAGGACGCAATTGATTATTTTTATCTAGTTTGTTTACTGGCGAATTATCGTCTACTTTTTTATTGGCCTGTATTGATATATTTGAATTTACGTACCTATTTTCTTTAGCTCCACCTGTATTTTCCATATCTAATAGCTTTTGAAAATCTACATTTCTATTACTTACCTCTGTCCTAATTTGTGTTACTTGTTTGTATTTAGTTTTTCTTGTTATATCCGTTAATAACCTTCTTTTAGCTTTTTCTAAATTAATTCCATGTTCCTCAAATCCCACGTTCATTTTATTGCCTGGCGTCTGATCTAGGTCATCCGTCCAAATTTGTTGTTCTGACTTGCCCTATCTGCTGGCTCGCTATCGTCTTTTTGTGACATTTTATAATATTCTCGCTTTAAACTACGCACCTAGCACGACACCTTTCACCACGCTACCTACACGTACGAAAGTCAGTGCAAAACTCTTTATATCTACTTTTAAGAAGAGAAATTTTATTAATCTATTTACTAAGAAATTTGAACAGGGCGTTTTTTGTGAAAGCGTATGATATGTCATTTTGAATGTAACTTAAAGTGGTAGTTTACCTCCTCTGGGCACCTAATTCAAGAAAGTCATTATTATTAATAAAGTTTACTGTTAACTTCTAATTCGTGGTTGAATTTTATTGAATCAAATTGACAGTTTAGTCTTTTAATAAAATCACCTACTTTGCATATATTTGTGTTAAGCACTGCAAAAATATCGTCCACAAAACGAAACCATACCCTAGGATAATACACACTATCATTTTCTAAACCCGTCTCAAATCTACTCATAAAAAGGTCCCCAGAGAGAGGGTTGCCCATTGCCTTGCCTTCATTCTGTTAAAAAAACACATTGTAAAATTGAAAAATATTTTACTTTATAGAAAGGGTTGTTAAAGTTATATATTCTTTGGAAACCTCTTCACTTATGTTGTTTAATTTCAAAAACTGTTCTAAATATGCTAGCGTTTGTTTCGTGGCCACGCTAGGAAATAAAGACGCTACATCAAATTATATTGAAACCTTGATGTTAGAAGTAAGTAGTTCGAATTTTTTATTCTCTGATGACTTTGTTAGTGAAACGAGCGTCAGGTCTTTGAAAAGATGTGTTGTGGTGATATGAGTTCTCCAACTGTACTTACACAGAACGAAATTAAAATTATTTCTGATTTACAATTTAAAAAAAGTAGGTTTTTAGATAAATTATTGAAACTGATCATTCGAATGGGATATGAAATACTTTTGCCCAGAGGCTTACCTCTTATACACAGACGGTTGAAAATCTGAAAACAATACCCAAGCCATAAATTAAGGCATGTTAACCAGATTAAAATACTCAATAAAAGGCTTCCTCCAGACAGCAAAATTTATTGTCAAAGAACCCTATGCGTTTCGGCTACCCAGTAGCCATCCTCAGGGGAAAATCTAAAATGCAATAAAAGGTTTGTCAGAAAAAATTGTTTTCTGGTAGGAAATTGTGCCGGTTTAAGCACAATGATCTCAATTTAAACTTTACATACATCATCAAGGTTAAAATCTACAGTCAAACAGTAAAATAGGTTAAAAGCAACATTACAAGCCAAATAACACAGTAAAAACTACAAGCTACAGTTAAACAAGCCACGTAAGCTACATTTCAGTCAAAAAGATGCAGTCAAAGCAGGCTAAAGTTTATAATTATTAGACAGATTAAAAGCGAAAAAGCTGACTAATTAGTGTACAAGCAAAATGTGAAATTCATTCTACAAATCGAAAAGCAGTGGAGTGAACTGACAGAGCAAACATAACAGAAGGCCACACAGTCAAGTAGAAACCCCATGAGAACTCTTAAGGAGATTTAAAAACTCTCTTAATGAAGTGATACAAGAAAAAAACAAAACGGCATCAATACTTACTTTCTAATTCTTGAAAATTAGATTCAAAACTATACACACGTTGACAAGGTTGGAATTTTCATCTATTGTACTAGAGGTCTAACAACAACGCACCCGAATGTGACGGAAAATCTATTCATGGTGTCATCCAATCAATATAAAACGGTAATTAAACCACAAGACGAGAGTCGACGTCGGCCATTTATGAAATCACAAGATAGCAGATGGCGCTGGTTAGACGGCAAAACGGCGAACTATAAACAAAGACAGAATAGCGGACATGTCAGAGACCAAATGTGGAGAGGAGGGGGACCACAGAACAGCCATCTTCACATACGTCATAATTTGGCCATAGAAAAACCATATACTACTAGTAATATTCGTTCACTAAATGATTATACAGTGAAGGAAAGTTCGATATGTCGGTGTTGGACAGGTTCAAAACTTCGTTGTTGGAACACTTGACATGTTTGAAAATCTCCATTTCTTCTAAGATGAATTGTCCTACTCCAAAACTTGAGGGATGTAAAATCTTGGCATCGGTGTTCCTATTGAAGCAGTGGCCACTCTCTCTTAAATGACTACCAAAGACTGACGTGTCATTGTTGACCTGATTAGAGCCCTCAAGAGAGACAATGTAAAGTTTTCTTGGTATTTTCAAATTTGATGTAGGCAATTTGACTTGGAATACCACTTCTGCATTATGTATGGACAATCAAAATAATATATCACATATATATATATATATATATATATATATATATATATATATATATATATATATATATATATATATATATATATATATATATTCTGATGCATGAAACCATTGCTAATAAAGTCATACAAAATTCGTTTACCATATAAATAACTGATGAAATTACCATAATAGGACAAAATGCCTTCAAAGTTTGGCTAGTTTGTCCTGTTATTGGGAATTGTAACTTATAGCTAAAAATAGGGAAAAATTAACTTGAAGGTCGATAATGTTACAAAGGCAGCCATATTAAATTGATTTTGCGGTAAGCATCCACTCCATTATTTCTAAAAGTAACTAAGTGAATATTGGAACCTACGATGAGCACTGATAAGTACACTTGGAGAGCTCAAATAATATCAACGCATCTTTTTAAAGACATGACGATCGTTTCATTAACAAAGTTAGCGTCATCACATGATGAGAAATTAAATTTTTCATCATATTTATCAGTGCTCATCGCAGGTTCCAATCTTCAGTTAGCTACTTTTAGAAATATTGAAGTGGTGTCTTCCTAAAATTTAAGATGCTGGTACGCTCAAAGTCCAAACAGGGTAATACATTGCAAAAGGGTATGTTTCCGTATTTATTATGTACGCTGTTTATAGGATATGCAGATGATATTAAGTGAATCGATACACTCAATTCATTGCCATTCTAATATTTGCAAGACACTCAATAGCGTTTACAAGGGGCGCTCAAACTAAGTCGTTTGTTTTATTTATTTTTTTTGCACTCAACTTGTGAACACTCGGTATAAGTTACGATATTGAAACTTGGGATTTGTGTATTACAGATGTGCCTAAATCTATAGAGATATTTGTTTTTTTCGTAAAAAAAAATTGCCTAATATGATTTAGTCATTTTGGGGGTCTTATTTGTTACCGTAGTAGCCTATGGAATAATCCTTTGTAACATTATTGACCTGAAAGTTAATTTTGCTCTTTTTTTTAACCTACAACTAACAATTCTCAATGACAGGGCAAACTAACCAAACTTTAAAAACATTTTCTCCTATTATGGGAATTTTAACCATATGGTAAACGAATTTTGTTTATTTATTAGCAATGATACGTCCACACCGGAGAGACATCTAGGAATGATTATATGGCGCTTTTGATGTTTGATTCCATATTATAGACGTTAATGAAGGGAAAATCAGTAAATAAACATAAACATGTGACAATTGGCAGTATTGCCAATGCTTCACTGCATTGGCATGAAAAGGAATGTATTATATTAAAGAGAGAAACGTGCTGACTTAAAATCAACATGGAATTGAAATTGAGTTTTACCTCGATAAAGTTGTCATATATTTTTAGGACTTACACAGAGAATATTATTGAAGAATAAAGCTTTTATTAATTAAGTTTATCAACTGAAAGACCTTCAACATTCACAACTTTTTTCACTGCTGTACACTTTAAACTCTGAGGTCAATCTTTATTTCCAGTCAGATTTTAGGGGTGTTTTTAACAGTGATGTCAGCAATTTGACTTGTAAGGCTATTTCTGCAGTAGTTATGACTGTATGGCCAATAAGAAAGACATTTTAGCTTAGCCCGGTGCCCAAAATACTTCCTGTGCTGTATTGCAGTTAAACTGGTAATATATATGTAATCCGGATTTCATAAGAAGACCTCCAATTTACTATACCAAAGAGACGTATTGCAGGCTTATGTTAGGTAATAAATTACCTTAAAATAAGTATTTCAGGTATCTAGACTTTGTGGTCAATTTTCAGTCCAATTTAGGGCACACTTCGACTTGAAAATTACCATTTGTGAAATTGAAACTCAAAAGTATATGTTATAGGTAATATTGAACCTAATTTTTCATGATTTAGTTATTTGTAAGTAACTGGCCTTGGAGTAAATTTAATAGTCAAAAACCAACCAGGTGGTAGCAGCGTTCTTAAATCTGTAGTAATCATGACAATAAAGCCAACATTTTGGTTAATTATGAACAAATTACAACTTGCCTATGTTATTTTGACTTGAGTGCTGGTTAACATGCCTTAATTTGTTGCTTGGAAATATACCTACCGTACTTAATTGTACATACTTGTGTATGCGTGTTTTGTGTAGTATCTGAGTATGGATCGCAGCACGATTATTTTACTAGAACACCTATAGCGGGCCACCTTGTCACATATTAAATAACTAAAACTATAGTGTATAAAAATACAGTGGTGCAGACACTGAAAAATCTGTGGGGAAACATTTGATTCGGCTCTTAGCAGTGTCTTACTACCAGACGATGGATGACTTTAGTAAAACGTGGTCGCTGGTTTATTTGAAGCAACTAACACATCTATTATAGCCTGACACTTTTCTCTACCCCATTCTAAGCATGTCTTCAAGCGATGACTTTTAAAAATATTTTCCCTTGCACTTTATGACTTTTACTCACATTACAAGGAAACCTTTGAAATTCTTCCATTCTATCATAAAGTTTCCATAAAACATATTACTGTTATTAATTTTCCAAAACACTCTTTACTCACTGAACGCGCATGACTAAAAAAGCTTTACCAATAAATTTTTATCACCTATATAGTCAAGGTGAATTGAGCTTGAGGGAGTTGATCTTGAGAGAAGGAGGAGGTATCCTTTAGAGGAGGTGGCCTTAAGCGGAGTGTCCATGGCTATGGGAGGAGGAGTGGTGCAGAACTCACAACTATACACTACTTTATATAACGCTAAAAAAGAAACAAATAAACCTAAAAATACTAATCAACAAAGTTCACCCACCATTAGGATTTGATCGCGCGTCATTCCTGAGTTTAATATCATACCCGCGCTCTAACGGACTCGCCTATGAAGCACACGACAGGTTTGTTGTGATGACCCAAAACGAGTTGTAAGCTCGTATGTAAATTTATGCTCTAGCATAGCAATATATATATATATATATATATATATATATATATATATATATATATATATATATATATATATATATATATATAGCTCTGATGTTCTAGTGGTAAGAATGCCTCTGGACCCAAGGGTACTGGGTCTGATTCCCAGTGCTCCCCTTCCACTTTTTCAGTGTATATTGTACAATCAACATCGGCCTAAGATGTGGCATTGTATTTGGGCAAGTTTAATGTCTACACGTGTGCCCCTTGGAGGGACGTAAAGTCGTCGGTCCCGCGTCCATGTCATGTTGGGTAGGCTAAATATTCCTACTCGTCTTACAGAAAGGCATGGGTCGAAAAAATTTCCAGGATCGTGAGGTGAAATTGCTCCATAGCGTCGCTGATTCGTCATAGTCACGAAAATAGATTGAGGTAAAGAAATTATATATGGAATAGAGAGTAGCGCAAAGAGCCATCGCCCATGTTCTGACGGGTTTTGCTTCTTCCACTTCAGCTTCCACCGCATACAAACAGTACTGCGAGAAGTGTGGAAGCCAATAGTGCTCACAACAGCAGAGGGGGCGTATTTGCGCTAATCTCGATTGGATATTATGGCAATGTCGCCCTTAACGCCGACTTGTTGCAGCGCAGGTATGGCATATTGACAAGTCCTAAGAAGGACTAAATGGATCTGTGTTTCCTGATATACACCTTACCGCAAGTGCCTCTAGGATTAATTAATGCTGGGTAGCGAGTGATGTAATTAAATGCCCGTGGTGGTACTAGCCAAGAGAGTAGTCGTCTTCGCTCGCTAGATTTTTTCCGCAGCTTCCTTCTTGCTGTACTGCGTTTACGTGGAAGCTGCTGTGAAAGCCCTCACAACACCAGAGATGGCGCTTTGCGCTATTCTCAAATGCATATTATTGCAATGCCTGCCTTAAGGCCGACTTGCTGGAGCGCCGATACGGCGTATTGAGGAGTCCTAAGAAAAAAAAAAACCGGAAACACGCACACACACAGAGATACATAGATACATACATATATATATATATATATATATATATATATATATATATATATATATATATATATATATATATATATATATATATATATATATATATATATATATATATATATATATATATATATATATATATATATATACATATAAGTATAACACCGATAACAAAAAAATAATTCTGAGCTTTGGCAGTACTTTCAGTTATAGAGTTTATGATTAATAGTCTATAATTTTTAGCGAATTTTCGTAGAAAAAATTCACCCAAGAAAAGACCGTAGCTTTTAAATTTCGAAACGATTTCTTCAAATGTGCGTGAAATAAGTTCCCAAGAATACATATCCGGCGCCAGTTTCAGTTTTCATATGTTTACATATGTACAAGGTGGTATTCTATATTCTTTGGCGAAAAAATCGAGGTGCCATGTACAGGGCGCTGTATTTTTTTGTTTTAGAAGTGAAGCGCATGCCGTCTGCCTCTGCTTTTGAGCAACACTCTCTATGCCTACAGACTCTAGTTTTGGAAATATTTACCTCTATGATCACACACCATGATTCATGTAGGAATTAGTTTTGAAGATTGTTTTCTGTTTTTTATTCAATTCTAATAACCGATCAGATTTCCTGAATATTTAGCGAATTTTTCAAAGAATTTTGATGCAAACATTTTTTGTTGATCTTTGTCAAAAACCCTTTTCTGAATAATTAAATCTTGGCAGGTGTGTAAATGAAGAGGTACGTTGGCCAGAAAAAATTGGCTCAGTTTCCTCGGGAATATTTAAAGTTTGTTTTTGAAAAATTTGTAAACTTTTTAGAATAAAGTTATATATATATATATATATATATATATATATATATATATATATATATATATATATATATATATATATATATATATATATATATATATATATATATATATATATCACACCGATAACTCAAAAGATAAACGGCCGATTTTGATAAAATTTGGTGAGTGAATTCTTGTTGCAAGTGGCTTGGATAAGTTCGTTAGCCAGGAAAATAGAACCAGTTTTTCCAGGAAAATTTTAGGTTTTCTTCTGGCAAAATTAATATCTCCGGAAATAACAAAGCTATGGCAATCACATTAGGCTAATTGATTTATGCTGTAAAAAGAAAACTCTGTACCAAAATTTAAGCATCTATGTTAAAAGAAAAAAAGTTATAGGCACTTAATAAGCAAAATTTTAGTGCCATCAAAAGTTAAAGAAGACGCAATACCAGCATATTGTGTGTGTTAAACAAAATCTATTAAATATTACAGACAACGTTTATCTTTTTATGGCGCAAAAAGTACCAGAAAGATTACTTTGAGGATTTTATCATCTTTCTCCAGTAAATGTCAAACTGGAGAGTTGAAACGTGAAAATTAATATAACTATTGCGGTTTATAAATAGAGAGTATTGCAGAAAATGTGTATTAGAACATTCTAGATTTATGCTACTCTTCTCATTTGTTAAAATAACTGCAAAATCTGCATCTAAAGACCTTACATAATACAAATAAATAACTTAAGACCATTATCTGGTAACTACCTTTCTTCATTGCAGTTTTCCAAAAGGATTATGTGATGTAACGGTTAGGGTACCTGGCCGATGAGCCAAGGGACCCGGGTTCAAATCTCACCGTTGACTGAATTTCTCTTTTAACTTTTGTTGCTTTTTTCCGTCTTTTGATTTCATTTTAACGTTATCTGCTCAGATTGTCTAATTCCCATATATTTTTAGCGACTTTTTGTTGAAAATGAAAGCTAGGCACTTTTAAGATTTTAAATTCCAATTTAATAATAGCTGTTGTTGTCCTTAGTTGGTAAAACCTTGCCACAGTTAACACAGACGTAGAGATTTGTGACATGAGAAGAGGTTGTTTTCTTGTCTACAACCGCATTCAATTTTTACAGCATCTAAAGGCAAAATAATGTTCTCTCTGAAGCCATGGAAAAAGTATATAGTTCTGTATTTAGCTCAGATTTTGAATATTTTTTAATTTATTTAATTTATTTCTATTTCTATTGGCTAATTTTCTTGTACAAAATGTTCTTTCAATATCGAATTGTCTTATAAATGAATATAATTAATTTTCTTTGGAGAAACGTTTGTTGTGAATTTTCGTATGAAAAATTGTTCACCGATGGATCATTTTTCAAACGAAATTCATCTAAAATAAGGTTTTAATGGATTTTCGTGCAAGCAAATTATTTTATTTTCAATTTTAATTACAGATTGGGTATATAATTTGAATTTTATGTACTCTTTTAGCAAAATCTTGAGTAAAAAATATTTAGCCAGTTTTCGCAGAAATTTTTTTGTGCTTCGTAGAAATCATTTTTTGTAAGATGTTTTTGTGAAATTTTGGAATTAATGATAAATGTTTAATAAGCTATCATAAAAAAAAATTACGGATTTTCTTGAAAAATTGTTTGCAAATTTTAATGAAAGTTTGTTGTGCGGTCAAAACAGTTTTCGTGAAAAATTATATTTTGGTAGGTGGGTAAATTAAGTTGAAGTAGTTGGTTGGCCAGGAAAATCGGACCAGTTTTTTAAATTTGTTAAATTTATTTTTATTAGCGATATTTCTTTTACAAAATGTTCTTTTAATAGCCAGTTTTCTTTTAAATAAATTTAATGAATTTTCTTTGAAGGAACATTTGAGAATTTTCGTATAAAAAATTATTCAATTGAAACATTTTTTAGACGAAATTCGTCGAAAATAAATTTTTAATGGATTTTCGTCCAAGCAAATTATTATATTTTCAATTTTAATTACATATTAGGTATATAATTCGAATTTTATGTATTCTTTTGGCAAAATTCTGTGTAAAAAATATGAAGCCAAACTTGATACATGCTTTCATTCAAAAAATACATATCTGCCATTAAAAATATATTTATGAAAATTCACAACCATAACGCACATGCTGCGTACAGACTTTTTTTTAATAAAAATTAGGTTCTTAGGCCTGCCGTCTTCAAAAATTCACAGCGTCGTCACTGTTTATCGTTTGGAGGTCAAGCTTTGACATAATGCTTATTACCATAGCAACAAAATTTGCTTACTCGAAAGTTTCCATGTTAACTAGATATCAGTAAGCCCTCGTATACTCATCCAAAAAAGTTTATATAATATATGGTGAATACCAGACTGCAGTTAGTGAGTGTTTCATTGAGAAAGTTAATTATATATATATATATATATATATATATATATATATATATATATATATATATATATATATATATATATATATATATATATATATATATATATGCGTTTAAAACTCTTGTTTACTCTTTTTGGTCTGATCTTTATTTAATTAAAAGTATCCTTGAGGACAAAACACAGCCGTTTCAATAATTTATGATTATACTCAGCTGGATGCCTTAATATTACACGTAAATCAATAATAAATTCCCTGTCTTTAAATAAAATACATATTGTGGCATTGGAGGACACTTTCCACCTATTAGGTGTATAAATCATCAGTATTAGACATTCTGTTGCCTGGTTACAGGGTAATCTTATCCAACAAAAACAGAGCTTTATTTATGTGTGTTCGGTAACTTGTTTGTTTTTAAACAAATGGCTATTCTCTCGAATCCACTAAACTGTTTATATAACAGTTGTTATTTTTTCATTACGTTACCCGGCTGACACAAAAACCCTGGCAAAAAAACTTTACGCCCGCTACGAGTAACACGAGTATTGGAGATAGTGCAGCACTGGCTTTAAATTGCTCCATTCATTTCAATGACTAAGGCGATGCAAAGATTTCCCCTTTCGATATTTTACAAGTAAAAAGTCGCCATCACGATAGGGTGTATTTATTGTAAAACCTTTTTAGGTTCATAGTTTTATATCAAAGTGATTTTCAAAGGGTTTATAAATACGTACACCAGTAAATGCAGAATGTAAAGACAAATGAGCCTGGTATTCCTAGTATTAAAAAGTATTTACAAAACAAACAGCAGTCGTAATATTTCTTAGACAGATATAAAGATTGTACCAAAATAAAAAGCTGCACATTTGGCCGCACCTAAGAATACATAAGTAGTGTAGCGCGCATATTAATTGGATTCAGGAAACCTCTTTTATTAGCGATTTTTTTTTAATTCGCTAATGAGGAGATCTATATATATATATATATATATATATATATATATATATATATATATATATATATATATATATATATATATATATATATATATATATATATATATATATATCCGACCGATAACTCTAGAAATAATAGACCGATCCTGATCAAATTTGGTCAGTACGTTTCTTTTGCAAGTGGCAGGAAAATCGAACCAGGTTTTCCCGGACAGTTTTGTGTTTTCTTTCTAAAAAAAAATCATATGTCCGTAAATAAGAAAGTAAGGGCAACCAAATTTGGTAAGCGTGTTTATATTATGAAGAGTGAACTTTGAATTAAAATCTAGGCCTCTATCTTTAAAGACAACGAAGTTATGGGCAGTTAAAAAAACAAATTTTGAAGTTTTCCTCAAAACGTCAAACTCGGAATTTTAAACTTCAAAATTGGCAATGTTTAGGCAAAGAACGTGAAACAAATACCGATTGTGGAAAGAAAATGTTGCAAGAAGAGTGTTCTGCAAACCCTTAAGTTTCATATTCAACCGTCATTGCCCTTTATTTTACTAAAATGTTTACCAAATATTCACTTCAAATAGACCCTTTCTTTGATGCTTTGGCTGTCAGTTTAGTTAAGTTGATGCTTTTTTGGATATTTATTTGTAGGTTTAGTGAAGTTTATGGTTTAACGGTCAATAATCTTTTTTAGCCAATTTTCGTAGAACAAATTCGTTTATGCATTTTTGCATTTTTTATCGAAATATGATGCGTTTATAAGAAAAAAATCTGGACACAGTAAATGCGTTTTGGTAGCGAATTTTCGGTAAATTTGCAGATTAGCTCCCGAACGCTTTTCAAAAAACTGTTTTCAGAAACTTACCTATACCCCCCCCCCCTGGATGCACAAACCGCAAGACAAATTTCTTGTTCACACCCCCCAAAGAAGTTACGGGACCAGGAGTGAATAGGAGTGCTGGGCGGGGTAGGTAGTAAACAGGAAATATGAGCAGAAAATGCGAATAAAACGGGCTTGAAAGTTGTCTTTTTCACATCTTAAAGCCATATCCCCCTTCAACCCTGCATACCCCGCACAGCACCCCTATTCCCCCAGGTGCCGCCACTTCCTTGGCGGGTATGAACAGGAAACTTTTCTTGTGGTTTATACAACGACGGTGGTATTCACGCGAGGGGGGAAGGAAAATCCCTACGACGAAGCACCCACCCCCAACCCCCCAACACTACCGCAAGTCGAAGCGGGGGAGGGCCTGCTTCGTCGTAGGCATTTTCCTTCCCCCTCGTGTGCATACAACCACCCTCGTTGCATAAACCACAAGAAAAACTTCTTGTTCATACCCCTCAAGGAAGTTATGTGACCTGGGGGCGAATATGGCTTCAAATAGACAGCTTTTAAGCAGTTTTCTTCGCTTTTTCTGGTCATATTTCCTTCTTAATACCTGCCCCGCCCAGCACATTTATTCACTCCCAGTCCCGTAACTTCCTTGGGGGTGTGAATCAGAAATTTTTCTTGTGGATTCAGCATCCAGGTGGGGTCCTAGTAATATTTCTGAAAACAATTTTTTGAAAAGCGTTCGGGAGCTTATCTGCAAATTTACCGAATTTTCATTAAATCCTCAATTTGCTATTAACGTAAGCTTTGTTGGTCAGGTAACCAACATTTAAGTTTATTTTCGGAAAATTGTTGTATATTTTTATACCATAAGTAATTTTGATAAAATATAGTACATTGTTCCTACTACATAGGCTATACCGATAATGAGATTGATGCCTGCTCGCATTTGCTTTTAAAAACATTCTTATGGAAATTCAGTTCCACATTTGCTGCATCCAGAATTTTGAAAAACGTTTATATATTTTCAAACAATAAATTTATTTTGATGAAATATGATACATTGTTTCTACTATATAGGCAACTAAGTTTGATGCCTGCTTTCATCAAATAAAGACATTTGCTATTAAAAATATTTTAAAGAAAAATCGCTACCATAACGCACTTGCTGCGTCCAGAGATTTTTTTTTTGAATATAAAGGCACAATTTTTCGCGAATACTGTAGCACTGAATATTTCACTGTTAAAAGAGGTTATGTATCCGTCTAATTCATTGTGTTTGCTCTAGGTTCTTTTTCACATGTAAGTGTAAAAATAGTTTTTGTTTTAAATCTTTGATATCACAATGGATTCTTCGACAGAACAGCGAATTAAGATAATCATTAAATAATATTAATCTAACTGTCAAAAGAGGTTATGCATCTGTCTAATTCATTGTTTTTACTCTAGGTTTTTTTTTCACATGTAAGTGTAAAAATAGTGTTTGTTTTAATTCTTTGATATCACAATGGATTTTTCGACAGAACAGCAAATTAAGATAATCATTAAATAAGCACACAAACAAGACACAGGGACAAATTGCTGATGAGGTTGGTGTCTCTCAAACCATCGTCCGTCGCATTGTTAGCCAGCACCAAAAAAACAGGGAACATTGATCTGGATAGGGCAGGAAAATGTGGACCCACGAGAAAAACTACAGCTAAAGATGATGCACTTTAATTGTAAAAAGTAAAATAAACCCCTATGTCAGCTGTGGACCCCACGCGTGAACTGCAGCAAGATGGAATTAACCTACATATACCTGCATTCGGAAGACGACTTTGTAAAGTACGAAAATTTGTCAAAAAGCAGCTTTTACAATGGTCACGGAGAACACGAGGGACCTCTGTGTACAAAAACATAAAAACTGGGATGTGGAGAACTGTAAGAGGGTACTTTTTTTCTGATACAAGCTACTTTTTTGTCCGGGGACAAGTCTGTCCGACGTAATACTGGAGAAAAGTTAAGCACTGCCCACATTCAGCAAGTACCTAAATATCCCGAAAACAAAATGCTATGGGGGTGTTTTTATAAGACGGCGTATGACCACTCGTTCTCGTTCATCAATATTAAATTAAAAACAAGATTAATAATTATTTGTGACTTCCCTGGGCCTGTCTTGCAGAGACAAGCTTTTGAAAAGAAAGTTTAATATTGTAAATTGACACTCTAAGCTCTTTTGTGAATTTTCTTAAGAAAATTTATTATGGGAGAGATCCCGACTTGAATTTTGGAAATCTTTCTTCAAACGCGAGCGAACTAGGCCTCCTAGAACAAATATTCAGGGTCAGTTTCAATATATATATATATATATATATATATATATATATATATATATATATATATATATATTATTGCATGCACAGACATGGCTAAAATAAAAAAAAAAAATTTGAACTTCCGGGAGGAAGAACGAGAGATTGAGAAGAAGACGCTGGTAGAAAGAAGAAGCTAGTAGATTGCAGCAAGAGAAAATGTTCAAAAAAAGTTAATATAAATGATTAAAAACTAGAGTGAAAGTATTTTATAGGTTATACCTTCCAGTAAACAGCTATACAACAACTCCAATCAAGAATACCCGTACATAAATTGAGTAAAAACAGTGATTAGCTAGAAGATTGACCCACGCCAAGTAAACCAAAAGGTAATACATCAATAATTGTTAAAAAGTGTATTATATCTACAAAACAGGAAATGAACCTGTAAGTTTTATAAAAGAATAATATGTCAACGTCAATCCAAGAAGTTAAATGTCATTTGCAAAAGCAATCATACCAAAAGAAGAACTAAATATAAAATATTTATGAAGTACTTGTAAGAGTCACCAGAGGGCGATAAGTAAACGTAAGAAATTCAACCTTATTTCCTCCATTTTAATATTTCCGTTGCCAAGCAACAAAATTCACCTGAAACGACGTTACCATGGTGATAAATAATTGCCAATGAAACTATTCAGATCCGTCATAGCAAGTCATAAAATTTTTTTAAACAAAGCATTGGAAATAAAATTCTCAATAATAAGTCATTATTGCACAAATAAAGCTGGCATATTTGTATGTTAAAATTAGTAATATACGGGATCCCAAGTAAGAATTTAAATTTATAAAATTAAGTCAATAACCTAACAAAAAGTTTTTGATAAAAATAATAATAATAATAAATATAAAAAAAAAATTTCAAATTATATATTGCTCATTATTTTATTTTCTGTAAATGTCACACATATCTGTTCATTAACCAATTAATCCACTAGCAGTATATAAAAAGTTCAGCAAATATAATATATATGCACCAAGAGTAAGAATTTTCGACATTGGTGGACCCAACTATTAAACATTCCCTGTAGGTAAGAAGAGTATCAACAAAATAGCTGTGGCATATTAAGTAGATCAATAAACCAGGTAGATATTAAATTTGATAAAATTATATATATATATATATATATATATATATATATATATATATATATATATATATATATATATATATATATATATATATATATATATATATATATTTTCTTAATAAACTCATAATTTAATTCAGTATAATAATATAAAAAAAAAACAATAGGCGCCCAACAAAAACATAATAAAACAAATAACACAAATATCAACACCTATATTTAAATAAAAATACAGTAAAAATAATAAAACCAACAAAAACTTTAATAACACATTTATTTCAATATTACAATAATCAATTTCAAAATTACAATAAAACATGATGAACAATATATAAAATCACCCTTACAATACGCACCCCCCCAAACACAATAATATATATATATCCTCCTCATTAGTGAATTTTTTTAAAAGAAATTCACTAATATAATAATGTTTAATAAGTTATTGTAACATTTTTTTTATTTTCGTCCGAAAATTGTTTGTAAATTTTTGTGCAAAAATTTTTGTACCAACTTTGTCGAAAGGCTTTTGGGACTAAATAGATAGCCAGGAAAATCGGACTAGTTTTTTCGAGAACACTATAAGTTTGTTTTCAGAAAATTTTGGAGCTTTTTCAAACAATAAGGTTATTTCGATGAAATATGGTACATTCTTTCAACTATATAGATTACACTGGTTACCAAATTTGATACCTGCTTTCATTAAAAAAAGACATGTTTGCTATTGAAAACATTTTTACGAATATTCGCTTCCATCACGCACTTCCTGCGTCCAGACTTTTCTATACTTAGCTGATACCTATATTTTGTCTTCAAAGCAGCCACCGCAGATTCAACCGTCATTGTTGTTCATTTTACCTAATAAAATATTTCCAGAAGATTCCTTTCAAGTAGACCACTTCTCTAATGCTTTGGCAGTAGTTTTTGTTACGGAATTTGTGGTTTAGGGGTCTATAATTTTTAGCGAAAATTCCCAATTGAGGAGACGGCGACTTTTGAATTTTGAAAAGATTTCTCCAAATGAGCGTGACCTGGGCTCCCTAGAATCCATACCCGTAACTATAGTTTCAGTTTTCATTTGTTCTCATATATACAGGGTGACGTATTTCTACGGTAAAGCTCTATATATCCGTTATGATACAAGATACGAGAAAAAATTGTATACGCTAATTATAGGGTGTCTTGAGCTGCATCTTATAAAATTATTTTGACAATCACAGGATGGCCCATAAGTCGTTGGAAGTACAAATTTTCTTTTTTTCTTCGATCAATTATTATATTATTGCTTTTGCATTTAGTCCAATTATAATGCATGTTGAAGGAAAAAAAATTGATAGCGTTCATAGTTTACGAGTTATTGTAATTGTTTTGCAACTTTTCACATTGTCGGCACATATAAAGTTATGATATAGCGTTTTTATTAATAGAAAACAGACTGCCTCAAAACCGACGCATTCAATGAGATTTTTTATATTATTTCTTGAAAAAATGGAGTTGCCTTATAAAGTCTCAAATAGTGACTCAATTTGAAAATACTCAAACTGCCGTAACTCAATTTTTACAAACTGAACAGCCTGTGTTTTTTTCTTCAGGTGCGAAAGGCATGCCCTCTGCTTTAAGTTTTGTGTAATACCCTCTATACTTACAGACTTTAGTTTTGGAATTATTTACTTTTAGAATCGCATACCATGATCAGCTTATGTGATTATTTAGCGAATTACCGAAGAAAAATATTTAAATTAACTCTATTAATTAATTTAATTAATTAATTAATTAAATTCACTAACAGCTTCTGGCATAAATATATGAGTATTTTCACACTTATATTTTTCTTTACTGGTTCAAATTTATGTTGAAGGTTAAAAAAAATACGTTTGCTTTTTTTCAATCATAAATACCAATTAGGTATACAGCTAATTGGAATTTTGTGTATACTTGTAGAATTTTTTTGTATGAAAATAGTTAGTTAGTCTTCGCAGAAATTTATTTGTTTCCGTGGAAATCATTGTTTGTAAAATTTTTGTGAAATTTTGATAATTAATAAAAGTCATTGTAAAAAAATGTTTACGAATGTTCGTCGAAAAACTCTTTGTCAATTTTTATGACAATTTTTGTTTAAGTTTTGCTGAAAAGTTTTTTATGAATAATTATATCTTGCTAGGTGGGTAAATACCTTGAAGAGGTTCGTTGGTCAGGAAAATCGGACCAGTTTGTTCGGGAACATTTTAAGTTCATTTTCGGAAAAGTTTGTACTTTTACACATCCTTACACATCGAATGGTATCGAATTGATTAAAGTGGTTATTAATTCCACATACATTCGACTCATAAACGACTGGTGTAGTGAGGTTTTTAATAAGCGCAACTATATTTGGATAGCTAGTGCGTAACTCGGTATAGAGGTGAGAAAAAAACAAGCCTAAATTGTGATTTTGAACTACAAACGAGTTAAAAACATAATGAAAGAAACTGGCAGTGAACAGCAGACAAACAGATAACAAACAAAAGTGCGATAAAATTGACGGCTACATTGCCGGACTGCATAATAAGGCAAATACTTAGTGCTAATGAAAAACATAGTCCGCAAGATAAATGACCAGCAAATTAGACGTTAATATAGAGGAGATAATATAAATGCTGGGGTAGGTAATTGGTAAATTTGATAAGTTCGAAAACATGGATAGTAAACTGGAAGTCTTAGTTTCCAAAACACACATATAAAGGAAGACAACGAGAAGTTGAAGCAACGGGTGGGAAAACAAGAGCAGAAAATAGCTGCTCTAGACAGTGAAATTAGAAGAAAAAACTTAACAGTTAAAGGAATAAATGACAGTAAGAACGAAAACAGAGAGGAAACCATTAAGCTGATAATGAATTTAATACGAGATATAGGAGTAGCTATAAATGAGAAGACAGACACTTACGAAGTTAAAAGAATCGTACTATAAATATAATGTGTTCAAGAAGAAGGCAAATTATTGAGATTAACGGAAAATAAGAAGACAGGTATGTTAGGCACTTTCAAAGATTTGAAGGGAGCAAATCTATGGTTAGATGAGGACTACACAAGAAAAATATTGACGAAGAAGGCACCTTATATCTTATACCCGTGCTTAAGGAGCAGAGAAAAGGGGGACAAATGGCATATTTTCAATACAACAAACTAATAGTGAATAATGAAGTTTGTGAACCAAAAGAAGGTTTGAATGAAGACAATTTGGTAGATGAATAGCTTTAACATAGGAAAACAGGGTACGTCAACTAAACAAATAATCAGCGAACAGCCTCCAAAGGGAGGGTATGTCAAATTAGAGAACACAAAATGTTAAAAAAAATAATCAGCATAGCTCCAAACGGAGCTATAAATAACCACCTTAGCAATGGACATGGAAATGAGTTTGGTATACGAGAACAAAAAAGAGGAGTAGTGAAACAAGTGTGCAGAATCGAACCTTTAATGTAAGAAGTATAGCGGGCAAAGAGCATGAATTTATTGATAAATTTAACAAGGAAAAGTTATTTTTGGGAGCAACAGAGATTAAGATGAAGGGAAAGGGAGATAAGATACTATAGGATGAGCATACATTAATATATAGTGGATGTAAATGAGAGAGCAAGAGAAGCCGTGGAAAACATCATAAAGCGGCAGCATCAAAAACTTTTACGACGCTGGAAAGGAATTTCCGAGATAATACTGCTGATTGAACTACAAACCGAAGGAAAAAATTAAAGAACTGTAATGGTCGTGGATGGACCGTGTGAGGGTAAAAATACAAAGACGAAAGATTACTTTTAGGAACAAATGAATGTCATAGCTAAGAATGTAACTGGAAGATTACTGATTGTGGGAGATTTTAATGCAAGAGTAGGAATAAAAGATCAGATGACAGGAACTGTAATTGGCTATACAGGGAAAATGTCAGAAATAATAACAGCAGGATAAGTGACGAGAAACAACATAGAAATCCTGAAGAACAAAGCCAGGTGATGGAAATTCAGGTGAATGAGGTTAGAGATGCAGTAAATATGTTGAAAGAGGGAAAAGCGGCGGGATATGAGGAAATTACTTCTGAAATGCTCTTGTATTTGGGAGGTGAAGGACTGGAAGTTTTAGCTGTTGTTCCAAATAAGTCTGCAGAACGGAGTCAAATACCGAAAGACAGGGAAGTGGGAGTTATAGCGCCAATACATAAAAAAGGGTAGCAAACAAGAATGTAAGAATTGTAGAGGAATAACCATATTGAGCACAGTACTGAACGTGTATGAAAGAGTATTAGATAACAGACTAAAGGTAATAAGAACTCTAAAGTGGCTTTGAAAAGTGTAGAGGGGTACAAGACCATAAGGTTGCTATAAAACAGATAATATAACCCAAAACGGTAACACATGCTTGGTCTTCATAGACATCAAGAAGGCATTTATAGTATCCCGAGAAATTTAATATGGGATAGTGTAAGAAGAAGAGGGGTGTATAGAATACTAACTGAGAGCATAACCAGTATTAACAAGAACACTGTAAATTAGGTGCAAACAAATAATATTCGTTTAGGGAAAAATGAGACTAAGGAGGGAGTAAGACAGGGGGTGTGTTGAGCCCAACTTTGTTCAACACAATCTTGAATGAACGAGGTAAAAGGCAAAATAAATAAACGAATAGTGGGGTACAGAAATATAGAAACCGTATCGTGGACAGAGTATGACTTTGCCGACGTTGTGATTTGTGAGAAAAAAAAAACGAAGTAGGACTACAGCCAAAGCTACAGGTATAGAATCGAGCACTACTTCAGAGAAATTTCGGTAATGAACATGAAGAAATTTGAAATAATGGTGATGGGAAAAAATAATTCATTGGAAACTGGTGGTATTGTATAATACAGCAAATAGAACAAACGAATATCTTCAAGTAATTGGGAATGAAAATACAACAGGATGGAGGAAATGAAGCAGAAATATAGGAAAGAATATAAAATGCAACAAAGTTGTACCAGGCACTGAACAACGGACTTATAAGGAATAGACAGATATCGGACAGAACAAAAATAAGTGTATATAGAACGGTATTTAAACCTACCTTGCGATAAGGATGTGAAAGTTGAGCACTAAACAGACAGAAGAAGAGTATAATACAAGAGATCGATATGAAGTATGTCTGAGATGAATCAAGGAAAGACAGTTGCAGAAAGAACATTTTATGAAAATTCACTACTATAACGCTCTTTCTGCGTCCCGATTTTTTCTTTTAAGTGGCATGGATTTCAAAAATATTATAAGTGCAATCTGGAGAAACCAATTCATCGCAATACAGTTTTTATACCTGACCACCGTTTCGCTAACACAGTTAGCGTCATCAAAGCGATGAATAAACTAGTAATCGTCAGGGACAAAAACTATATTGTGATGAATTGGGTTCCCCAAATTGTACTTATCAGTGCTGCTCACAGGTTCCAATCTTCGCTCATCAGTTATTATATCTATGTATTTGCTGTGGACAAACAAAAAACAGAATGAATTCTAAATAGAAGATTTACCCCCAGAGAAATGCACTCACGGAAATAGAGAGACATATGAACTCTGTTTCATAGCCGTGGCCAAACCGCTTTTTTTCAAGCTTCACATTCATAATTTTTATTAGCTACCGCACGCCCTTAATTTCGCGGATGTACAGCTCATAAAATATTTAAGCGTCTGTATTTTTTATGAGAACACATGAATATTGATGTTACTAAAAACGCAATGTATGCCGACACACCTCAAAAATTTAAATAATGTGATAAAATTATTTGCACACTTACTATATCTAGTTGACTTTGTCAAAGAGATATATTAAAGGAAATTTTTACGTTTTCAACCTAAAATATTTAAAATTATCAAAGTTATTTAATAAGGAATTGGTCCGCCGCGGTTTCTTATTCATTCGATAACTCTTCGAAGCATGCTTGAAATTAAATTATTTATGGTATCCTGAGGAATATCATCCTAGGCTTGTTGAGTTCGGTGACGAAGGTGAGCTAGGTTATTTGGTGGTTGGGGTAAACTACCCAGTCGATATATATCCCACATATGTCTGATTGATGACAAGTCTGAGGAGCGAGAAGCCATATAAACAGGGTCAGGTTACTTTAATGTTAGAATCTTGTAGTAACTTTTGCTGTATGAAAATGTGCGTTATCTTGTTGAAAAATGGGGTTGAATTAACCCTCGTAGATATGGCAGTAAAACAGGCTCCACTATGTTTCGCAGGAAAATCCAGCAAGGTTTTTTCGGAAAATTTTGTGTTTTTTTCGAAATTTCGAATTAACAAAGTAAGGGTAACCAAATTTGGTGCGCAGGTTTATATCATTATAGGTAAGTTATCTACCAAAATTTAACTCTGTAGGTTAAAAGACAAAAAAGGTATAGGCTTCAAAAAATTGGGTTTTCCTCAAAACGTCAAAATTGGTAATACTTAGGCAAAGAACCTGAAACTAATATAAGCTATGGAAGGAAAATGTCTCAAGAAGAATGTTTTACAAAGCGTGAAGTCTTAGTTTCAATCGTCATTGTCCTTCATTTTACTAAAATGTTTCCAGAAAATTCATTCCAAATAGACCCTTTATCTGATAATTTGGCAGTAGTCTTGGCTATAGAGTTTATCGTTTAATGGTATATATTTTTTGTCGAATTTTCGTAAAAAATCAATAAAGCTTAATATATCCATTATTATACAAGATACGAAAAAAATTTGTATACATCAATTATCGGGTGTCTTGAGCTACATCTTAAAAAATATTTCTACAATTACAGGCTGGCCCGTAAGCCGTTGGTGATACAAATGTGCTTTTTTTAATCAAACACGTTTTATGCTATTGAATTTTTGCATTTTCCATCGCAGTATAATACATGTTTGTAAGAAAAGAAATTCGGGACGCAGCAGGTGCGTTATGGAAGTGAATTTTCATTAAATGCTTCAAAATTTGAATAGCTCAATTTGCTATTAACCTATAAGGTTGACCAAGACATCAGTTTTTTCGGGAACACTTTAAGTTTACTTTCGGAAATGTGTCTACATTTTCAAAGTTATTTTGACGAAACCAAATTTGATGCCTGCTTTCTTAAAAAAACATATTTGCTATTACAAACATTTTAATGAAAATTCACTACCATAACGCAATTGCTGCGTCCCGAACTTTTCATTTATTCGCCTGCAATCATTATAATGCACATATACAATCACTAAAGGAAAATCTAAAGAACGCTGGCATAGAGTCCCAACAAACATCGTAACATTGTTAGAACAGGAAAATACCACCATATATAGAATATTAGTCAAGTTTCTACAAAAGGCAGATATTTCTTTATAAAACTGTACCCAGACACTTAAGCTACTCACAGTCACATTGACACACTAAAGCACACCGGATCAGATTTTGTCACAATTTGATGTAGTTTAGTTTATTTTAATTTAGTCTATATTTCTAGGATTCAATGTCGATAGAGATCTGATATAACAACTCATGAACTTGTAAATTAGGTTAGTTTCAACAAGCATTCCTCGTGTTTCACCTTGTGTCAAACTTACCTTATAGCGGCCACGTCTTGTACTGCCATGACAAATAGCCCTGATTGGCCCCTGGGCTTGAAGAATTGTGTCCCTGTCTTTCATATAGTTAAATAAGGTAAACCTACTTACGTTTGTATAAATTACGAGAATATATATATATATATATATATATATATATATATATATATATATATATATATATATATATATATATATATATATATATATTTTTTTTTGTGTGTATAATTTTGACTTTAAAAAAAGTTTTAATTACATTACATAATTATATAAGCTCATATATATAAATTTTAATTTTGTAAGCCCCAAACCTCCCGCCAACTTGCCTATTACTAGTTATTATATGAGTAAATATGTGTATATGCATATATAAAAAGTAGTCTGTGGCTAGTGGAACTTGCCTTCTGAAGCCATTCACCTGTACACACACAAGCACACACACACACAAACACACACATACACACACACACAAGGCTACTGGCGTAGATGGCCTCAGTGCCGAATTTTATATATCGTTTGGGAATGAGCTCAAAGATCTGTATTTAAACATGATCCAAGACCCATTCAGCCGTCAATATTTTCCAAGAGTAATGCGAACAGCAATGCTGCTATTGTTATACAAAGGTGGCGATCACAACATCTTAAAAAGCTGGAGACCCATCTTAATTCTTACAGACTACAACATTTTTTCGAAATGTTTAACAGTACGTTTGTCGGGGATATTAAATAAAATTGTACACTCGGACCAAAGCTACTGTGTTCCAGGTAGGTTCATTTATGATAGCCTTCACTTTTACAGGAAGCTCATCGCCTATGTTATCCTCAATGACATTCCATCCGCGATTATTTCTTTGGACTAGCAAAGTGCCTTTGAGAAGATAAATCATGACTATCTATTTCTGCTTCGAAAAAAGTTCAATTTTGGCCCACATTTTATTAGGTACATTAGACTATTATATGTAGACGCCGCATGCATGACCAAAAGATGTGGCTTGCTTTCTTCCCCCATTAACATCAAACAGGGTATCCGTCAAGGATGCCCTCTGTCCGGTCCACTATTCACTATTGCTATAGAGCCCTCCCTTGTAATTCGGAGAACCCGCCTTATAGGGCTTAAACTTCCCATTCCTATATCAGACGTCTATGTAGAAGTTACAGCATATGCTGATGACGTCACCGTTGTAATTTCAGACAAAACTGACTTAGATAAGATACTAGATTGCTATCACATTTATTCATCCAATTCTGGTTCTCTCCTAAACCTTCAACAATCTAGTGGAGACTGGCTTGGTGCGTACAGGGGTCTAACAGAAAGTCCACTGGGCATTTCTGGGTCTCTGATGGTGTTAAGATCCTTGACATTACATTTAGCAACAACGAAGATAGGGCAGACGAAGGCAATCTTGATAAAATGTTTGACAAGATAAAAATTTCAGCTGAAAAATGGAAAAGAGTAATCCCTACTCTTTCGTGGCTAGGCAGGGTTCTATTGATTAATCAATTTCTCTCCCCTAAACTATGGTACACATTGCAGATTTTTCCAACCCCAACTGACTTTATAAATAAATTACAGAAACTTCTGATTGATATTTTTGGTCTGGCAGAAAGCACTGGGTTACAGAGCAACATCTTTGTCTCCCAGTTTGCTATGGAGGGTTGGGTCTAGTCCATCTTGAGTCCATAATCAAACTATTTCGTATTCTTTTTGCACTTAGGTTTTTATCCTGCCTAGAGGACTCTAAATGGAAACTGATGACAGAGTCATTGTTTTGTAACAAGCCAGCTGATCTATAGGTTTTTACTTATATATCAGCTGGACTATCGTCGCAGGTGTTCTTTGTTAAATATTCAACTTACCATTTTGCTCCAACTTCAGTCTTCCTAAAAGAGGTATTGGAATCAACGTCTTTGTTAAAGTTAACGAGAAACAATTATCCATTGTCTATATCAGAGCTCAAAGAATTACCACTAACAAAGTCTAGTCTAAGTCTGGGAAATTTCAATTACTCCAATCTCTGGTTTAGCTTGGGTTATTACACCGTTAATGATCTTTTTGCAGGACCTGAATGTAAATCGTTTGAAGCTTTACAAATCCCAGATTATAATATAACACGGAAGAGTAACTTGAGAATCAATTATAATCATTTGAGGTCAACAGTCAATAAGTTTCTCAAATCGGTAGTTAGCACTCTGGCGCCATCTAGCCCACATTTTGGAGTAACTTATGACCATCATGATGGTAAAAGAGTGAGGTGTGATGTTCAGAGCAAACGCACATTACTGCATGATCTTGTATTGAGGTTTTACTCTTTGGGCACTCCAGTCAATGGTGCATGGACAGATGATCCAATTAACTGGTCATCAATCTTAGGAAGGCCCACGATTGGCCATGATGCCGTCGTCGCCTTCAGATTTGCTAAAAAAAATTGGCAGATCCTATATTTTTGTACAAGACAGGACTAGAGCCATCAAATTTATGCCCGTGGTGTAAAACTACAGCCACCTCATGGCACATGATTATTACATGCTCCGAAGTAATTCCTCTATGGAACATTGTCAACTCACTTGTTCACAGGATATTACCCAGACTATTGCGTATTAATGACGTATATACCGGTATACCTTCAAGTTATGGCCTTGTTGCAGCAGTTTGCAATTTTCTGTGCAACTTAGCCAAAAGCACAGTATATAATGATATGACAACCTTCTTCAAGGATAATGTACAACACCAACCATATGTTCACATCTACAAAAACAGGCTTAAATCTCGCATACTGAAGGAATACACTTGGTATATTGCTAGGGATAATGTTGACACGTTTAAATCTAGATGGGGTTTCAATGATGTGCTCTGCAGGCTTCACGAAATGGATTTAGTTTTTGATTTCTAGTGATAATTTATTGTTGTTGAGTCTTTATCCCGAACAGTTAAACAAAATAATAATAATAATAATAATAACACACATCATTTTCATTCGAATCTGTGTCAATAAAACTAGAGGTGACCTGCTACCGTATGTTGTCACACTCCATACAATCAACCCTCGTGTTCCCGTATGCCTTTCTACAGCAAATTATAGTTTCTTCATTCTCTACGTAATCGTGTCTCTCTTCTCCGACCATAGTGGAACCAACGACAGAATCGTCACTCGTCGGAGAACACAACACGATTCTACTTACCGTCCCAATTTGATCTGCCTACACAACACTCAATCCGAGCAGCACGATGTCGAGGTGTCAGTGGGAGACATAAAGCTGGTCTATTCGAACGAGGCCCAAAAGTGCGTATTCTGTGATTTATCGTAGCCAGAAATCTTGGTTCTAAAACTTCCAAACAAGCATTTCTAATCGATCGTGTTCTTTAAACTCCGTCTTGTAAAGCTGAAATCCTCAAATGACAATCATCCGGTGCTGAAGTTGTCAGTTGTGGTCCAGATGCATGTGGATTCCTTCTTCAGACCACCTGGACCAACACTGCGTCCTATGAGGTCGAAAATTTGTCCTCAAAAACTGGCTTCACGCATATCAACAATGCGCCCGCTTTAGATTTCACTTAAATGATTGTATAGCGCCTAGGCATAATCACTTAGCGACCTAATAAATTAGGTAGGTATACACTGTGGTCAAAAACTGAAACAAAAAGCAAAGTTAGTCGAGAAAACGCAAAATAATAACATAAAGTTATGCGCTAGATACGTATTTAAACAACTAATTTGTCTTCATCAGTAGCTGTCACTAAACTAATAGGCCGATCCGAAACACAGCACATTATATATATATATATATATATATATATATATATATATATATATATATATATATATATATATATATATATATATATATATATATATATATATATATATATATATATACCTGCATTACCTACACTGAAAATGATGTAATACAAGTGACGCAATACCGGATGATGCAATACAGATAATGCAATGCCGGATGACGTTAAACCGGATAACGTAAGCCAAGGAGCTAGATATGATAGTCCTTCACTGTAGCTCTCCTAACCTGCCAAATTCTCGTGGATTCAAATTTTTGCGTTCTACGCATGTCAGTATTCAAAATTATCCATTGTTTTCTCTATTACTGGTTTCGCCGCTTTACGGCGTAATCACACAGGACATGATGTTGTAAAGCAGCGGAAACGATTACAGAAAAGAAAACTAACAATTGTGAAACCAGAAAAGTATTTTCAGGCATTAACTGTTTCTTATTGTTTGTTTGTTAAATGTAATATTGTTCCCAGATTTCCATTTTTTGTGGTCTTTAACATATTTCATTAGTTGTAATTGGGTGATGTCTGGTTTTTGGTGTTTTGTGTTGTGAATGTGTGTAGCTACGTTTGATTTGTAGCTAGGTATGTGGATTTTATCTAATGCTGTTATATGTTCCTTGAATCTTGTTTCTATTGATTTTTTTGTCATTCCGTTTAATTAATGTGGGTTGTGTTCTTGTTTCTTATTTATATTATTATTTATTTGTTTCTGATGTTTTGTTTTCGGTTTTGTTGAAATAAACACAAAATACACAACATTCACTTATAGCCACCACATCAGAAAAATAACACAAACACTTAAACAATATGACTTAAAAATGAGCTACAAAACCAATAACAAAATAATAAACAAAATATATAAAAATCAAAAACACAACCCACATGAATTAAAAGGAATATATCAAATAGAATGTAACACATGCAATAAAAAATATATAGAAATGACAAAAAAAAACAATAGAAACAATATTCAAAGAACATATAACATAATTAGATAAAATCCACATACCTAGCTACAATTCAAACGTAGCTACACACATTTACAACACAAAACACAAAAAACCAGATATCACCCAATTACAACTAATGAAACATATTAATGGAAAAAAATGGAAGTCTGGAAACAATACAACATTCAACAAACAAACAATAAGAAACAGTTAATGCCAGAACAACTCCAAGTACAAACATTTAAACAAAACTGAATAAAGGCCATAGAAATAGACAACTTATTAAACAGTGATCAAGACAGAAGACGGATACACACGACACAATCCGAAGGCACAACCAATCAGAGAACAGTAAACCGACTAGTATAAGCTTAACGCGCAGGCGCCACGTACAATCTTAGACGTAGACCACAGAGGAGCGATCACGGTCAGTAGCGTGCTGATGATGAACCGGGACGGTTTAAAACTGCAGTCCACGTAAACCAAAGAATCACAAAGGGTACAGCAAACAAATAAAGTCTATATTTAAAAGTTATTACAGTGTAGTGCTATATTCCAAAAGATATATATATATATATATATATATATATATATATATATATATATATATATATATATATATATATATATATATATATATATATATATATATATATATATATAATTAGTTTTTTTCGTAGGGATTGTCCGAAAAAATTAATTTATTTATTTAAGTGGTACAATTATTACAGTCTTAAAATTTATTATAAAATATGTGATTCAAAACAACATGTGAACAACTAGAGTTACAGCGATTGAATGAAATAATGTTCTACAGAATTAACATAAATGCAAACGTCTGCATCAGCACTCTTACACAAGTCACTAAACTGATGATGCATGGTTTCCGGATTCGTCGTATTTGGTATGATGTTGAGAATATACAGGGATGTAACTCCTTCACCCTTAAATCTTTAACACGTCCTCGTATTCGGACACTTCTTCTGTTTGCGTTTTCCCGTTGGACTTGTATAGGATGCTCTGCATTTTTGTTCTTAAAAGAAACAGAAGTACAATGGTAAGAGCGATGGATATACCAATGGTAATGCCTAAGTGGGAATACCGCATGGGCGGTCTGAGATGAAATGGATGCTGTTGTATTTGAGACAATGCTTCTTTTATCTTTTTGTTTTCTTTTAAATGAATTGGCTTAAAATGGATATGATGTTGAGGTGTCGGTTGCAATTATTCGACTTCTATGGGTTGTAGCGTCAAATTGGTAGCAACGTCTTCATACATTTCCTCATTGATCTTGACTTTGCAGGAATTGAGGGATGTTACTAGACCGTTTCCCTGGAAGATTTTTCGTTCTAACGATGTTTCGCAATTTTCGACACTAGTGTTTGCTGAGCTAGTGGATATTAAGATCTGACCATTCTGCAGCTGAGTTGATATTTTGTAGGGGTTCATTACTTTGGCAGAAGTGCAATTTTGTAAGGTATCAAGCTGACAATGTTCTTCTCGTGGGCGATTATTGCATATAACCACGTCTTCTATAGAGGGGCACTTCGCTTGGGTCCATAAGTTTGAAGAGGGTGTTTCTAAATAGTATGAGCTGGGTGGTACCAGGAGAATATAATTTTGTGGTATGGGATAAACACGAAAATAAGAACCAGGATTGGGATGTAGTATAGGAACTTTTAAAAGGCATACAATCGTATCCTTAACCGATAATATATGAAATTTGGTAAATTCTACAACTTTAAAAACATGATTTTTGTCAAAGTCGATCAATTCATTTCTGTCATGACTTAACTTTAAGTGATCAATAATATTTAACAGATCACTAGTGGTAAAGAGCTCTATATTAGTAATTTCGTTAAAACTTAAGGAAATAGTTCTATGAATTATCTCTATATTATGGAGTAATTTAACGGCTACGTGAATTTGAAAATGAATTTTACTCGACAATTCTCTTTCGCTATCTAAAGTGGAAAAAGTCTGATAAATATGATCTAGATTTTGATTAATAATTTTTTGGTCCTTTTCGTACCTTTGTGTGATTATATTAGCAAATGAATTTAAATTATCAATTTGGGTAATTATATCTTTTTGGTTTTGGAAAAGGTTATCTAAATTTTTATTAATTTCTTTTAAGTCTTCTTGGTCGAGATTTACTGTTATCATTTTAATTAAAGAGCCTGCTCCGTTTATTAATCCGCGTTTAGTTCTGTGCATTGATAGTTTTTGTAGTTCATTACTTAATCGTGACAAATGGTCATCTAGAATTAGTGAATATCGTTCGTTAGTTGCAGACATTTGTCCAGTGTTTAAAAATTTAGAATTTTTTAATAATATGTTATAATTAATTTCTATATCGGTAATATTAAAATTAAAATAAAATTTATGATAATGTTTGAGTATTTTTGCTATGCCTAAATACTCTTTAAAATATCCCTTAGTTTTTATCGGTGTTATTTGAAGTGGATGGACCAGGTTGAGGGTCATCGTTGTTTGAAGTAGTAGTAGTTTTGTCCTGTAACGAAAAAGTCTTTCTTACTCTTTTTATGTTAGAAACATGAGCTTTTGCTTTTGGTTTAGAAAATGTAACAATGTTTCCTTTTTGTTTAGGATGTGATCGTAATTTATAAAGAGGATTTGTTTTTCTTACTTTTGGTAATAGCTAATTGTGTCGTTTCTTGTAAATCTGGTGTCGTTTGTCTGTCCGCATTTGCTTTAGAAATTCTTTTGTCTCCACTTACTTTTTGTTTCTGATATACACTGTCGAAGAAAGGCATTATTTCTTTGAGCCTATTGTTGTTGTATTCCTCGTAAAGGGTAGTTTCAGGTGTGACTGTTGGTAAGTCGTCGTAGGGGCCGTATAGTAATGTAAAAGGTGAATAACCAGTTGTCGAATGAATAGACTGGTTGTAAATTAGGGTTGCTGTTATCATTAGGGTTGCAGGCCTCTCTTGTGGGTTTTGTAATTTAAGAATTCTCAATTTTTCTACGAGAGTTGAGTGCAGTCGCTCTATTGGTGAATTTGTGTTAGGATTTTGGGGGGTTGTTATGTGAAGATTAATATTAAATAAATTACAGTATTCTTTAAGGGTAGTATTCGAAAATTCTTTGTCAGCGTTAGCTACTATTTTTAGGGGATGATTATGATGGGAAAAATAGTGTCGAAGTTTATTTAACACGGTAATTGCGGATCCACCAGTTATATAATATGCCTGCGCATATTTGGAGAATAAACCTATGATAGTAAGGAATTTGCAATTGTCGAAACTAAAGGTGTCAATGTGTATCACTTCAAAAGGGCGTTTAGCTAGAAGGGGACCTGAAAATGGTGGTTTGGCAAAGTGGAAGGCAAATTGAGCATTTATTAATAAAAGCGTTTATATAATTTTTCATGTAAGGCCAAAAATATTTTTGTTTTAAATGTTGATACGTTTCGTTAATGCCATTGTGGTTTCGTGTGTGATATTCGTCTACAATTTGTTGTTGAGTTTCTTGTTTTTCAACGTCTTGTAAAAACTCGTTAGATTTTATTATTTTAACAGAACTATTAAATATTGTTGAAGAAACAGCAGTGAAATATTTAAATAGTCTATCATGTTTACAGAAAATTCAGTAAGTGAATTTTGGATCAATAAATTGTTTCAAGAAGTCATTTATTTGTCTCAATTCGTAATTGAGTTGAACCTTTACATGTATTGTTTCAAACCTAAATATTTTTAATTTGCGTGTGTCATATTTTGGTCCGTAATCTAAAATTTTTCGTCTGGAAAAATAATTGAGTGGATTTTCTGATATAGGTATTTTGAAAATTGGATTTTCTGCAGACGAGTGTTGTGTCTGTGAGTCATTGCTTTCAGGTAGGTTATTAGTCGTGCTAGTAGATGCATTGTTTGCGTCGTTTTCTAGTTCGTAAATTATTTATCTTTCTCTGTCTTCGTCAGGGTCTACGTTATTAATTATTGATTCCAGGTCAAAGTCGTCTTCGATCGCGTTAATTTAGATTCGCGATAAGGCATCAGCCACTACGTTATCTTTGCCTTTCTTGTATTTTATCTCGTAATTAAATTCCTCTAATCTTAGTCGCCATTTAACTAGCGGTGAGTTTGGTTCCACATCCCTTAAAAAAACCTTACGATTGTTTAAAGGTGCTGTGGTAATGTGGGATCTCCAAGTGTGCTTATCAGTGCTCTTCACAGTCTCCAATCTTCACCTAATGTATCATTTGAATTTATAGATAAAATTTAACTCCACTGTTTTGATTCACTCTGTATATTGTTATAGAGGAATTATAAAAATATTAATTGTACTTGAGAGAAGAACACACCACCATTAGAACCGTATAACGGGTTCGCTCTAATTAGAGATCGTTAGTACGGTATACTAATTACAGCGAGAACACACCTATAAAGTAATACGAATGTAGTAGTCAGCCTCCTAGAACATTGTGAGATGTACGACAAGGTCGCCATCTCCTTGAAGAGCCAGGTAGGATGGTGTTAAGCCAGCTACAGATAACAAAAGAAAAATTATAAAATAGAGACTGTGTACAACCAACTTACAATTTTGTAAATTGATTCTCACAATAATTACAACCGCAGGCAGGTGTTGTTCTAATTAGAGCTCGTCAGTACGGTATACTAATTACAGCAGGAACATACCTATAAAGTAATACGGCTATGGTAGCCAGCCTCCTATAATATTGTGAGATGTACGAAAGGGCGCCATCTCGTTGCGGAACCAGTTAGTATGTTGTAATGAAACTCCCATTTCATTGCAATATATTTAAATTTCACTACCATAACACCACTCTGACAGCCCTGTTAATTCATATTTTCAATAAATAGATATTCTTAAATCGCCAGTGAAAACGAAAAATACATACAAAATATTTTCCTTTATCATTAAGAATTCGATAAATTAAATTCCACAGCGTTATCAACTAGCCTACATGAATAAAAATATACAAATGCAACAAATTTTCATTTTTAAAATCTCACGTCTCCTATGAGTTAAATAAAGAGAACAAAACTTCTAGAATGAAACAAGGACGCCAAATTTTTACCATATAAAAGCAGGCCACTGGCAGAATAAAATCAGTTGAGTTAAGCTCCGTCCAGCAAGAGTATTGTATAGAGTGAAGTAGCTCCGCCAAGTATTCCTCTCAGTATATGCGATTCTCCAGTTGGAGAACCGTCAGCCCCCTCTCTTTTATTTTTCGCCGTTATTTTATTTCCTCGAAAACCAATAATTCATATATTTTTTGATATTTATATTTCCTGAATTATTTTAAATCATATATAGCTGACCCCCAAACCCAGAACTAATTCTATGTTTATTTATCCGAGATTTAATATACAGGTGTCCCCAAATACCCCGTTTTCATTTAAAACGGGATTGACAGAGTACTTTCGACCCCCTAGGTATTTTTATTTTTATTTTATTTTGTCTAGGCACACAGCGCATAGCCGAGGGTTGTACCAACATTATAATTTCTTCTCATTTCTAGCTGCTTTGTTATATGCTTTAGCGGTTAATTAATACTATGTACCGTTGTGACTCCCACCTCCTAAAATAACTTGGGAGTTTGGAGGACTATACATAATTTTTACTGTGTTAACACTCACTGGTGTCCCCTGGAGCGGCCCGAGTGCAGGGGCAGTATAAATTATCGTCTCCTTATTGCCGTCCTTCGAGTAAACAGATTTTCCACTGTGTTGGCACTCACTGGTGTCTCTAGGAGCGGCCCGAGTGCCTCCTTATTGTCGTTCTTTGAGTAAAAACCTCCCTTAGCATTTGGGAGACACGCCAGATAGAGATAAGAGAAATTGCGTGTTCTGATTTTCCGGAGAATCGTTTGCCTAGTCAAAATTAAAATAAAAATTCATCATTTCGTTTCTTTTGCCTTATTCACTCATTATAGTCAGCCCTGGTAAGAACCATATCTGATACCTCATTGTAAATATTTTCAAATATCAACTTTCTATATATATATATATATATATATATATATATATATATATATATATATATATATATATATATATATATATATATATATATATATATATATATATATGTACAATAACAAAAAATATTTTTGTTCACTGTTAAGTCTCTGTAAAGCTTGACCCCTGGAAATAAAATATCTCCACTGAGCACCATACTCCCTTTGGGTGGTCCCAATTTAGGGCCTCCACTTTCCCCCAACCTTTTGAAAACCTCAAAGTAAAGTGGTGGCGCTCGAGACAAATTCATTTTTTTTCCGAACAAAACACTGACCTACTACACTCCACCCTTAGGAAGTAGACAGTTACGTCGTTGTCACGACAGCTCCAAATGACAAAAATGTCTTAAAATAGAGACTGTGCATAACCAACCAACAACTTTGTAAAATGTCAGCCCTAACCCATTTCTTCCTCAATATAGAGACATTATATGTAAGGCTCGATGTATTCTCACCATAATTAGAATCGCAGTATTACTTTATAACATGCACAATCAACCAAGGGTTGCGGTGCTATCGGGGAGGCAAGGCCGCGGACGAGCCCTGAGGGAAAAAAAAATTACTTTATAAGTGTGTTCTCCCTGTAATTAGTATACCGTACTGATAAGCTTTAATTAGAGCGAAACTGGTGTGCGGTTCTAATTATGGTGAGAATGCATACAGAGTGGCGCATTGAAAACGAAACAGACCTATTTGCGTCCAAGGAATTTTTTTTTAAGAAACGCTGAAACACGTCAATTTTAATATTGAGGGGGACATGTTTTGACATAAAACTCAACTTTGTCACATCAACCCCTTAAGGGTAGTGATAACAACTCTTATATTTTAAATAGGGAACATGGGTCGAGTGTTACATCCTTTAAAAGATATTTTTTTTCTGGATTCACCGCACAAATTTTTTTGGAAGTTTTATCAACTCGTTTAAAAATTATTCACAGTTGAAGTTGCAAGAACGTATTTCATTCATTGTGATAAGAAATGCACTAACTAGTCAATTTTGCGTTAAAAAAAAAACTAAAAAACAAAACCAAACGTTCAAAAATGTTTATTCAGTTAAGTAAGTGTTCAAATTGTTGACCACCAGCTTCCATACAAAAGTACAAATTTTGTTCAAAACAAACTCTGATATTCTGGAGCATTTGTTGAGTTATTAGACGGAATTTTTCAACAATGCGTCGTCGTGATTCTTCCAGAGACTCCGTTTCTGTTGCGTAAATTATACTATTTAAATGGCCCCATAGAAGGCAGTCTAAATGAGTTAAATTCGGTAATATAGCGGCCACTCAAAAGCACCTCTACGCCCAATCCATTGTCCTGGAAACTCTATGTTCAAAAACTCCCTAACACGTTGTGAAAAATGTGGAGAAGCTCCATCTTGTTGAAACACTAATTGATTTTCTTGATAGCGATCATCATTTTCAACAATGTCAATTACTATAGGGTAAACGATATCTTCTAGTAACTCCAAATGCGTTTCGCCACGCAAATTGCCATCAAGAAAAATTGGTCTGAATAAAGGGTCTTCAAAAATGCCAGTCTAGACATTTAATTTCTATGGAGTTTGAGTGTAGACTTCGTGAAAATTTCTTGGATTATTATCTGCCCAATAATGACAATTGACTGTAGGGTTTAATAAAAACGTACACTCGTCTGAAAAACAGATATTGAACATAATGTTCCCGTTATCAGCTATTCGTGCAGTCATAACTTCACAAACCTCCAGCTGCCGATTAAAATCATCTTCATTCAGTTGTTGTACAAGATGAATTTTATACTGATGAAATTTATGATGCTTCAATAGTTCTTCTTTTGATGTTTGAAACAGTGGCCAATTTTCTCTTGCTCAAAGTTGGGTCTGCGGCAATTTGTCCTAAAACTTCAATCTCAGTAGTCTCATTTCTAATCGGAAATTCACGTTTAGGATCCCGTTTTTTTGTTGGCTACTGAACCACTTTGGCGAAACTTTGCCACAGTCATCGTTTTTGAAAAAAAAGAGTAATTATTTCAACAACTATTTCTTCTACAGAATACACCATGGTGAAATTAATTTTCGGTAGTACTATCAAGTATCAAACCAACCGATAAACTGAAGTAATAAACCGCATTTCTCTCATTCCGATAAAAAACGTTCTGGTAGTCAATTTTTTGTTTACAAATCCACAAAAAATTGACTATCAGCACATTTCTTATCGGAATGAGTGAAATGCGTTTTTGCATCTTCAACTGTGAATAATTTTTAAACGACTAGATAAAACTTCCAAAAAATTTGTGTGCTGAATTCAGAAAAGAAAGAGCTTTCAAATAATGTAACACTCGACCCATGATTCTTTTACAAAATATAAGGGTTGTTATCACCACCCTCAAGAGGTTGATATGACAAAGTTGAGTTTTATGTCAAAACATGTCCCCCTCAATATTAAAATTGATGTGTTTCAGCGTTTTTTAAAAAAATTCTCTGGACGCAAATCGGTCCGTTTCGTTTTCCATGCGCCACTTTATATAGCCCTACATACATTTTCAGGTCTTTAGCATGATATAATGACAGTATGCTAAAATATTAATAATGATAGAGGGCGCCAAATGTACCTCTAATTTTTTAGAGAAGTGGTGATGAATTTTGAATGATTCTATATAGACTCCAGCAACTCCACATTGGGTAAGTCGTCAAAATGAGGGTAATCGAAAAATAAAACAATATATACGGTAGTGTATTTTAAAAGTATAAACCTTAGCTTGCGTACAACTTATACGACACCATGTATATGCAATAGTAATTATGGCTGTAGCTCTCATTACTCTACCTGAAACGTTTCTACAAAACATCTTCCTCCAGTTTCTATAATAACCAAGCTATTGGACTCAAATAAACTATTATGCCAGCCTGTAGATGCTTTTCTGTAATTAGTTAAATGTGGGTACATCATAACGTGCCTTGTTAAGAGGGTTTTTATAAAATGACGCTATGACCTGGGTTATAAAATAAATTCTTTACAAATTATTTTTTTTAGTACCTTTCACATTAAAAACCTGTATCGACTTATAAAAAGCTAAAAACACATGAATTCCTTAAAGAGGTATAATAAGCTTATTATGAGTCTGAAAGGTTTTTGGTATCCGAGTTAGTTCGCACATAATTTTGTAACAAGAGAATATTAATTGAACTCCCAGCGTCGTCATAATAAAGTTATTTGTAAGACACTTTCGTTCAACAAGCCACCTGCATATTAATGAAGATTCGAACACCATAATGAAGGGGTAGATCGTCTGATCTATTTTAATTGATTCTATACAAAGCTTTTCAAGCAGATATCTCGTTTCTCTACTTTAGAGAAAAATATTTAAGCAGGTTGACCTTTTATTATAAAATATAATTATGTAGTAGGCAGCCTCGATGGTCGCGGGCCAAGAACGTATGCCTCTGAAGCGATGGGTGCAGGGTTAAATTACCGGTGGAAACGTCAAATTATTTTTCAGTACACACTGTAAATTAACATCAACCAAGGTTCTGGCGTTGTTTTTGAGCTTGTTAAACGTCTGCACGTTTCGTTCTTGGGAGGGGGCGCTAAGCCGTCGGTCTCGTGTACTATGCGATATTGGGCGCGTAAAAAATACATAATATTTCTACAGCTTCGAAGGAAGGTGGGAAAGCTTCTGGTATTTGAGGTAAAACTGCTCCCAGGCGTCGGTTATTGGCCATAATTGCTACCGACGTTAAAGACACAATACACAATTATTAGGTAAGAACTAGTGTTACATGTAGTAGAAACAATGTCCCATATTTCATTAAAATTACTTCTAGTAGGCAGCCTCGATGGTTACGGGGTAAGAACGTATGCCTCTGGAGCTATGGGTGCAGGGTTCGATTACCGGTGGAAAGGTCAAATTATTTTTCAGTACACACTGTAAATTAACATCAACCAAATTCGGGAGTTGTGTTTGAGCTTGTTGAACGTCTGCACGTTTCGCTCTTGAGAGGGGGCGCTAAGCCGTCGGTCTCGTGTACTATGCGATATTGGGAGCGTAAAAATACATAATCTTTCTACAGCGTCGAAGGAATGTGGAAAAGCTTCTGGTATTTTAGGTGAAACTGCTCCCAGGCGTCGGCCATAATTGCTACCGGTGTTAACGACACAATATTCAATTACATGATAAGAACTAATGTTACATGTAGTAGACACAATGTACCATATTTCATTAAAATTATTTCGTTGTTTTAAAACGTACAAATCAAATTTTCTGAAAGTCTACTTAAAATGTTCCCGAAAAGACTAGTTTCTCAGCTAACGAACCTTAGGTTAATAGCAATAACATAATAAAAAATATGAAGCATTTACTGAAAATTTGCTACCAAAACGCATCTACTATTTCTCGAATTTTTTTTCTTACAAACATGCATTATATTTAGATGAAAAATGCAAACATTTGTATAACCAACGACTTATGGGCCACGCTATAATTGTAAAAGTAATTTTGTAAGATGCAACTCAAGATATACAATAATAAACGTGAACAAGTTTTTCTCGTATCTTGTATAATAACAGATATCTTGAGTTTTACTGTAGAAATGCGTCACCCTGTATATACGTATATAGATAGAAACTGAAACTGACCCTTGTGTTCCAGGGGGCCTAGTTCGTGCTCATTTGAAAATATTTGTCCAAATTTAGAATTGCGGTCTCCTTAACATCGATTTTTTCTACGAAATGTCGCTTAAACTTATAGACTATTAAACCATAAACCCTATAACATAGTACCAAAACAAGGGTCTATTTGGAATCAATTTTCTGCATATATTTTAGTAAAATAAACGACAGTGACGGTTGAAGCTGAAACTTAAGGTTTTGTAAAACACACTTCTTGCCCGATTTTTTCTACATAACCCGTATTTGTTTAACGTTGTTTGTCTAAAAGTTTCCAGTTTTGACGTTTCAAGTCGCCAGTTCAAAGTAAGTTTTCTGGTACTTCTTGACCTTTCTGAGCCAACAAATTTACTCTTTGCTATAATATATACTAGATTTTATTACCGACATAAAATATATTGGTTTATTGCGGTTCTCTGGTCACCAGTGGCACCTATTTTATTTTTCTGTAAATGGCTATAACTTTTTTCTCCTTTAACCGCGGCCTTCGACCCAAAAAATTTTTAAGTTATCGCTGTTTTGGAGCCGTTTTCAAGAGGCAAGCAAAATATGTAAGGACACTCTAAGGCCTTAATCTGCCTACTCCTTAGAGTGATGGACAAAGGTGGGTAAAGGCAATATGTAAGGACGCTCTAAGGCCTCAATCTGCCTACTCGTTAGAGTGGTGGACAAAAGTGGGTAAAGGAAATATGTAAGGACACTCTAAGGCCTCAATCTGCCTACTCCTTAGAGTGGTGGACAAAGGTGGGTAAAGGAAATATGTAAGGACACTCTAAGGCCCCAATCTGCCTACTCCTAAGAGTGGTGGACAAAGGTGGGTAAAGGAAATATGTAAGGACACTCTAAGGCCCCAATCTGCCTACTCCTTAGAGAGCGGTGGACAAAGGTGGGCTGGGTTGTTGTAGCTCGATTACGGGGCCTCAATCTGCCTACTCCCTAAGTCTCGCCGGAGATCGTCTGTGAGGTCTCAGTGTGTTCAACCCTAGGCCTCAGAGAGATCTTAGGGTTGAACACACTGAGAGCTCACAGACGATCTCCGGCGAGATTTGGGGAGTAGACGGATTGAGGCCCCGGAATCGAGCTACAACAACCCAACCCACCTTTGTCCACCGCTCTTAGGAGTAGGCAGATTGAGGCCTTAGAGTGTCCTTACATATTTCCTTTACCCACCTTTGTCCACCACTCTAAGGAGTATACAGATTGGGGCCTTAGAGTGTCCTTACATATGTCCTTTACCCACCTTCGTCCACCACTCTAAGGAGTAGGCAGATTGAGGCCTTAGAATGTCCCTACATATTTCCTTTACCCACCTTTGTCCACCACTCTAAGGAGCAGTCAGATTGAGGCCTTAGAGTGTCCTTACATATTTCCTTTACCTCTTGAAAATGGCTCCAAAGCAGGAGCCGAAACGTCGAGTTTTCATAAATTCTGGACGCGGTTCAACCCGAGAACCAAGTATGTCTCACATTACAGACCGCGGAAATCTTTCTGAACATATATATATATATATATATATATATATATATATATATATATATATATATATATATATATATATATATATATATATATATATATTAGGGGGCCCAGTTAGCGCCAGTTTGAAGAAGAAATTTTTTCAAAATTCGACATCTCCTGAATTTTCTCTAGAAAACAAAAACTCACAAAAATTTTCACCCAAACAGTTTTATTGGAGTTTTTTGTAATTCATTCTCTTTCGACATCTAGAAATAACTTACCGACTCGAATACGATATAGGCTCAGCAGAATATACATTAATGTAATTATTTAGCCGGTTGTAATAATTGAAGTAGATCATTAGCAATTTGTACTGAGAATTATGTTGACATTTGTTGCGTATAATTAACTGATACCAAACAAACAGTAATACTCCTAATTACCTTGTCAAAACACGTGCTGAATTGCAAATAATTGTAAGCATATTCCTGGCAATGTAATAATATTTATTTATTATATAATTGGCTCAATCTAATCGATTACTGTGCTTGATAAACAATATTCAGAACGTTATTTTTTACGGGGTCGTTTAAAACTGCGATGCCAGGGGTAAGAACGTATACCTTTGAACCGAAGGGTACTGGGTTCAAATCCCAGGGTTCCTCCTCTATTTTTCAGTACATACTGTACCAGGTGATTCTTTATAATGTCGCCCCCCTTTAACTTTGTTATTTTAAGTGTCCCAAAAAAATTGAAATTATGGTTTTGCAGGTGCTAAAAATTCTTTTTTCTACGTATAAAAAAATTGAAAAATGATCAGTATACAGGGAAAACCAAAAAGTTATTTTTTTTTCCATGGATCACCCTATATATGAATTTAATTTTCGATTCCTCGTAAAATTATAAGCATAATTTATATAACATACTCTATACTTAAAATGAATAGTTTTGGAAATATTCGCATTTGAAACGTTATCATCAAAGATTTTATTAAACAACTGTTACAAATCAAGAAGTCCTAGGATACCACGCTTTTAATTGAAGAAAAGAACTGACAGTGACATTCTGTTAATATTGTTGTAGTTGTATTGTTTAGTAAGTAAAAATGCCGTACTCAGACAGAGAAAGAAGAGTTATTTTAAGTTACTATATTAAAAATAATTTAAATTTTCGCGCTGCTATTAGAAATATGAAAAAAGATAATCCGGGTATGCATGTCCCAATCCGAAAAACGTTCACATCTATATATAGGAAGTTTCAAGAAATGTCAAATTTACAAAGGAGAAAAATAACTGCTGTGAACGTAGACGAAAATACAGAATTGAATATTTTACCCAAATGCAAAAAGATGATCGGGTCGCATTTTGTCAACTGATTCTAGACAGAATGAACATAAATAACAATTTCTTGAAAACAGTTCTATGGACTGACGAGTTTACTTTTTCTAGTAGTGGCCTGTTTAACCGAAAAAATGCCAGACGATGGGCAATAGAGAATCCACATTCTTATAGGGAATTTAAGTTCCAAGGGCGACAATCTGTGAATGTGTGGTGTGGTATCCTGGACGATAGAGTTTTCGGCCCGTATTTTTTGATACTGTTTTAAATGGAGACTGCTATTTACATTTCTTGGAAAACAAGTTCGAAGAATATTTAGACGATTTGCCTTTAAATATATTACAAAATATAATTTTTCAACAGGATGGAGCACCCCCTCACAACATTCGTGCTGTGCTTAATTACCAAAATACCAAAATAAAAGGTTTCCTGAATGGATCGAAAGAAATGCGCCAATTAAATGGCCTGCAACCAGCCCCGATTTGACACCTATGGATGCGTTTCTTTAGGGTTATACGACCACCAAATTTAAAACCTCGATCATCTTAAAGATTTGATACGGAATGAAATCATTAATTTAAATGAAAATAACCAAGCATTCATAACAGATTCATTAGAGAAAATGCGCAGAACCCTTATACAATGCGTTGAAGAAAATGGAGGCCCGGTAGAGCATCCTTATATTTAATTAGTTATATTATTTATTATGAGATTTCTTGATTTGCAACAGTTGTTTTGTTTCAATAAAATTTGTGAAGATAACGTTTCAAACGCGAATATTTCAAAAACTATTCATTTTAATTATACGGTATGTTATATAAATTATGCTTGGAATTTTACGAGGAATCGAAAAATAAATTCATGTATAGGGTGATCTATTAAAAAAAATGAACTATTTGATTTTTCCTGTATACTGATCATTTTTCAATTTTTTTTATACGTAGAAAAAAAGTATTTTTTAGCATCTACATAACCGTACTTTCAATTTTTTTGGGAGACTTAAAATAACAAAGTTAAAGGGGGGCGACATTATAAAGAATCAGCCTGTACATATAACATCAACCCAGCTTATGGCATTCTATTTGAGCAAGTTGAATGCCTGCACGTTCCGCCATTCGGAGGGGACGTAAAGACCCGTGTCCATGCGATGTTGGACACGTTTAAAAATTCCTACCCCCGTTACAGAAAGGCAAGGGTTTGTCGAAATTTCCGACCGGCATTAAAGTTAAAATCGTGGACGCAGCAAGTGCGTTATTTCCACGGATTTACACACTCATTTATTTTTTACTTCAACGTCGGTCTATTTCTGCAACTATGACCAATCACCGACGCCAGGGTGCAGTTTCGCCTCACTATCCTGGAAATTTTGAAAACTTGCTACAGTCCCTTATTACTTTAGGGATAATAGATGATCACAACGCGATGATGTGCTACTATTCAATTATTTGAAAAGAATGTAATAGTGGTAGTATAAAAAAACGTAATACCTTTAAATTAGCATTTGTTTACATTAGCTATTGGTACAGTTGGGTTTGCCTAGATTAGATTGAAAGATGGAGACCACTCGGCTAAAATATTTTCCAGATGGTGGCACTTTCGATTATACAGGGTGTTGATGTTAACTTGCAAATTTTAACCTATATATAATAGCATTTTAGATCCTACGCGAGATAAATGGAGCCCAAACAATGGCCCATTATAATACAATGTCGCCTTCCCACGGTAAGAACCGCTGAGTCAGCCGCCGTCTTAACGGAGCCAAGAACTTGCAGGTTGAAAGTGCAAGTAGAACGGAATATCACTGTGAGAATCAACATCAGCAGATTCCTTGTTATCCAGAGACAATAGTGCCACGCCTGGAGGGAAGACTATAAAGAGGCTAATCACAGAGGTAGAACCGTTCATTCTTGTTCCGAGTTAGTCCTTCGCACACCGAGTGCATAGACATTAGATCACATGTAGGTTGACCGTCTTATTTTAGTATATTATATTATTCATTTTTTCTTGTAACTAAATAATTAAGTATTGATTGTTCAAAGTATTAAATAAATTGTTTAAAAAAGTCAAACGTCTTAACCGTGAAGTTAAGTGGCGCAGTCGTTAGTATTGGTTAGAAAACCGAAAGCATATCGATTTTTAAACGTATCGACGCCTAATAACCAATTCGAGCCAAGCAGAGCCAAGTTAAAGCAGAAATAGTGGCCAAGCAGAGCCAAATGGAAGCAGCAACCATCGTATTATGGTAAGTTTACTGCTATCCCATTTTACATTTCCAATTTTTTATATGTGTTGTATTGTAACGTTATATGTCTGATTCAGAGGAAGAATCACAAAGTTTATGTAACATAGAGTATAGATTTAGATCAATCAGCATTAGCGACAATAACAGAACAGTAAATTATTCAAATATTAATAAGAGTAGTAATAGTAGCAATATGACAGACCAATTCAAAGAATTTTTCTTAAAAGCTATTCCCGAGTTCGACGGGCAACCAGCCAACGTAGGCAACTTTTTAAAAGCATGTGACTTGGTCATGAACCAGTTCTACGTGCCAAACGAGAATCTGTATATGAATCACTTCTTGCTAAATTATGTTCAAACTAAACTAACGGGAACAGCCCGGCTTATAGTAAATACAAAGATAATTAATACATGGGCAGACCTGAGAGAAGCCATTGTTCAGAATTTTTCAGACCAAAGAGATGATCATAGTTTACTAGCGGAGATGTTAACCTTGAAACAGCGTAATGCTGAAGACGCACTGTCGTTCGCGAACAGATGCCGTCATATAGAGCAATTGCTCATCTCGAGTTAAATAGCTAACGAGCAAAATGAAGGCGTGCGATTAATTAAGAAAGACATATACCAGAATCAAACATTAAAAGCGTTCTTAGGAGGGTTACGCAATCCGTTAGGGCTCGTCTTGCGTAGTCAAGGACCTTCGAGCATAGAACAAGCCTTGAAATTCGTATTCGCAGAGGAAAATTTCGAGTATAGAGATAAAACAATAAATAAGAATTTCAGTAATAGTAATAAATTAGAAGGACAAAACCGTACGTTCTTTCAGAGACAAAATAACCCACCTTTTCAGAATGTACAATTTCAGAGACCTTTCCAAACAAACTTTAGACCATTTCAACAACATAATAACCAAAACAATCACAAATTCCCAGCCTAGACAAAAGCAACACTTTGTACCAAGGCAAAATTTTTCGAGTCAATTTAGGAGACCCAACTTCAATAATCAACCGGGTCGACCCAATATAAATCATAATGCTAACAGAAATTATCACGAACCAATGGAAGTAGATAGTTCTAACACTAGACTGTCATTACCAAGGAGAGCAGCTCACGTAAATATTATAGAATTTAATGAAAACGAAGTAAATGAAACAAATTACGATTTAAATTATGTAAACGAAGAATTAAATTACGAAAATTCGCCAGCCGAGGAATACGATATCCAACAGCGAAATTTTCCTACTGCAGGGCCCTCAACGAGAGAACCGTGATAGATATAAATAATATGAATACATTATGTAAGTTACCGTATATAGAATTAAATGAAATATCAGGTAAATTTTTGTTGGACTCAGGATCTTCAAAAAATCTTTTGAATCCTGCTGTAGCATATTATAAGTTCCCTAAAAACATATTTACACATTATTTTACCATACGCACCGTACATGGCATTTCGAAGCACTGTAAGCGTGCACGTATTAAACTTAAATCGATTTCAGAGGAAATACAAGAGTTCTGCCTGTTTAACTTTAACACATTTTTTTCGGGATTGATTGGGATGGAATTTCTGAAACGATACGAAGCTAAAATAGATTTTAGGGAGCACAAACTGTATATAGGCGAGAATATTATACCAATAAAATTCACAGATCTTAGCGTAAGTCAATCGGGACAAACAGAAGCCAACGCAGATGGTTTAAAGCTACCCGAGACTCATTTAAATTTAAACAATATAATAACCCAGCAGTATTTCATACGTAATGAAGAACTTGAGACAATTAATCACGTACTAAATAATAACCAAGCTTATAATGTAAGAGATAGGCCATTCAGCAGATTAAATAAACAACATGCATCTGAAACCAGATACAACCAAAGGAGAAGTCCGTTTGCACCAGTAGTTATACAAAATAACAATTCTAGTACAACTGATATTAATAATTTAAACACTTACGATACGGGGCGTAATCAAAAACGGATTAATAATGAGAATGTCTTAATTGAACAAATAGATACAGGAGAATTAAATGACGAGGAAAAACAATTGTTATTTAGTTTATTATCAGAATATCAGGACATATTTTTAAATAAAAACGAACCACTGACGCACACCAATGCAATAAAACATAGAAGGACAACCGATAAAATACCTGTCTATGCTAAATTAAATAAACAACCAATTCCCGAAATAGATAAAATATTGGACAAGATTGGGAGAGCTCAATACTTTTCAAAGATCAAATTAATGTATGGATATCCCCAAGACAATCAGAACGTATTAGAAGGCCTAATTGGACAAACATGCCTTGTATATATGGATGACGTCATAGTTTTCTCCACATCTTTACAGGAACACCTTGAGAAACTAAAACTAGTATTCGAGCGCTTCAGGCAAAGCAACTTAAAGATCCAGCTAGACAAAAGCGATTTCCTAAGGAAGGAAGCCGAGTTTTTAGGACACGTGGTCAGCCCAGACGGGATTCGTCCGAATCCAAAGAAACTGGACGCAATAAGGAAATTCCCGATACCTAAAACCCCAAAGGAAATAAAATCATTCCTAGGATTAGTTGGATACTATCGTAAATTCATAGAAAACTTTGCACACGTTACGAAACCACTAACAAAATGTTTAAGGAAAAACTCGAAGATAAACGTGAACGACGAAGAATACATTGCCGCCTTTAACTCATGTAAAGACATATTAATGAATTCACCTGTACTTATATCACCGGATTTTTCTAAAGACTTTATATTAACAACCGACGCTTCAAACGTAGCAATAGCCGGAATATTAAGCCAAGGCGAACCCAATGCGGATCACCCGATAGCTTACGCCAGCCGGACATTAAACGACACCGAATCCAGGTACAGCACAATCGAGAAAGAATTATTAGCCATCGTGTGGGCAACTAACTATTTTAGACCATACTTATACAGAAGGAAATTCACTATATACACGGACCATAAACCTTTAAAATGGTTATTTTCGTTGAAACAACCAAATTCAAAATTGCTCCGTTGGAGATTAAAATTGGAAGAATATGAATTTAAAATTGAATACAAAAAAGGAAAGCTAAACTGCGCAGTAGATGCACTGTCCAGAGAAGAAATAAACCCACTAGACATAGATAATCAGTCAATGGCGAATAATATCGATGAAGAGGAAGAAATCATAGAAATTGACGATGACGACACAGCAAACTCGAATGCGGACTCGTATTCGGCACCAGGCATACCAATACTCGAGGAAGAAATCGTTAACAGCAAAACCAATCAGATAGTTTTTAAAAATACGGATAAACCGGACATATTCTCAGTCAGAAGAGATAAAAGAAATTTCATCTATGCAAACTTCAATTTAAACAAACCGGATCAGATAGAGAAATTTATAAAAGAATACTGTTTACCACAAAGGAAATATTATTGCATTTTTGTAAATGAACAAGATTACGAACTAGTAAGTTCGGCAATCAATAAAAACTTTAATAACGTAGAATCACCCAAATTTTATAGATGTCTGGAAATTAGGAATGAAATTAACGAGGACGAATTAACCGAGACTATAACGAAATAACACGAGGGGAAGAGTAACCATCGCGGGGCTGATGAGACTTACCTAAGAATGAAGAAAATATACTACTATCCCAACTTAAAGAAACATATAGAGGAATATGTACGAAATTGCGAATTATGCAAAACGTGCAAATACAATAGGAACCCGGTACAAATAGCATTGGAGCACACCCCCACAGCATCTAAACCATTAGATATATTACATATTGACACATTCCAAATTGAACAAGCTATCTTCCTAACAATTATAGATCCATTTAGTAAATTTGGCCAAGCGTTTCCAATAAAAAGTAAAAGTGCTACTGAAATTGCAAAAAACTTGATCAAGTACTTTTCACAGTATGGAGCGTGTAAAATAATAATCGCAGACCCAGGTACGGAGTTTTCAAACCAGGTAATTAAAGAACTATTAGAAACATATCAGATAGAGTTACATATAACAACACCGCAAAACCCAACATCCAATGGACCTATCGAAAGATTTCACAGCACGATTATTGAACATTATCGATTATTCAAAATGAAATTTAAAAATATGAAACCCATAGACTTAATACCATATTGTATATTCGCTTACAACTCGACAATACACTCACAGACACTAAAACCACCTTTTGATTTAATATTTGGCTACATACCCGAAATGTTTAACTATGACCCGGAAGTCATAATTACACAGGAATACAACGTACAACATAAAGATTTAATGCAAATTATTTATGAGATAGTCAGAAGCAGGATAGAGAATTCAAAAATAAAAACGTTACAACGGGCAAATAAAAACACGAACCAACCGTTCAAGGAAGGTGATATTGTCTATAAAAAGATACCACCAGGCTTTCATAAAAAACATAAAAACCCATTTTCAGGACCGTACTCAATAATATCCCTATTAGAACATAACAAAGCTATTTTAATAAATCATAAAAATGACGAACAGACGATAGCACATTTAAGAAATTTACGTATTGCAGGTTCCTTGCCACGGGAATAACAGCCCAAATACAAGACTTGACAGACAACCCAGGCATGTTACCAAAGAAATTAGGCACAGCATACACTGAGACTAGCAACTGGAATCTGATACACATACATGACTTGACACAATTACATAGAGACTACAACCAAATAAAAAGACACTACGCAAATACAGTTACCTTCATGACAAAAGATTACCATTCTGAATATCATAATTTCATATTGACATTGAATTTCACCATAGATAATGTAGACGATATATTTTATAGGATTTTTCCGAATAACAATATTATTAATAGACGAAAACGTGGCCTAATAAACGGACTAGGTTCTATATTTAAGTCAATCACGGGGAATATCGATTCACAAGATGGGGAACGCATTCAACAAGCATTAGAAGTCTTAACGACAGATCAAAATAAAATTCATGAACTTTTTAGGTCTCAAAATTCAATCATGCTCGAGGCAATAGTCGAGTTTAATAACACGATAGTAGGATTGAGTCATAACCAAGGCACGATAGTAAATAGGATAAATGAATTAGGTAATACAGTAGAAAGCCTGCGAAGTGAACAATTAACTCACTATCATCGCATTAAGATCCTAGAGTTACTCATGCAGCTAGGACAATTATTAAACAATATTCAAGAAATAGCACTAACAACAGAAAATGCCATCACTTTTGCAAAATTAGGAATCTTTCACACATCCATACTAAAACCAACATTTATAATAAAAGAAATCAATAAAATCCAAAATTATGCAACTAATGCTAAAGTAATAACAACCACTGATCTAAATCTATACGAAAAAGTCTTTAAAATAAAAGCCGTCCAAAATAATTTCAAAATTATATTTCAAATAGAAATACCTCTGGTAGATGAATCAGAATATGATTATTATCAATTATATACATTACCTGTCCCTAGAAAGACACACCTTTTTACCATGATAATTCCTAGAACCAAATACCTTATCCTAAGCAGTAAACAATATGCCTATCGTAATGAAGAATGTCAAAATTTAAAGAACCAAATATATTTTTGCAAAGACGACAATCCAACAACCATGAATGATCAAAACCCATGTGAAATAAAACTAATAAAATTTCAAAAACCTATTAACAATTGTAATCAAGAATTAGTCAAAATTAATAGAACCAGTTTCGAGATATGGAACCAGTCAGTATATAATTATAGCACCCGAAGAAACTAACGCCAGAATAACTTGCAAGGAACAGGAGTGGACCAACATCATCAAGGGTACAAAATTAATCAACCTGCAACCAAATTGCCAATTAACCATAGGCAACAAAATTTACAAGACCGGCCCAGCAACAGCAGAAACACAACAACTATTCAACCTGCCTACACTAGAAAACCCCATTCAAGAAGATCAACCAAATCCAGGACCAGTACCCGAAATATCATTAGAAAACGTACAGCTACACAACATAAATCAAATCCAACACCAACTTCAAAAAATTAAACAAAATATACCAGGACCTATAACAATACCAATCCATCACCTGAGTATATGGACAATATTACTGTACATAGCTGTCTTAATAACCATCACAACGATAGCCGTCCCAATGGGGTTGAAGAAACGAAGAACCCGCACAGAAGATAAAGGAACAAAAACAGGAACCACCGAGTCCGGATTTCCGTTGAAAATCCGGAACCAACCATAGCTTCGTCTTTAAAAAGGGGAGGAGATAAATGGAGCCCAAACAATGGCCCATTATAATACAATGTCGCCTTCCCACGGTAAGAACCGCTGAGTCAGCCGCCGTCTTAACGGAGCCAAGAACTTGCAGGTTCAAAGTGCAAGTAGAACGGAATATCACTGTGAGAATCAACATCAGCAGATTCCTTGTTATCCAGAGACAATAGTGCCACGCCTGGAGGGAACACTATAAAGAGGCTAATCACAGAGGTAGAACCGTTCATTCTTGTTCCGAGTTAGTCCTTCGCACACCGAGTGCATAGACATTAGATCACATGTAGGTTGATCGTCTTATTTTAGTATATTATATTATTCATTTTTTCTTGTAACTAAATAATTAAGTATTGATTGTTCAAAGTATTAAATAAATTGTTTAAAAAAGTCAAACGTCTTAACCGTGAAGTTAAGTCGCGAAATTTTAGACACATTTTTGTGCAATGTCTTATACCTAAGTCTAGCCATTTTTGACACATCCCAAATTTTATGTCAAAAATAACCTTTGCAGGCCTAAAGATTATCAATTTCTCCTATTTGAAAGCATATTATTTAATCGAAGTCGGTTCTCTTATATAAGGAGATCTACTTCAGTTTCATGTGATCCTATTTTGATAATAGATAAATACAGGTGATCAAAATCGCACATTGAAACTTGAATTGAAAAATATGTTAAAAGTCTTTTTTTTTTAAAATGAAAATCCCCCATTTTATAATTTTATCTGATTCAGCATCAAACAAGAGGGTAACTTTGTATAAGATTGTCTATGACAAAAATTTGTAGTTTTTGAAATATTGCAATTTAACATTTTTATATTGTAAACACTTTATACGCTTTTCAAGTTTTGTTGTCAGTTGGCCATGACGGCAACGCGATACAAAAAAACAAACTATCGAGCACTACAGAAACGTCACCATTTGTTGTCGTTTTACAAATACTTATTACTAATACTCATGCCGGTGCGATTAAATTATACATACGAGGATTACTTTTTATCTGTTTATTATTTATGGGAAATGTAACAAAGTTTTATTAAGAGCATGCCAGATATTTGTTGATAGATATCCAGATAAAGAGAAACCGTCGCCGAACAGGGTTAAACGTATAATAGAAAATTACAAACATTTTGGCACCGTCATGGCAAAAATGTATAAAAGAGAACCCATTTGTCCTACTAAAAAACCATACCTACACCAAGTAACAACTTATTTTATTAAATGTTAAAAATTTTTACCCTGAAATTCCAAACATTTTTTTTTCATCTCCGAGTTAGTTCTTCATGGGTGGCTGTTCTAACTTAATTTGGAGATAAGCTTTGGAACGCTTCATTCATCCTTGCAATACAGTCCTCCATCGTTGTCACTGGATTGAAAAAACAATGTCTTTTATCGTTCCCCATATAAAGTAATCCAACACAGTCAAATCCGGGGAACGAGGAGGCCAGAGGAAAGGCCCATTGTTGGCGATCCACTTGTCACCAAATGTTGGTTGTAAAAAGTTGGTAGTTAAAAACGGTCTGTGGAGTGGGGCACCATTATTTTTGTGAAAAATTTGCCTGTGTTCTGCCAGAGGTAAGTTACTCAAATATTGATTAGCCAAATCTTCCAGAATATTTAAATATCTTTCTCCTACGAAAGTTAATACATAATTCAAAATGGGTCAATAATTTTCATTGTATTGTTGATGATTTACCATTCAAGTTTTCTTCACAAAAATGTAGTTTCACTATTGGAATATTTCTCATGGCATAAAAGACCTTAAATGGCTACGTATTTGTAAAATTCCGCGTTCTCACTGCCTAATGATTTGAATTTCTCCAAAAATAGAAATGTTGCCGGTTAGCAAGTCCGTTTTTAGTAAATTTTGCATCGTCGGTCCAAATTATGTTGTTCAAAAATCGAATGTCGTCTTGTATCATCGTTAAACTGAATTTGCAAAACTGCACATTTTTTGGCACATCCATTTCTCTCATATGTTGAACCAAAGATATTGAAAAGGGTAGAAGTTCCCATGTATCGAGCTATTAGAAAATCATGTCTGTAGAGCCACTTGTCTCAAGGATGTCATAGGTTATACCGCAAAATATTTTAGAATTGCATCTTCCGCATCTCCATATCCAGTGACTTGGATTGGTTCGTTAGCCAGGAAAATCGGACCAGGTTTTTCCGGATTTTTTAAAAATTTCTTTCGAAAAAAATTAATATCTCAAAGGCAGAGCAACCAAATTTATTACACGTGTTTATTTTATAAAGAGTGAACCCTGTACCAAATTTAGGTCCCTATCTTTAAAAACTGCCTGTGGGCAGTTAAAGAAACACATTTTGGAGTGTTCTTCAAAACGTCAAACTCGCAATTTTAAACGTCAAAATTGGCAATGTTTAGGCAAAGAACGTAAAACAAATACGGATTGTGAAAAGAAATCGTTGCAAGAAGAGTGCTCTGCGAACCCTTAAGTTTCAGATTCAATCGTCATTGCCCTTCATTATTAAAATATTTACAAGAAATTCATTTTAAATAGACCATTTCTCTGATGCTTTGGCTGTCGGTTTAGTTAGTTGATGCTTTCGCTGTAGGTTTAGTGAAGTTTAGATGAAAAATGCAAAAATGCATTAACGAATTTGTTCTACGAAAATTAGCTAAAAATTATAGACCGTTTAACGTTTTCGTAGGACAAATTTGTTAATCAATTTTTGCATTTTTCATCTAAATATGATGCGTTTGTAAGAAAAAAATCTGAACGCAGTATGTGCGTTTTGGTAGCGAATTTTGATTAAATCCTTCAAATTTCAATAACTCAATTTGCTATTAACGTAAGCTTTGTTGGTTAGAAAACCAACATTTAAGGTTATTTTCGGAAATTTTTTGTATATTTTCAAACCATAAGTAATTTTGATAAAATCTGGTACATTGTTTCTACTACCTAGGCTATACCAGTAATCAGATTGATGCCTGCTCGCATTTGCTATTAAAAATATTTTTATGGAAATTCACTTTCATAACACACTTGCTGCATCCAGGCTGTTGAAAATGTTTATATATTTTCAAACAATAAAGTTAATTCGATGAAATATGGTACATTCTTTCTACTATATAGGCAACCAAGTTTGATGCCTGCTTTCATTAAAGAAAGACATTTGTTATTGAAAACATTTTAAAGAAAATTCGCTATCATAACGCACTTGCTGCGTCCAGCATTTTTGATTTTGTAAGCACTTTGCCATCTAATATGTTACACAGATCTTGGTAGCAAATGTATGGGGCACTAGCTCACTTAGACCAAGATGTCGACAAGCAGTCGACTGATATATTTGATGATTATTGCATACCTCACAAATTTCATTTCGACATCTCAAAACATTCAGAGATATTTACTTGGTTCCACACATTTGGCCATCACTGTATATATATATATATATATATATATATATATATATATATATATATATATATATATATATATATATATATATACAGTGTGCAAAAAATAATGGACTACACTCAATATTTCAGTTATTTTCAATTGTTTTAAGAATCCTCGAACACGTCGATTCATTTTTTTGGTACTCAATTTTTGGACGTATTCGCTAATTTTTCAAATGTCACCTGTCAAAGATGTGACGTCGTCGATTTTTTTAAAAGCAACATTTGGCTTATGATACATTTTTTGAAAGCTCCGCCCCTACTTAGTACGCTTCTCTGATTTTATTTAATTCTGTCACGGTGTTTAAAAATGGCGGCCATGAGTGAATTGAAAAAAAAAATGTTTGGATCAGGATATTTGAATAATGAAAACTTAATTGTCATTACTGCCAACGTAATAATGCTTTTTTCTACAAGAGGTTAATTAAAAAAGATATTGTTGAAAATAGGGGTGAAAATTGCTTACCAGTTTATTCAAGCACATAAATGAAATGAAACATAACATATCATTCTTCGTGAATAAATTAAGGTAAATACACCACATTTAAAGGGATTATCGTAAACTAATTATGGAAGTAATGGTTCGCAGTAATGTCCGTTTAATACTTGACAGTGCCCAGGCCTGCAAATAAATTCTTCCCGAACATTATGTATAACTGGTGGTGAAATTTGTCGTATTTATTGTGTTATAAGCTGTTTCAAATCATCAACGTTTTTTGGCCCAGTCACGAATACTTTTGATTTTAAATAACCTCCATAGGAAATATCCAAGTGTCTGGCGATCTGGCTGGCCATTCAACGGGTCCCCGTTGTCCGATCCGTTTTCCTGAAAAACCCAAATCAACGTAGGCTCCATCTTTTCCTTCATAATGAGGCGGGGAACCGTTTTGCTGTAGGGATATTTTTGAAGTAAGCTCGTCAGTGTTGTTGTGATTGGGATAAAGCGTTATAAAGGCTGGCAAAAGTTCATTTTCTACAATATCTAAATACGCTGAACCTGTTAGATTGCCTGCGAAGGAAAACGGCCCAAGATGCTAGCCCACGCATTGAGTCTTCCTATTTATTGACTGTGGGCCTCTTGAATCCAATACAGGTTTTCTTTAGATGCTGATTGTTAACTGTACCGTTAAAAAAAGCCCGACCAGAAAGCAAAATATTTCGAGAAAATTTTCGTTTTGTTAACAACCTGGTTGCCTGATTTCACCAAATTGAAGTCTTTGGTATAAATCATCCTCGTTTAGTTGATGCACTAAACATACTTTGTATGGATGATATTTTTCTTTATGCAAGATGTTCAGTACAGTGCTGGGACTTGCTTTCATTCAGGTGCAATCACTATGTGGGTTGGTCCTTGGTCTTCCGCTTTTAGGCAAATCTTTAACCTGACCGTGTCGTTTATATTTTCTGATAATTTTGGAAATATTAGATTGCGAAACCGGTGTGTGGTCGGGATGAAGTTTGCGTGCTCCGTCAGTGGATCTACGACGATCTCCGTAGCCCACCATCATAAGAATTTTAACGCGATCTTGTTCACTACGTACCATAATTAGGTTTTAAGAAAACGACCACTAAAAAAACGAAACGGATGTAGCAACTCACTCTATTTGACAATCATGTCAGTATTAGCAATTTACTTGGGTGATTCCCTTTTGTTCCTATGGCAACACATCAGAGCACGGGTGATGCCGTTTTAGTACATAATTTTGAATGGCCACCATTTTGAATCAGCGTACCAGAATTCAATAAAATCCGAAAAGCATAGTCAGTGCAGAGCTTTCAAAAAATGTATCACAATATATATATATATATATATATATATATATATATATATATATATATATATATATATATATATATATATATACATATATATATATATATATATATATATATATATATATATATATATATATATATATATATATATATATATATATATATATATATATATATATATATATATATATATATATATATATATATATATATATATATATATATATATATATATATATATATATGTATATGTATATGTGTGTGTATTACTTTTCAGCAAAGACGGAACAAATATGTTTACAACCTTTTCTACAATATTTAGCGATTCTTTAACTAACAAAAGTCTGCACCGCCCTTTTCTTGCAGAAATATATACTGGTCTACAGACTTTATAGGTTTTATCACCTACACCCTTCTAATATATTCATGATCAGCCCCTCATATGCATTACTGAAATATGTGTGAAATATTGAAAAATCAGGAACTACATAAAAGTCGTTAATTTAGTGTTACGACCCATCACATACGTAACTCGTTGCCTGGAAGGATATATAAAAATTCGGTATATGACAGTGCCATAAAATATCCGAGAAAGAAAATGTGGAAATGGCATCTCCGGTACATATAATACTCCCGTCGCGTGATACCAATTGCACCATATGTGTTCTAGTTACAGAACGTGACATTTCGTTGCCACTGGGATATGAACTCAACCATCTTGACGGATACAACCAAGAATATGAAAAACAGTTCTTTCTGCTTTCACATTGGAGGACCATCGTTGCTAAAAGTTTACAAGGTAGGTTATTTCTCGTAAGCATGATACGGTATATTTCAATTTATTTCGAGAACGGTTTATTGATTCAAGCAGATATACCTACTATTCTGCTTGGGGATATAAAAACATTAGAAAAACGTGAAAGAAGATACCAGAGAAAACAATGTCCGGTGTCTCTTTTTATATAGACATAATATTGATTTATACTTTCAGACATGATCACTAGAATGGAGCAAATTTAGATTTATGTTAAGCGACTACAGAGCAAAGAGTTGTTTATTGCATATTTATATAGTGATCAATGGCTACAAAAGTCTTTACTAAAAAGAGACGCAAATTTTTACGGAAACTTTTTTTGTTACTTCGTAATTTAGTGAATACTGCAGACCAAATATTTTTTTAGCATATTTTATCTATACAAAACGCAAGCTGTAAGTTATACCTAAATATGACACTTGACTATTCCTCTATTATAAACCGAAAGCTCAGATTTACCGATGTCACCGTTAGAGGGAAAAAATCAATTGGGTGTCAAAGTTACCGTGACTCTAAAGCTACTTTGACATGTAAATAAATAAAATAGGTAGCTACTGTGGTCACTAGATATACAAATTAAAAAAATTCTGTACGCAGCAAGTGCGTTATGGTAGTGAATTTTCATATAAATGATCTGGCACCAAATATTTTACTATAACTTTTTTTTCTTGTAACATAGAAATCTAAATTTTTGCGTATAGTTAACTTTTATATCGTTACCCTATCTACCAAATTTGGTTATTATATCTTTTTATTTCTTGAGAAATTTTTTTTTTCGAAAGAAAACTCACGATTTTCCCGGAAAACCTTGTTCCTGGCTAACGAACGTGTCCAAGCCAATTACAAAAGGAAGGTACGTACCAAATTTCATCAAGATCGGCCCATTATTTTTTGAGTTATCGGTGTGATAACTATATATATATATATATATATTTATATATATATATATATATATATATATATATATATATATATATATATATATATATATATATATATATATATATATATATATATATATATATATATATATATATATATATATAAATAAACACATACCCAACACATACACAACCCCGAATATGAGATCTATATATATATATATATATATATATATATATATATATATATATATATATATATATATATATATATATATATATATATATATATATATATATATATAATAAATAAACACATACCCAACACATACACAACCCCGAATATGAGATCTAAGGGTCATTTTTTCAAAACTCAAAAGGCGGGATCCCCCATTAGTGAATTTTTTCTACGAAAATTCACTAATAACGCAAACATTTGACATTAGACCCACTCGGTTGTTCCCGTGGTTGTAGTGAGGACGTGTATTTAAACAAGTGAATTATTCATTTAGTTCAAGAAAGCGAAAGTCAATAAATACGTACGGGAGGGTGGAGTGGTAAGATTAATAATTAAGCCTCTCCATTTTCGATTTCCGGCGATGACCCATGTTTCTATCTGGCCAATTTCTTAATGTCCCTTCAAATTTTGTCTTATCAGATGCCTTGATGGTTTCCAAACCATACTATTGATTTGATGTTTAACAAGTAGATGAATATCTGTCGTCCGCATTCTGAGTGGAGCACCTTCCTCAAGTGGACGAGGTTATGTCACGTTTGGAGTTCTCCAGGAGGTCTGAGATTTTGACGAAATCCACTGTCCTGTAATGCACCGTAGAGAGGACGGACGAGAAGAAAGACACACCTCATTAAGCAGGCCAGATATACATTTTATTTTTAAATATTAATTCTTTGAAAAAAAAAATAATTAAATGACAAACCTACATTTTCTTTTTTTGAAACAGCTCATATGTGTTCATTTTATTTAAAAAAATTAAGGACATTATTATGTAATAAGGTCGTCAACGATGTGTAATATATAGAATATATATATATATATATATATATATATATATATATATATATATATATATATATATATATATATATATATATATATATATATATATATATATATATATAGCTGCGTTTAGGATGTAAAAGACGACATTTTTAGGGTTTAAATATTTAAAAAAAATACTCTTTACGTATCAATTTAATTAACATTGACCCTCAAATGTTAATTTTGGTTAACATTACTCACCAATTATCAATTTTAATTAACGTTATTCATCAAATATCATATTTTTATTTATTTATAATGAACTGTCAGTTTTATCCATTCTATCAGTTCTCCATATATCAAAATTTATAGCTAATTAAATCACGATGGAGACAAACCAGTGTTTAATTTGTGTTGCTCAAGACAATTTTATAGAATCTGCTGTTTTTTTCAGCAGGGCATTCTTGAGAGGTGAATCTAGCAAAAAAGTACGTGGTGCCTAAAATCGTCTCCTTCATATTGTAAATTTTTCAAATACATACTACCCAACTGCTATCCGATAAAAGACAGTCGCAGTGTCACACATCTAAATTTGGAATAATAAATTGTGCAAATATCATCTTTAAATAACGTGATAAGGCGGGAACCACATTATTTTTATTTTAACGGACTAGATCGTATATAAAATAATATGGTTCATTTGGAAAACCCAACAACAAGTAACGTAGTAGAATAAGAGACGTTGACGAAAATCTAGTACCACAATCTATCCATTAAAATACCTCTAGCGTTTATATTATTTTGATAATATATTTTTATCATGCCTCTTATTTCTTTATTTGTAAAACTGATGATTTTTCAATAAATGACACACAGACAATGTACAGAAATACTATAAGCAGCATAGTTTGGCTGACCTGTCAGTATTTAGATCGTTAAACAGATTTATTGGCGTCCCCTCCAAAGCACTTTTCGCAGAAACGATTTTTTTCAAATTTTGATAGCAGGTAAGATGTCATCGTATAGTGTGATATATTTTTGTCATCATAAAAAAATACTTTTAAAAAAAGCAAAAATCCAATATGACGCAAACAAGAAAAATCAAGTATTATAACTCTGGCATCTAGAACGCCTTGGAAAATATAATGACATTTAAATTGCCCTTAAAAAAGTGTCCTAACAAGGTTACGGTTCAAAAAGTCTAGTTCTTTCGGTGTTCGCTTGAGAACAAAAAAAAAACTAAAATCGAAATTTCAGTTTTTTTCGAATAATTCAAAAACAAAAAATGTCACCTCAAATTTGAACTACCATATATATATATATATATATATATATATATATATATATATATATATATATATATATATATATATATATATATATATATATATATATATATATGTGTGTGTGTGTGTGTGTGTGTGTGTGTGTGTGTGTGTGTGTGTGTGTGTGTGTGTGTGTGTGTGTGTGTGTGTGTGTGTGTGCGCATGTATGATGATGATGATCAGAACATATAGAAAACATGATTTGGGAACTAATTTTTTTGTCTGTCGTTCTGTATGTCTGTCTGTCGGTCTGTAAGTTTGTCTGTTTGCCGCCACGATAACTTTAGAACGACTTGATATATCGTATTCAAATTTGTATACACTTAGCAGCCGACAAACTAACGGTTCGAGTTTTTGGGTAAAATCGCTCCAGAGGGTAGGGGATGAATGGGGAATGATTTGGTGAAAACTGACATTTTTTCGTTACAATTCGAGTAATATAAGGTTTTAGGATTTTTTTTATTGTAACAACTTTCAGTTTCATAAAACATCTGCTAATCTGTGCTGTGGGGGTGGAATATCGGTGACAGAAATTTCGTTTTTTTTTTGTTTGTAAAAGCGGGGTAAAAAGTCTTAAAACCTACAGAAAACTTGATTTTGGAACAAATTGTTTTTGTCTGTCGGTCGGTCGCTCGGTCGGCCTGTATGCCTGTCTGTTAATAGGCGTCATAAGTTTTGAACGAATTGAGTTATCACCTTCACATTTGGTGCATTGTCAGCAACCGACAAACGAACGGTTTTTATTGTTTTTGGGTAAAATGGCTCCAGGGGATAGGTGATGAATGGTGGTGATTTGGTGAAAATTGACATTTTTTCGTTAAAAGCCTAGTGATTTAATTTCACCAAACATCTGGTATTCTGTATTGAAATTAAATTAGGAGTTGAATGTGTGGGGGTGGATTACCGGTGATAGAAATTTCAATATTTTATTGCTAAAACCTCGTGAATAGTCTCAAAACACATAAAAAACTTGATTCTGAAACAAAATTTTTTGTCTCCCGTTATGACTTTCGAACGAATTGAGATATCTTCAAATTTCGTATCCAGTTAGCACCCGAACAAGGAACGCTTCGAATTTTGTTTGAGTAAGATCGCTTTAGGGAGTAGGGGATAAATGAGAGGTTATTTAGTGAAAATTAATAATTTTTTTGTTAAAACTTGAGTACTATAACGTGTCAAAGGTTTTCGGGTACAGGAATACGAATATTTTCTTTGTGCTCAAGTCATGGGCCCTAAATTCGTTTCATTAAATGGCTTCCTGGAGAGAGTAGATTATCACAGCTATGTGGAAATTATGACTTAATTTGCAGCACTATTGTAAGTGCGTTCGATAAGTTCGTTAGCCAGGAAAATCTGATCAGGTTTTCCGGGAAAATTTTTAGTTTCCTTTTGAGAAAAAATAAGCAGCTATGATAACCAAGTTTGGTAGGGAGATTTATATATAAAAAGTCAACTATACCCCAAAAAGTAAATTATACCCCAAAATCTATATCTCTATGTTGTAATAAAAAAAAAAAGGTTTTTTAAAAATATTTGTTACCAGATCATTTCTATAAAAATTCACTACCATAACGCACTTTCTGAGTCCACATAAGTTCTGGAGTCTTTCATGTTAGATAATTGTACGTTATGAATTTGATAAAATGGCAACGTAAAAAGGAAAGTTTACTTCAATTGGTTTTATCGATTTACAGAAAAAGAAGACATGGAAATGCATATTATATGGTGCCAGGTTCAATAAAAGAAATTATGTTCAGCAAACACATTTTCGCCAAACTGGTTAAAGACTGGATACGATCATTACTTCGACAACTACTGCGAAGCCTGATATATCCTAGTAGGTCTTAAAACATAAAAAGTAAGTTTTGGTGTTAGAATATGTGGCTGATCGGTTTTATTAGTGAATTTTTATTTAAAAAAATTCACTATTAGAGAAGTATCGATGGTGAGACTTTGCAAAAAATTTTTCAAATGAGCGCGAACTAGGACCACTAGAACCCATATCCGGGGTCAGTTTGAATTTTTATATGTTAATATATACAGGGTCGCTGATAAGTCTGGAAACGGTCGATTATCCGGGAAAATATACAAGGTGTCGAAAAAAGTTTTATACAAAAGTTTTTGGGTTCTTCAATGTCTACTAGGCGGTGATAATTTTATTTATACAGGGTTGGTCATACAGGCGTGGCACACCAATATTAATTTTTTTTAATGGAACACCCTATATATTATTCGATATTTCAATCCTTCTCTTAATTTTGATCAACATTTATGAGAAGCATAATGTACCTAACCTCAATCGTTTCCGGGTAAAAAAATAAATAAAAATAAACGCTACTGTTTTTAAAATCTATTGGATGAAGAACAAAAATAAATGAAAAGTAGAATATCTCTTGAAAACAATCTGTGAGTGTGAAAAGAACCGGTTGCGATGTTTTTAACATTGTTTGGAATCCCAAGATAAGATAAGATGCCCATAAGAAACGCAGTATTATTCTTTTGTTTTAAAATGTTTCCAGGAAAACGAATGTCAAACATTCATTCAGTGTCAACAGTTTTGAAACATTAGTAATTTAGTGTCAACAGTTTTTGTGCAAAATGGCAAGTTTAAGTGAAACCGAACGTATCGAAATTTTAATGATGATAGGGTACGGTGATAGAACACGAAGTTTTGCTCAAGTGGTGATTATGTTCAATGAGTTGCATCCTGAGCGGGAATCGATCTCCAAATCCACAGTTTCGAAAACTTTGCATCGTTTTCACGAAACTGGCGGCATCAAGGATAAACCTAGAACTGGAAGGCCAGTAACCGTTACAAATGAAGAAAATTCTTTGAATGTAATATTGGATGTGGTGGAAAATCCGAAAACTTCGGCACAGCAATTGGCTTTAAATCACAATATGAGTCGATATTCAATTCAAAAGATTACGAAGCGGGAAAAGTTCCGTCCATATAAAATTCATTTATTGCAAGAACTGAGTGAAGACGATTTTGATCGCAGAATCGAGTTCTGTGAACTTATTATGGAGAAGTTACGCCAAAATTTTAACTTTGCCAACCACATTTTGTTTTCCGACGAATCTACATTTTGTTTGAATGGACAAGTCAACCGACACAACTGTAGGTACTGGTCAGACGAAAACCCACATTGGATGGAACAAATTCACACCCAAAGACCGCAAAAAGTAAATGTTTGGTGTGCTATTATTGGTGGACATATCATAGGACCTTATTTTATACACGGTAATTTGAACTCTGCTCGATATTTGACACTTTTGCAAGAATCAATTGTTCCAGACGTTAGTCGATTATTTCCGAACAATAACGACCCAAATCTACCAGCGGAAGAAATATGGTTTCAGCAGGATGGGGCACCCCCTCATTTTGGAATTGAGGTACGGGAATATCTGAATCAAACCTTTCCTGGCAGATGGATAGGGCGCAGGGGAACTATTGAATGGCCAGCTAGGTCTCCCGACATGACACCGCTTGACTTTTTTTTGTGGGGTCATGTAAAAAATTTAATTTACCAAAATAGACCGCAGAATATTGAAGAGTTGCAAGCAAGGATTGTGCATGAAATTAATAACATTCCTCAAAACGCTCTTGTAAATGCAGTGCAATGTTTTGTTAAGCGAATTCATTATTGTCAGGAGGTCAATGGAGAACACTTTGAACATCTTATAAAATAGGATTTCAAACAATGTTAAAAACATCGCAACCGGTTCTTTTCACACTCACAGATTGTTTTCAAGAGATATTCTACTTTTCATTTATTTTTGTTCTTCATCCAATAGATTTTAAAAACAATAGCGTTTATTTTTATTTATTTTTTTACCCGGAAACGATTGAGTTTATGTACATCATGCTTCTGATAAATGTTGCTCAAAATTAAGAGAAGGATTGAAATATCGAATAATATATAGGGTGTTCCATTAAAAAAAAATTAATATTGGTGTGCCACGCCTGTATGACCAACCCTGTATAAATGAAATTATCACCGCCTAGTAGACATTGAAGAACCCAAAAACTTTTGTATAAAACTTTTTTCGACACCTTGTATATTTTCCCGGATAATCGACCGTTTCCAGACTTATCAGCGACCCTGTATATATATATATATATATATATATATATATATATATATATATATATATATATATATATATATATATATATATATGTTGAAAAAAAATTGTTCTCCGAAAATTACAAAGTTATTTAAATGAAATTTGGTGGATATCTTGCGCCAGGAGAGACCTCACTGCATACCAAAATTAAACTTTTTAAGTTTATAGAAAATTGAGTTATTGAAATTTGAAGCATTTCATAAAAATTCACTACCATAACGCACTTGCTGCGTCCCGTTAGTTTCTTTTTTTTTGAGGATGATAGACGAATTTGTTGAATGTTATTTTTGTGGGTGTGTGTGATTATCTTGGTGAACAGTATTGTGTTAAAGTTTTTAAACAAGATGAGTATTTACATTACCTAACTTGAGAAAAAATTCCCTAATTTCGACTTTTTAATTCGCGGATATGTCATGGGAATTTTAAGCGGACCGTGTTTTCATGATCCGTTCGATTATGTTACAAACAAGCTCTACTCATGTGACTGTGTAACAGTTTATTCAGTTTGTAAGAAATATACAGGATCTAAATTCCTTTCCTTAGAGAATTTTTATGAAAAATTAATCGCTCATAGAGAGGTGTCTATAGTGAGAATTTAAAAAGATTTGTCAAATAAGCGCGAATTTGGGCCGCTGGAACCGAAAACCAAGGTCCTTTTGAATTTATATATATATATATATATATATATATATATATATATATATATATATATATATATATATATATATATATATATATATATATATATATACAGTGTGTCCCAAACTGGATGGGAATGTATTGCTATCTCCGTTATTATTAGACATAGGGAGTCGGCTAAATCAGCAATGTTGTGTATAATTTCATGCTCGTTCCAAATATGACTTGTATTTTGCCCTGCCTCTTTTCGTTTTCGAATTATTTGTGAAAAAAAACCAAACTTGTCGATTTTTTTTTAATATCTAAGTAGGCGTTGATCTGACATGTTTAAGACTTGCACATTATCAGCACATTTTTTGCAGAGTAATATTTTTGTGCTATTCTTAACTTTGGATTGTCATTTGTTTTTGAGCTACAGGTATCAACGTTTGTTTTTATTATGGCAGCCATATTGGATTCTTTGCTCATGTAATACGCTGTAAAAAGAAGCTTTCCAATGATGTACAACATGCTTGAGAAATCTTGAAATTGCACCGACAATTTTGAGAAATACCGTTAGGAGGATAGTAGACTATGAAATCCAATACCAGAAAACAAATGATCAAAAAAAGTGTTCAAAAAGCAGTAGGCCATGGAGTCTCACAATAGACTTCTACTTTTAACACAATTTTCCGTAATGATTCACGATAAGAAAATATGAACTTTGAGCACACTAATGAATAGGCCCATTAATACAAGTGATATTTTATCTTACAGCATTATCCTAAAAAAAATAATTATAATTTAATTAAATAGGTAAACCTATTAAATAACTAAATTTACTAAGAGAACTCAATAAAAATCAGATTAATGATTTACGATACGCCTTTGAAAATTGTTTGAATTTTAAATATAAGTCAACTAAAAAACAACAGAAGAAAGGTTGCTATGGATATAACACTATCGCTTTAATTAATAATACTGTCATTCTTAATTATCTGAACAATTTGAGGTGTATTTAACACGTTGCTTAAAATTTTGTACTAAATAGTGTGTTTCCTGTTTATTTTAAAAATTATTCAACAATATCTTCAGTAATGAAGAATATTTTGACATGCAGGAATGTTATATTCGTTCTAACCGAAATATTGAGGCATTTGCAAATTCATATCTAAACAATTACCCAGAAAGACGACAACCAAACACCAAAATATTTCACAGGATAGTGACCAATCTATTGAAAGACGGTAGGTTCCACGCAAAGAAACTACCAATACCTAGAAATGAAGAAACAAATAATGCCGTCTTACAGGTTTCAAACGAAAACCCTCCGCAATCTGTTCGAACAAATTGGCGTTCCAAAAAGTACGGTACACCATGCATTAAAGCAAAGTCATTACCATCCATACAAACCTACAATCGTACAAGGCTTAAATGTGACGATTACTCTAAGCGACTTCAATTCTGCAGATGAGATCAAGGAAAATGTCAGCAAGATGAAAATTTTCATTTGAAAATAATATGGACTGATGAATCCAGATTTACAAATTGTGGTGTGTATAATCGCACTATTGGGCAAATTAAAATCCCCATGTAAAGGAAGAAAGGCGACTGCAAGAAAGATTTGGAATTAATGTTTGGTGCGGCTTATTAGGTAAAAAACTGTTATTTTTATTTGTCGATTAGACAGTTAATTTTTTTAAATTTCAGGTAACTTCATTGTTGGTCCGTTCTCTTTTGAAACTAATTTAACTGGGGAAAAGTATCTTAGTCTATTGAGAAATGATATCTTACCAACAATTAGAAGAATTCATGATAATTTAGACGAGATTTCGTACCAACAAGACAAGCTCACAAATTTTAATAATCGTGTCACTTTTAATAATGGGCCGGTTCATTGGTGTGCTCAAAGTCCTAATATAACACTTATGGATTTTTATTTTTGGGGTACTCTGAAGAATGATGTGTATAAATTCGATCCACCACAAAATATAAATGAATTACGAAACAGAATCACGGAAGCTATAAATTATATTAACCAAAACACCCTCACCAGAGTTTGCAGGAATGTTTCAAAAAGGTGTATAAAGTACGTTGAACAAAACGGTGGCCATATTGAACAATTTTTTATTTAGTGTATTTTTAAGCTTATATTTTATTATTTGTTGAGTTCCGTTTCTAATTGTGTTGTTTTGTGGAGTTTAACTTTCTATTTGTTATTGCCGGGTTTCGTTATTAAACTGTTTCAAATAATATTACCTATTATTATTGTCTAATTAAGTATTGTAAATTATATCTCTATATTTTTTATCGGGAATCATTACGGAAAATTATGTTAAAAGTAGAAGTCTATTGTTAGACTCCATAGCCTACTGCTTTTTGAACACTTCTTTTGTCATTTGTTTTCTGGTATTGGATTTCATAGCCTACTATCCTAAAAGCGGTTTTTCTCAAAATTGTCAGTGCAATTACAAGATTTCTCAAGCATGTTGTACATCATTGGCAAGCTCTTTTCGCAGGTTATCACAGGAGCAAAAAATCAAATATGGCTGCCATAATAAAAACTAACGTTGATACCTGTAGCTCAAAAACAAATGACAATCCAAAGTTGAGAATAGCGCAAAAATATTACTCTGTAAAAACTGTCTAGATAATGCGCAAGTCTTAGACATGTCAGATCAACTCCTACTTAGATATTAAAGAAAAAATCGTCAAATTGTGTTTTTGCAAAATATCTCGAAAACGAAAAGAAGTAGAGCAAAATACAAGCCATATGTGGAACGAGCATGAAATTCTGCAAAACATTGCTAATTTAATCGGCTCCGTATCTCTAATAGTAACGGAGATAGCAATACATTCCCATCCAGTTTGGGACAGACTGTGTATATATATATATATATATATATATATATATATATATATATATATATATATATATATATATATATATATATATATATATATATATATGTATGTATGTATCCAACCGATAACACAAAAAGTTAATAACCGATTTTAATAAAACTCGGCAAGGATATTTCTTTTATTAATAGCTTGGACCAGTTTGTTAGCCAGTCCCATTGAATCAGTTTTTCTAAAAAAATTAGATTTTTCCCAAACAAAAATCTGTATCTCCAAAAATAACACAGTGACTTTGCTAAAATTTGGTCTATATGTTGCACTGCTAAATGCCTTACTACCTGCCAAAATTTTATTTTTATGGTCATAAATTATATATATATATATATATATATATATATATATATATATATATATATATATATATATATATATTTAAACATATAAAAATTGAGACTGACCCTGGATGTGGGTTCTAGGGAGCCTAGTTCGCGCTCGTTTGAAGAAATGTTGTCAAAATTCAAAAGTCGGGATCTCCTCAATAGTGAATTTTTTTAAAGAAAATTCACTAACATATGGAAGCTGCGATATAATTAAAAACGAACTGTATGAGACAGGGAGTTAAGGTAGCAACGACAAGGCGACACCGCCTTTAGAAGTCATGATGGTGAAGCTTTTATATGAAATTGTCATTTATTTATTCTCCCCAAGTTTCTTATATTGCAAGAAGATTCTTAGCAAATCAGGGAGTTTTTATTGTAACATCTTGTGAAGGATTGTGCGACAGAAGCTTGTAATTAATTAACTTAAAATGACACATTTAAACGTTCCCCTGTAATAAGACGAACCGTTCTTTAAAATGAATATATTAATTTAAAAGTACCTGTTAACCTTTACTTAATACAAGGTAAGAACAGCACAAATAATCTCTTCCTCGACACATATGTTTTGGAAACTGGCCAATGGTTATTCTATGCCGAGTATTTGATAAAGCAGACCGAATGTCTGTATTATATGCAAGTGGCAACCATAGGCAGAGTCCTGATCCAGTCATTTAAGGCATTTAAAAACATTTAAGTTTAAAATAGATAACTTAAACCTATGCCTAAAGCGTCTATTAAACGGAGATTTAACGACGCTGTAACTTCCCAAAAGTTTCTTTAGATTAGAGCCTTTAGAATCCAAATGAAGGCCAATTAATTTTTATACGTATATATATATATATATATATATATATATATATATATATATATATATATATATATATATATATATATATATATATATATATATATATATATTCTAACAAGGTATAGATATCCAGGCGAACAGTCTTGGATCCTTTTTGTAAAATTCAACTCGTAGCTTAAACTAGTTGGACAAGTTTCTTTTGACAAATATTCAAATCAAAATTTAAAAACGCTTGTGAATCTGTTATACAAATTTAAAGCATTTAATGAAAATTCAAGCTCACGGAACAACAGAGTTGCATGACGTTAATCTTTGTCCGCTCGGACCATATAGCGGTAAATATAAGATTATGTTTTCGTATGGCTACTGTTGTAGGACTTTCCTAACGATGTCGGATGTCCCGAGGATTGCTGTTTTCTGCACTGTTTTAAATGAGCGGTAGTAATTGGGAGAGCGGTGGTAAGTTATTATTATTTTATTGGGACTATATTGTTAACTAAAAAAAAACAAGCTTAAGCAAAGAGTATTGTTTCATTTTATAACAAAGTATTCGTTGGCTGGTAGCTGCGATTTAAACTAACACAATAAACTTTTACATACAAAAGTTATAAGTTCAATATAAACCCGGAAATGGATCCGCATGCAGGCAGTAAGTCGAACAAGATTGCCGCCTTAGCAACTTTATAATTAGAACAAATATATAAAAATCCACTTAGTCAGTATCCGTAGAAATGAATTGAATGTCCAAAACCCTGGCGCAGAGCTTTTATAAAGTTCTACAATGGCAGCGATCCAAACATCCTTTCAAGAAACTTGATATCGTGATTCTGTGGGTTTATACCTCAAACTGCGCAAATAGAATGAAACGTGAAGCAGTTCAATTCCCCCTATTCACAACATACAGAAACAGATCGCCTCTGAAGTGAAGTTGATACGAGTTGGCTGAGTTGGCCTGCTCTTTTGATTGCTTATGCTACATTCCGGGCACGGACCCGAAACAAGAAAGTTTCAATTGGAACATTGTGAAAGAGCAACGCCAATTTAATACATATATGTATGTAAGCGGCTCCTTAAATTAACAGAAACGGCACTAGTTGGACCAACGCTAATCTGTATTTAATTATTCGAGATTACTATAAGAATAGTTGTCTAAATTCCCAATATGTTTTGCTTTTGCTACCGAAAGGCAAGTTGAAAACTGTTTTTAGTGAATTTTCTTAAACAAAATTCACTAATGAGGAGATCCCGACTTTTGAATTTTGAAAAAATTTCTTCAAATGAGCGCTATTTAGGACCACTGGAACCCAAATCCGAGGTCGATTTCAGACTTTATATATATATATATATATATATATATATATATATATATATATATATATATATATATATATATATATATTTGTGTGTGTGTGTCACATCTATAATTAAAAAAATTATGGACCGATTTTGATAAAACTTTGTGAGTACCTTCCTTTCGCAAGTGGCTTGGACATGTTCGTTAGCCAAGAAAAGGTTTTCTTGGAAAATTTTGTGTTTTCTTTCAAAAAAAATTATATATCTGGAATTAACAAAGTAAGGGCAACCAAATTTGGTACACCGATTTATCTCGCTATAAGTAAGTTACCTACCCAAATTTAGCCCTGTAGGTTCAAGGACAAGAAAGTTACAGGCATTTAAAGAAAAATAAATTTGGGTTTTCCTCAAAACGTCAAAGTCGTGATTTAAAACGTCAAAATTCGTAATATTTAGGCAATGAACCTGAAAATAATATGTGCTATGGAAGGAAAATGTCTCAAGAAGAATGTTTTACAAAGCCTGAAGTCTTAGTTTCAATCGTCATTGTCCTTCATTTTATTAAAATATTCCCAGAAAATTCATTTCAAATAGAGCCTTTCTCTGATACTTTGGCAGTAGTGTTGGCTATAGAGTTTATCGGTTAATTGTATACCATTTTTGTCGAATTATCGTAAAAAATCTTTAAAGCCCAATATATCCGTTATTATGCAAGATATGAAAAAAAAATGTATACATTAATTATAGGGTGTCTTGAGCTACATCTTAAAAAATATTTCTACAGTTACAGGCTGGCCCATAAGTCGTTGGTGTTTCAAATTTTCTTTTTTAGGAAACTTTCTTAAAAAATATCACTAACAATGGGGATGTATATATATATATATATATATATATATATATATATATATATATATATATATATATATATATATATATATATATATATCGTACCAATAACTCTAAAAATAAGAGACAGATCTTGATCAAATTTGGTGAGTACCTTCCTTTTGCAAGTGTCTTGGATATGTTCGTTAGCCAGGAAAATCGGACAAGGTTTTTCCGGAAAATTTTGTGTTTATTTCTAAAAAAATTCATATCTCCGGAAATAACAAAGTGAGGGCAACCAAATTTGGTGCGCCTATTTGTATTATACAGAGCAAACCATGTGCCAAAATCTAGGTTTCTAAGTTTAAGGACAAAAAAGTTACTGGCAGCTAAAGAAACAAATTTTGGAGTTTTCCTCAAAACGTCAAACTCGCAATTTAAAACGTCAAAATTGGTTAGGTTTCAGATTCAACCGTCATTGCCCTTTATATTACTAAAATGTTTACAGAAAATTCATTTCAAGTAGACCCTTTTGCTGATGCTTTGGCTGTCGATTTAGTTAAGTTGATGCTTTCGCTGTAGGTTTAGTTAAGTTTTTGGTTTAACGGTCTATGATTTTTAGCTAATTTTCGTAGAACAAATTAGTTACTACATTTCAATAACTCAATTAGCTATTAACGTAAGGTTCATTGGCTAGGAGACCAGTTTTCTCGGAAACATTTAAAGTTTATTTTCGGAAAATTTTTGTACATTTTCAAATAATTATATTCATAAAATATGGTACATTGTTCCTACTATATAGGTCATGCCGGTAACCGAATTGATGCCTGCTCGCATTAGAGCAATATATTTGTAATTAAAAACCTTTTTATGAAAATTCGCTTCCATAACGCACTTGCTGAGTCCAGAGTTTTTTTTTTATTAAAACGCGGTGGGACGACAAGCAATATTTACTTCGCCCTCACCTGTTCTGAAATTTATTATAATACAGAAATAAAATAGTAAATTCAGAAAATTATCTTTATCGTCTGGCTCAAAACAGTAATAACAGTAATCATAGTAATTTACTGACTTTCCAAAAAATCCGAACAGCCAGTAAGATTCGACCAATTGTAATTACAGTTTCTATACTGCTCTGTTCTGTCTCTGATAAAAAATAATAACAATATTGATAAAACATTTAATAGGTGTCCACTTTTCAGTTTAAGTCAATATTTAGTAGCGATTTGTGATCAATTTATTGAGTCATTAATCCATTATGCCTAGGCGCCCTTTACGGAATAATTACAAGAATTTAAGTGAATCCGAAAGAGGACGCTTTGTTGGTATGCGAAAAGCCGGTTTTTAAACCAGAAAAATGTCCAACCGCAGAGAACGCAGTAGGTCAACAGTGTCACAGTGTTGGCCCAGGTGCGGTCTGAAGAAGGAATCCATAACCGTCGTCGTGGACTTGAAGGACCTCGGGCAAACTCAGCACATTAAGATCGTCATGCGACCATTGCGGCTTTACATGACAAAGGTTCCACAACACCGTGGATTGGAAATGCTTGGTTGGGAGTTTTACAACAAAGAGTCTCTATGGCCATACGCAATTTTGGGCTTCGTTTAGACCACTTGTATATCTCCCTCTGACATCTTGGCACTGTGCTGCTCGGCCTAAGTGATGTAACGGCAGATCAACTTGGGATGTGAATGGAATTGTGTTGTATTCTCTGACGAGTTCCGATTCTATCTTTGGGTCCACGATGGTCGCACACAAGGGTAAGACGATTACGTGGAGAACACAGAATTTAGAATTTGCTGTGGAACGGCATACGGCCCTTGTACGGGGGTGATGGTATGGGGTGCGATAATATTCGGACCAGGTCACTTCTAGTTTTCTTTTGATAGAAATTTGAATGCAAATGTTTACATACGAAACGTACTGCGGTCTATTGCACTGCCATACTTCCGAGAATTAATTTTACCCATTTTCCAACAATACACAACACGTCCTCATAAAGCAAGTGTTTCCAGAATGTTACTTACTTACAAAAAAAGTAAAGCTATCCAACTTCCATGGCCTTCTTGTCCTACAGACTTGTCTTGAATGCAATATGTGTAGGATATGATTGGCCATCGACTGAGTAATTTACCCCAATCAGCAAATAACCAATTTGACATTCGTGTCGCCAAATTCAGGATACCAAGAATCAATAAATTTCAAGCATGCCTTGTAAAGTTAACCAAATTAGTGACAAACCTTAAAGCATATGCTTCTTTTAAAAAATATGTAGTTTCTTGGCAGAAGTCCAGCAATGAGAAAGCCGTGCATAATGTTTTGTTAGCAGTTACTTGGGATCCCAGGACATAAGTCCGGCGGATTGAACAAGACGTTGGTATATCAAAATCAACAGCACGTTTTATTTTACGAAAACAAACATTACATCCGTACAAGTACATAATTTTTCAAGGATTCAAACCAGGTGATTTAGAACGACGTCGCCCATTCTGTGAGTTGTAGACATAATGTACATAATGTTTTGTTAGCAGTTACTTGGGATCCCAGGAAATAAGTCCGACGAATTGAACAAAATTTTACAGAATTACAGAATTTTTCAAGGACTCAAACCAGGTGATTTAGAACGATGTCGCTATTTCTGTGAGTGGTAGACAAGAAAATGCCAGTACAATTTTAAATTTCCATACCAAGTGATATGGTCTGATGAAAGCATGATTACTAATAATGGTATTTTCAATAGAAGGAATGTTTATTATTGGTCTCAAATCAACCAACGCTGAACTAAAACGCCGAGGCATGAACACGTTTTGCTTTCAATGTGTGGGCTGTTATCTTCGGTAGAACGATTGTAGGAACGTTTCTTCACCACCATATATTAAACTAGACGGATACCTACATTTTGTACAAAACGATTTAGTGGATGCTCTTGATAACATGTCTATGGAGAGAGTTCGCAACTGTTGGATACAGCAGGACGGAGTACCTGCACATAATTCCAGAGCCGTTCGGCGATATCTTTCAGGGATATTTCCGGATAAGGTAATCAGCATGTAATCAGAAACACTCTGGCCAGCGCTTTCACCAGACATAGCCCCCGCTTGATTTCTTCATATGGGGATACGTTAACAATCATGTATATCAGAATGTTTTTTCTACAGAACAAATCTGAGGGTGTTAGTTCTGGAATCATTTGCCAGTAGTACCCCACAAATGTTAACTGGGGTTTTAGGTTTGACAGTTATAAGGTGATGTTTGTGTTTGGAAAATAGTAAAAGTTTATTTTAACAGCTGCTTTAAATTCAGTTGTATTGTTCCTATTCGTTTGTGGTTGTTTCTAATGTTTAGATCTTCTGATAAAGTAATTTAATTTGCTCTGTATTTATTTCATTAAGTTATTGCCCCGATTCGTCAATTGGATTATTATTAAACGTCTAAATGACACAAAGTGTTAATTCATATAGCTAGTTTATTAGTACTTACGTTTGAAAGCTAAGTACAGGTCCTTAACAGAAATTTTCTTGTTCAAGTTCGAAAGAAAGACTGAAAAGACACATTGCTGAATTTCGAATAAAAAGGATTTTCAAAATATGATATCAGACAACGGCGGCCGTATTTTAAAACAAAAAAGCTGTTAATGGTCCCGCAAAGACGAAACGTCGGATTCAAAAATTAGCAATGCTACGTTAAAAAAATGAAAAAGTGCTGTGGAGAAATGTCAACGGTTCAATATAGTTCCACCACTAAAACCAGAATCAGATAATATATGATATCAAAAAATCCAAATTTCTCAAAATATCTCAAAAACAAAAACAAAAAATTCAGAGGTGTCTAACAGCCACTAGATCACAGATGAAAAAGGTTACTGCGCTTGTCTGATCCTACGATATTTTGTTACTCCTTAATGATTTTAATTAACTACAATCATTGAAATATTTACACATATTATCTTCCAAAAATTCACTTTCCAAAAGACAAATTACGTGAGAATGACTGAAGTAATTGTTTGGAGAATAAGACTACTGGGCATGGAGCACTTTATTTTATTAAAAGTAATTATACAACATTTATATTACAGAAACGGCTTGAAATTGTTGCAATTTTGTTGAACGCAGAGCCTAGCCCTTATTATTATTATTTTGAAAACTTTATAGAGAAATTTTCACAATGGCGTTCGCAATCCGTTGCTTTAATACATCCAAGTCATTGAATACGGTGTTTTACACGTCATCTTTTATCATTCCCCAAAATGGGAAATCCAAAGGGTCAGAGTCTGGTGATCTTGGTCCCACAGAACTGTACTTCCATGTCCTATCCAATAATCGAATTGAGAATTCTATTATTTTTTAACTTCTGGACTTCGGTGCGGTGGAGCACCATCATGCTGATAAATCGCATTTTTTAATCTGCCAAGTGGTATGGTATCCAGTAAGTCAGGTATTACACTATGTAATATTATAACGTAACGTTCTGCTCTGTTAGAACGCCTTCATAAAAATACGGTCCGAAAATTCTACTTTTTGGTACTATACATAGAATATTAATTGATAACGTCACCTGATTTTCAATTGGTTTAATTTCACAATAAATTTATACCTCTTCGAGAAATTTGATCGTCGCGCCAGATTATGTTTTCGTTTTCCAGCAAACACCTACAGCAATTCTGTCTTTTTACGGAGTCATCTTCTTGTAAACGTTGTACGGGTTGTACTTAATTATCTTCATATTTATGTTTCTTCAATAACTTGTGGACGAATGTCGTGGAACAGTCCAATTCTTGGGCAACTTCCGTGATTGAAAGACGTCCTAGAATTGAAACAAACTCAATAATGATTTCCATGTCCTCATTGATTTGCCTTGAAGGGATTCTTCTATCAAAACTTCCATATCGTCAGAACTTTTGATAACTGTTGAAGAAATATGTATGATTAGGAACACGTCTACGTGGATATTTACGACTATGTTTTGTAGCCGCTAACCATGATTTTTTGAAGCATGTGAAATAGCATTGGGGCATATCTAATTTTGCATTTATCGTATAATTCACTTTCACAAAATATGATGCACACAAAATTAACGGAAACAAAAAAAAAATGAATACAAGAACGATACGCTTAAACAAAGTAAACTTGAATTATAAAAATTTCACAAATGAATTGAAAAACAGGTGATAAAAAAGTAGTGGATCTCAAATGAAAAACGAACCTTAATCCGAAAGAATGAATACCTACTACATTAACACAAAACATTAGCAAAACATTAACCCAACCGATACCTAATTTGTGTGTTTTGTTTCTTTAACGTCGGCCAGGGAGCAGTTTCACCTCACTATCATGGAAATTTTGCCGAACCCCTGCCTTTCTGTAAGGAGGGTAGGGATCTTTAATGTGCCCAACATCGCATGGAGACGAGACCGACCGCTTTACGCCCCCTCCGAAGGGCGGAACGTGCAGACATTCAACTTGCTCAAATACAATGCCAGAACCTCGGTTGATGTTAATTTTACAATTTGTACTGAAAAAGTGAAAGGAGTACCCTGGGATCGAACCCAGTACCCTTCGATTCAGAGGCACACGTTCTTACCTCTGAACCACCAAAGGAAACAGTTGTCAAGGTGAGTTATCTTCTCACAAACGTTGTCAAGCAACAACGATTTCACTTATTACATTCAATTCGCGTGGGTGTCCGTGGCAGACTTGACACAGATTATTCAAGCCATAATGTGCTAATGACATTTGTGTTATGTTCGGCAAATGTGAAAGTATTCTTTTGAAAATATTATAAATTGTTAGTGTAGGGGGTGTTTCGTATACGAGGTACATCATTGGAATCTTGATCTTGCACGATACTAAGGTTAGAATGGCACAAAAGGGCACGAGTGGATGTTTAAGGAAATACCGCCTCGAATACAATATAATTCATTAGAAGATTTCATAATTGTTCAACTTGAAAAGAATTATGTTATGTCGAAACCTCTGACATTTGTTGCGCAATGCTGTGACATTTTAGAGATAGGAAAAATTATTTGAGCAACCTTCTCCATTTAACCGACTCTGTAACTTGAAAGATAAGGAATAAGACGAATAAGTTGGATATTATTCTCGTTTACCGTGAACGATCATATCCGTGGTCTAGTTATCCATGGAATACATGAGGTTAGAGAAGAACGTGACGACCGTAAAGACCGGTCGAGACACAATCAATTCCTGAAGAAATTTCACTCTGGTTTAATTTGAGAAAATTGAGTTTATGTCGACACCTCTGACATTTGTTACGCAATGCGATTTACGGTGACATATTAGAGGTTAGAAGGGTTATTTGAGCAACCTTGTCTATTTAACCGACTCTGCAACTTGGAAGATAAGTAAGTCGGTCATTTCGTCTAAGAGCCAGTGGCCGGCAGACTTACGGTATTTTACAAAATCCCATATTTTTTTCATTCTCTCTCTTATACCTGCCGTACGTGAGACTGGGACTCGATAGTTAGAGCGGCGGTTCCTATACGGTCACTCAGCTATGGAAGGTGTAAAAATTTGACAAAGTTTAGCGTCATGTATAAAGGCTGCCGCTTGGATATTTTATGATAATTGCAGCTATGGCGGTTCCAAGGTCATCGCAGACACTTTGGTTACCGCAAAAAAGTAAGGTGTTTTATAACAGCTGAAATTTATATATGATGTTAAGAACAATATTGTATGCCGACTAAATACCGGCTGAAGCACGGCGGACATTTTCCGCGGTTCTAACATCCTGGTAGACAACCGAACGTTAGCTCTGACACGAGAATACGCATGTATAATCATACGAAGTTTCACACTTTGTGCCCCCTTTAAAAAATGTGCCCCAGAAAACAAATTATGCCCCCCCCCCATGTGTCCCAGAAAACAAATTGACCCCCACCCCCTCCCCAAATCCCAGATCAATATTTTCACCATTCAATGATATAACGAACGAGTTCTAAGGGATGAACCACTACAAATTGGGTATACTATGTCTGGACATGATCAAATAAGACTAGCAGTTTTTACAACATAAGTGAAAAATACAAAATTTAAGAAAGCTCTCATTGATTTTTTTATTACACATTGGGGAAGTGATGAAATATCAGCATTTCTTGGTAATACATTAATTTATCTCAGTTTTCGAAATTGTCATTGATATGTAACAAATAATATAGTAGAATTAAGTATTGTTAAAGATCTATGTTGTGAGTTTCACGAAGAAGCAGACATCAAAATTGTTTACCATGCATGTGGTATCGCTCATCAATTGAATATCGTAATCAGAGGCTCTGATATGGATATTATGATAATTCATTCATTCATTGTTCGGTTTTTCTGGCTGCGGTTTAGGTTAACCATTCGCACAATTACTGTCGTTCGATTTTTCTATGTCGCCGTTAATTAATATCTACCCTCATTGGGTGTAGCAAACTGTGTATGAGATCACTATACTTTACACATTACCCAACACCTACTTTAACAAACTTATTACCTACTACATATTTTACCATCTATTATTGCCATAACTATTAGTATTTTTTCCTTATCATTTTTATTGAGGGATATCAGACAGGGAACACACATCTTCATGCCCTGGGGCCTGTCAGAGCAACTTATCTACCACAACACAGAAGGGCCACGGTAAGTAAAGGTATTACACTAGGACAGACATTAGGTGACTTATATAACTATACATATAGTGATCTTAAATTAATTTGATTAGATTGTTTCCAACTCACACAAGCACCCACACGTACACACATCTGTACCCACTCCTCATACACACACCTACCCCTAAAACTAAATATTCACTACGTATATCTATATCTTTATTTTTAGATATTTGACATGGTTGGTGATTAATTTATATATTATAATGTTTTTGGATTCTAGTAGTTGCGGCAAATTAAATGGTATTTGTACACTTTTTAGCCCACAAACCTTGTCTACAAATGTTGTTATATACGCTGCGGATAAGCTGCAATTCAGCAGGGTGTGCTCTGGGTCACCCAATTCACCACATCCACAAAGCGGACTATCAGCTAACCTTAATTTAAATAGATGTTTTGGTACAAGGGCATGATTAAACCTAAGTCTACATATAATTTTAATTTCTTGCCTGCTAAGGTTGCTTTTGATGAACCATGGTTTTTTAGGTATTGTAGGTTGTATACTCCTATAATATGCCCCATTCGTATCTCTAATAAATTGATCATGCCATTCTTTTTGGTGCAGTGATGTCACATAGGAGTATACATCCTTGTAAAAATATTTGTAATCTAACATAACGCCGCTAGTCAATGCTTCTTTTGCCTGTTTGTCGGCAATCTCGTTACCTGCGATTCCACAGTGTCCCTTAACCCAAATCAAAGTTACTTTTTTATTTTGTTTATGTAAGGTATTAATCCTCCGTGTGTAAATCTCATGCAAATAGTTACACTGTGAAGTCACATTTAACTTGGCTAGCTTTTCAAGTGTACTTTTACTGTCTGTTACAATTACAAAGTTGGTATGGTCAATGGTCTTAGCAATATCTAATGCTTCTATTATAGCTATGAACTCTGCAGTGCATATAGGAAACAGTTCTTTTACTTGCATATTTTTACTAAGATCTTTTTGTGGGTCCCATATGGCCAATGCTACTTTCTTCTCTAACTTGGAGGCGTCTGTAAACAGGATGTAATTGTCTGGTACCATATTTTCCAAATCAAAATCAAATAGTCTGTTTCTCACTTCTATCGGAAATATTGAATAGTCTGTCAGAAATATAATGGGTGTGTCTGGAATTTTCTCTGGTAGTCTATAAATGCTGTTGTATTTGTCAACCCATATGTCATCTTGCAGCTTTATTAGTATATCTCTATATTCTTCTACCAATGCTGGAGCTTTCTTATTTTTCCAGTATGGGTGTGTAAGGTCTAGAACATTTAGATTGCATATCTTGTTAATGAGACTGCTTTGTTTGGCATGTATTTTCAATAAAAACCTGGTGGACAGCATCGACCTTCGAATGTTGATTGGCGATTCGGAACACTCGGCTAACAGGCTACAAATTGGTGTGCTGTTTAGGGCGCCTATGCAAGTTCTCAAGCATTTGTTCTGGACAACTTCGAGCTTTTTAAGATGAGTTTTTGCTGCTTGGTTATACAAAATGGATCCATAATCTATTATTGATCTGATGAACGATCTATATATCATTAATGCGATATCTGGATCTGCACCCCAGGCTTTGCCAGCTAGTACTCTTAATATGTTTATCCCCTTTTCGGTTCTTGCTATAATAGTGCTTATGTGATCTTTCCACAGGAGTTTTCTATCCAGAACTATGCCTAAAAATGTTACCGTGTTATGTACTGGTAGAATCTTATCGCCTAAAACAACACTGGATGTTGGATTAGCGTGTTTTTTGTTGAATACACATACTTTGCTTTTATAGGCTGATATACTTAGACCATTAGCTTCCGTCCAGTTATTCAAACTATTCATTGCATCATTAAGTTTACTGAAGCCTTCATTTACTTCGCATTTTTTGACATATAGACATATATCGTCTGCATATTGCAATACGTTTACTTCGTTGCCTATGATCTGGTCAATGGGGATTGTGTAAATTAAATAAAGTACTGGACTCAGTATACACCCTTGAGGTAAGCCTTTATTCAATAATCTTGGTCCTACCAGTTTGTCCTTTACTTGTAAGTAAATGATGCGGTTTTCATATAGGCGTACTATCCTATGAGCAAAACTACTGGGTATACCAATGCTGCACATTCTTTGGGTCAATATGTTTAAGCACACGTTGTCGTATGCACTCTCTATGTCTATGAAGGCGGCTGTTACAGACTTTTTGCTGGTAAAGGAAGTGTTAATGTCTGTTACTAAATGGGCGACACTTTCTTCCGTTGAATACCCTCTTCTAAAGCCTAGTTGCGTATTTGGAATCTTGTCATTTAATTCTAACCACCTCACTAATCGGTGTTTAATCATTCTTTCGAGTGTCTTAAGTACACAGGAAGCCAAGGATATTGTCCGGTACGAATTTAAGAGTTGTGGGTCTCGCCCGGCTTTCAAAAACGTAATCATTATGTGCGTTTTCCAGGATTGTGGTATATTACCACTCTTCCATATATCATTAATTATCTTAAGAAGGATATGCTTCTGTTCTAGTGGTAAGTTGCTTAGCATTGCATAGTGAATGTTGTCAAATCCTGGAGTCGATAATTTCTTATCTTGGACGGCCTTCTGTAATTCGTCAATGGTGAACTTTTTTGAGAGTGGGTGCCCTTCTGTGCTTGGTATTGTGTGTTGATCAATCTCTTGAAGCTGCGGTACCCAGGATGGTGCCAATTTATTTAGTAGCTCTTCTGCTATTGCTTCGGTAGTCAAAGTACTCCGGGGTGTTGATAACGTACTACTTATCTTCCTTATATGTGACCATACTTCTTTTATTGGGGTGTTTCTATTCAATTTTTGGCAAAAATCCCTCCAGGTAATTCTTTTGCTGTTTAGTATAGTTCTTTTAGTGATGGCCACTGATCTATTATATTGTTCATAATTGTCTTTCGTGGGATTGTTTTTATATCTTCTATATGCTGCCTTTTTATTAGATATTGCTAATTTACATTCTGAATTCCACCACACCTTTGAAAAGAACTGACCTGCAAATACCCTCTTCAGTGGTATCGATTTATTTGCGGCGCTTTCGATTTTTGAAATAAAATTATTATATTCAACATTTTCGATATCTTCGGTTTCCTCGGATATCACTAAAGAAAACAGTTGCCAGTCTGCCCTTCTCAAATTAAATTGACTTCGCCTTTGCGTATTTGGAATGTGTTCCTTGTTATTATTGTAAGTGGTATTTGAGATACTACAATTTATTTTATACACAATAGCATAATGATCTGACCCTAATGTGTCTTCATTTACGCTCCACTCAAAATCCGCGGCTATGTCAGCCGAAACTATGGTCAAGTCAACGGCCGACATATTACTTGAGCCAGGACAGCGAACAAGTGTCTCTTCACCTGAATTTAGAAAAACCAAATGACTATCCTCTACCGCAGCCAAAAGATTATTTCCTTTGCTATCATTCCAGTTGCAACCCCAGGCAAAATTATGACTGTTAAAGTCCCCCCCTACAACGAATGGTTTTTCCAAACTGGAAAAGAAATCTTCCCACTCCTCTTTTGTTATGCTTAAATTGGGCTTAACATATAATGAATAAAAATTTATGCTTTTGCATTTATTTAACTTAATTTTTGCACCTATACACATAACTCCACTAATATTATGAAAATTTGATAATTCAGTAAAAAATAAACTATTTTTTATCAGGATGGCTACTCCACCCCATCCATCGTCTCTGTCTTTTCGGATTGTGTTAAACCCTTTTATTCTAAAATTTACATTATTTTTTAGCCACGTCTCGCATATCAATGCTACCGTTACGTCATAATCAAAAATAAATTTCTCAAATTCACCTTTATTTGAAACCACTGACCGTGCATTCCATTGCATTATAATGGGTGTGAATTTTGACTTAATATAAATTTAACCTTTTCCCTTAACTCTTCATATGAAAATGTTTTATTTTGATTATTTACCAAGTCTCTTAAACTATGTAACAAAACTGTGCATGAATTAAAATTAGAATCACTGCTATTACCTAACCTTTTCCTGGAGTATTGTGGAGAATAAGGATTCTGAATGGGTTTAGATGGAAGTGGTGGGAAATGTATAATTTGTCTATGCGCTTCTAACGTTGGACTTATACTTCCCTCTGGTGTGGAGACGGTTGCTCGTTTTCTTTTTATTTGTGTAAAATAGTGTCCGGTCTTGCTATCGCCACTGGTATTTGATGATCCTTGCACCGTTTTTAAAACGCCTGAATAACTAGACTCGTATTTCCTAATAGCTTCCTTGTATGAAACATTTTCTTTACCCATAATAATTTTTATATTTTTTTGTCTACTAAATTCTGGGCAAAGTTGTCTGTTTGTGGCTTCGTGTTCTCCTGTGCAAACAACACATTTTGGCGGTTCCTGTGATGTGCAATTTTTGTTGTCATGTTCACCACCGCATCTCTTGCATCTCTCGCGACCCTTACATTGCGCGCTAATGTGACCGTATCTTAAGCATTTTAGACATTGTACTACTCGTTGTACATAAGGCTCTACATCAAATATTAATTTTTCTATAACTATCTGTGTAGGCAGTACTTTACCTTTGAATGACACTAATATTGTTTGTGTAGGAATAAAGTTCAACTTCCCGTCTTGAAACACTCTACGATTCATACGCCGAACGTCTAACACTTCTACAATGTTGCCATATCTTGGTTTAATAAGTTCTTTTAACTCTGTTTCTGAAATATCCACATCGACGTGTTTAATTATACCTTGCCTTCTTGCTAAATATTGGGGCATGTATGCTTCGTAATCCTTGTTGGATAGTTCCTTTGAATTTATTAATTTATTGGCGCTAGATGCGGTTGAAAATTCAATTTTTAATTTATTAATGCCTACACTAGCTATACAATTGATAGAGTCCTGTATATCTGGCTCGCAATTCCTAACTAACCTTGCTACTCCTATTCTATGCAACCGACCTACATTTCCGTTTTTATTTTGTACGTAGACTATGTATGGCCCTGTATCAGCTGTTCGATATAAATATTTTTGTTTTGGGAATAATTGATTATTTATATTTTGGTTTGTTTCTTCCGTGACCTTCTCTTTTTCTTGTGATAAGCCCGTGCTGCCAAGAGCTGATAAACCCGACTGCGATATTAATTGAGAGTTGTGGAAAGAATTTTGATTTAAAATTACTGGATTAATTAATAATTCTTCGCTTACCTGTTCCCTTCTAATATTATGTGGTAGTGTAATTTGTGTCTGTGTATTATGTGTAATCTGTGGATTTTTTAATAATAGGTTTCTATTTTGTGATTGTGTATTTGAGTGTATCTGTTCATTTTCTTCTCCTATTCCTGTTTTTTTTGTCACCGTATCGTCTTCTATGTCCATCCATGTGTCATGTTCTTTGGCCTTATCTGGTGGATCAACTTTAATGTCTTTATTAAGGCTCATAATACTTATTTGTTTTCACTAAGAACGCACTTAAAATTTTCACGCTACGATCAGACGTCCGAACACTTCTGAATCCGCCCGTGAACTGTGATATTATGATAATTATGCTTGGTAATATGCTACGGTTGAAATGCTTCTTTCCATATCTGGATGCTCGCGGGAACAGGAAATAATTTACGTTTTATTGACATCACTAAAATTTATGAGCAGCTTGGTGAATTACTTAGTAAAAGCTTGGTTGGTTCTCATGCTTTCGCCGGCTACGATTATAATCCTGCTTTTTTTAATAAGGAAGAAAAGACCCTTTACTTTTTAAAAAAATAATAATTAATACCAAAGAGCATTTACAAATCTTGGTAACGCTGTTTTAACGGAGGATCTGTTACAAAAACTTTTCGACGTGATTCAAAACTTCACTTGTCGAATGTATAATGTTAAAAAATCGAAAGACGTGGATGATGGCAGGTTCCAGCTTTTCAATAATTATTACAGGGCTGAAGACGTTTATGAAGATTTCAATAAAAAAAAGCACGCACTTTTGACGCAAGCTCTGAATCACCCTGTAAAAGTGAACATTTTATACAATGTTTACGAGCACATTAGGTCTCAAGCATTTGGAAGAATGGTTTCCTAGAAGACACTTCCTCGTTAAGCCCGCTGGAACATGGTTGGAAAGAACAAGAACGCTCCTACAAATTCAAATGGTCAGTGGAGATCAACTTCCAAGTTCTGTTAGCGATTTAATTGAAAAGCTCTTTGGTAATTTTATTTTAAAATGAATCTATATTCTCTGACTTACCATTTTGATCCATGCCTGGCGCAATTTACATGTTTAAATTCAATTTTTACAGATGTCAATCCGTCGGATAATAAAAAAATCATCTAGAGATCATATTTGCGATTATGATATCTATCTATCGAAGTCCGTGATCATAACAGATATGAATGATATATATATATATATATATATATATATATATATATATATATATATATATATATATTGTAAACTATTATTTAATATATTTAATTAATATTGATCCATGTACAAATGACAAGTAAAGATATGCTTAACAACTATATGCTCTTATAATACGCCCATTTTCCATATCATCCATCTTAAGGTAGTAAATATGTATGTTCATACAATTATACATACTATTATGTGCACATTAGTATATGAAATTGCATGCAAATTAAATGAGTGCTGGAGTGAGTGCAATAGTATTAGGCATGCACATCCTCGCGTCTGGGCTAACATTCGGTTGTCTGCTAGGATGTTAGAACCACAGAACATGTCTGCTGTGCTAAATATCCACATAAACTATTACTATTAACATCATATATAAATTTCAGATTTTATAAAACACCTTATTTTTTGCAGTCTCCAAAGTGTCTGCCATAACCTTGGAACCGCCATAGCTGTCTGCCATTGTCATTCTTAGATAACAGTAAGGAATTATCAGAAAATATCCAAGCGGCAGCCTTTATACTATCACGTTAAACTTTGTCAATTTTTGGACCTTCCATACCTGAGTATGGAAGATGTAAGGGAGTGAATGAAAAAATATAGAGTTGTATAAAATACCGTAACTCTCTCGGCCACTGGCGCTTAAACTAATTTTTCCTGATTACCGCGAATGATCATATCCCTGGTCTAGTTATCCATGGAATATAAGAAGAAGTAACGTGACGACGGCAAAGACCGATCGAGATGCAATCAATTCCGGGGAAAAATTGACCATGGTTCAATTTGAGAAAATTCAGCTTATATCTGACATTTGTTGCGCAATGCGGTGTCCGGTGACAGATTAGAAAGGAAGGGTGTGCAACTTTGTCCACATAAACGATTCTGTAACTCGGAAGATAAGGAAGTTCGCCAGTGTTCCCGATTGCCGAGAACATCCTGTATATACATAGTGTCCGAAAATGATAAGAAAAAATTCAAATTATGCTACTCAAAAAATTTATGTCACGAGTTCCTATAGCATGTTCTTTGAAAATTAAAAATAACACAGTTAGGTGGTCTCAATGTTTTGTTGGTAACTTATTTTTCGTGAGTTGATTTGCGCTAAATTTGGTGCACTTGTGTACAATGCAATTTTCTATTTATGTTGCGAATTTGATGTGGATACCTTGAAATGTAAAGGCCGAAACTGCCCTTAACCAAATCTAATAATACATGGTTGAAGGGAACCATAAGTTCCCTAAAAAAGGTCTTCTTGTTAGATTTCGATAAAGCTAACCGTTTACGAAAAAACGTTCTTAAAAGTTTGCTGGTATTGATGGAAAATGAAATCACCTAATCTCCTTTTCAATAATAATGGAGTGTTCTTTGAAAATGTTCTAGGTAAACAAAATCATGTGGCGTCAGTTGATAGATAATCGTTTGTTGTGATTTTACTTGCGAAATAGTCCAGGTTAATTATAAAATAAGATGAATAGTAATAATAACAATAATACAATTTTTTGAAACCTTGTAACACCGTTATTTTTGAGTTCTTAACAAAATGCTATAGAAATTTTCAAAGCGAACTCATAACCCCTTGAATCTTTTGCTCATCATTTTTGGGACAGTTCTTTATATATATATATATATATATATATATATATATATATATATATATATATATATATATATATATATATATATATATATATATATATATGACGCCCTCGTGGCGCAGGTGGCTAGGTGCCAGCCTGCAAAGCGAGAGGTCCCGGGCTCGATTCCCGGGCGAGCCAAGTTGACTTTGTCTGGAGAATTTGTAAATAATATTAAATGATGGGAAAGAATGTGCTAATGGCCTGAGATGCCGCAGCCAATAATATTAAATTATATATATATATATATATATATATATATATATATATATATATATATATATATATATATATATATGGGTTTGTGCTTATATGAACAAAAGTGTAGCTAAGCGAAGCGAAAAGGTTTCCGTATAATTGCATTAAGAATAACTTCTTTAGAGAGTAGAAGAAAGCCACTGATGTTATTAGCAGTATCTTAACTTACTAAAGAAAACCTGTCGTCAATAACATCATGTTTTATTCAAATATTTTTATGCTTTGCATTCACAAACAAGAGAAGAACACTGAGTAAAGGCAAAATAAGTAAATCAAAGTAAATAATTCATATTCAAATTTAACAATATAAACATAATTTTCTGTCGGTATCGAACGAAGCGCCTTTCCATACCTAAGCATCTCTTCTGCACTTCAGCATTCCTCATTCAGTTAGCGATGAAATAAGACTTTAATAGCGTTCCCCCAATTCACGGGAAATATGATGCTTTCTTTCAGGTAGAATTCAAAGCAGATAAACCCATTGGTGCTCCAGTCTGCAAAGTAAAGTAAATTATGCTTGAAAGTCAAACAGAAAAACACGAAATATCTCTTCGAGTTTGCTTAAGGATTTTTTATAAATTTGAATAATGTTTTTTATTCCAGAAGCTCAAATTACCTCGATAAACGATATTCCAAAGCCAATTTTGCATCTAAAAGATCAATGTATTGAAATGGTTTAGTTTCGTGCGCTCAGAAGTGTCTCAAGATAAACGAAATTTTACATGTTGCGCAAACCAATATTAGGTTCTTTTCGACGCATCATTTACCATGCGATTGTGTGCTAATTTCGCATATTTCTTTTGTCCATTTAGTGAATTTTCATTAAGAAGTTCACTAATAGAGGGGAACTAGGATCCCTAGAACCAAAATTCATTATATATATATATATATATATATATATATATATATATATATATATATATATATATATATATATATATATATATATATATATATATATAGGTTGGGGTATCACACACGCGTCGGTCTCTCTAATGGACCCTGTTCGAATTTACAAATTTCGTTTTTTTCTAGCATATGCAGGGTCTTCAGAGGCATCTTCTTAAAATACTCTCGATGATACAGGGTGTTCACAAAAAAGATACATTTCAAAGTTATGTTTTTTAAATGGAACACCCAGTATATTATTCGGTTCATCTAGAGATAAAATAAAGGTAAGTTACAATAGGAATCCCTATACCTAAAACCTACCGTTTTTTGAGAAATACAGCAATTTTTGAAAATGGAAGCCTCAACGCAAAAATTTGTTTTCTTACCCTCGGCAACGTAAAAAAAATCTAACTTATATTGTTGCATGTCACAGAAAAAAGAATTCAATGTAAAGTTATACAGGATGGTCAGTAGCCTACTAGTGATATTTGACGCATAATATTGCAAATAAGTCTCCTATTTTAAATAGCACACCCTGTATATAATGGCTGATTCTTCTACAAAATGTTATTACCTTTTAATTGATACTAGGGTTCCTTATACCCAACTCAAGCAGTTTTAGAGATAATTAAAATTGTTTATTTTCCATAATAAATGTCACCTTTCATCATCAAGTGACGCTAGTAAATTCGTAGATCAACGCGGAAAAACTTTTATCAAAAACATTGTATTGCTACAGTTGAAAAAATTTTAGTTGGGGTATATGTCAAATTTTAATAACATGAACAACAACAAAAAAGGACAATTTAACACACTATAGTAAATGTTCAAATTGACGGCCGTCTTGTTTAATGCATAAACGTATTCTTTTCTCTAATGATTTCTGGGCTTTCAATAACATTTCAGAAGTTACTGTGTGGAACGCACTTCATATTCTTAGTTCCATATGTTCTCGGTTAGTCGGAGGTACTTTGTAAACAATACGTTTTATGTACCCCCACAAAAAGAAACTCAAACACGTTCAGTCCGGGGATCGTGCCGGCCAGTTGTGTGGGCTTCCTCGTCCTATCCATTTATTGGGGTAACTTCTGTTGAAATGTTCTCGTACACTGGTTTCAAAATGTACGCGAGCACCGTCTAATTGGAACAACATCCGCCGTTTAATATCTCTTGGGATATATTCTAAGAGCTCTGGCAAATAATTTTTTTTAAATCTTAGGAAAATTTGACCGTTCAAGTTCCCATTAAAAAGGTAAGGCCCTATTATGCGTCCTCCTAAAATTCCGGCCCAAACATTAATACTCCATCTGTGCTGATGATCAACTGTATCGACGTGATGTGGATTTTCGTGACTATAATAGTGATAATTGTGTATATTTACTAGGTACGTGCTATGAAATGTACTCTCGTCTGAACATAGCACAAAATCAAAGAAATTTTCATTCTCACCAACTTTGTCAAGGGCCTACAAGCAAAACTCAATTCGTCGAATTAAATCAATATCAAGCAGTTCCTGATGTAACTGAACATGGTATGGATGAAATTTTTCCCTTTTGATTATTCTCCCAACACTTCGTCTGCTAATGCCTACTTCCCTGCTTATGTTACGCTTACTTGTATGGGGATTTTCAACAACAGCGCCAATTACCTCAAGCTCGATTTCGCCATTTTCAGTGAACGGCTTTTGTCTGTTGACTTTTTCATACGTGACACTTCCTGTTCTACAAAACACCTGCAACAGTGTCTGTAAGACTCTTTTGCCTAAATGATGTCCAGATGGATATTTTTGAGCATACACCCTCGCAGCCAGTAAACAATTTTCTTGACATTCCCCAATAACAAGAATCATATCCATTCTTTCCTGTACAGGATACGTTTTCATTTTTATACTACTCTTGAACAATTTTATTAAAAACACCCAAAACACTTGACACGAGACAATAGAGTTAAACTACTTGACAAATGTCAAATAAATTGATAACAACCGTATATCCAATATCCCTGCCAGAGCCCCCTCGCTTCCCAAGTGGGTATTGACATTTTTTATGGAAAACAAACAATTCTAAATATCTCGAAAACTGCTTGAGTTAGGTATAGGGAACCTTAGTGTCAATTAAAAGGTAATAAAATTTTGTAGAAGAATAAGCCATTATATACAGGGTGTGCTATTCAAAATAACAGACTTATTTGCAATATCATGTGTCAAATATCACTAGGAGGTTACTGACCATCCTGTATAACTTTACATTAAATTCTTTTTTCTGTTCCATGCAACAATTTTTCTACTAAATACTAATATAAGTTAGATTTTTTCTACGTTGCCGAGGGCAAGAAAAAAATTTTTGCGTTGAGGGTTCCATTTTCAAAAATTGCTGTATTTCTCAAAAACGGTAGGTTTTAGGTATATGGAATCCTATTATAACTTACCTTTATTTTATCTCTAGATGACGAAAACCAAATAATATACTGAGTATCCCTTTTAAAAAAAATAACTTTGATTTGTATCTTTCTTGTGAACACCCTGTATCATCGAGAGTATTTTCAGAGGATGCACCTGAAGATCCTGCATATGCTAGAATAAAACGGAATTTTAAATTCGAACAAGGTCTATTAGAGAGACCGACGCGAATGTAGTGCCTCACCCTGTATATATATATATATATATATATATATATATATATATATATATATATATATATATATATATATATATATATATATATATATATATATGTATGTATGTATCATACCTATAATATTTCACCAATCAAAACCAAATTTGGAAAATCCCTCCATTTTGTTAATAGCTTGGATGAGTTCAATAGACAGTTTGGACACTTAAATATTTTCAAAAAAAAATATGTGAAAAACCTTTTGAAAATGCAATACCTTTTGAATTACTGAAGGTATGAAACAAAAACATTACAAGCAAGTAGACATTGTATAAGTGGACTTATTTACCAAATTTGAAGTCAGTTGATTCAGTAAATCTTGGGTTATAACTAAATAAAAAATCAATAACCTCAAATTACCTCTGAATGGGTGCCTTTAATGTTGGGTATCTTCAGACAGATATATAATGGTTCCGCTGCCATTGCAAACAAAATCTCCAAATTAAACTACAAATTAAACATGACAAAATAAATTTAAATTATGTTTTTTATTCCAGAAGCTCAATTTACCTTGACAAACGATATTCCAAAGCTAATTTTGCATCTAAAAATCATGTATTCAAAGAATTTAGTACCGTGCGCTCAAAAGTATCTAAAGATAAACGAAATTTCACATGTTGCGCAAACCAACATTAGGTTCTTTTCGACGCATCATTCACCTTGTGATTGTGTTCTAATTTTACATATTTGTTTGTCCCTTTAGTTAATTTTAATTAAGAAAATTCACCAATAGTGGGGTATCATAAATTTCTTCAAATGAGCGAGACATAGAAGCCCTAGAACCCAAATTCAAAGTCAGTTGAATTGTTTATACACACACACAAACACACGGATATATATATATATATATATATATATATATATATATATATATATATATATATATATATATATATATATATATATATATATATATATATATATACAGTAACGGTTATGTTTTATTCATTACCATAACTCCCTTACTCACATAACGAGAACCTCAAAGAAAGCTTAAATAAGAAAAGGTGACTTTATTTTTGAAGAGCAATTTTAATTTTGGGTTTGAAAAGATTTATTGAAAATTCGCAATTGACATTTACCATCGTACTGCCCTTACTGCATTCCCTTTATATACGTTTATTTAAAATATCAACAGACGGAATATTTGTCTTAAGGAAGAAGATGGATATTTACTACAATTTCCTACTAAGATGTTTGTAAATTGGAAATCATGAAGCAGGAGAATATCGTTGCAGAGATGAATTTACTCCACAATGACGTAATAACATGATCTAAAGCATTAACAACTAGCGCTGGAAATATTAACAAAGATGCCGAAAGTCATAAAGTCGGAAATTTATGTGACAAGTTGACAACTGAAAGAAAGGCCGACAAAGCAAGCGCCATCCTTAAGCAATTAAGTATATGTGACAGATACTGGTCGCAAGACCGTTGGGACTGCGAGACCTCGACGGAGCCCGTGCGGAAACTGGCGCGAAACACATGCATCTCTGCATCCTCTCATACACGTAGAGGTAGATGGGTAACTAAAGGAGAGCGAGAATATCACCAGCAGAGATCGACGAACGGAACAAACTAAGCCGGCTACTTAAACGCGTGCAATGGATCGCGGCGGTCTGCCGACAGACACTACAGAAGCAAGAGCTGCGCTACCTCTCGAGTTCAGGAGAGTTTTCTATCGGGCAAGGAAAGTGAACGCCTAGTGTAATTATCGTGCAAGTGCTGCAAATAATTTCAGTTTGGTTTAGTGTATTGTAACATACCGCTTTAAATAAAAACGGATTGAACAGTGAGTCTTAAGTAAACCTCTTAATGCAGTGACTAGTTGTTGACAGCAGTTTCAAGTAAACACTTTCTAGTTTGAAATTCAAGTTCTCAATTTCAGTCTCAGTTTCAAGTTTGCCTTTATGTCCGATGTTTCCGTTTTTGCTGTTCCGATTTCAGTACATAAAGCTTCAACCCCAGTGTCTACCTAGCCTTTTGATTGTTAATTGCACCACCTCTGCACCTTGCACCTCTGCAAGCTTTTTCTACCAGTTTCGGACTCCTTTCTTGGGGAAATTAAGCGCTTATGGTCAGCGCTAAATACCGATGTTACCCCATACAGTTTCTACATTCCGTCTGCACAAAAATCAACACCTATATATAATTAAAAAAATAAGGGGCCGATTTTGATCGAATTTAGTACGTGCCTTTGTAAGTGGACTGGATAAATTTGCTACCCACGAAAATTGGACCCGTTTTTCCAGGAAAATTTGTGTTTTTTGGGGGAAAATTTACAAAAAAAAATACAAGTCGAAATTTAGATCTCTATGTAAAAAGAAAAAAGTCTGGACGCAGCAAGTGCGTTATGGTGGTGAATTTTCATTAAAATGTTTTAAATAGCAAATATGTGTTTTTTAAAGAAAGCAGGCATCAAATTTGGTTACTAGTATAACCTATATAGTAAAAACAATGTACCATCTATCATCAAAATAACTTTATGTTTGAAGATGTACAAAAATGTTTCAAAAATAAACTTAAAATGTTCCCTAAAAAACTAGTTTTTCGACCAACGAAAATTGAGCTATTTGTATGTATATATATATATATATATATATATATATATATATATATATATATATATATATATATATATATATATATATATATATATATATATATATATATATATATATATATATATATATATATATATATATATATATATATGTGTGTGTGTGTGTGTGTGTGTGTGTGTGTGTGTGTGTGTGTGTGTGTGTGTGTGTGTGTCAGGATATGAGTTTCAGGGAACCTGGTTCATTTGCAGTATTTTTTTTTTTTTTCAAAATATCGCGATCCCCACAGCGAATTTTCTTTGCACGAAAATTCGCCAAAAGAAAATTACCTAGTATAAGCAATATAATTACATGAAATGTTAGTTTGAAGTAGTGTTGCAATCCTAATTATGTTGCTTTTGTTTTTCGATCCAAGAACAACGTTTGGCGGAAACTTCTCAAAGTTGAAGAAACAATGAGAAGCTGAGATTTTATAGTAGTTAATTCAAAACTTGCGATTGAATAAGTTGCATGCATATTACGAAATGCAAACAGATAAAAGAGAATAAGAATTACATTGTGCCAGAACTACTAGACTGTCTGTTATGTTTTTCCTTTGTGTACAGGATAACGTCGCAGCTTGGAGAACCCGAGCGAATTATGAAAATCCAATACTGTAGATGGCAGTTATTGTTTTGTGGAAGATTATTTATGAGACTTGAGGGGTTGTCGAAGCAATTTGAAACCAGCAGCTCGACACGTGAGAAATAGCGTCATACCTATCCTAAACTACATTGTAACTAGTACACGAATCTGCTTTATAACTGAATGAGTTAGGGAGTAACTGGATGTTAATCGATACCCTCCAACAAATAGCATTATCGTCTATTGTCGCTCATATAATCACCACTATAAATTGCTCATCCAAATGAGGAACATTATTGCTTAGGAACTTTTAATGAACGCCTTTACTGACTATTCATCAGGGGATTGTAGAATCCTTAGAACTGCTATAACAAGCCTCTTACTCACCCCCATCCCTTACACAGTGAGCTGAGCATGATATTGCTAATATTTGTACCTACAAATTTTACAATTGTTCAGGGTAAGAACGTGTGCCTCTGAACCGAAGGTTACTGGGTTCGATCCCAGGGTACTCCTTTTACTTTTTCATTACAAACTGTAAAATTAACATCAACCGAGGTTCTGGCCTTGTATTTGAACAAGCTGAATGTCTGCACGTTTCGCCCTTCGGAGGGGGCGTAAAGCCGTCGATCCCGGGTCCATGCAATGTTGGGCATGTTAAAGATCCCTACCCTCCTTACAGAAAGGCAGGGGTTCGGAAAAATTTCCAGGATAGTGAGGTGAAACTGCTCCCTGGCGTCGGTGATTGGCCATAGTCGCGGAAATAGGCCGACGTTAAAGAACCAAATACACAATTTTACAATTACATATTCTGTTAGTAGATAATAGTTGACGCTCTTTAAACATTTAAGTTGACATTTTTGGAAGCAGCAAGTGCGTTATGGTAGTGAATAGTCATAGAAATGATGTTTAACATTTTATACGAGACAAAATAAATAATGTTTGCATGTAATATTTAACAGGTTCTGTTGAACATACTTACATCTGTGTTTTATGCTCTCCTGTGACCACCAGTTGCCCTATAACTTTTTTTCTTTAAATGTCTTTTCTTTCATTAGACATTAGTTTTCTTTTAACGTGTAGATCTAAATTTTGGTGTGTTATTGCCTTTTATAATGTAAATCAGCGTACCAAATTTTGCTGCTATGATTTTTTAATTTCGGAGATTAAAAAAATCCAAAGAAAACCCAACATTTTCCCGGAAAAACTAATTCGATTTTACTGGCTAACGAACTTGTCCAATCCACTTACAAAAGGAAAGTACCTGCGAACTTTTATTAAAATGGGCTTATTATTACTTTCACATCGTCACAACTTGTGGAAGCTTTGCATCGGCGACAAAATTATTATTTTTTTCGCTTAAACGACGTAAAGTGTCAAAATATATAGAAAACATGGTTTGGGAACGATTTTTTTTGTCTGCCGGTCTGTATGTCTATCTGTTTGTAGCCACGATAACTTTAGAACGAATTGAGAGATCGTCTTCAAATTTGGTACACAATTTGCACCCGGCAAACAAACGATTGGGATTGCCTTTGGGTGAAATCACTCCACGGGATAGTGGATGAATGGGAGGTGATTTGGTGAAAATTGACATTCGTTAAAACTTGAGTAATATAAAGTTTTAGGGTTTGTTTATTAACAAACTTTTAATTTCATCGAACATCTGGTATTCTGTGCTGTCATTAAATTAGGGGTTGAATATGGGAGATGGAATATCGGTGACAGAAATTTCGAATTTTTTTGTTGCTTAAAAAGTCTGCGTAAAAAGTTTTAGAACATATAGAAAACTAAGTGTCTACTGATAAAAATCCACAGAGTTTTGATTCGGCACAACTGAATTAAATGAAATTTGTCTTCTTCAAGAAATGTAGGTCTCTTAGTTAAAACGAGATAATAGCTAAGCCACATTGATTTTCACTACCCTCCCCAGAGGACGCTACTTGGAAAACTAGCTTTTTTTTAATTTTCTTTTGAAACTGTAAATAGAACCACATAGTTATTATATCACAATCGGAAATTAGAATAAATTTTCAAGCGAATATGTGAAAGATTCAATTCTATATCTCGATTAGTTACGGAGTTTTAACCAAAAGAGTAATTATTCTTAATTGATTAAAATCAATTGTTTTAAAGAAGTGTCCGTGTCAAGCGTGCTATGACAAATTATAGCATTTATTCCATAACTGGGCATTTTTTTCACTTTCATTCCATCTTTTAACTCACTCTATTGTTTCACACTCATCATTTACATCTACATTGTTAACACGTGTGGAAGTATCGCATGGGCGACTAAAATTAAATTATTTTTTTTCGCTTAGTCGCAAAAAGTGTCAAGACCTATCAAAAACATGATTTGGGAACGAACACTCCTTTTGTCTGTCGGTCTGTCGTTTTGTCGGTCTGTATGTCTGTCGGTTTGCAGCCACGATAACTGAATAGCAAATTGTGATATCGTCTTATAATCTTGTACACAGTTAGCACCCGACAAAAAGAACGGTTCGGATTGTTTTTGGGTGAAATCGCGCTAAGGGGTAGGGGATGAACAGGGGACAATTTGGTGAAAATTGACTTTTTTTTTTAAACTCGAGTTATATAACGTTTTAGGGTTTGTTTATTAGAAAACTTTTAATTTCATGAAACATCTGTTGTCCTATGCTGAAATTAAATTAGGGGTTGAATGTGTGGGGTTGGAAAATGTGTGACAGAAATTACAAAATTTTTCTTTTGCTAAAACAGCGTGAAGACGATCAAAACATATGGAAAACTTGATTCTGGAACAACATTTATTTCTCTGTTGGTTCGTTGGTCTGTCGGTCTGTCGATCTCTCGGTCTGTCGGTCTGTCTGTATGTCGGTCTGCCGGTCTGTCTGTTTGTCGGCATGTACGTCTGTCTGTTAGTAGGCGCAATAACTTTCAAATATACCGAGGTATCATCTTCAAATTTGGTATCTAGTCAGCACCCGACAAAGGAACGCTTCGAATTGCTTTTGAGCAAGATCGCTTCAGAGGGTAGAGAATAAATGAGGGGTGATTTGGTGAAATTTTTTCGTTGTTGTTAAAACTCGAATAATATAACATTTCAGAAGTTTAAGGGAAAAAGGAAATAAATATTTTGTTGCTGGTCAAGTCACGGATCCTCAATTCATTTCATGAGAATATGTTTCTGAGGAGAGTAGATTGTCACAACTATGTGGAAATTATCATTTAATTTTCAGCATTATTTTTATCTGTTGTCTGCTTTTGGTGTGTCCTCTTTCTTTAACCCAGGCTTAAGCTTGATCCAAACCATGTCAGAGGTAACGCCTGAAGCGTGTATAAAGGCCAACGGACCAACACAACAATAAAGACATCAAACACCTAGACACTATTAATCAGATAGTAGAAAGCTGGTTAAACAAACAAAAAAGAAACTTAAAAGTAGGTTATGGGACACTTAAGCTAGCCAGAAGTGGGGGTACCCCCCACTCCTCCCCTAGTGGCGGAGCCCCTTCCCTCGGGTGGCGGAGTTTCCATTCGAAAAAAAAGTATCTCAAAAAATAAAAAAGCTATGATAACCAAATTGGGTAGGTAGGTTTACGATATAAAAAGTAAATTATACACTAAAATTTAGATTTCTAGCTTACAAGAAAAAAAAGTTATAATATATTTTGTGCCAAGTCATTTCTATGAAAATTCACTACCATAACGCACTTTTTTTGGAATAGAAAAATTGAAAAAGTTTAATATTCGGTATGAACGTGTTAATGTATCCATATATTTTGACCATAGTATTATGAGTTTTACATTGACATATTAATATATTAACCGTCAGCTCAAACCTGACACTGGAAATACTACTGTCTAATTAGAACAAAGCATTGTTTAATCTATTTGTAACACATATTATACATATATTTTATCTTTATGCTTTCCTTCTTTATATGAACTTTAACTATGCCAAATCTCACACAGCTGCGTGGACGCAAAAGGCGTACAAAGTTTTATCTTCATATATCATAACTATCATAGCTACTGCCAAAGCATCAGAGAAGGGGGTCTATTTGAAATTAATTGTCCGCAAACATTTAAGTAAAATGAAGGAGAATGACGGCTGAAGTTGAAAGCTAAGGCTCTATAGAACACACTTCCTACGACATTTCTTATACATAAGCCGTTCTTTATCTAGAACATGTCACTTTTGACGTTTAGAATCGCGACTATGACGTTTTAAGAAGAAAACTATAATGGTTATAACTTTTTTCTTTTACGTGGTTTTATTTTTATGACATAAACCCGCATACCAAATTTGGTTGCCACAGCGTTGTTATTTCTTATATATATATATATTTTTTCAAACTTCAAAAGTCACTATCTCCTCATTTGTGAATTTTTACAAGAAAATTCACTAAACAGAAAACGAACATTTGTGAACCCAAAGACAAAGTCTTCACGTGTCTATTTAGTATGGAAACGTTTTACCAAGTAAGGGCAACAACAATTAATGAAATTAGCCCCATGTACTGTCATTATGCTAGTGTCACTTCGTTTTGACTTTCTAGCTCTATTAAGGTAGTCAGCAAGTAAGACATTATCCTTGAATTGATCTCAATAGAATTTAGTGCCTTAAGTGAAGCATGGAAATGCGAGTATTGGCAATCGACTAGTTCGACACACCTTGTTCAATACTTTTTTTTCCGCAACATGACACTGAGTCCGCTTGGCCTGAAATATTGTTGAGTATTTTCAGTTACAGTACAGATAATTCAAGGTTCCTGTAACGCACGCTATACTTAGTACAGCCGGATATTACACTTATAGCCAAAAAAACGTTAAGCCAGAGTTAAGGGGTAATTTTCTGAAATAGCAGACAGTTTAGAATAATAAAACCCCAGGATATGAAAACCATCCTACACAACATAAAATCCTTCGATCCGCGACTTTTTCTGCAATAAAACGAAATAATACATATTTCATAAAAAACGGGATATATCAGGAAGCATCATTCAACCATTTTATGCTGATACAAATTCAGTGAACAACAGAATCAGGTAATATATCTCGAAGGAATCGAAAGCGGTACCATTGTGTAGTTTATACCCGGCTTCGTATTAGCACCAAGAAACTATAAAGCTACGAATTTTACCTTATTTATGAATTCTGTTAGATATAAACAGGCTTTATAACTTCAGCTGCTCATAAAAAATTGGAACTGAGGGCTGACAATAAAAACGAACTCTTCTAAGTTTCTGGCAACAGCTGCATGCGCCACTAAAAGTTATATATTGAAAGATTATCTGTTGCAAAAATTGGCGTCTCTAAACTTCTACGTACATCGCAGACTCTCGGACTCACAACTTTTGCGAAAGTAATCTGATTCAGTAAGAAATGAAATTGCGGAAAGATTATAGATAGGTCTCGCAAGGTATCATAATTCACTCATATTTCCATGCTGGATTTCTATCAATACGTTTCCTGATATTCTCTTTCCGCTCTTTCAGATATAAGAAATCTCAATTTTTCTCGTGGACATCAGTACTTCTATTTACCTATATCGCTGAAATCACTTAGTGCACTTCCTTTAAATAAACTACTTTGTTCGTGATTTAAGTAATACATCGGTTATATGAGCCTATTACAATATTGACTAATGTATGTTTAGGAACAATAGCTTCCAAAAATGGCCGTTCTAATAATATTTATGAAAGCATTTAACCCATTTCTGGCCAATGGTGCGTATACGCACCATCACTTTGTTTATTTTTTTAAAGAAAATACTACAACTTTAATTGAGGAATTATGAATAAAGTCTACTTCTAAAGTAACAAGGGCCTGTTAACAATTTAAAATTTTTCTCTTTCTCCAATATTTGTGTGAGGCGATTCTAAACCTCTCTTTATATTTCTGACAGCTTATTGACTTCAGGGGTGAAAAACACAGTAAATATATGGACATAATACTCACTTGTGAACGCTCTGTAGCTAATAGTTTGCATGTTTTGGTATATAAACAGTTTGTTTGTAATGCACACTTGTAAAACCTTGGAAAGGCGCCAATTACACTTTCACTTTTGTTGTAGTTTAAGGTTTAATACAAATAAACAACCCTCTTCATCTAATTTTACTTGTAAAAATTAACCTAAGTCCAAAACAGTAAACAAATAGGTTTTGTTTAAATTTTTAATAATAGCAATGGCCCTTAGGTATGTACTGTCTTCTTCTCTTTTATGACAATCCATGTTTTTCTATCGCACTCTTCAGTGTATAGTATCATTTTTTCGTTCTCTCTCTTTCTCCCAGATATAATTTCTGAAATTAATAAAAATTCATTTAAAAGGAAATATTAACATCTTTCTTATCACTTCTTATCAAATTCCAACAAGTTTTTGTTCTTTGGAAAAAGATTAATATTCACATGAAATTATATTTTTACTAATATTCCTGTAACTGAACAATAAAGTTGACTGCAGCTAGAAGCTGGATTTAGTTACAACTTTACAATTAATTACTTTAATTATTAAGGTTCAGTGGAAATTATTTATATTTTGTGAAACAAGAAACCTCATCTATTTGGGTAAGCTTTTATAGTTTGTTAAATTTTTCCCCACATTTATTCTGCCTAATAAAAACAAAAACAATTTAAATAAGTAGTACCTGCTGAGAAACCTATTTATTCATTGTAGGGTTTCTTGTCTGGGGCTAAAATCTAGTGGTGTTTTCTGCTTTAACTGGGTCAGCACTCACACCTCCGGGCCCAAAACAGTTGAAGGACAAGGACTAAGTTCCAGATAAGTCCACGAAGTGTTTTTGTTTGTTTATTTTGTGTAACTGTTGTTGAATTTTGAGTAGTACACCTACAAACAGATGATTATTAAGCTATACGTACGTTTAAGTTGATGTTTTAACCTTGTCTTTGTGTGTAAACTCGAACAGTCGACTGTAAGGGGGATCTCTGCATCTTTGTTAAATTAAGTAAAATTAACAATTACATATCTGACACAGTAACATATTTTTACCATCGCTGAGTTTCAGCCTAAGATACAACAATTAATTAATGTAACCATTCCTCACTTATAGTGTTGTGATTCCAGCTATTAAATTTCACTTACCGTTGATGTCGTTGTATTTAACTATCAGATAATTGACTAAAATACTTTGTGTCGAATAATTTATTACTTTATAGACTTCTAACCCCCAAAAACCGTTCTTTTAACATCTGTTGCATCTGTCACTAGAAATAGGCAAATAGTCGTGGCCTACCTGCTGAGCCTGGTACCAACTGCTGACGCTGAAGTTCCCAATTCCCGGGAGTGGCGTGAAACCATTCTCTATTCTTTCTTTTTTACTCTTCTTTGTGGTTTGTTTAATTTCCTTTTCCTTCTTTCTTTATTTTTCCGAAACCTCGCTTTTCCTAAATTGTAACGGGCCAGAAGCCGGGCAAGCTTTTCATTATTTTTATCTTTTATCAAGAAAATCAGTGACATGTGTTCATTGGAAAATAAGGACCTTTTATCAAATAAATTTACGTGTAAACAATCAAGCAAATATATACCTTATGCTAAACTTATTGTGCCTCAAACATTGTGTTTATCATCTTACAACTATTAGTTATATCACTAATTAACACATACATTCCTAGTTTCAGTTTGTTAAAAAAATATGCTAGAAAGATAATGGTGCGTGAACGCACCATTGGCCAGATGCATGAAGTGTAATTCCAGGAAGTGTTCCTAGTCCACGCATCTGAGACACAGTAAGCGAAACTATCCTTCCAAGAACTTTATAGGAGTATAATATATTGTTGGCGGGTTGTGGCATTTTACTTTCTATACATATTTAGTTCTGCTTGATTTACCGTAGTGGTTGGTTGTGATTTTAGTTAGTATAGTGTACAAGTAAGATTAAAAATAAATAATAATGGCTAGAAGGTATTTGACTCAAAAAGAGTTAGAGGAGGCAATGCAACAAATTATAAATGAACAAGAAAGGGAATCTCAAGGTAATATAGATGAATATTTATATCTTTGTTTCATAAGTGTATGAAAATTGTGTTTTTCAATAAGGCCAGTGGATGTAGTGTACATCCCTCCTGGTATAGATGAGTTGACCGATGAATAGGATATTGACAATAACATGCTCATAAATGAGATACCTCTTGAAACTGAAATTGCTGGGACGTTTCAGATAGATGTTCAAGATGACGATTTTGATGATTCAGAGGATGAGTCACTTGCAGAGAAAAAATGCGGCTATCTATTGGATTAGGAACTGGAATTGCAAAATGTCAGAAGAAGAAGGCTACTTATAATTTTTTATCGTTATCAATAGAAAATGCGTGCAATCCCTGAAAAGTACTCTTTATGGGAAAACGCCACTAGAAGTGTTTTTGTTAGTTTTTGATACTGACATACTTTCTATGATAGTGAAGTATACTCTAAAATATGCTTAAGACAATAATAGACACGACTTTTGTTTGAGCATCAATGACTTAAAAAATTTCCTTGGTATACTAATACTGTCTGGTCATATTTTTCCACAAATGGATCTATACTGGAGCAAAGATAAAGATAAATAAGTAAAAATTGTAAAAAAAATGCATGAGTAGGAACAAGTTTAGGAACATCAAAAGAAATTTTCATTTCGCTGACAATTTAAACCTGAATAAAAATGAAAAATTTTCCAAAATACGACCATTATTCGATGCCATAAACGTCCGTAACAAGCAGTTTGGAATAGTCTCCCACAATCTTTCCATCGATGAACAAATGGTGCCATATCTCTGCGGACATTCGTGTAAAATGTTCATAAAAGGAAAACCAGTTAGGTTTGGCTTCAAGCATTGGTGTCTGTGTTCATCAGATAGATACTTATTTAGTTTTATACCATACGGTGGAGCCAATAACGAAAAAGATAAATCGACCTTGGGGTTAGGGGGACAGGTAGTTAATGACCTTCTTTCTTGTATTGAAAAACCTTTTCATCACAGAATATTTTTCGATAATTACTTCTCTTCCTACAAGTTGTTCGCAGAATTGCGCAGTTCGCAATTTTTCGCAACAGGAACAATAAGAGATAACAGGATCAATAAATGTACTCTATAAAGTGCAAAAATGTTATTAAAAAAGGGCCGAGGAGCTTATGCATGCATTTGATGAAGATGCTCAGCTAACACTTGTCAGGTGGAATGACGATGCTACTGTAACAGTTGCAAGTAACAATTTTGCTCTTGAGCCTTTGGCAAATACTAAAAGATATAGTCGTAAGGAACACAAAGACATACAAATTCTCCAGCCTGATATAATAAAACAATACAACAAATATATGGGAGGAGTAGACCTGCACGACAACGCAATTACAGGACAAGTGTAAGAGGAAAGAAATGGTGATGGCCACTTTTTATAAACACCCTTAATAGTGTTGTATCCAACTGTTGGAAACTTTATAGAAAAACAAACGACAGCAATATATCTCAGATTTTAAATCCAACTTAGCCATACGTCTAATGAAAAGTGAAGACCCCCTTACAAAGACAATCCTGATTGGAAGGCTGTCAAGAGGATCTGTTCCAGATGAAGTCAGAATGGATCATGTAGGTCACATGATAATAAAACACAGCGAAAAGCCACGAAGAAGATGCAGGTTGTGCAAAAATCATACAATATACCTATGTGATAAATGAAGTGCACACTTACACCCTGATTGTTTTGACTCTTTTCACAAATCAAAATAAACTGATAAAGTAAAGTTCACCCATTAGGCCAATGGTGCGTAAACGCACCATGCCATAAAACTCAAAACTTCTTATTTTTAGTAGAAATTATCATAGAAATTGTTTATAAATAACATGTTTATTATAATAAAACATAAAAACACGTTATTTTTTAAAATTATTCTATGCTTGGCCGTAAATGGGTTAATTACAACATAAATGAACCACTGACTAATCATCTATGTCAAAAGTTATCAAAGCAAAGTCGTCGTCTCTACATGTTAGCATTTGTTTTGTAATGAATTTGCTAAATCTGCAAGTTGAAAATAGTTACAGTTGTATACATGTTTACAAGATTGCATTTTTCTGGAGCAATCGTATGTATTTTATCATCATATTTACGTGAGAACATTATTTCAATATCGATTGAGTTTTTTTTCAGGTGTGTAATTAGATCTGACTTAAAGAGCTTATGTATATAGTCTATGTTATTTGTTAGAAATCGGAATTAAGGACTAATCATTTAAAGTATGTATATCTTCCGTGTTGCCTCTTTTTATTAATATATTTTTTCACTAAAGTGGCAGTGGGAATATATAGGACAGAAACGTCTACAAAAAATATTTTCAGATGCCATTGGGAAAAGATAGGACATAAGTGTCCATAAGTATTAATACAATTCCAAGGCCAGAACAGGGTCCATTGAGGCGAATTCAGGAGAGAATCGTCCACAAAAACAACATATTAAGGTGCAATTGGTCAAATATACGACATAATGGTCGTTAGCCCCATTTTTACTGACTTTAAGTTTTAGCTTTGAGTTTGTCTGCATTGCTTGTTTTTAATGTCATTGTGCCTCATCCATCCTAATTGCTTACAAGAAAACAATGCTATCCGACACACTTTTTTATTGTGATTCTAGTTTTATCGCTGATGATGGCTGCATAGATAGCCTAAACGCATAGAGAAAAACAAATTAAACTCTATGGAAGAAAAGCCTCATTAAATGTGTTTAATTAGTAACATTGGATTTTTGTATGAAAATTTGCCTTTATAACCCGTTTACTATGTCGCGACTTTTTTTTACTATTACATATAATCAACATTTAAATATATATATATATATATATATATATATATATATATATATATATATATATATATATATATATATATATATATATATATATATATATATATATATACATATATACAAGAAAGTATATCACGTTTTACAGTGAATATAATTTAATGCACAAGTTTTGCTCGCATGGATTAAAACTGAAACCTCAAATTATAACACCGTCGTTATAATAAGGAGTAATCGCGTAATTTAATATAATTCTAGTCCGATTTGTTTTACGCTTCGCTTATTTTCTAGTCCAGAGTACAAGTTTCGTAAGTTTATTATGATTTTAAAAACTTTGTTGAACAAAATATAACTAAAAGAGGATTAAGTGTTAAACCTACAAATACTGCTGATAAAGAGCCAGTTTATGCTGGTTAGATATTCCAATTACACCTTATACTGAAGATTCGTACTTAGTGAAGGTAGTTTTGTTAGCAAAAATTTTAATTGACAAGCAAAGGCATGAAAATTTTTCTAAATGAGCAAAAACTAGACCCTACCTTGTGATTTATGATAAATGTTGTTTTAGCATAATTTTTAAGGAAAATTTTGGTAAGAGGAGAGCCCGACCTTTTTAGTTTTGAGGAGACTTCTTCAAATTAAAGCTACCTGGATCCATATCCGAATATACATATATGATATTTAGCGGGTGGTATTCAGAAGTGGCTCATCCGTCTAGAACAATTATTTAGTAAGATAACTTAGCCAAACTTGGTTGTTTGCTATGGCCCATTGAAAACGAGTGGATAGCAATAACTGCCAGGAAAAATATTGTCGAAAAAAACCTTAAACACGTCAAGTTTGCTGGTGGGGGACAATTTCTGCCGCAAAAAGTATAGCCCAAACTTTACCCTCCTAAGCGTGGGGGTCATCCCTCAAATTATTTTAAATGTGTATAGAGGTCATGTGATAGCTAGTTGAAAAGAACTTTTGATTCCCTATACATTACTTTTATATGGATTTTTGAAATATCACTAATGCATTTCCCGAGAAATTCTTAAATGTTTGAGTTGGACCTCATCATCGTCCATTACAAGATAAAAATGTTGTTAAAGGATTGCGTAGGTATTAAAAAGTCATTAAGACTAGGGTGCTCCAAAAAAACTCAGCAAATATGTCTTGTGGTAACGAATTCTGGATAGCAACTTTTGTGCCTACGTGTGAATTGAAGTAACTTGATCGATAAAAAATTCAGTTGTGATTATTGCTTCGCACTGTTGAGTAGATTTTTATAATCAGTAATTTTGGTGTATTCAATTGCTAAAATAGTTGAAATTGTGGACATTTCTTCTAAAATCATGAAAACCCAAACGAAACAGCACGTGTATTCAATAACCTGCAGCCTGATAGTTGTGTTTGTGCAAGTACTTTCGGTGATCACATTGCTGGACCAATCTTCATAGCCGATACTTTGACAGGAGAACGGTACTTGGAAATATTGCAAGGCTTGGATTACCCTATGCTAACTGACATTGTTGTGAACGATGAGAGATATATGAAACAATATTTATTTTCCAGTAAGATGGTGATCCACCACATTATGCCGTTACTGTTAGAGAGCTCTGTGATAGACACTTTCCTGGTCAATGAATGGGTCGAAGAGGTGCTGTAGAATGACCAGCCCGATCTCCAGACCTGTCCGATTTAGACTTTTGTGTAAGGGCATTTAAAATCAAATTTTATGCTGCCAAGTGCGATTCATTGGAAGAATCACGCCAGCGCATTATTGATGAATGCTGCAGAATTACTTTCGAAATGTTTACAAATGTTGAGGCAAAATTGGCACAAAGTTTATATAATTGTATGGAAGTTGATGGTGCTCAATTTGAACATTTTTTGGATTAAAGTTTAATTCGTTGGTTTGTTGGTTAAATAGTATGTCTGGTCCTAATTATTTTCAACTTTTACTTTAATACTATGCTAAGTTTTTAAGTGAAACGATTTAGTTTTTGAACTCCTCGGGAAATTGATTATGATATTTCAAAACTTGAGGTGTTTCAGGTTTTTTTCTACAAAATCTGTTCCTGGCAGTTATGGTTTCCAGCTTGTTTTCAATGGGTCACCTGTAAGTTTATATATATATATATATATATATATATATATATATATATATATATATATATATATATATATATATATATATATACCATCTATCTGTTCTCAAAGGGCAATTCTACATGGTGCAGAACACTTTTGCTGATTTCTGCTCGCCAGTTATAATACTTGGTTATGTCGGAAGTTACATAATTATAAACATATGACAATCACAGGTCGCTCATCAGTCATTGTTCATATATTTTTTTAAAGGACATCCCCTATATTATTGCATTTTCCATTTTCCATCGATTTATAAAATATCTTTGTAAGAAAAAGGTCGTGACGCAGCAAGTATTTCTTGCTGATATAGATATATATATATATATATATATATATATATATATATATATATATATATATATATATATATATATATATATATATATATATTATTATTAATACTAGTGTTAATTGAAAAGATCCTATAAGTTATGTTAATTATGCTACGTACACAAAAATAATTCAAAAATAAGTCGGTATGTGCGTCATTTCGTTCATGGTCTCGTAATATTATATGTATCATCCTCAAGGTTATGATTACGTGTCAAATTCCTTTGTCGTTCCTATGGTGCGTCAAGTCTATCCTTTGTTTAATTATGCTGGTGTGGGTTGTCTAGTTTTGTCGTTACGTAATTATGTTACGTCATATACATGTAGTAAGTTTTTCCCTCTAGTTTCTAACATTTGTAAAATTTGGGATGACTCTACATTATTAACTCTAATTTATTGCCGAACTTACTACTTCTTAGTCCGGTCAGGTCAGGTCAGGTCAAACAGTATTCTTTAATTAATTTTTATACCTGATTGGTTTTATTTAACTTTATGTTAGCGTAAATAAAATTTAGTTCATCTTTTCTGATTGAAAATATCTCTGGTGGTCTTAGCATGGGTGATTTCATAATTTTCTTTAAATTGGCATTTGAATTTTCTCAAATAACAAGAACAAAAAAGAATGATTCAATGCAGAAAGTGTTACTTAATGGATTTTGAGCGTTTGGAAGTAAATGCACAGAGTGGGGTTGACGATGAACAGATTTATTAAGGAAGAAAAATGAACTATTTGGTATGTCAAAATTTTAGTAGTCAATGTCATCTTTACAAGTTTTGATTACTCTATTTGGATAAACCTATCAAAATTGTGACTTGGACAAGCACAAGTAGTCAACTTATTTGTCAAATGTTACAATGTATAATCAGTCTGAATAAATATTACTACTACTGCTACTTTTAGTGAAGGATATCAATGACTCATATCTTACGTATGTTACATGTAAGCTGATATTTACATTAATGTTTTTTTTTCTTGTGTACACATTCTTGTTTTCGCAAAAATAAAAATGTTTTATCCACACTTGTGATGTAATAATATGGGTCCAGTGGCAGTATTGTTAAAACTGATACGAGTGTTTTCCTAATTGAAATTTTAAAGAAGCTTAGACGTGACATTGTCGAAAGATTTTGACTTGAACATTTTTATTAAAATTTGTTTTGTTTACATGCACAAGCGGTGCTTTTATGTAAGATACCCTGTATACTTTATTTGTAACAATGTATTACTATTATTGTTATTATTATTATACTATGGAAGGTTTAAATATTACGCGTATTTTCCATCGTCGTGTTACTAAGTCCTGTAAAAGAATTGTTCCAATGTAAAATAAATTAAAAATGTGATTTTTAAACATGTAAGTAATATACAGTTGTCAATCCGTGAATTATCCAAACAATTTTTTTTCTAATTATGTAATGTATTGTTTAATTACTGATCATAATCTTAACAAGGTAATAGCAATAAAAATTTTTGTCGATAATGTCAATCATCAGCTTAGTCATTTATATTAAAATTGGCCGTGTTTTATTTAAGATCATCCCTTGTGACACTAGCCACTTATTCATGCTGTTAGGAACCTGAGGCGTAATTTACGTAATATGATATTATTAGAATAACTTTGTTATGTTCCAAGAGTGAAATTATTGAATACGGTCCTGAATATAATGCCTTATCAAATTTTTTTTTGTAGATTTTAATTACGTGTTACGATTAATATACTTACTATGTTCCTAATTGTGTTTTTACGTCATATCAGTCAGTCTCTTACGTCATGTCTCGCTGTCATTTATTCGATTTTCGAGGCTTTAATTTATTTAGGTAATATAATTCGATTGCTTATTTAATTTGCTCAATATGAACGAACTATAGTCTTTTTTGTTGCAATATTCACATGTTCTAATATAATCCTTAATTTCCTTTCTCATCTTTGGAAAAAAAAGTACTTCATCTCTGTATAGGTCTCATTTGTGTTTCTACGTCGCTTTTTGTCCTCATGAGAAAACATGATCTTCTCTTTAATTTCGGATGCTGTTTTCAATTCTCCCAAATTGGATATGTTTGTATCAAATTAGTAATCGTATTGCAATTTTAAATTTTTATGGGATTTGTTTCCAAAGTACTCCTTTTATTTGTTGTGAATTTTTGTTCATTATTAAAATTAGATTTGTCTACTTTTGGCTTTGCTTTGCTAATTATATATTTTTCTGTATTTAACCCAATTTCTCCTGTACTATCGTACTGGGTTAAAGGTTCATTGCCATGTTCTTCCTTTACTGTTTCCTTATAACTACCTTGTGCATTATTTGAATGCTAACTTAACTTACTACTAAAATTTAACTGGTTTTGAGTGCTTTTTTGTACAGTGTGTGTATTAATTAAACTAAATTGATTCGTATCCCCATTACAATTTATGTTTGTAGTGGGAACATCATTTAAACTGCTATATGGACTTTTGTTTAATGGGATTATTTTACTACGACTAGCAGACCAAGAATTTACATACTTCATAATTGTATCATTGTCCTGTTGAACTATCTTCTAAGGTTTCGATGCATCAGCTAGGTCAACATAATGCATCTGTTGACTGTCGCTTACGTAATCGTTCAAGTTTAAGATAACATTATTTCTATAGTCATTGTTGTTGTTGTTGTTGTTCGAATTATGGCTGTGGCTTTTTGCCATTAGCTCATTTTTCCAGTTTAGGAGGTATAGTCAAATATTTCCAGACCAGCCGATAACTGATACCGATTGATAATAAACAATAGTGTCGGATCACTCTATGTAATGATATATACATTTTTATCTTTCCCATCCATACACCCTATCATACAACATACTTCTCAATAAATGTTTGATATATAATATATACACATATATAGACACAATCATACACACATATGACATATGTACACACAAATATATACACACTTTTTTTTTTTTTTTTTTTTTTTTTTTTTTTTTTTTTTTTTTTTTTTCCATTTTTATTTATTCAGGATTGCACAGGGGACACATGTCTTCGTGCCAAGGGGTCTATCATGGCAACTTTATAGACAAACAGGAAGACCTCTATAAGAATAGGAGAACATAAAGGGATTGAACACTGGGAATATCTACCTAAACTACCTTAATTCTATCCTACGTCTAAATATATTTATCATAATTTTAAAGCCAACCTGTGCACGTGGTCTATTAATACTTTATATAATGCTATATTTTTCATCTCTAGTATTTGTGTTATGCAAAATGGTTTTTGTACTATATTTAAGTTGTTAATATATTCTATAAAAATTTCAATAATGTTATATTTATTGGTACATTCCAACAAAACATGCTGCGCGTTTCCTACTTCCCCACATGCACAGGTTGGCTCATCTGAAAGGCCTATTTTATATTTATGGCTTGGGAATAAAGCATGGTTGAACCTTAACCTACATATTATCGTTACAAAATTTTTTTCGTAATAGCAATTTCTAAACCATGGTACCCTAGGTATCGTGGGCTGAATATCTCTGTAAAACTTTCCTTTTGTCTCTCTGCTGTATTGCTCCGCCCATAATCTATTACTATATTTGAGACCTTTCGACAAAAAATCTTCAAGTGGACAGAGATACTCAGTCGACTGACCCTCTTCCAAAGCTTTTTTTGCTAACCTGTCTACAATTTCATTGGGTACAATGCCACAGTGGCCCTTAATCCACATAAATCTCACCACTTTGTTGTTAAGCATTAGAATATGTAACCACTTGGCAAGTTCACCAAATAAATAGTTGTTACAAATATGACTATTGAAGTTTTCTATTTTTTGTAGTACACTTTTGCAGTCTGTAATTATTACTATATAATTGTCGTTGCTGTCGGTGGCATACTTCAGGGCTTCTATGATAGCTATCAATTCTGCTGTGTAGTTAGACATATTTTTGTTCAATTTAAAAATTTTTGAATTTTCGTCTTGGACTGCAAAATAGGCACATGCTGTTTTTTCGTCAGTTTTTGATCCATCTGTGTATATCAGACAGCTATTTGGTGGTACTAATTTACTAATGTCTTCCTGGAAGATGTTGTTTCTTAACGGCTGGGCTATGTATGAGTAATCTGGCAGGTAGTCAATTTGTACATTTTGCAATACTTCATATTTTATATTGTAAAACGGCTGCGTATCGTAGGTGTACATATCGGGCTTTACTTTGAGTGCAGACAAATATGCTTCTACTGTAAGTGGGATTGCTTTTTGACTCCAATAACGATGTCTTGCTGTGAGCTTGTGTAATTGGTCCAATTTGAGTAGGATTGGGCTGTTTTTTGCTTGTAACTTTAATATAAATCTTATTGCTATCATTTTTCTTCTGAATTGAAGAGGCATCTCACCACATTCGGCTAGCAAATTATTTACTGGAGTGCTTTTTAGTGCACCTAATGCCAACCTTAAGCATTTATTTTGGATGGTACTGATTTTATTGAGGTGGGTTTTCGCCGCTTGGTCATAGAGGAATGAGCTGTAATCTAACATGGCTCTAACAAATGATCTGTATATCATTAAGGCTACATTTGTGTCAGCGCCCCATCTTGTGTGACACACCATACGAAGTATATTTATTGCTTTCTCAGTTTTTGTCGTTAGATGTTGAAGATGATCCCTCCAGAGCAGTTTTTTATCCAAAAACACCCCTAAAAAGCACACCTTATCCTTAATGGGGTAATCAGTGTTGTTAACAGTGACCGTAGTGGGCAGTGGCTGTCTCTTGCGCGTAAATATACATAGCTGAGTTTTTTTGGTTGATATGTTCATGTTGTTGTTGTTCGTCCATTGTTGTAGTTGCTCTATAGCTTTTGTAACTTCTTGGATTCCCCTATCTATTTCGCAGTTGGTGTCATAAATGCATATATCGTCGGCAAATTGTAATACTTGTATGTTGATATTGTTGCTTATGTCATGTGTATAGATCAAATATAAGAGAGGACTGATTATACTGCCCTGTGGTACTCCTCTTGACGTGCTTCTGGGAGTGATATTTTCATTTGCTGTTAGAAGATGTATTTTTCTGTTTAAATATAATTTTATAATTTTACGGGCAAAGTTTGGTTCTATTCCCAAGTATATCATCTTATCATACAATAGGCTTAAGTTTATATTATCATAAGCGTTTTCTATGTCGATAAATCCTGCCACTGTTGATTTTGTGTTGGTGAATGAAATGTTGATATCTGTGGTAAACTTTGTTAGACTTTCTGCAGTGGAATATCCCTTTCTAAAGCCAAACTGATTTGGAGATAATTTATGGTTTTTTTCCAGCCAAGTCTCTAGTCGTCGTTTGATCATTCTCTCCAACGTTTTTAGTACACAGGACGCTAACGATATTCCCCTATATGACTTGGCTAAGTTGGGATCTCTAAATGGTTTCAAAAATGCCATAACCAGATATGTTTTCCAGCTTTCTGGATATTCTTCTGATAGCCATATTTTATTTATTACGTTTAGTAATAAATCCTTAGCTATTTGGGGTAGTTGGTACAACATAGAGTAATGTATGTTATCTGCCCCTGCAGCTGTGTTGTTGTTATTCTTAAGACTAAGGTTTAGTTCTTGTATGGTGAATATTTCGATGTTAATATTGGATATTGGACCGCCTCCAAATGAGTTTTCTTCCACCCAAGCCGGTGCTTGTAGCTGCATAAACTCTATCATCCAATCGTTGTTCAAACTTCGGGGTATGTTGTCTGTTTGCACGCCATTTATACATTTTATTGTTTTCCAGATTTCCTTTATTCTAGTGTTTCTATTAAGTGTACTACAAAAGTTTTGCCAAGTTTTTCTTTTATTATCTAAAATTACTCGTTTTGCTATTGCCGCACATTTCTTATATTCTATAAAATTTTGCATTGTAGGGTTAAATTTATACGATTGTAATGCTACTTTGCGTTTATCAATTGCTATTTTACAATTTTCGTTCCACCATGCTTTATTAAATTTTGTTTTTTTAGCTTTATTCACTGGAATAGTTTCAGAAATTATTAGATTTAGATTTTGAAGAAACTCTTCATAGCCTATGTTTGTATTTATTTCTAAGGCATTTTTTGCAAATTGCTCTGTTTTTTGTTTGTATTGTTCCCAATTAGCTTTTTTAACATTCCATTTTTTGTTTGTTATTTTGTTTTCCGAGGAATCTACGCTACTATTTGTATTATCTATAAAAAACTTATACTCAATAACAAAATGATCCGACCCTAATGTTTCATTTTTTACACTCCATTCAATATTTTGAGCTAAAGCGTTTGAAGTTATTGTTATATCAACTGCAGACCTGGAAATACTATTTGGCTTAGTCATACGCGTTTCTGCACCTGTATTAAGATAAGTAAGTTGATTATCATCAATGGCTGAAATTAAGTTTTGGCCATTTAAGTCTGTACTGGTACTTCCCAACGCTGTATGGTGGATATTGAAGTCGCCCCCTAGAATAAATGGTTTTTCTAAGCTTCTAAAAAAGGTATCCCATTGAGTAACTGAAATTCTATTTCCAGGTTTAATATATATTGAATAAAAATTAACGATCTTGTTACGATGTAGTTTAATTTTTGCACCTACGCACATTATGTTATCCACAAAATAAAACTGGTTAATTTGAGTAAAGGCAAATTTATTTGATATTAGTAGCGCTACGCCACCATATCCATCTGCCCTATCTTTTCTAAGTATACTATATCCTGACAATTTAATATTGAATGTAGATTTTAACCATGTTTCACTAAGCAGTGAAATATCAATACAGTTATCAAATAGATATCTTTCAAAGCTGCCCTTGTTTGACATTAAAGACCTACAATTCCATTGCATTATTTTCAGCGCGAATATGTATTTTGGGTTTGTACGATACGTGATATATCTAGTCTAAGTTTATCTAACAGCTCTTTGTCTAATGGGTTACCTGTGCCAATGTTTTTTAGTGTTTCTATAAAAAAAGATACCAGTTTTTCAGTTTTATCTTCGTCTTTTGGTAGATTATATCTAGGGGGTATGGGATTTATGATTGGTGTTGTTCTGAATGTTGTTGGCGCCACAATTTCTTGATGTTGTTGTCGTATGTTTTCCATTTTATTTTCGTGCAGTATATCTGTACGTTTGCGTTTTACTACAGGTTGTGGATAAAACTGAGAGTTTGCTTGTGAATGCGTAAAAGAATTTGGAAAAGTATAATTTGTTGCGGGAAGTTTGGCATCACCGTTGACTGAAAAATTATCTACGTTAGTTACATGTGATTTTGTTACTTTTGCGTAACTTTGTGAGTATTGTGTTGATGCTTCTTTATACGATTTATTTTCCGTGCTCATTATATTTTTGATGGATTTTTGTTTTTGAAATTCTGGGCAACTATTTCTGTCAGTGGCCTTATGTGGTCCCCGACATATAACACATACCGGTGTCCCTGTATGTGTGCACTGATTATTACTATGTTCTTCTCCACAGTTTCCGCACCTTTCTTTTCCTCTACATTGTGTGCTAACGTGGTTATAGCGTAAGCATTTCATGCATTGTATGACCCGTCTAATGTAAGGTTCTACCTCGAAAATGATTTTTTCTATCGACACTTTTTTTGGCAAATATTGACCTTGAAAAGTAACTAGAATTGACTGTGTTGGAACGTATAAAATCTGATCACCATTTTGAACACGCCTGTTCATTCTTCTAACACTAGAAACCTGAAAATTTTCGCCTATGCGCGGTTTTATTATGTTGCATAATTCGCTTTCTTGGATATCTAAATCTACTTTTTTAATTACCCCCTGCCTTTTTGTTAAATACTGAGGTATGTAAGCGTAATAATTTTTATTTTTAAGAATTTCTGAATTTACTAGGTTATTTGCACTTTTTCCGTTATTAAGTTCTAATCTTATTTTGTTCAGGCCTACACTAACTATCGATTTAATGTCTTGATCTATTTCAGGTACTGAATTACGTATAATTCTCGAAGTCGTTATGATATGACTTTTACCTATATTTCCATTGTTATTTTGAATATATACAATGTACGGACCGCTATGCTTGTTATCATAAAAATTATCCACAACTTTATACTGTTTATCGACCACTGTAGTCGGCTTATCGCTTATTGGATTTTTACATATATTTTCATTTACATTTTTATTTGAAGTTTCTACTAATGAATTAAAAACTTCACTTACCAAATCCTTATTGATATTATTTGAAACTTTTTTTTCGCCTATGGCTTTATTTTGATTTTCTGTTCCTACCTTATTAGTTTCGTAATTCATCTCTATATCCTGGGACATTTCTTGTGTTTTTTCATACCAATCTGTTTTTGCAGGATTAGATTCTAATCTTCCGCGATCAGGCGGTTCGCCTGTTTTATTTGTATACATTTTCACTTAAAAACACCAAAACACTTCGTATTTTAACACGATTTTCACTACGTATTCGCTTAACTACCGTTCACCTCGAACGCCGGCTGCCGAATGATATAGTCATTCATTCTCTCCTTATAAATACAACTACTATCACTGCTATTCTTAAGTACATTACTTGTTTGAAAATTTACGTTATTAATATCTAGTATCGATTGTTCGTAGACGTGCCTGCTATAGGAACATTTTGATTTTGTATATCGTACGCTTTTGGTGGCAAATTTTCATTATTGGTTTCATATTCTAATTAGTAGGTATATATAGTTCCTTCTGAGCCCACCTCCCACCTTCCATCTAGTTTGGGAAGTGTGAGGCAGGAGGTGGAAGGTGAAGTGTATTGAGGATGACGTAGTCTTTAAACTAAGATGACGTAATCCAAGATGGAGGCCAAGATGGCAGTCGTTGGCGCGAAAATTCAAAAAAATTGAAATTTTAAAAAGAAGTTTTTGAAATAAGAGGCTCTGCCATTTTGATTTTTGCAAAAAGTGATGTAAAAAATATGGCGGTTGATGCAGGATCAAACTAAATTTTTAGCTTTTGCATTAAGCCGCACATGTTTGGTATCAGTTTACTGGGTTTAGGAAGCAGGATTAAAATTTAGTATATGCGCATGCGCGTGCGCAAACCCAACTTTTCAGTTTTAGGTCTAAACCCCACATGATTAGTATTATTTTACTCGGCTTAGAAAGCAGAATTAAAATTTAGCATATGCGCATGCGAAAACCCAACTTTTTAGTTTTTAGGTCTAAACCCCACATGTTTGGTATCATTTTACTCGGCTCAGCAAGCAGATTTAAAAAATTTTTTAGAATATGCGAATGCCAGACATGTTGAATATGGCAACATAGCAACAACCAGGAAGTGGGGGGTAAGAGATTTAAACAAAAATCCTAAGAATGTGCGTATGCCAGACATGTTGAATGCCACATATGGAAACGTAGCAACATGGCAACATAGCAACAACCAACAGCTGCAAACTGAGAATGACCTCTACTACAACATGTAACATGTAACAGGAAATGAGTCGTGTAACGGGAAATGAATCATATGTTTTCAAATACAAATGTACGTGGCCTACTACAAATATATGTGACCTCCTACAAATATATGTGACCTTCTGCAAAAATGCAAACAACAACGCTGACGGTTAAATGAGTTTAAATAACAATTCAAAAGTGGGGGCATAAGTATATATAAGCATTAGGTGGCAAACAAGTACATCAGTTTTTATCTGCAATCTGCTCACAGTAGTTATTCTTAGTAGATATAGTAGTGTACCTGTTTTATTCAACATGTATGGGATGGAAGTTAACGATGAGCCTGAGGTCTTCTGGCCTGCTAATAACAGTGTTTATGAAGATTGTTATTGGGGTCAAACAGATGCAGCTCTGCGTCAGAATATTGGTGAGATTAAGCAAGAAAGTAGAATGCTATTGAAAACAAGGTATACCATTACTCCAGCTCTAAGTGTTGCAGTTGGTATATCAAACGATGCTGGGTTGATTTCAATAATTAAAATTGTAAATACAAGCCTATATCCACCAAATCCAAATATAACAATCTCATCTGGCTCATGAGAATAAGATTATTTTATTTCAACATTAAAAAACACAGCTGAAGAATACTTTACCAAAGGTAATAAGATTGAACCTGAAAATATTGGAATCTGTACCGTCAAACCTATTAAATTATTGAACAATTGAACAGTAAGGGTATATCAGTCTCAGACGATTCTACTACTTCTTATTTAACCGATGATGCAGTTCAACAGCTACTAGATCTGGTTGAAATCGTCAACGAAAGTTGAAGTTTCTAACTAATTTGAATTTTGTTATACGACTTAGTGATTTCCTATACTGTGTTGCTGATGTTCTCAACTGTGTTAATATGAAGCAACTACCATGTGACGATGAAATAGTGAAGCTTATAAAAGTTATGTTAAAAGACTATGAACCATCATTCTGAAATAGTATGTTAGAGTGCTCACACTTTACAAAGAAGCAAATACTTGATCGTTTCAAAGAAATACATACTATCGTATTGTATATTACAATGGTCCCTTTTAAAGCAAGTTTCATCATCCTAACAGCATTATGTCAAAATTTGTTTTATATTTACAAACCATCAAATGTAAAAGACGTGCGAATCTGCTTCGATGACTGTACAAAATGGTCTGGTCTTCCAACAACACATCTACATAACGACGAACTTATTCAACTTTCAATGTACAACATGTCCAAAAGCAAGTCTGAAGTGGTGAGCTACAAACTTATGTTTCTGTTTGCTAACGGTACACGTGGTGAGACATCTGATTGGAGAGCTCTTGTATTAAATGATTCTTACATGTTCACTTAAAATTATATTTCTGTGTTTATAGCAACTGATCTTGTTATATCTCTTACCATATTTATGCTGATGTACTATTGTTTTAAATATAGTACAGCACTTAAGGATATGTATCGTAAACATGTTTGTTAATATATATATATATATATATATATATATATATATATATATATATATATATATATATATATATATATATATATATAAACTAAACACGTGTGTTTTATTCATTAGTTAAGCACCTACAGTTAAGATGACATACTGCGAATCATGTTCGTTACAAGTGAAAAAGAATGAATTTTCTGGACATTTACGCAGTGAAGCTCACAAATCAAAAGTATGTGAACCATGGCAAGTCGAACAAGTGCATATGTTAACTCAATCTTTTAAAACAGATTGGCCACCTATCGTAGTAGTATGAATGGAAGTGACATAAACCTAACCATGGAAGCAGTAAGACATAAACTCTTTCATGTAGTTGAAACTGCTTTAGCTAAACATAATCAAATTAAAACGAATCTAGAATTGTTTGGTTTGTATATGCTCCAAAGTCGAAATAGAAAAGAAATGTCATTCAATACTAAAAACAAAAATGTTACAGTCTCAACTAATTTTGAAAATATATTTAAGGAATTGGTCGACGAGATTTACATAAAAGCGTTAGAGTTTACAGAAGCCGAAAGTGGATGGATGTTGGAGCGACTAATGTGGTTGGAAATAAACATTAATATATACAGTTTTAAGCCGTAGAGTATTGCCAACATCTATAAATTGTCTTACACACTCTCGTAAGCTCATTCAAAATTTAGTTGTCTTAGAAGTAAGACGTGCGTCAGTCTGCTCTTGAGTATCTAAGTATTTAGTAGTGTGTTTAAAATGACTACATTAAGTGATGTGTGTTACAAGCAAATTAAAGACAACTTTTGGTATGGTTTATTTGGAGACTTTTAATTAATTATTAATAAGAAGACTGCTTATTTCAATGCGACAAAATTGTGTAAATATAAAAATGAAGACAAATACGAATATCAACATAAGTGTGATATAAAAATGTTAGCACACGATGTGCAGAGTGTTAGCTTGAACGACGCGCTGAAGGCGAGTCGTCTATTTTCACCATGTCCCCCAGGCGTGGCATTATTGTTCTCCCGAGGTGACTGTCAGTTTAGCTGACACAGTTTCCCACGTATGAGGGTGACCTCATTAGGCCCAGCCAGGTCGATCGTCTCGTCTCCGCACTCACTTACCAGCCTGGAGTGTACCCGTGGGCTACTTAGGGCCTTAAGGGCTGCCTCGCTGTCTGTGGCTATGATTGTCCGCTTCTTGGTGTAACCCCTCCTCTTGTTCTTCCGCACACAGTGCAGGATAGCGTACATTTTGGCTTGAAAGACCGTTGCATGGGCTCCGAAGAAAATACTATGACTTACCCTCGGTCCTTGCGAATAAACACCTGTGCCCGTCCCACGCTCCCCGGCGCATCCGTCCGTGAACCAGACGAGCGCGTTCTGTTAGAAGCAAGGTGTCTCCTCCCGTTATACCTTGCGGTCGGAAATTTCCACTGTAAAATTGTTTTTTCTGCAGATTCGCGGGCTCGCGAAGTCTGACCTCATTTCAAGCATGGGCTCCTTCACGATCTCCTGAGTTTTGAAATGGCCGCTCAAGCCTGGGTTGATCTTCAGTCTATCATTTCAAGCTAGTCTGTATAGTCCTAGCCTGGCCTCCCCCATGATAACTAAGTGTAGAGGGGCAGATCCAGCAACACCTCCATGGCAACTGTTTGGGTTGACGTCATGGCCCCTGGCCTAGGCAAGCCACCCTTTGGATCTTGCCTAGTTTTTGTTTGGCACTGGACTGTCACTATAGGCCACCAGACCAGTGCCGCGTATGTTAACGATGGTCTGACCACCCTTGTGTAGAGCCAGTGGGCCATACTAGGTCTTAGTCCCCATCTTTTTGCATATACCCGCCTAGTGACGGCTAGGGTCATAACTGCCTTATGCAGTATTTTACAGGTTAGCTTAGGGTCCAATACGACCCCCAAAATATTTTACTTCCCTGGCCATTGAGATGCTTCTACCGTATAGAGTGAGAGTTCTGTTGATCTCCCACTTCCTCTTCCTTGTAAACGGTATGACGGTTGTTTTCTCGGGGCTCACCCCGAACCCTTGACCAACCGTGCACCTTTCCACCACTTTCAGTGCTGTCAGCATGCGCTCCCACACTGACTGTAACCTTTCCTCGGACTATGATGACAATGTCGTCCGCATAGCCCTGTACCTCGTACCCCCCTCCTGAGAGCCTTCCTAGCAGGCCGCCCACGACTAGGCGCCAGAGCAGGGGAGACATGTGCCCAGTTCAGGGTTCTGCATCTTTAGTCTACTAATCACCGTCTCCTGCGGGACGGTGTCAGGGATCCGTACGAGCACCTTGCGTCTCTTTGGGAGTTCCTTGTGCTCGACGGCTATCATGTACGCCCCTTCCCAAATCTGACCGAGGCCCCCAATCGTTTCTCGCGTTACGCGACTGCGGGCCGGGTGCCTCCCGCCAGGCGCGTCCTGTGGAACTAAGGCGGGCTTTTCCTGAAGAGAGTCCACCGCAGCTACCATCGCAGCCTGGATCAGGTTCGCCTTCCCCTGGTCTAGCATGACCTCAGGATGGCGTCTGTCAATCACCGTCATACCGATGCCCTCCGCAGTCTCCCTATAAGAGCCAGTCTGAGCCGGTGTTTCGGCTCTGGCGCTTTTGTGACGTCTGTCTGTAGTAGGCATGCTAGAGCCCGAGCGCGGCCTGACTCACACACCCCTCTTGTACATTTACAGGTGCCCTGGCCCTTTTGTGGCGTCTATCTGTAGTTGGCGTGTTAGAGTCCTAGCTCGGCCACTTCTGACTCGCATTGCCCTCTTGCGCCTTTACAGGTTTCTCGACCGTCCACGTCGCTGTCGCCATTTTCTGCGCCCTCCGTAGTTTCTTTCTTTGTGCCCCAAAAAGACGCTTGGACTGCCGGGACAGTCGACAGTCCCTCTACCCCTACAGTAGGGTCTTCTGGTGGAGGGGTCCCCAAAGTCCGCGGACCACGCTGCCCTCCAGTGGGACCCAGCCTCCAGCTTGGGTGTCAGGGACAAGTCTGTGGCCAAGGCTACCCCCGGATCCCCCGTATCTACGTCGGTCGTGAAACCTCCAGAGACCGCGGACGCTGCTGCCCCCTGGCTCGTCTTCGTTTCCGGAATAAACTCAAGGCACGAGAGTGTAGCCGGAGCCACTCCTCGAGCCTGATTGGTTTTGGTTTTATGTAAATTTCTCTTCTTCATGTTGTTCCCACGAGAATGGGGGAAATACTGTCCACGCCATTAGAACCTCCTCTGTGGTGCAAGGCGGGCTACCCTGGAGGGTTGCCCGGTACACCAGAGGTTCCGTCTACGACACTATCACCCTGGTGCCATCCATCCCTAGGCACGGGTCACGTGACACCGTGAATTGGAGGAGTTTTCTCGACCTCCACGTCTAGATCAGTCATGCTTAGTTATAAGCAGGGTCACCTTGTGCGGGATGCGGCTCTTCACCGCGCATGACGGTCTTGGGGAAAGCTTCATCGAAAGCTCATGTTGTTGTTTCCGCTTCCTCAGCTTGTCCCTTGGTATCCTTTGGTCCGCGACTTCGCGACCCCAGCGGCATAACTTAATTGAAAACCAAAATTTGAAAATTCATAACTAAACACCAGGAAACTATAACTTAATTGCGACCCAATACAGAGCCAAAAAACTAAAACCTCCGTAATGAAACAAACAAAACATGACCATCGTTTAAGATGAGGTTTCTTTTATACAGAAATCATAGTCACAAATATATTTCTTAGACTGCGACACTCATTTACCACTTAAGAAAAATAATTACTATCATTACTATGAGATCTGAAACAGGAGACCTAAAATTTATGACGACCTTATCGTTCTTGTTGTTCGATCCGAATCACGTTGTTTACTCCAACAGAGTGGCTACGACTCACGGCTGACGTCGCTTACTGTCGCAGAGTGCGCAGCCGATTGACTGCCTTGTCGCCGACTTTGCTTGTGTTCGCTAGCGTGCTTTTTTGTCTCTGTCTGAGACGGAAAGCGCTCTTTTATTGAAAATACTGCGCATATAGCCAGTTTCAACTGTTATTTAATCAGAAGCAATAAAAAGTTGTTTATGAAAATTCTGCCAACGGGTTTTGTTTGTAGGCACTTCTATGACGATTATCGTTCATTAGTCTCATCCTTATCTAAGTGCGTATTGGTTTGAGGCACAACTTATTATGTAGGAAGTATTATTTTTCTTATAAAGCGATATTTCTAAAACGCATTTTACTCTGCTAGATATTATTGAAGCAATTTATAATTTTGTAAATACTTCAAGCGAGGAGTCAGAGCGGTGTTTATCCAACAGCTAATTTTGAAAAATACTACACATCATATTTACCAAAATATTTTGTACATTTCAAATTTAAAACAACAAAGATCAGTAGAATTTGAAAAGAAATGCAGTTCTTAATGCCTATGCCTGGTATCCTAAAGATGTAAGCCGAACTATGTCGAGCGCAATAAGTTTATATATATATATATATATATATATATATATATATATATATATATATATATATATATATATATATATATATATATATATATATATATATATATATATATATATATATATATATATAATCTAAAAATTGATAGAGGACTGGTGCAGTGGATCTTCCTTTCATATAACCATATTGTTTATGAGATAAAATTTCAAAAATTTGGAACAAATAAATTTTCGAATTGCTATGATCTTTTTAAAAGTTATAGAACCCTATGCAGCTCAAAAGAGTTCAAGGTCTATAGCTTTCCAGACCTCTTGCCGCTCATTTCTTGTGAAATAGAAATACTTCTCTTTTTTAGGTTCTGAGGAAATAGCCCAGTATTTAGACTGTTACTCACATCTCTAATAAATACCGGTATATAATTTTCCGCATTTTTGTAAGACTTTACTGAAAATATTACACGTGAAATTTTGCGAGAACTAAACTGAAACACCGTCACTAAGGTACAGCGAGACTTAGACCCTTTACATATTTACCCTCAACAAAGTTTTTTCCATTTAGCCTCCAGGACAGAAATGAATCACTTATTGTGCTTTATACATGTCAATAAAGTGCTTGCCTCGCCACCTGAAAAAGTCGTTCTGAAAGATAATTCGCCGCGAGCTATGTGTCACCCTTATTTGCCGCAGAATTAGGTCGAATTTGTCAGATAGATAACAGAAACGTCAGTGTTGTAGGCTCGCGTTGCTTCTTACATTTACGATTTCTCTTGAGGAGGTAGTTTATGTTTATGATAATGAACCCGTATTTCATTGCGTTTTATGACGCCGTTCCCGAAGTTTCAGTGCCCTTGTTGTCATTTCTTAAAGTACGACTATAAACGATAGAATTGTGTTTTACTTACTTTTCTCATCATCTGTGCGAATTGTTGAGGCTTGTATCGTGACAGACGATTTTATTAGCTTTATTAACTGTCGTTTGCAGGATATTAAATAAAATTTAATATCGACATTTCAAGGCAAACAGCAAAGTTCAGGCAATTTAGTCATATCCATTTTTTCTTTAAAATAGTGCTTCTTGTGTGAACTTAATTGCGCAGAAAACCAGAGATCACTTAAATGACATAAAATTTAAAACTTAGCTTATAAGAATTGAAAGGTTAAGTTTAAAAATACCAATTTTCATAATCTTAAGAATACTTCTTGAACAGTGCGTTGAAAAAATTTGGATTTCGTCAGTTTTATATATATATATATATATATATATATATATATATATATATATATATATATATATATATATATATATATATATATATATATAGATATAGTGTGTTTTATAAGTACGTTGCAAAATTTAAGGGGTATAATACTTAGATATTTTTTTTATATGAACATATGCCTTAAGTGGCGTAATTAACGAGATACGGGGTGTTGAAAATTAAAAAAAACATATCGTCTTTTCGTCATAATTCTTTTTCAGCTGCAGCTATTTTCACCAAATTCACCAATTCACCAAATTCACAAAGAAGCTGAAAAGAGAGATGAATTTGCACGAGAAGAAGCAAGAAAAAGAGATAAAGAAGCCATAAAAAGAGATGAAGAAGTCACAAAAAGAGACGAAGAAGCAAACTAAGAAATTAGAAGAAGCGAGGAAGAAACAAAGAAAATTCTGCAAGAACAAGCCAGCTGAATTGAGAAGATTACTTCTTGTGTGTACGTATGTATGAAGCAGGTAAAAACTACCCACAATAAGTACCACATTTGGTAGTTCAATCAGATGAGGTATTTATCTACGCCAGTTTAAAGCCGCTGCTACAACAAATGGTTGGGGCCAGAGATAGAGAAACCTACTTCGGTAATTGTAGCTTTCAGGGAAGATGCCTTAAATGTGCTCCAAGATATTCCCAGGGAATAACAGTTGAGTTTTGATAGCATTAGACATTGATTAGATATGTGTAATGGAAAGTCTCCAACATCTCCACGCCGATGTTGTCAGACTGACAGGATTAGCGTACCCCATGGCTCCGATAGAATCTCTGTACCAGCTGTAGCTGCAAACCGTCATTGACGGCATGAGCAATACCGACATCCATCGACCCTGGGGATGGCAAGATACAAAAACTTGGACGATGCTTGAGCACGTCTCAAGGTCACCCAATAAGAGCTCATTGGGCAAATACCTTGCGTGGCTGGAACTGCAGTAACTTGAGGCATATACGATGCGAATTTTGGACTCTCATATCACGCATATTATGAGAGGAAGTGAAGCTGAAACCCGTAACCGTTTCTCGGGTTAGCGATTCAGGCAGCGCTCTCGTCGTAGATAGATACGTAAACAGCAACAACACCAAGATTGTCAGCCAAGAGCAACGAGAGAAATGATTATGGGAAGAATACAAGGCGAAGCGTGTATAGACCATGTAGTTGTAAAGCAAACCCAGAAAGGGGCCAATGAGCACATTTGTTGGTACAGAGCTAATGTCGACGAAAAGAATAGAGCTTGCAGAGATTTAGGTTTAAAACACCAGGACAAGATCAATTGAGTGGAAGAGCCAGTGCAACGTACGAAGTTTGCTTAAAGTGAGTTCCAAAATGATGAAAATAATGGAGGCCACCCATTCGGCTGTCAGAATGCATATAAGACTAGAAAACGACTACATGAAGACCCATTATGACATGCAAGATAATTCAGCTGGTTTTAAAGGAGATCAAGTGTGGGTCTACAATCCAGTACTACGGAAGCAACGGGCGCCGAAACTACAGAAATTACGGGAAGGGTTCATCAAGCGCTTCCTAGCAACTACAGGCCTATTTCTCTCCTTTCAGTGGTCTCTAAAGTGATGGAAAAGTATATACACACCGAATTACTAAAATTTCTTGTAAAACACAGTCTAATCCACGACAGGCAGTATGGATTCCGTCAGCGCAGATCAACTGCCGACCTCCTTTTCTTTGTCATCCATTCTTGGAACAAGTCTATGGAACTACACGGTGAATCCCAGATTGTCGCTCTAGACACATCCAAAGCATTCGACCAGGTCTGGCACGCAGCGCTGCTTAATAAACCTCCGACCTATGGCCTACCACCAAAACTCTGTACCTGGACAGCAAATTTCCTCTCCAATCAGAGAATTTCTGTTGTCGTGGATGGCCATTCCTCTAAACTGTATCCAATTAATGATAAAGTTCCTCGAAGTTCAGCTTTAGCCTCTACTTTGTTTCTCATCCACATCAATGACCTCCTCTCTAGCACATACAACCCAGTTCACAGTTACTCGGACGACAGCATCCTCCACTCAAATATACAATATTCTAAGCCTGTCTCTTTAGCCCAATTAGATGAGGATCGCAGACTCATGGAGGGTTCTGTCTCCGTGGATCTCCAAAAAGTATTAGACTGGGAAGTAGAAATATTGTGCAATTCAACCCCACCAAATCCCAGTCTTGCTTTTTATCTCACAAGAGATACACCAGCCCTTGACCGTTCACAATGAACAACCAAGTTATTCAAAGTTATGAGACCTTTTCACTTGTTGGCCTTTCTGTGGGTAAAAATTTCAATTGGCACCAATATACCAACATGTCACATCAGTAGCAGAAGCGGATGCTAAGAAATTAGGTTTCCTCTTCTGCGCTCGCAAATACTTTTCACTAGCTAATCTCTATAACTTATATATTTCACAAATAAGGCCAAACCTCAAATACTGCTCCCACATCTGGGCTGCCGCTGCCGCTTCTACACTCGCTATACTAGACTCGATTCCGAAGAGAGCTATACGTCTCATGGGTGACCCTACCCTCACCCAAAGGCTGCCATCCCTTGCTCACCGACGTGCCGTTGGTGACCTCTCTCTCTCTCTCTTTAAAGACATCTGCACGGGCACTGCACAGAAGTGCTTTCTTCCATAGTTCCTCCACCTGCTGCGCCCAACAGATCTACCAGGGGAACAGAGCGAATGCACCCTTTTACTGTCCAGGTCACCAGATATAGAACGTCCTGTTATGCCCGCTCTTTTGTCCCGAAGACTTCCAAGTTGTGGAATTCCTTGCAGGCACATGTTTTTCCTTCTCCTCCGAACCCAACAACCTTCAAGTCCAGAATAAACAAGTTGCCTTTTTCCTTCTTGTCGAGACCCACGGTACGATAATATTTAGGCTCTAAGCCCTCGTGGTGTGTTGTTGATATATATATATATATATATATATATATATATATATATATATATATATATATATATATATATATATATATATATATAATTATATCGCATTTAGAGGAAGAAAAACAGCAAGATGGAGGCGGTTCACATGCACAGGCTTACGCCATACCACGAAATGTCAGAACTAGACCGAATCTGTCGAATCTGTCGCAGTGTGACGTCCGTCTCTATTAGAATTGATAAATTGAACTATGTTAATTATATGGTCACAGGCAGCTTGTAACGTCGGTTGGTAACAGCGAGTACCCTGGAATTATATTTCTAGAAGAAACCAGAAGTGACAGATATGGAACAATGCAGAAAGGTCTAGAATCTATGGACAATATAAATAGGCGAGCCGCAAATAAAGTCAGTCAGTCAGTAGTGAGTCAGTGTCAGTGAAGAGTAATTGATCAGGGAAAAAAAATAGAGAAATATATTTCTATAGACATTTGTAATAGAGGAATATTCCAATCCGTGTGTTCATGGTCGAAGAATAGTTGGCTTTAATAAATTAGTAGTTTGAAAAGCTGTGTTTTGTTAGTCAACAAATCCAGAACTCCGAAGAACGTAACAATATAATAATTGCAGAGGCGAAAAATATTTTTCAGGAATTAATTCTAAACATGTCAATATTGTTATTAGACGAATAGCGATTAAGATTTATTGCTGATAACTTACAGTCGATAGAGAACAGTAGCGACCATTCAGCGTTTCAGACAAATGATTTTTCGAGACACAAAGCAAGTAGGAGACTAGTTTTCTGACGGTTAATTCATTCCATTGCCAAATGGAACCAAGACTGCAATTTAACGAAAGTATAAAACTTCAAGTAAATTTCCTTTGAACTTTAATTTTAAAGTCATGTATGAAAATAAATTGCGTCTTTTTGATGATTCTGCATATATTTTGTATAACATTTCCGTTAGCCAGTGTTCCGCTTTATGTTTTCAACATTACATTGCTAGCTCGTGGAAATTTCTGATTTAAATCAGGTCAAAGGAACGCGCTAACTTTTCCAACGATAATTATGCTAGATACTTAGCGGAATTCTTGCTTAACTGACATCCATTCTCCCGGGATAAAAATAAACAAGAACTTAATTTAGAAGCTATGTTTGACTTTTGCGTAAGCACTTCACAAACTTCGCGTTACTTATAATCATCTTATTAAATAAAGTGGGCCGTAACTGATAAACAGATTTGCTGGAGCTTCTGCTTGTAAAATCAAATAAAAGTTTTATATTAAGATTGAGATAAATTAATTACGTAAGAATAATGTTTGCTAAGTTAAACCAATTGTTTGTGTCGACAAGCTATTAATGACTCGGATACGTTTAAACGTTTTAAATGAAATAAATATCGACTGCTTACTTTAGTGTTAAGTGCAAAACTTTTTGATACCAGCTAAACTCTTTCTGTCGTGTTTTATTTCGTAATTTTAATTTGAACATTGTGAATCTTACCATCAGCTTTAATACCAGCATGATATCCATAATCAAATGTCCCGCTTACATATTCTGATAATATAATAATGTAAAAAAGCCTGGACGCAGCAAGTGCGTTATGGTAGTGAATTTTCATAGAAACGATCTGGCACAAAATATTTTATTATATCTTTTTGTTCTTGTAATATAGAAATCTAGATTTTAGCGTATAGTTTACTTTTAATGTCGTTAACCTACCTACCAAATTTGGTTATCATAGCTTTTTTATTTTTTGAGATAAAAATTTTGTCCACTGAAAACTTCAAATTTTCCAGGAAAACTTGTCCGATTTTCGCGACTAACGAACAACGAACATATCCAAGCCATTTATAAAAGGAAGGTATGTGCCAAATTTTATCAAAATCGGCCCATTATTTTTTGAGTTATCGGTGTGATACCTTTATATATATATATATATATACATATATATATATATATATATATATATATATATATATATATATATATATATATATATATATATATATATATATATATATATATATATATATATATATATATATATATATATATATATATATATATATATATATATATATATATATATATATAAACATATAAAAATTGAAACTGACCTCGGATATGGGTTCTAGGGGTCCTAGTTCGTGCTCATTTGCAAAAAATTTTACAAAATTCAAAAGTCGGGATCTCCCCATTAGTGAATGTTTTCTACGAAAATTCACTAAAATGCGTGGAAGCAACAAGCGCGTTATGGTAGTGGATTCCCATAAAAAGTTTTTAATGGCAAACATGCCTCTTCTTAATAAAAAAGTCTGGACGCAGCAAGTGCGCTGTATTAGCGAATTTTCGTAATAATGCTTTTAATGGCAAATATGTCTTGTTTTTTAAAGAAGGACATTTGGTTGGCAGTATAACTTACATATTAGTAACAATCTGCGGTATTTCATTAAAATGGCTTCGTTGTTTCAAAAAGTACAAACATTTTCCGAAAATAAACCTTAATAATTCCAGAACAAAACTGGTCTGATTTTTCTGGCCAACGAACCTCTTCAAGCCAGGGTATAATAATTCACAAACAGCTTTAGGACCAAAATTGAAAAAAAGAATGAAAATTTGCAAAAATTTATTTTACAGAAAATCACCATTTTTTTTTTTACAGAAATTGTCTTCAGTAATGTTACACTAAATTAATTATTTTACAAAATATCGACATTTATTTTACAACATTTATTATTCTTTACCAACGTATCACAAAAATCTTACAAAAATAAATTTCACAGAAACACTAAAAACAGTTCTGCAAAAACTTTTAAAATTCAGCCACTAATTGAGTGGGGCCACATTTTTTCGACGAGTAATACAAACAAAAAGCTCTCTGAATGCGTCATTTCCATGGGCCTCCGCTATCTATCGATAAAAACGCGGTTTCACAATGTGTGATATGTGTTTGAAAGATGTGCAAAAAACGTGAAAGGTTGCAAAACAATTGAAATAACTCAAAAATGATGAACGATATCAATTTTTTTTCTACAAACATGCATTATAATTCGCTGAAAAACACAAAAATGCAATAAAATAAGGGGTGTTCTATTAAAAAAAGAAAGTCTGTATCATCAACGACTTATGGGCCAGCCTGTGATTGTCAAAATAAGTTTACCTATATGCCCTATAATTAACGTATATACTTTTTTGTCATATCTTGTATAATAACGGATATATTGAGCATTGCCGTAGAAAAGCATGACCCTGTATATGTGTAAACAGACAAAAACTGAAACTGACCCCGTATATAGGTTTTTGGGGTTCTAGTTCGCGCTCATTTGAAGAAATCTTTTTAAAATTCATAAGTCGCGGTCTTCTCAATAACGAATTTTTTTGACGAAAATTTGCTTAAATATAGACTATTAAACGATAAACTTTATATCTGAAACTACTCCCGAAGCGTCAAAAAGAGAGTCTACTTGAAATGGATTTTCTGAAAACATTTTAGTAAAATGAAGGATAATGCTGGCTGAAGCTGAATGTTAAGGCTTTGTAAAACACACTTCTTACGACATATCGTCTACATAATCCGTATTTGTTCCAAATTCGTTGTCTGAAAATTGCAAATTTTTACGTTTCAAATCGCGACTTTGACGTTTGAAGAAGAAACATTATTAAATTTTCAAAATATTTTTCTGCTACTTCTTGACGTTTTTGCGTCAAGAAAATTTAACCGTTGGATGTAATATTCAATTGGTTTTGTTAATCACATAAGATATTTTGTTCTTGTGCTTTCGTCTGATCACCAGTGGCACCCAATTTTTTCTTCTTAAAATGCCTATAACTTTTTTTTTCACCTTAGGGATCTGAATTTTGGCATATAGAGTAAGTTGGACAGTAGAAATATGTATACCAAATTTGGTTGTCATAGCTCTATTATTTTCGGAAATATGAAAATTTTCGGAAGTAAATCCCAAAATTTTCCCGGAAAACCTGGTCCGATTTTTCTGGCTAACGAACTTATCCAATCCACTTACATAAGGAAGGTATGTACCAAATTCCACTTAATCGGCCCATTAGTTTTTGAGTTATCGGTGTGATACATACGTACATACATACATACATACATATATATATATATATATATATATATATATATATATATATATATATATATATATATATATATATATATATATATATATATATATATATATATATATATATATATATATATATATATATATATAAACACAGATCTCCTCATTAGTGAATTTTTCATTTTACGAAATATTCGCTAATACATCCAATTTGGTTAAACCTGTAGGGTAGAAAAAACACCATATTTCATTAGTGTGACATTAATTGCTTAAAATGTACAGACATTTTCGGAAACTAAACATAATATCTTTCCGAAGAAACTTGGCCGACATTCCTGGCCAACGAACCAGTCCAAGCTGTTTACATCACAGCCAAGATATAACTGTCCACAGAAAGCTTTTTGACAAAATTTAGAAAATATTTTCTGAAAATTTGCAAACAATTTTTTTTACAATAATTTGCCTTCTTTTAATTGGTTTGAGTAATGTAACACAAAAATAATGTGTGTGTAAAAGTAGTTTTCCTAAGTCTTCAGATGTATACATTAACGACAAGTGATATTATTTTTTAACGATAATTTTGCAAACAATTTGTTTCATGGTAATTCGAAAATAATGTTTTATTGTATCTTTACTAAAAATTTATTATTAATTAACAACATTTCACAAAATCTTATAAAATTTGAGTTCTACGGAAACACTAAGAAATCTCGGCAAATTGACTGAAAAAAACAGATAAATCTCAAAGAATATTGTGATATGTACCACAGGGTCGCCATTTCGGTACGGAACCAGGTAGTATGTTGTCGCGACAGTTCTAGTAAACACAAAATGTTGTAGATAGAGACTGTGTACAACCAAATAACATTTGTGTAAATTGTCAGCCCCGGTCAATTTCTTTCCTGATACAGATACCATGTATGTAAGACTATAGGTATTCTCATTGTAATTAGAATCGCAGACCGGTTCCGCTCTACTTAGCGATCATCAGTACACTATACTAGTCATAGCAAGAACACACCTAAAAAGTAATACGGTTATGGTAGCCAGAACATTTTAAGTTGTACGATAGGGTTGCCATCTTGGTATGGAACTAGGTAGTATGTGGTCACGACCAGGGCTGACCATTTACAAAATTGTTAGTTGATTGTACACAGGTCTATAATATTTTGTGTTAAGTAAGCTGCCGTGACAGCATACTACCTATTTTCGCACCTAGATGGCGACCCTGTCGTACATCTCACAAAAGTCTTGAAGGGTGATTACCATAGCGGTATTAATTTATAGGTGTGTTCTCGCTGTGATTAGTGTAGCGCACTGACGAGTTTTTACTAGAGCGAAACCGGTTTGAGTTTTTAATTACGGTGAGAATACATCTAGCTTTACATACATTGTCTCTATATTAGCTATATTAGGGAATAAATAGGCCAGGGCTGACAATTTACAAAAGTGTTAGTTGGTTGTACACAGTCTCTATATATAACATTTTGTGTTAACTAGAGCTGTCGTGACAACATACTACCTGGTTCCGCACCGAGACGGCGACCCTGTCGTACATTTCACAATGTTCTAGGAGGCTGGCTACCATAGCCGTATTACTTTATATCTGTGTTCTCGCTGTGGTTAATATAGCGCACTGACGAGCCCTAAACGGGTCTGCGTTCCTAACTACGGAGAGAATACATCTAGTCTTACACATAAAACTCAAATCATATACCTGATAGATAAAGATGGCGGCTGATAATGTAAACACATCGACAATGTGGGTAATAAGCCATGTGAAGAGTGTGCTTTTCTTCCAATAATTGGACCAAAGTACATATTTGAAAACTATTGTTTATATTGATGACAACTTAATAAAGTGTTGTGACGGTTCTACTGTGATATCAGCTGAAAGTAAATATGATGATCCAGAAGTGGACGACAAGTCATTTGAGAGTGCGGTGATGCTGACAAGCTGGATTCTCATTATTTGCAAGAATTATTTATCAAAAAGGACAAAATGATAAATTGTTTGTTTGAAAAAGTGAGTACTTTGAAAATATAGGTAAATATAATGCAGAATATAAATTTATTTAAACAGGTGAATAATACTAGCGAGTCAATAACAATGCCATCTGTTGAGTGTGAATTATATGTCCCGTCAGAGCTTCAAGTGACTGGGAAAGGTACAAGTCAAGTTATCCGAGGCAAGAGTAAGACCAAACAAATCTGTTAAAGTGGTGTTTAGCGAAATGGCAAGGCTTTTAATGACTCAACCTCGACTCGGACAGAAATCGAAGCTGATAGGGGGTAATCGTTAGCCAGGTATCTGCGGGAGCTGAAAAGGTAGGTTGCTGCTAAACCTAAGCAGATTACTTTCCTTGTTGATATGAATACCGACAAACGTTCAGAAGAATGTTAAACTGCAAGGTGGCGTAAACTGCTGAAGAATCAGGTTCGGCAATTATCGGTAACTGTGACAGAATCTCTGGACTGAAGGCGGTTACTTGTTACACTCGACTTTTTAGATCGGCTTACATTTTTAGAATACCACGCATGTGCATTAACGACTGTTTGCATTTCCTTTTAAATTCTACTGGTCTTTGCTGTTTTGGATTACTATTTTATTTACTATTAAAATGTGTAAAATATTGTGGTTTAAATACTATGCGCAGTATCTACGAAAATTCGCTGCAAAGTAAACACCGCTCTAACTTCCCGCTAAAATTAAGTTGCTTTAGTAATATCTAGCAGCGTAAAATGTGTTGTCAAAATATTTCTTTAATTATAAAGATTTATATTGTGTTCATTAGAAAAGAATATTCCTCAAATAATAATTTGTTCCGCAAACAAATACGCATTTAAATAAGCATCATTTATAACAGTAATGTCGTAATCAGAGTACTAACAAAGAAAAATTCCTGGTAGAGTTTAGATAAACAACTGGGATTGTTCCTGACAAATAGCCGTCAAAGAAGCAGCGTTTTTCCCCCTAAGCGAAGGCTTGCGATACGTTCGTACTCCCTTCAATACAGAGAGCGTTTTGAGTTTTAGAGAAGGACAGAAAAACACTCGCGACGACACAGCACAGGTCTGCGACGATGCAAGCGGTTGGCGGTTGATTACGCGGGAGCAAGTCAGTTGGCCAGTAGCTCTCGAAGTGCAAACAACGTGAGCTTTTCAGTGATTGCTGGTTAGAAGCACGTAATTGAGAGAGCCAACCTGAACGTTACCGTATTTATAAATCTAAGCTCAGCAGGTTGAGGTTACGTAATTAATTGAAGTGATTATTTTTCTCGATTAGTGTCGCAATCTTGTGTGATCAAATTTGTGATTGTAGTTTTTGTCTTAAGACAACCCCCCAACGTAAGCTGTGAGCTTTTAGCTTTAGCTTTTGAGTTCTTGGGCCATCATTATTAGGCTCTTAGCTAGAATTATTAGGTTTTGGTATTGAGCCTAGGTTAAAAGTATAACTTCTGGATGTTTGACTCTGATTTTTATGCTTGGTTGCAAATGGGTGATAACGCTTGAATGGTGAAGTTTTAAGCTCGAACCTGTAATAATTTTGTTCTTAATGATTAACTTTGCAATTATGATCTTGAATAACTTCTTCAAGGCATATTGACTGGTAACAAACAGCTGTGAAGAAACGTGTGTATCCTTTTTGAACTAAATTAATTTCATAATATTCTTTTTACCGTCAAATTATTTGACAAACTGATCAAGCCAAGGCCAGTTTAAGGATAACTCAATTTTTATTGCAGTGAGATTGCTAAAGTAAAGTTAAATGATTATTTAAGGATATTCTTGCTTAATATATGATGTAGTTTCAAAATTAGAAATAAATGAATTTGCTGTAGTTTCTGCAAGTGAAATAGTTTTCATGTTAACATCAACTCTCTAAGAAATGCTGCCCATAGTAATTTAAATATCACTCTGACATTTCAGCCATACATTTTTAGTCTCAGTGTAACGTTTTCATTTAGTTCTCATCCTATTTTTTTTAAAGAAGGTTTGGCTGCGTCAGTATATCATCCGCACAATGTTCTCTTGCCTAAAATTGAATAATAAACCATAAATGTAAAACAACGAGCATTAGGCTCAAATTTAGTGCTAAATCAGGCCGTACTACTACCTAATAGATCAACCTATCTAACCAGATCATATATTTGACAAATTTTCAGTGTAAGAGTTGTTTTAAAGCTTGATTGATAATTATAATAACTGATTTATTGTCAATGTTATTGACAATCTGACATTTCCATCCCATTTTATATTTTTAACCACGTAATAAAACTATTGTTGTGTGTTGTACTCATGGTTGTTATTGTAATAAACCTAATTGCCGATTTTTCCTAAGTTCACCAACAGTATTACATCAAAAATACCTAGATGTCTAGATAATACCGTTATCTATCTAAAGAATAAGATTTTGTACTGAGGAGTAAGTATAGAAGGGGGATTCTGGAACCATCACCGGAAGCGCTCCACCACCGGGCTAATACGCATGCGTGTGAAGTCACAGTGACGAAAGAAGATGACAGTTGGATAGAGTATTTCAACGGGTCTAGCACGCGATGACGTCATCCAAGATGGCGGTTGCTGGCATAGAAGTAAGAATAAAGAACTCTGGCCGAGATTTGTTCTGACCAGTCAAAATAAGAAGGTGTGCCATTTTGATTTCACTTATAATCACCTATGTAAATGATAATAATAATAATAATAATAATAATAATAATAATAATAATAATAATAATAATAATAATAATAATAATAATAATAATAATAATAATAATAATAATAATAATAATAATAATAATAATAATAATAATAATAATAATAATAATAATAATAATAAAACTCCTCCATGGCCGGTCCCAAGCCCAGATGGGAAAGGAGGAGGGGGTGGAGTAACAACCACGTGAAAAAACCAGGGTCCATCTGGCCCGGACGGTAGCAACCTGTAAGGGCTCCTGGCCAGGGTAACAGGCACTTCCCATCCCTATTACCTTTCCCCATCCACCAACATCCTAAATCCGCATCCCAACCAGATGTTTTTTTTTCCTTCCCTTGTTCTAGCCTCTCACCCAAAAAAAAAGAACAAAGGGGGACATCCCAAAAAGATGGAGAACAATGAAAGTCTCGGAAAAAGGTCGCTGCCTGGGGAGCGCCAGGGCATGCCTGGAGCTGGTGCTGGGCATGACAATATGCGGGACACCAGCGGCAGGAGGCTGAGAAGGCGAGCCCCTGTCAACCAACAAAGTACAGCCGAAAATGACAACCGTGGAGTGGAACCTACAGAAGGTGTCGAAGAACCAAACGCCACTTTGCTTGCTGGCTCGCCTTCAGGTGGGAGGGCTGCTTGCAGGAGAGAACGCACTAAACGAATAGGATGGACACGTGAAATGCACATAGAAGTACTTCGCACGTTCTACTACGTTAATAAGTTTAATAAGTGCAACGAAGACCCACACCCTGGATCGAGACACTCCCTCCACACTTAATTCACGAAAAGAGATCCGGAGTTAAACTTAACGGAGCAGAACGTAGTTGACAGAAAAACATTGATTGTGAGGGATATTGCTGTACCGCTGTCCCATAACATTCAGAAAACTGAAATTCAAAAGACCACCAAGTATGAAAACTTGGCATACGAAATAAAAACGTATGTAAACTCCAGAAGGTGGCCATATGTCCCTTTGTAATGTCGGCGGAAGGAATAGTTACCAAAAATTTCATGGGAAATCTAAAGGAACTCGGACTACCAAATAACATCCTCAACGTGGGGCAGAGGGCGGTTCTGCTGCAAACATGCCACATAGTCCGAAAATTCCTCAGTTAAGTGGCGATCTCAAACACGCCTGCTGTGTTGGAGCACCGGAAGTCAGACTCTACTGATAATATCGGCATAATGGGATATGATGAATTTCATCTTCATCCACTGAGCCGAGCCCCAACGTCGCGCGCGGGGGGTCGGTCAAAAGGTTTCCAGTAGTAATACCGAGAAAGTGTAACGCTTATAATAATAATAATATCTATCTGATCAATTAGTTACAATTGTTGTAAATCAGACAAGTCATAAAACTTACAAGATAAAAAACTATTACAATTTATCACAAGGGTACGTGCCCAAAAATCCAAAATATTACGAGATTAATATCACAACAAAAAATATAAGTTCACAGTGCAGCTTCATAACATTCACTTAAACTATAACAAACATTTCTGCGAAAACTTTTCAAATTCATCCACTATTTAGGAGTACCTGTATACGGCTGCTCGATTTTTTCGACGAGTAATATAAACAAAAGGCTCTCTAAATGCTTTATTCCCATGGAGCTCCGCTACCTAGTGGTAAAAACGGCGTATCACAATTTGTGATAGATGTTTGTGATATAAGCCTAAACGTGAAAAGTTTCAAAACACTTAAAATAACTCAAAAACGATGAACGATATACATTTTTTCCTTACAAACATGCGTTTTAATTGGGTGGACAATACAAAAGTCTGGACGCAGCAAGTGCGTTATGGTAGCGAATGTTTTTAGGGCCAAATATGTCTTGTTTTTAAAAGAAGGAGATTTGGTTGGCAGTGTAACCCATATAGTACTAGCAATGTACCACATTTTATTAAAATAGCTTTGTTGTTTCAAAAAGTACTAACATTTTCCGAAAATAAACTTTAAGATTTCCAGAAAAAAACTGGTCCTGTTTTCCTTGCCAACGAACCTCTTTAAGCTATTTACACACCTGCCAAGATATAATTATTCACAAACAGCTTTAGGACCAAAATAGAAAAACAAAATATGAAAATTTGCAAAAATTTCTTTTACAAAAATCACCTTTTTTTTACAGAAATAGCCTTCAGTAATGTTACACTAAATTATAATTTTCACAAAAATTCGACAATTTTTTTTTACAATAACTTACTAAACATTTATTATTAATTACTAACATATCACAAAAATCTTACAAACGTAATTTCTACAGAAACACTAAAAACATTTCTGCGAAAACTTTTCAAATTGAGGCACTATTTGAAAGTGCCTGTATACGGCAGCTCGATTTTTTTCAACGAGTAATACAAACAAAAACTCTCTTACTGCGTCACTTCCATGGGGCTCCACTATCTATTGATAAAAACACCGTATCACAATTTGTGGTATGTGTTTGAAATATGTGCCAAAAACGTGAAAAGCTGCAAAACAATGAAATAACTGAAAAACGATTAACAATATTAATTTTCTTTTCTTACACACATGCATTATAATGCAATAACATAAGGGGATGTTCAATTAAAAAAGAAAGTATGTATCACCAACGACTTATGGGCTATCCTGTGATTGTCAAAATATGTTTATAAGATGCAGCTCGAGATATCCTATAGTTAACGTATATACCTGTTCTCATATCTTGTATAATAACGGATATATTGAGTTTTACCGTAGAAATGCGTTATCCTGTATATGTGTAAACAGACAAAACCTGAAACTGATCCCGTATATGAAGAAAGCTTTTTAAAATCCGTAAGTCGCGGTCCTATCAATAACGAATTTCTTCTACGAAAAGTTGCTCAAATATAGACTACTAAACCATAAACTTTATAGCTGAAACTACTGCCGAACCATCAGAAAGAGGGTCTATTTGAAATCGATTTTCCGAAAATATTTTAGTTAAATGAAGGACAATGATGGTTAAAGTTAAAGCTAAAGGCGTTGTAAAACACACGTGTTACGACAAATCTTCTACATAATCCGTATTTGTTTCAAATTAGTTGTCTGAAAATTGAAATTTTGACGTTTCAAATCGCGACTTTGATGTTTGAAGAAGAAAAATGATAAAATTTCCAAAATATTTTTCTGCTACTTCTTTACCTTTTTGCGCCAAGAAAGCTTAACAGTTGTATGTAATTTCAATTGGTTTTGGTAATTAACATAAAATATTATGTTCTTGTGCTTTTCTCTGATCACCAGTGGCACCCGATTTTTTTTCTTAAAATGCCTACTTTTTTCCTTTCAACTTAGAGATCTGAATTTTGGCACGTTGGGTAAGTTTGATAGTAGAAACCTATATGTCACATTTTCTTGTAATAGCTGTTATTTTCTTTGGAACAACCCCCAAAAAAGTTGCGGGACCTGGGGTGTATAAGGGTTCTGGGCGAAGTAAACAGGATTTTAAGGAAGTATGGCTACAAAATGGGTAAATTATAGCTTATAGATGTCCAACTAAGCTGGTTTTTTTCGAACTTTCTGTTAAAATTAATTTTTGATCTTCTCCGCCCAGCACCTCTGTTCACTTCTGGTCCTGTAACTTTCTTAGGGGCCGTTTGCAAGAAATTTTCCTTGTAGTATGTGCATTCAGAAGTAGTTCTAAGCATGTTTCTTATATTTTTTCTAGAAGTCTCCCGTGAGCTAAACTGCAAATTTTCTGAAAATTCAATTTTTATTTCCAAAAGGAATGTACTTGCCAAATTATAAACGTGGCAGTATTTTTCCTTATTAATCGTTTGGATGATCCATTTTAGTCAACTCAATCGAACCAGTTTCTGCAAACAAAATAACAAAAAAGGTTTTTTTAAAAGAAATTTGTACTTATTTTTCAAATCTAGTACTCATGCTGCCTTTATATAGGTTTTACTATGTATCACAACCGAAGATTATAGATTAGTGGGAAATTGAGTTGTCACTTTTTGATATACTTTTACAAAAATTCGCTGCCAGAACGCACTTGCTGCACTTTGACTCTTTTCAACACTTATTTACCATTACTATATCCATACTTTTTGAAAATAAAATAAATATAAACAATACAAAATTTTGAATTTAAAATTTTAATAATTTACACTGTACATCTGAGTACAGTCGGAGTCGAATTTGAGGTTATGCGCAGAACGTACAGGTTTCTCTCATGACTCCTATCAGTTAACAAATGACAAATAGTGGTGTTGTCAGATTAAACTAGAGAGATGGAGGTGGCTTTTAAATGCCCGTAAAATAGGAAGCTTAATATAATGTAAAGCTCAGTCAATATATATATATATATATATATATATATATATATATATATATATATATATATATATATATATATATATATATATATATATATATATATATATATATATATATATATATATATATATATATATATATATATATATATATATATATATAAAGCATTTATTAACAAACTAAATATGTTTATCTACCTGTTATCGATAAAAAACGACTATGCACATTAATGACTATTTAAAAGAACTATTATACAAATAATGCTGTTAAAAATTCAATACTACCGAGGGTTATTTTTATCACCACAAACTTATCGTTTACCACTTATCTGTACAAATGGCTCCATGTCCGGTATTCCTGAATCTCCTAGCTGACACGTGACTACTAATAAACCCTTCTCATTGCCAATGCTTTCAGGGCACTTATAGGCCCTTGAAATTTGCTATAACGTCTAGAATGTCACCACGTCTTAAACACCACAACGACAACGGTGAATCTATGTATCAAATACTCACAAACGGTATTGTTTCGAATCCATATATTAATATTGAATTAAACCACTCTTGTAACCAGAATGATGCTGATACCCATTATATAGTTTAACCATTAACGCCAGAAATAAGAAAGTACTAATAAAACCAGGAACCTCAATATGCCTGTCACATAAAACCTGTAACAATTACAGAAAAAACAAATATAGACAGACATAAAAAAGAAACGCATAGTCACACTTTACCTCTGCTTGAAGGTTATTATGTGTCCTGTAAACTCAGATGATGTTTGACACAAATATTAGCGATGGAGCCCTCCACAAATCTCGGAATTCAGCAAAACTTCACAGGCTTAATACGTGAGCGTAACTTCTGAAAAATGGCGTATTAATCCGCTTAAATGGCCAATAGCTTCACCTCCCAACAGGTTTTTTCTTTTACTTTAGCGTCGGCTTATTCCTGCGACTATGGTAAATCACCGAAGCCAGGGAGCAGTTTCACCTCACTATCCTGGAAATTTTGCCAAACGCCTGCCTTTCTGTGAGGAGGGTAGGGATCTCTAACGTTCCCAATATCCCATGGACACGGGACCGAGGCTTTACGCGTCTTCTGCGAGACGTGCAGACATTCAACTTGCTCAAATACAATGCCGGAACTTATGTCGATGTTAACTCATTACAGTTTGTACTGAGAAGTGAAAGCGAAACCCTGGTTCAGAGGCACACGTTCTTACCGCTGGACCACCAATACTCCTTCCAACAGGTTATTATGTTTAAGAATTAACTTAGAAACTTCCAAAGTGCAATTAGATGTAGAACAAGTCTTTTAAAACTCGGTTAATAAAAGTTATGTTTGATAAAAAGTAAGGATATATATATATATATATATATATATATATATATATATATATATATAATAATTTTTTGAACAATATACCTCTTTTTACAAAACAACTTACAAGATTAATCAAGAGCCTGATTGAACAAAATTGAACAAATATACATTTCTCACAAAATAACTTACAAGACTAATCAAGAGCCTGGTTGTTCAATAACGTTAAAAGTCACCTAAGTCAAAGACTTGTTGGTGATACTTGTAACATCATTCTCTCTAAAAATAAGCTAGTGCACACTCTGACACTGTAAAGAAACACAAACAAAAACCAAAACTGCAGACAAACTCCAGCGATTCGCGGAAAATATAAAAAAAAACATAACTATGCTTTTTAGACTATAGATAAAATCTCTTTTACCAAATGTCTTAAGCCACACGATGGGTAACCTACACACGCACACACATATTCACATGCGCAGGCCCACAGGTCAGACGCCAGGCACAAGAAACAACAAAATACAAAGGCAAGACCACTACACCAGCATATTAACCTCCACGACGCTGTGGATTACTTCACGATCTACTCCAACTATCCACTTTATTTAACCGACTTTAAAACCTCGAAGTCCATGCTGCTGGCGAATTTGGGCTGGTATAGAATTATATATTCTTACGCAAAGGTAAGCATAGGAACGTTGTGCAATAGTCTTCTTAGCTCTTTCCGTTCTAAATGCGTGTGGGCAGTGTCTTGTATTATAGTTGTGACTCAACTCCTTCAATTCACATCGATGAATATGCTGGTATACAGCAGCATTAAAGTAAAAAAGCTGCCTAATACCCAGCAGTTTTGTCTCAGCGTATAAAACATCCGTAGAATTTGTGCGTTCTTTACCATAAATCACCTTGATGAGACAATTTTGAGCAATCTGTAATTGAGATATATGACACCTTGCAGCACCACCCCAAGTTATTATAGCATATCGTAAATGACTCTCCACTAAAGAATAATATAGAGTCCGCAGGTGTTTGATGTGTAGCATCTCTTTCAATACTCCAAATTTCACCATCACAGAGCGAATCTTTTTAGTTACATTCAAAATGTGGTGCTCCCATTTCATGTGTGAATCCATATATATATATATATATATATATATATATATATATATATATATATATATATATATATATATATATATATATATATATATATATATATATATATATATATATATATATATATATATATATATATATATATATATATATGATTTTCGCAAACGTATAATCTGTTACGTGTAAACCCGGGATGTTAGATCAGCTGAACTCGTAAGTAACTTATAAAATTACATTAGCTCTAAAGCAAATCTTACACGTAATCTCTATAAAGGCAATTTTTGTTCATAGTTTCACTAAAGTAACTTGGTTATTTTTGAAAATATAAAAGCTTTCCTGCAAAAATGCTAAAATTTCCCAGAATAACTAGTTCGATCAGGCTGGCTGAGAAATTTATCTGAGCTATTTACAAAATGGAAGATAGATACCTACGCAACTTACATTTTTTCTACATTAATCTCTGAGGTTAGTTCGTTAGTCAACCCAATCAAAACAATTTTTTTGAAGAAAAAAAGTTTTTTCTTAAACAAATTTGTAACTCTCAAACCAATTATTTTGCTGTTATCTGCAATGGCAATATTTTCATGAAAATTTGCTACCATAACGCACTTGCTGCGGGCATATTTTTTATCGATAGTAACATCGTCATTAATTCTCAAATATAGCTTTGTCTGTTGCACCAACAGATACCCTAATGGGCCAGACAGGTTTTTTTGCAAAGGATCGCACGGTATTAGGGAACAAAATGAGCCATGACTGACAATTCTCAAAATTGTTGGTTGGTTGTTCACAGTCTCTATTTATAACATTTTGTGTTAACTGGAGCCTCAATGACAACATACTACCAAGTTCCGTACCTAAATGGCGACTCTGTCATACAGCTCATAATGTTCCGCCCCTTAGTGTCAAACTACCCACTTGTGAAAAAGCACACTACAAATTCCCTTTCTTATCCAGAGCAAAAAAAGTTTGGGGTAGCCTCCCAGCAAACACATTTTCAAACACGTGTTCCCTCCTGATACTCCAAAACCAAAAGTTATAAAACATTATGTGGCACAGCAATCAAAATCCTGCTATCTTTGAGACAAATATGAACGTTTTGCTCCTTATTAAGTAATGAGGAAGTTGCACATTTTTTTATTCTCCTCTTATTCAATTCTCCACATTTTATAATAACAGTTGCCATATAAAATTTAAATTTTTAAGTAATATTTTCCCGTAAAAAAATATAGAAAATCAAAATAATTGTCTCCGCGCCAAAACGCAACCGTAAACAAAGACGGCCTACTGTGACGTCACGATCCGGTATCGTCCAAACGAGTCTCGCTTACTCACACAGAGATCCTCATAACATTAGTGTTTATGCGACTTACGTGTGCTGGATAGTTATTGTTATCAACTTATATTATTGTTAATATCTATATACTCGTATTAATTATTTTAAAAACTGTACAGTCTTATAGTATGACTACAGAAGTTGAATTTGTCCAAGGACAATCTGATAATTTACCAAAAATTGATGTGCTAGCAATGTTTGCGTTTTTAGGAATTTCATGGGTGCTGAGCTAAAAGGAGTGAAAGCTGGGAGGTATGTGTCTGATATGAACCTTATTTTATCCTGTAAATATCTTTGTTGGATTTTATCTGGTAATTTCTTATAAAATATAATGTAAATAAAAGCATAACCTCAAAATTTTCTCCATTCAAATAATCGACAAGAAAAATATACACCATTTCTTCCTGATTTTCTCATCCTTAGGTACATTAAAGAATACTTTGTTGGGGGTTGTTATTGTTGTGGAAGTACATTTGGGCACTATACAGCACTTATAATATTTATGTCCAGGCACTGTTATGTCTTTCGCATTCTCGTATTGTATTTCTGAATCTGCTGAAGCCATCACACAGTCGCGCACTAAACTAGATTAAACACAACTCACTACCTTTGAACCTATATTATACACTAAACACCAAAACTACTTAAAATTATTATAAAACTGCTCAGAAATCGATGCAAACACAACGGTATCACGCAGAGGTACCGGATCGTGACGTCACAAACCTCTTTACCAATCAGATCGCGTTTTCACCCACCCTGTCTTTTTGAATTATATTCAATATTTCAATAATTAATTACTAATTAGTAGTTCACATTACGGGGGGTTTACTTGTAGACATATATTTTTAGAGTATTTTGCTGTACTTTAAATACGTTTTTTATCAAAAGTAAATTATATACAACTTCCTCATTCAATTGAAAGGATACTTGTTAAAAATCTGTTCATAAAAATACACTTTTAAGCAAGCGTGTTGCAAAATATAAAACTAAAACTATAATTATCTACCAAATCACGCCTTGTTACCCTTATTTAATGGTAATGTTCCCTCGGCAGCCTTTACTGTATTTTTAAAGGAAAACTGTGGCATGTATCTTTCTGCAAATAACATACTTTGCGATAAATGAAACAAAGAAAAGCGATTGTGTTCATGTGGGAAACTCGAACCAAGTTTCCGTAGTTATTTATTGTCTGAATTTTTTTATTTAGCAAGTTAAAAAGGTCGGAAGGATTGGGCGAAAGGGTCGGCTTGCATTGTACTTGGCCACAGTTTCGTTTCAAGTTCGGAGATTTAGAAGGCTCTGGGAGCTTTTGTATACTAAAGATGAACTTAACGGAGGGTCTGACCTCAAATGTATCGTAATATTTATATGCGTCGATGAAGAACGATCCGGTGGCGTTAGTTTCGAAGTTACGGCCCTGCTTTGGTATTCAGATTTCCTTTGAGGGATCGTAAATATAGTAATTCTGGGTATAATACTTCTTTGTAGTGATGTAATCAAAGTTTGGCAGGAAATCAAGCGTTATAAACATGCAGCTAGCTGGCAAAATATCCTAAATAATTAAAATGGTGAAGTAGCTCCATGGTATCATTGAAAATGTTATGTATGTTAAATATGCACATATATGCTTTTAGGAACTTTTATAAAAAGCTTGCAATGTGGTAGTACACCGACTATAGTTGCCCTTACTTAGTGAAAACAGTGCGTACTAAATACAAACCTAGATGCTTTCCCTTTAGGTTTGCGATAAAAAAATTATTTGTAGCAATTGTATCTTGTACATCATCTTCGGACAGATAAAAATCTAAAATACGTATAAGGACCTTGATGACAATCTGGAAAAATTGGCGGCTGCGTTAGCGCTCTTTCATATAAACAAATAAAAATCCAGACGTATCAAATGTGCTATATCAGTGAATTTTTATGTTAATGGCTCTTCACGACAAATGTTAGATAATTAATAAAAGTATAATGGTATAATAAAAAATTATGTTGGAAAAGCCAATATAAATATATTGTTACGTTCTGCGGGGTTCTGGATTTGTTGACTAACAAAACACAGCTTTTAAAACAACTATTTTATTATAACCAACTATTTTTCAACACCATTAACAACTAAAATATTTATCTCTCTTACTTAATGTCCTTAGAACTATATCCGACTATTCGCCTTCTATGATCGCTTCTTATACACCAAGACGTACTGCTGACTCGCTAAATACTCTATGATCACTTAATCAATACCGCACTAATTCAATACTGAACTGACTCACTCTATGTACTGTTCGTCTATTTATACTCTTCATAGAGATTGTAGACCCTCTACACTTTTCTACGCCTGTCATTTCTGGTCGCTTCTAGAAATATCATTCCAGAGTGTTCGCTTTTAGCAACACACTACAACTGACCATAGAAGTAACAAATTCAACAAATTTAATTCTCATATACAAATGTAACACTGCCCCCCTCTTATATTCAATTTTCCCGGTGGAATTCTGACATTTCTTGATATGGCGTAAGTCTGTGCATATGGACCATCTTCATCTTGCTCTTCGGATTTCTCTGAATGCGAAAGACAACGTCATTGATCTTTTAAACCACCTTATAAGGACGTTCCCATAATTCCTGTAGTTTTGGTGGCCGTCCCCTGCGTCGTACTAGATTGTAGAACTACACACGATCTCCTTATTTAAAACCAGCTGAATTATCTCGCATGTCATAACGGGTCTTTATGCTGTCGCTTTCTATTCGTATATGAATTCCGACAGCAAAGTTGATGGTTATCCTTCTCATCAATATGTCGGAGCTTTCTCCAAGAGCAGTTCTTACGTGGTACTGGCTCTTTCGTGTAGTTGCTCTCGTTTTGGTGTTTTTACTTGCAAAAATATCTGGGCGGGCCCTATTCACCCTGTCGACATCGGCTCTCTTCCAACCAATGTGTTAACTGACCTTCTTCCAGGTTGACTTTACATCTACATGGTCTTTACCCCCTTCGTCTTGTATTTCTCTAATAATGTCTGCTCCAATTGCTTCTGGCTGAGTAACTGGGTCGCCTCTTCCTCTCATAGCTCTCTTCACTGGAATGGCACTTTGACGGAAGGCGGTACTATTTTCCTCTATGGTGACTTTCCGCACTACCAGCTTACTGCCAGGCAACATTATTATTTCTTCGCCGCCGATAGTCTGGATGTTAGTGCCAAGATCAAGTTTACCGCACTGACCCTGAAGTATGTCCAAGCCAATTATAAACGGGTCTGATATGGCGGCAACTATGGCTCTCTGCTTTGCCTTCCATGTCCCAATTTGCAGTTCGACGTCAGTTTCGCCAAATACCTAGATCTGATCACCATGGGCTGCATTTGCCACATTTAATCGTCCGAGAGGCGCCTGTGTTGACGACCATCTGGGTCTTATTACCGTTTACGTATCCGTCTACGACGAGAGCGCTGCCAGAATCGCTAACCTGAGAAATGGTTAACGGCCGTAGCTTCACTTTCTCCCTTGCGCGTGATCTTAGAGCCCCATATTCCACCTTGCCGCAGTTCCAGCAGCGCAAGGCATTTGCACGGTAAGCTCTTATTGGGTGTCCATGAGACGTCGGCCTTATTTGTTCTGCTGTTTTCTCTAGTAGCTGCATGAGCTTGCATGAATCTGTTTTATTTTCTTCTTGAACCTGAAGACTGCGAACTTTCGCATGACCTCCTGATGCTTGCTTTACGGCTTCAAACTCCAAGGAATATGCCAAAGCATCGTTCAAGTTTTTGTGTCTCGCCATCCTCAGCGCCTGTTGCGTGTCGGTATGTCTCATGCCGTCAATGAAGGTTTGCAGCGACACCTGGTTTAAAAACTCAATCGCAGCTATGCGATAGGCTAGTCGTGTCAGTCTGACAAAGTCGGCGTGGAGATGTTGGAGACTTTCGCCCGATTACTGACAAAGATTTTTCAACTGCAATCAATACAGCTGTTGTAAATGTTGGTCGCCAAACCTCATCTTTAATTGACGTTTAAAACTGTTAAAACTCAACGGTTCTTCCCTGGGAATATCTTGAAGCACATCTAAGGCATCTTCTCTGAGAGCTATAATTAGCGAAGTCGCTTTCTCTCTCTCGCACCAACCATTTTCTGTAGCGGCTTGAAACTGGCGTAGATAACTACCCCATGGGACTGAGCAATCAAATGTGGGAACCTTAGTTCTTACGTGGCTATCTTCGTGTCTGATGTTTTCCTTGACTAGGGTATCATACTTCTTTTCTAGTGATTGCATTTTTTCCTGTATCTCCGCTTGTACTTCTTGCACACTCATCAGCTTGTCATGTACATCGTCGCTGATACCCCTTACTCGACTTTCTACTTGTTGGAAGATGTCGTCTTTTACGTGCTTCATACGTTCGTCCACACACGAAGTAATATTCTCAATTTTACTGACTTGTTCTTGAAGAATTTTCTTTGTTTCTTCATCTCTTCTTCTGGCTTCTTCAACTCCGTTTCTCATTTCTTCTTTTGTTTTTTCTCTCCTTTTCTCATTTCTTCTTTCGCTTCTTCGTTTCTTTTTTCTCTCCTTTTCTCATTTCTTCTTTCGCTTCTTCGTTTCTTTTTCTGTCCTCTTTATCTCTTTTTCTCATTTTTTCTTTCGCTTCTTCGTCTCTTTTTCTCAACTCTTCTTTAGCTTCTTCATCTCTTTTTCTGGCTTCTTCATCTCTTCTTCTGGTCTCTTCTTTGATTTCTTTAATCAATTCCAATTTCTGGGTGTCCGTATTGGCTGTTGCGCTACGTGTCTTAGGCATAGACGTACTTAAAGCTTGTACACAGTTTATTCTGAAGAACACATTATGAATTACTGCTGACCCTGATCTTCCAGAAATTCTAGAAATTTCCACGTTGTTCAACGAATATTCTGGAAAATATAGCAGCTTGAAAATTCCACTTCTGATACCACTTCTTACGTTCTACGGGGTTCTGGATTCGTTGACTAACAAAACACAGCCTTTCAAACTACTATTTTATTATAATCAACTATTTTGCAACGCCAGTATCAACTAAAATATTTCTCTCTCTTGCTAAATGTCTATAGAACCATATTCCACTATTCGCCTTCTATGATCGCTTCTTATACAACAACACTTACTGCTGACTCGCTTAATACTCTATGATCACTTATTCTACACCTCACTAATTCAATACTGAACTGACTGACTCTATGTACCGTTCGTCTATTTATACTCTCCATGGAGATTCTAGACCTTCTACACTTTTCTGCACCTGTCACTTCTGCTCCCTTCTAGAAATATCATTCCAGAGGGTTCGCTGTTAGCAACACACTACAACTAACCATAGAAGTAACAAAGTCCACAAACTTAATTCTCATAGATAAATATGACAATATAAAAGAGCAGGCATTTCGAAATGAGTTAAAAATTCTTAGAACAATAAAGTTGAAGTATGATCTGGTATTTGCCTATAAGGCATAAGCAATGCAACCATGGATTATACAATATACTACGCTAAGTGAAGATTGGAACCAGTGATGAGTACGGATAGGTAGATTTGGAGAACACAAAACACCATAACATATCTTTTAAGACCTGACGATCGTTTTATTAGTAAGTAAGCGTCATCAGAGGATAAAACTTCGAAACTGCAACTATTACACGTTGTATTGATATTACGTGTTCTTCAGGTTTCCTTTTTCTATGTAGCGATTATTATCTCAGATATGTTGAGCCACGCATGACTTGTCTATATTGCTAAGCGTCTCCGTGGCCGTGCGGGAAAGTCGATGACTTTCCAATGCCCACTCGGGGGTCGACGGTTCGAGACTCACCGGCGGCGGGTTATTTTTCAAATCACTGTCGTCGTTAAGATCGAGCTCAAGGTGGAGGGTAGGTTAGTTCAGATGAGCAAAAAGGGTCAGCAATGGCCTAATTGTCAGTAAGCATCTTACCTTTACCTTTTTTTTTGTGTCTATATTGCTGCATTTCAGCTGTCACAGATAAGAAAAATTCAAGATTAGATCACATAGGCGCAATTAAGATTGTATACCTATGTTCTTAAGAATTTTTGAAAACGCACCTCTAAATCTGGTGGGCTGAATTTAAATTAGGAATAAAATTAATGCACGTGTTCCACTGCAACAGCAAACCACACTTTTGTATAAAACACTGTTGCCACATTGTGCACTCAGACAAATAATATCGTGAAATTCTACTGTATTTGCTTAAAGCTTATTTATAATAGTAGGTGTCAATAACTAAGAGGGGTGCCAATAACCGGAGTCCTATTTACCTCAACCTATTTACTAAAAAACTATTTTAAATTTTTAATAAACGCCTGCCAGTGATCTTTCCATCCCTGGGATATCGGCATTTTACCTAACCGTGATATAAATATAATGTGTAGTAGTTAAGTAGTAAAGAATTCCTCATCCCCTGATAACACTAACGATTATCAGGCCTTTAAAAGAAGTGTTGTGACGATTTGGGTTTTACAATTTACGTCTTAACTTTTTACCTTTCTCTAGGGAACAAAATTTAATTAAATTTTTTTGGTATCTTTCAACACGTTAACACATATCGTGTCTTTTGGCAATAAAATTAAATAAGCTGTTTTTACCATACAGGATTTTTTGAACTTGCGCTTTCCTTTTGAGAAATACATAAACCTATTATTTTATCTTTCAAGTCGCATTAAAGTTTACAAAAATTTTCCAGAAGGAAATTTAATTTGTGCCAGGGAAACCTGATCTGATCGGACTGCCTAACAAAGTTATCAAAGCTATTTGCAAAAGAAAGCTACCCGCCAAATCAGGTAGGTAATTTTACTTGTTAATTTCTTGGATGACTTTATTTCAATCAACATAATCAAACCTGTTTTCCAACAAAAAAAGTTGTTTTTAAACAAATATGTACCTCTTTAATATTTAATAGAAATTCACCAACGGGGAGATCGTAATTTTTGAATTTGGAAAAAAATTATGCAAATAAGCACAAACCAGGCTCCCTAGATCACATATGCGGAGTCAGTTTTAATTTATCCATTTATATATATATATATATATATATATATATATATATATATATATATATATATATATATATATATTGCTATAGATAGCAAATATGTCAGAAACTTAGAAACATTATTGTGGAGTAAAACGGGCCAATGTACATAAAATTAATACGTCCTAATATTTAAATACCCTGTATAATTGAGAATGTACAATATTTTAGCTTTAAATAAGAAATAGCATTAGGTAGAAGAATACAGAACAATGATTTCTTTTTTACATGTAGTACATTAAGTTCACTAAACAAAAGTCGTTGGAATACAATAGAACGGAGAACAATAGCCTTGTTTTTACTTATAGAGTTTTAATATAATATAACGATTTCATTTCATCCTTAGGTAGTAAGTAAATGTATAATATTATAAAAATAAGTTTTTGTAAATACCAATTATAAGAAAAGACGCAGTGTTAGTTGATAAGGATAGTTTTTTGGGGTTGTTTCAAAAGAGTGCAACCAACAAAAAGTTGGACAATGGGAAAACGCAAGTCCTATGAATTTTGTTTTACCAGAGGTACAGCGAGAAAAGGTTTTTTGTAAGACAGGTGTAGTTTGTTTAAGGAGACGACGACAGGTCGGAGAGGACGATTCGTAATTGAATGGTGGCAAGTGAAACTTGAAATTAGTTGACGTACGGCGTCACTGTAAATATGGAAGTTGGGAATTAAACGTGAAAGGCAAGTGCCTGATAATAAAATAATATTCAATTTTGTGTAAAGAAAATAAAAATGAATACCTGGTAGACGGTTTGTTAAGACCGTTTTAAATAAAAAAGGAAATTAGTTAGTAATCACAGGCAAGCTACAAAAGGCAAACAGTAGATCAAATGAAAGAAGCATGCAGTAAGTCGTTTTATGAACTTTATCGTAATAAATGTGCAGACTCTTTTTGTATAGTGTGAATAGTTTTTAAGAATATTTTTGTCCCATTGTTGGTTTTAATGTATATTTAGTTCACTAAGGGAAATATTAGGTAAAGGCCGAATCACTAAATCATAGTTAGGTAATTCATTGTTTTAAATAAATTTGATTTGTATTGATTTATCGACAATCTGTGATGATGAATTTGATATAACATTTTTAATGGAAATTTGTGAAGCTAATCAATCAAAAATAAAACACTAGATTGTACTTACATAATCTGTTTAATTTTGACCACAAATCAAACAAATACTAGGTATATGATAAAGTAAGGCTATTTTTCACCGTTAATATTAAAAGTAAAATCAAAAGAACGCAATCATATATAATTTTTTTTGGAACTTCCAAACACTCGGGAGTACTATAATTTATAAAAACCATATATTAAACAAAAAGGCTACCCATGAGATGAGAGAAAAATTTAAAATCACAGCAGTAAGTAAACAATTTTTGGCATAATTTCAGGATCATCAATATTGGCGTCTTTAAATAAGGACGAAAATTTTGAATTCTAATGCTCTAAAATTAAAAGTGCTAAAAAGGAAAACACTAAATACCATAGCAATATATATATATATATATATATATATATATATATATATATATATATATATATATATATATATATATGTGTGTGTGTGTGTGTGTGTGGGTGTGTGGGTGGGTGCCACCGATTACCAGAGAAACGCACAAAACCAGAATATTTTGTATGGATAACAGAATCTATTGTATATAATAGATAGAAGATAAGTTTTTTGGCGCTAAAAGGTCTGGAAATACCAGAAAAATTACTTTGAAAATTTTTTAGTTTTTCTTCTTAAAACCTCAAAGTCACGATTTGAAACCTCAAAATTGGTAGGTTTCAGACAAAGAACCTGAAACGAATACGGGTTGTTTCAAGTAAATGTCTTAACAATTGCGTTTTGCAAAGCCTTGAGTTTCAGCCTCAGCCGTCACTGTCCTTTAGGTTGCTAAATTGCTTGCGGCATTCATTTGTGTGTGTTTATTTCTTTAGCGTCGGCCTATTTCCGCGACTATGCCAATCACCGACGCCAGGGAGCAGTTTAAATATCCTGGAAATTTTGCCGAACCCCTGCCTTTCTGTAAGGATGGTATGAATCTTTAACGTGCGCTCTTAAATAGTGACTGAATTTAAAGAAATTAAATGTGCCGTTAGTCAATTTTTTCAAATGCAACAGCTTGTATTTTGTGTTTCAACAGTGAAGGGCATGCTTTCAAGTTTTGTATTACACTCCCTGTACCTACAGACTTGGAAATGTTTATATTTATGATGATGATGATAATGATTCATGTAGGGATCAGTTTATTTTTTTCAGTTTTTTATTAAATTTTAATAAGTGGCCACACTATGAGATTACTAAACGAATTTCCTAAGAACGATACTAAAATATTTATATCAACTTTGGTGCAAAAACGTAAGAAATAAATAATTTGATAGGCGTGTCTATGTTCACATTTTCATCATATATAAGAAATTGATAAATTGTGTTCATAAAAGTCAAATGAAACTTAAAAGTCGAAGTCCGAGGCTTAGGTAATAACTTTCACTGTTTTAAATCTTCGTGAAAACAAAAAAAAACATTTCCTTTGTCCCAATTTTAATTATAGATTAGGTATACTTCAAGTTCTTTTTATTTTTTTCGAAAATTTTTGGGTAAAAAATATTTAGTCAGTTTTTGCACAAATAGTTTTCCTTCCCTCGAAATTTTTTGTACGATTTTTTTGAAATTTCAGTAATTAATAATAATTGTTGAATAAATTGTAAAATTTTTTTTAGGAGTTTCGTGAAAAAAACTGTTTGCAAATTTCCATGCAAAAATTTTTGTTTAGGGTTTTATTGCAAAGTTTTGTGAGTATTTTATAGTAAATTTCGGCAGGTTGGTAAATAGTTTGAAGAGGTTTGTTGTTTAATAAAATCCTTGGCAAAATCGGACAATATTTTCGGGACCTCCTTGGAAAATGTTGGTACTTTTTCAGACAATAAACTTATTTTGATGAAATATGGCTCATTTTTTTAACTACATAGGTTATACTGGTAAGCAAATTTGATGATTGGTTTCACCAAAGACTATATTATTACAATAAGGGACACTCCTATGCTTTAGCATTGGTGATATTTGTGACAGGTACATTAGCGCCACCTCGCGTGAAGTACTGACAACTGAGCGGGTAATTTGAATTGTATATTCTTACTTTAGACAATTGGTTTATTATAGATGAATATAAAAACTTGAATATGACAGTGAAAATTTTCTGATTATATAGTTATAAATAGAATTTGTATCAACAATCAGCTTGAAACCTAAATGAATTCAGCATGAGTAATTCTGCAAATTTCTCTTACCCATAATATTATTTCATCATAATTTAAAGTACTATCTTGAAACCGTCGTTACACTACTATTTTAAGGGTAGGTATAGGAATATACTGAAAGCTGTTTCTGGGGATACTAAGTTACAATCTATACTTACCTATAAATAATTGTTCTAGGTATAAATGGTAGCACAGTACTCACTTTGCTATATCTATACATGAAAACTGTCTTATTAATATAATAAAACTCTGGACGCAGCAAGTGCGTTATGGTAGTGAATTTTTATAAAAATATTTTTGCAAATATGTGTTTTCTTTTTAAGAAAGCAGGCATCAATTTTGGTTATCAGTATAACCTATATAGTAAAAACAATGTGCCTTGTTTCATCAAAATAACTTTCTTGTGTGAAAATGTACAAAAATTTCCAAAAGTAGACTTAAAGTGTTCCCGAAAAAACACGTTTCTTGGTCAACCTTATAGGTTAATAGCAAATTGAGCTGTTCAAATATGAAACATTTGATCAAAATTCGCTACCATAACGCACTTGCTGCGTCCTGAATTTCTTTTCTTACAAACATGCCTTATATTTCGATGGAAAATGCAAAAATCCAATAACATAGGGCGTGTTTGATTAAAAAAAAATGGAAATTTGTATCACCAACGACTTATGGGCCATCCTGTGATTGTAGAAATATTATTTTAAGATGTAGCTCAAGACACCCTATAGGTAATATATACAAATTTTTTTCATATCTTATATTATAACGGATATATTGAGCTTTATTGATTTTTTACGAAAATTAGACAAAAATTATATAACATTAAACGATAAACTCTATAGCTAAGGCTACTGCCAAGCATCAGAGACAGGGTCTATTTGAAATAAATTTTCTGGGAATATTTTAGTAAAATGAAGGACAATGACGATTGAAACTAAGACTTTAGGGTTTTTAAAACGTCCTTCTTGAGACATTTTATTTCTGTAGCCCGTATTAGATTCAAGTTCTTTGCCTAAATGTTGCCAATTTTGACATTTTAAATCGCCACTTTAACGTTTTGAGGAAAACCCCAATTTATTTATCTTCAAATGCCTATAACTTTTTTGTATTTTGACCTACACAGCTAAATTTTGGTAGGTGACTTACCTATAAGGATGTAAACCTGCGTGCCAAATTTGGTTGCCCTTACTTTGTTAATTCCGGAGATATAATTTTTTTTCGAAAGAAAACACAAAATTTTCCGGGAAAACCTGGGCAAATTTTCCTGGCTAACGAACTCATCCAAGCCATTTGCAAAAGGAATTTTTTCACCAAATTTAATCAAAATCGGCCCATTATTTTTTGAGTTATCGGTGTGATACATATATATATATATATATATATATATATATATATATATATATATATATATATATATATATATATATATATATATATATATATATATATATATATATATATATATATATATATATATATATATATATATATATATATATATATATATATATATATATATATATATATATATAAACATATAAAAATTGAAACTGACCCCGGATATGTTTTCTGGAGGGCCTAATTAGCGCTCATTTGAAGAAATTTTTTCAAAATTCAAAAGTCGGGATCTCCTCATTAGTGAATTTTTTTTAAGAAAATTCACTAATATTTTAAAATATGTAACTGATATACTTAGTACATAATTAAGAAATAGTGCAGATTAAAGGTGAGACTAACTCTTATTTCCGTGAATAAATATATTATAGAGCTGAATCTGTTATTTCTGGTTGTCTCTTAAAAAACTTGTCTTGAGAAGATAATTAAAAGCCTTTACTAAGTAAAATAATTTTAAATGTGAAATAATGTGACAACTTATGCCATACTGAAATAAAAAAGGACACAGAAGAATATAGAAAAACAGTTTTCTTATATGATTTATTATTAAGGCAAAACTTTTTTTGCCTTCATATTTCTTTTTTTTTTTTGATGCACTGGAAGACAAGTTATGATTGAAACTTTTCAACCATCCGTTTACGAAGTTTATCTATAAATAAGTACATGATGGTGAATATTAGGCAATAAATTATCTTCCGCGAACTGTACATATTAGCATAAAAGTGATCCTGAATTTGTCTTCTGCTTCAAATCATATTAACGTTTCGCCATCCTTTGGCAACGTATGAAATGTCTTTGATAGATTTAGCACGTTAAAATTAGAACCATTATAGATTGTACACACCCTACCACTAACATTTTTTGTAAAACACACAGCTCAAACTTAATTATACACAGTTAAACATCAGCAATTGCTAGTGTTACACGTTCTCGAACGACGTAACATCAGTACTATCCGCTAGGGGCGCTGATATTCTTGAAACACGAAATCAGCCAGAGTGTCCTGTATTTTCATTATAAAGTATTTGGTTTCACTAAAAAGCCTGGACGCAGCAAGTGTTTTATGGTAATGAATTTTCAAAAAATATTTTTAACATTAAGTCTCTTTTTAATTAAAGCAGGCATCGAATTTGGTTAGCAGTGTAACCTAGATTGTAGAAACAATGTACCATATTTAATCAAAATAACGTAGTTGTTGGGAATTGTGCAAAATGTTTCTCAAAATAAATTTAAACTGTTCCCGAAAAAACTTGTTTCCTAGCCAACGAACCTTAGGATAATAGAAAATTTAGTTATTGACATCTAAACAATTTAATGAAAGCTTGCTACTATGTCGCACTTGCTTCGTCTCGAGTTTTTTCTTACAAACAAGTATTATTTTTAGATGAAAAATGCAAAAATGCAATAATATATGTTCGATTATTAAAAAAAAATTGTTTCGCTATCGACTTATGAGCCACTCTGTGATTGTAGAAGTAATTCTATAAGAAGCAGCTTAAGACAACTTATAATTAAAGTAGACAAATTTTTCTCATATCCTGTATAATAACGGACATATTGAGCTTTACCATTGAAATGCGTCACCCTGCATATATTATGTAAATAGATAAAAACTGATCCCAGATATGGGTCCTAGGGGGCCTAGTTCGCGCCCATTTAAAGAAATCTTTCTAAAATTCAAAAGTCGGGGTGTCCTAAATGGCGGATTTTTTCTACGAAAATGCGCTAAAAATTATACACTACTAAACCATTTACTCTATAACTAAAACTACTGCCATAGAAAGGGTCTATTTGAAATGCATTTTCGGCAAGTTTTTTCAATAACTGAAGGGCAATGACGGTTGAAGGTTAAACTTTAGGTTTTGTAAAATACACTTCTTGCCATATTTTCTCTACATAACCCGTATTCGTTTCAGATTCTTTGCTTAAATGATGCCAATTTTGAGGGTTCAAATCGCGAATTTAACGTTTTAAGAAGAAACACTATAAAATGTTCAAAGTATTTTATTTTTACACTTCTTGAGTTTTTCGCGCCACAAAACCTAACCTTTGTCTGTATTGTACAATAGCTTTTGTTATGGACATAAAATATTTTGGTTTTGTGCATTTCTCTGGACATCAGTGGCATCCAAATTTTTTTAAATGCATATAACTTTTTTTTAAACCTAGATATCTAAATTTTGGTACGTAGTATACCTTCCATAGGATAAGTTTGTGTGCCAAATTTGGTTGCCATATATTAATTTTTTCTAGAGATACAGGAATTTTCCGAAAGAAAACCCAAGTTTTTCCCGAAAAAACAACTAATCCGATTCCATGGCTAACGAACCTATTCACGCCACTTGCAAAAGGAACGCACTCACTAAATTTGATCAAAATCGGCTGTTTATTTTTTGAGTTATCGGTGTGACACACATACAGCCACCTGCACGAGCACGCACGCACACACTCACACACATACAGATATATATATATATATATATATATATATATATATATATATATATATATATATATATATATATATATATATATATATATATATATATATATATATACAGGGTCTCCCAAGTTGAGTAGCCTATTAGATTATTTTCCAAACTATGCATATCTGAATGCTGAAAATTTGCACATGGGGGTTGCAGAAGATGCTCTATCTGAAAAAAATAATTTCCAAAATGGCGCACTTCCGGTTCTACCAGAAGTAGGTGCTAACTTTGTTATTTTAAATAAAACACCCTGTGTATTATTACATTTTTAGAATGCTTATTTGATTTTAGGTGGACTTTTATTAACAAACCTTAGTCCTATCTTCAAATGTTATCGAAATATTTAAATTTTTTCGAAAATTCGAGCCACGAGAAGGCTTTTTTTATAAGGGTATTTTAGCTTTCTGGTGGGTGTGTTAGGATATTTTTTTTTAACTGTGCATTGCAGGACAACAAAGGTGTGTTGTTACATTATTGAAACAATATTTCTTATACAGGGTGTTTTGTGTAATGTATATGAATTCCGTAGCTTTCACACTGAAAAAACTTGTTTATTTCAAACAGAACACCCTGTATTTTATTATTTTATCAAATACTTCTGAAGACACTCTTTCAAACTGTATTAGCATTCGCTATACCTAAAAACGATTTTTCTTGAGTTATTGACATTTTTTAGAAAAAAGCACAGAATTCCGCAAAAAAAAGTTAATTAATTAACGTATTCAATAGAACACCCTGTATTTTATTTTTTTATCAGATGCACTAGAAGTCACTATTTAAAACTGTATTAGCGTTCCCTATACCTGAAAACCATTTTCCTTGTGTTATTTATAACTTTTGGAAGAAAGCATAGAATGCCACAAACATAAGTTAGTTAATAAACTTATTAGAGTGCTGTCTACAGTTTGACGTTTCAGTAATGTGACATTATTGTTTTATTACCTGAGTTGATGTATGTTTGTGTGAACAGTAATTATTATTGTTATATCTTGTATATCGTGTTGGGCGAATTATCATAAATAGATAAATAAAAATAAAATAAATTACGACTCGAGAGTATAATGGAAAGCCGTAACTACTCACATGAACAATTGCTCAATTTGTTTTACTTTTACGGGGAGTGTAGCAGAATTGCCAGCAGGACATGTCGAATGTTCAACGAACCGTATCCTGTGGTACCACCAATGACAATTAAAAAATTGAGAAGGTACGAATCAAACTTCTTGAGCACTGGTAGCTGCCATATGAAAAACTCATCAAGAAACGCACCACTAACAGGAAACGAAGACGTTGAAATCACTGTATTATCGTTTTTTGAAGCCCATCCCCAGGCATCAGTAAAAACTGCTGAAGCTGATTTGAACCTGTCGCATTCGACAATACATAGAATATTGCGCAAGCACAATATGCACGATTATAAATTTACAACTCTGAATTTTCTACAACCTAGTGATGCAACACGAAGAGTGGAATTTTGTCAATGGCTCCTGGATCGTCACCAAAATAGTCCCTCCTTTATAAAAAATATAATTTGGACAGACGAAGCCAAGTTTTCACATGAAGGAATTTTTAACAGACACAATTCGCATCACTGGGCACAGCAAAATCCTCATGTGATAAGAGAGCGCTGTTTCCAGAATAAATTTAGTTTTAATGTATTTGCTCTTCTAATGGACAATAAAATTTCTTACTGTATTTACGATAGTAACCTCACCTTCAATCAGTACCTAAGAATCTTACGAACCACAGTCAGTGATTTCCTGGACACTCTACCCCTGAACCATCATATCAATTGTTGGTATCAACTAGATGGTGCCCCTGCGCATTCTTCAGCAGATGTCAAGGTGTACATGAATGAAGTGTTCGAAGATAGGTGGACAGGACGCGGAGGAAGATATGTTTGGCCTTCACGGTCACCCGATCTGACGCCGCTCGATTTTTACTTGTGGGGCAAGATCAAGTCAGACGTTTATGCAACTCCAGTTAATTCAAGAGAAGAACTTGAAAACCGAGTTCGAAATAGTCTCGACAACCTTAATCCCTTCGAAATACAGCGTGCAACAAGTGATGGAGTTCTATCTCGCTTGGAAAGATGTGTTAATGCAAATGGTGGACAATTTGAACAATTCCTATGATAATATAATTTCTTTTATGTGTGACAGACATTCACATACATACATAAATACATACATAAATGCATACATTATTAACATAATACTGTATTGGCCGAATTCTGTACTTTTTTTATTAAATTGTTAACAACTCAAAAAAAAATATGGTTTCTAGGTATAGGGAATGCTAATACAGTTTTAAATAGTGACTTCTAGTGCATCTGATAAAACAATAAAATACAGGGTGTTCTATTGAATAAGTTAATTAATTAACTTTTTTTTGCGGAATTCTGTGCTTTTTTCTAAAAAATGTCAATAACTCAAGAAACATCGTTTTTAGGTATAGAGAATGCTAATACAGTTTGAAAGAGTGTCTTCAGAAGCATTTGATAAAATAATAAAATACAGCGTGTTCTATTTGAAATAAACAATTTTTTTGAGTTTGAAAGCTACGGAATTCATATACATTACACAAAACACCCTGTATATGAAATATTGTTTCAATAATGTCGCAACACACCTTTGTTGTCCTGCAATGCACAGTTTAAAAAAATATCCTAACACACCCACCAGAAAGATAAAATACCCTTATCAAAAAGGTTTCTCGTGGCTCGAATTTTCGAAAAAATTGTAATATTTCGAAAACATTTGAAGATAGGACTAAGGTTTGTTAATAAAAGTCCACCTAAAATCAAATAAGCATTCTAAATATGTAATAATATACAGGGTGTTCTATTTAAAATAACAAAGTTAGCACCTACTTCTGGTATAACCGGAAGTGCGCCATTTTGGAAATTATTTTTTTAGATAGAGCATCTTCGGCAACCCCCATGTGCAAATTTTCAGCATTCAGATATGCATAGTTTGGAAAATAATCTAATAGGCTACTCAACTTGGGAGACCCTGTATATATATATATATATATATATATATATATATATATATATATATATATATATATATATATATATAAATTGAAACTGACCCCAGATATGTGTTCTAGGAGGCCTAGTTCGCGCTCATTTGAAGAATTGTTTTCTACGAAAATTTACTATCATAGCGCACTTGCTGCGTGCACACTTTCTATTATTTCAAGTGATACAAAAAAATGTTTTGTTTGAAATGACCTAAACTGACCTTACAGTAAGACAGCAACAGCTAATTGAAAATAAAAATCATGTTTTTCGTATAGCTCTTTTTGTAGCTCAAAGAGTAGGAGAAATCCATGATTCCTTTTCTATACGTATCAGTCATTTTTTCGACAGACGTTAAACGTCAGCTATATAAACACCAGCCCATTGCAGAAAACAGAAGGGATACAATAATAGCCCCTTATTTTGGATTAGTGTTTGATATTTCCCGTCTTTTGCTATGCTATATTTTCGGCTTTTATAACGCCATATCACACATGCGGGTATATCCTGAGACAACAACCCCTAGAGAATGGAACTGGCTACGTGGGTAGAATTCATACTGCCACCGACTCTCGTATGGATACCGGTTCAGGAAAGTATGAGCTTTGATCTATCAATATCTTCAGCACATCGTCACTCACATTTGTAGCTTCCGAGCCGGACTCAATTTAATATAAAAATATGGACCATATGTATGCATATGCTGCGTGCCGTCCCTTCTGAAACGGTTTCAAAACTCATAGCCAATTGTGGTGTGAGCAGAATTTTATTGGTAATTATGCCATCTAATATAGCACGAGCCGAAATAATGGTAAACAGCCTCTAATATTCCATTCAATAGATTTCGCTCTGACTCTACTATTTAACACGTTCAACTAGTTGAATACAAAGTAGGCATTTTATCGGCTGAAATTTCAGAACGATATTGGCATTCATGATAAATACGAGACAACCGTTGCCCGTCTGTTAATTATAAAATCTATTAGCTCAAAGCTGCTAAGTCTTTTGTAACTTTATTATTACCCTGTTACTAAGTGAAGATTGGAACCTGTGATGAGCACTGATAGGCACACTTGGAGAACCCAAATCACCACAACACAATAATTTTAAATATCCTATATCTACAAGTCTATTTATATTATTCTACAGGTAATCGGTGCTTAGTGACTTAACGATTTAGCGAAGTTCAACGACACAAAAATTAACATATTTCGGTGAAAACGTCTGAATTCTTTAATTATTTATCGGACGTGCTTCTGTCGGTTTTTCTTGTAAAGTAATCTATCAGTACACTACCTATAGACAGAAGAGCCAAATTCATACACTTTATATATATATATATATATATATATATATATATATATATATATATATATATACATATATGTATATATATATATATATATATATATATATATATATATATATATATATATATATATATATATATATATATACAGTGTGTCCCAAACTGTATGGCAATGTATTGCATGTTTTGTAGACTTTCATGCTCGTTCCAAATATGACTTGCATTTTGTCCTGCCTCTTTTCGCTTTCGAGTTATTTTGAAAAAAAAAATTGTCGATTTTTTTTTAATATCTAAGTAGGCGTTGATCTGACATGTCTAAGACTTGCATATTATCAGGACACTTTTTACAGAGTACCCTTTTTGTGCTATTCTCAACTTTGGATTGTCATTTGAATTTGAGCTACAAGTATCAACGTTTGTTTTTATTATGACAGCCATGTTTGATTCTTTGCTCATGTGATAGCCTGTGCAAAGAGCTTTCCAATGATATACAACATGCTTGAGAAATCTTGTAATTGCACTGACAATTTTGAGAAAAACCGTTTTGAGGATAGTAGGCTATGAAATCCAATACCAGAAAACAAATGACAAAAAAAAGTGTTCAAAAAGTAGTGGGCCTTGAAGTCTAACAATAGACTTCTACTTTCAACATAATTTTCTGTAATGATTTACGATTAAAAAAATAGGAACTTTGAGCACACCAATGAATCGGCCCATTATTGCAAATTATATTTTACATTACATTATCTTAAAAAATGTTATAATTTAATTAAATAGGTAAACCCAGTAAATAACTAAATTTACTAACAGAACTCAATAAAAATCAGATTATTGATTTACAAAGACACCTTTGAAAATTGTTTGATTTTTAGACGGAAGTCAACTGAAAAATAACAAGAAAGGTTGTTATGGATATAACACTATCGCGATAATTAAGAATATTGTCGTTCTTAATTATCTGAACAATTTGAAATGTATTTAAGATGTTGTTTAAAATCTTGTACTGAATACTTTGTTTCCTGTTTATTTTTTATATTATTCAACAATATCTTCAGTAATGAAGAATAGTTTGACATGTTGGAATGTTATATTCGTTCTTACCAAAATACTGAGGCAGCTGCAAATTCATATCAAAACAACTACACAGAAAGACGACAGCCAAACACCAAAATATTTCGCAGGATAGTGACCAATCTATTGAACGACGGTAGCTTCCACGCAAAGAAACTACCAATGCCTAGAAATAAAGAAAGAAATAATGCCGTCTTACAGGTTTCAAACGAAAAGTTTCCGCAAACTGTTCGGTTTTATTGTGAACAAATTGACGTTACAAAAAGTACGGTACACCATGTATTAGAACAATGTCATTACCATCCATACAAACCTACAATCGTACATGGCTTAAATGTTCACGATTACCCTAAGAGACTTCAATTCTGCAGATGGTATCAAGGACAATGTCAGCAAGATGAAAATTTTCATTTGAAAATAATATGGATTGATGAATCTAGATTTACAAATTGTTGTCAGTTCGTTACTTGCTGCTATACGGATAAGACGTAGTAATAGCGGTGAGGCTAATTTATAAATTTAAGCAGTATATTAAGGCTCATTTAAAATAGAAAAATTATAGTGTACATATAAAATAATTCTGGTTTTGTTTTTGGTGAGGTAACAATTATGTGATTCTGATATTTGTTATAAAATATTAATACAAATAAGTATTAAATATCAGGTACGCGATGGATGTAGATAGTGGTGGTCCAGAGCCACCAGATAAAGCTGATACGCTGGTAAGTGATAAACAAATAAATTCCTCAAACAACAACACTGAAAATATCTATAAAGAAAGCACTATTGATTTAAATAATAAGTATAAATTGAACGACAAAGGCCCTTTCTTTGTACATAACGAGCATAAGGAAAAAAACTAAGGTAGATTATATCCTGTGCGTGTTGGTCATTACATTAGAATAGATGAAAGTTATAAACAATTTATTTTAGGTATAAGAACGGTAGGGTACAATAAAGTGAAAGTAATACTCGATTCATATTTGGCAGGAAACAGGCTTGTAAATAATCCAAAATTATTAGAAAATAACCTAATTGCTTATATTCCAAAATACTATACGCAGGGTAAAGGAATAATAAGACAAGTCGTAACTTTTTTTGATAAGAAATACATCTTAGAAGCAATATAGCGCACCAATAATGTTGTTGTTGTAAAAAGGATGCAAAAAAATGTCACCAGCGAAGACGGGAATAAAAAACTTGTTAAAAGACAAATGGTTATAGTTGAATTTCTAGGTGACAAAATACCAGAAAGGGTAAAAATAAACGGTGTTAGTTTTGTAGTAGAATCATATATTTACCCTGTTGTCCAGTGCATGAAATGCATGCATTACGGGCACGTTTCCAGAATTTGTAAAAACAAAAGTCAAACGTGTAAAAAATGCGGTCAAATACATTAAATTAATGAAGAAATTTGCACCAACGATACGTATTGCATCTATTGCAAAACTAATGAACATCAATCAACCTATAGATTATCTCCAACTTACATAAAACAAAAAACAATGAAAAAATTATGTCTTTGCAAAATATCTCGTTTAAGGAAGCTGAAAAAATGAGTAATAAATCGTCATATGCCAAAGTAGTCACAAACAATCTTTTAGACTTACTTAATAATCTGGAGGATTTTCCTCTTTTGTCTCAGAATTCAAATTATACTCAAGATACACAAACACATAGAGGCACACAAGCAAACACATTTAGACGATCACAACGTATTCAACCCTTACGTAATATTGCTAATAACAACACTTATTCCACGTACACAGAAAACCTCTGCAACCACTCAAAAGCCCTAGTTCTCTAAATCCTGTGATAAGGTCAAAACTCACAAAAAGCTTCTACACAATCCCAGTCAAGAAAACCGTCAAGCATTTAACGACGCAAGAAACCGCTATGTCCGCATTCTTTCTGAGGCAAAAAACTCGTTTAATAACCACATCAAAAACAAAGTCCTCTTAAGCTCCAGCGGCAGCAAACCCTTCTGGACTCTTGCTAAATCTATTGGGAATAATTTCTACAAGAGCACGTTCCCACCTCTTGTCTCAGGGGATGAAATTGTTTCTACCGCCCTGGGCAAGGCTGAACTTTCTGCTTCGTTGTTCGCCGGCAATTCTACTCTCAACCCACCTCCAAATGTTCAACCACCAACAGTCCCCAATGTCGCGTATAAAATGACGGATATCATTTTCAAAACTAGAAAGGTACGAAAGATGCTCTCTTCTCTTAATACCAGGAAAGCCTCTGGCCTTGACGAGATCCCAGCAATTGTTCTCAAAAAATGCGCACCAGAACTTGCTCAATCGTCTGTTTCAGACATCTTACTATAGACCCTAGTAATTGGAAAACTGCTCGAGTACAACCCGTCCCCAAGAAAGGATCGAAAGCGCTTCCTAGCAACTACAGGCCTATTTCTCTCCTTTCAGTCATCTCTAAAGTGATGGAAAAGTATATAAACACCGAATTACTAAAATTTCTTGAAAAACACAGTCTAATCCACAACAGGCAGTATGAATTCCGTTAGCGCAGATCAACTGCCGACCTCCTTTCCTTTGTCACCCAGTCTTGGAACAAGTCTATGGAACTACAAGGTGAATCCCAGATTGTCCCTCTTGACATATCCAAAGCATTCGACCAGGTCTGGCACGCAGCGCTGCTTAATAAACTACCGGCCTATGGCCTACTACCAAAACTCTGTATGTGGACAGCAAATTTCCTCTCTAACCGGAGCATTTCTGTTGTCGTGGATGGCCATTTCTCTAAACTGTATCCAATTAATGCAGGAGTTCCTCAAGGTTCAGCTTTAGCCCCTACTTTGTTTCTTCTCCACATCAATGACCTCCTCTCTAGCACATCCAACCCAGTTCACAGTTACGCGGACGACAGCACCCTCCACTCCAATATACAATATTCTAAGCCTGTCTCTTTAGCCCAACTAGATGAGGATTGCAGACTCATGGAGTGTTCTATCTCCGTGGATCTCCAAAAAATATTAGACTGGGGAAGAAGAAATCTTGTACAATTCAATCACACCAAATCACAGTCTTGCTTTCTTACTCATAAGAGATACACTAGCCCTAGACCCATCACAATAAACAACCAAGTTATTCAAAGTAATGAGTCCTTTTCACTTGTTGCCATCTCTGTGGATCGAAATCTCAGTTGGCATCAACACGTCACATCAATTGCAGAAGCGGCTGCTAAGAAATTAGGTTTCCTCTTCCGGGCTCGCAAATACTTTTCACCAGCTAATCTCTATACTTTATATACTTCAAAAATAAGACCAAACCTCGAATACTGCTCCCACATCTGGGGTGCTGCTGCCGCTTCTACACTCGCTATCCTGGACTCCATTCAGAAGAGAGCTATACGTCTCATCGGTGACCCTACCCTCACCCAAAGGCTGCCATCCCTTGCCCACCGACGTGCCGTTGGTGACATCTCTCTCTTTTATAGATATCTGCACGGACACTGCTCAAAGGAGCTTTCTTCCATAGTTTCTCCACCTGCTGCCCCCAACAGATCTACCAGGGGAACAGAGCGAATGCACCCTTTTACTGTCCAGGTCACCAGACATAGAACATCTTGTTATGCCCGCTCTTTTGTCCCGAGGACTTCCAAGTTGTGGAACTCCTTGCCGGCACTTGTTTTTCCTTCTCCCCCGAACCTCCAAACCTTCAAGTCCATAATTAACAAGTTGCCTCTTTCCTCCTTGTCGACACCCACGGTACGATAGTATTTAGACTGTAAGCCCTCGTGGTGTGTTGTTGAAATAAAAAAAACTAAAAAAAATAATTAACTCAACTCATACGTTTACAAAGAAACGAGAGGCTTCAAAATCACCATCTACACGAAAGAGAAAAGACATCCCCACGGTGCTGCCCAAACCACATCGCGACGAGTATATGCAGCATAAAGATAAATTGGTTAATCAAATAAGCGAGTTTATTTTTCAATTTGTCAGTAATATTGTTCTCGATAAGAATTTAAGAATCAATAAACTTAAATTTAAAAACAGATTAGATAGCATAATTACCAATTATACAGACAAAGATAATAACTATGACGTGGACGACAATGACGATGGAGACCAATCAAATTAAAAAAGGTATTAATATTTTACAATGGAACGCTCGATCTATTTACAAAAATCAATCACATTTACGGAATTATATTTCTACAAATCTCACGGATATAATAATTATATTGAGTGAAAAATTTCTCAAGTCCAAACAAGCTAGTCCAATTTTCGCGGATACAATTTTCTTAGAAAAGATAGGAAGCAGCATAAAGGGGGAGGAGTAGCCATACTTATTTCTCAACAACTACAGTTTCAAGAGTTGATTGATATTACCCCACCTAACGACGGGACTGATGTATGTGCAGTGTATTTGGCTGAGCTTGATTTGATCACAGTTTCGATTTATAAACCACCAAATATAAATGTTAGCACGATGCAGTGGATAATTTTTTTTTCGCAATATGCAAATAATCTTTTGGTGTGTTGAATAAAAGGCCTTTTTCTTCCAAACAATTTTTTATTCCTTTTTCCCGACGCGTTTCGACCTTTCTAACCAGTCATCGTCAGGGAATCTAGAACTTACAACGAGTCGTGTCAGAAAAACTGAGTTTTCCGGTGGGCTACTTCTGCCTGGGTAAAATACAGAATACAAGGTAAAAATAAGGCGATATAAAGTTAACCTCAACACTAAGTTAAAAGCTAAAAAACTGTCTAACTATACAGCTATCTAAGATTAGTAGCATTAAAAGCAAAGTCATACACTATTACGGGCAACAAAATACAAACACAACTTGAACTGAGCTGTGAAAAAGGTAATTTTTGACCTTAAAAATTAAAAAAATTACAATAAATATAAATATAAAACTCCCAAAAGTCTTAAAAATCTCAAAAAGGCTAGCCCTTAGAAGGGTGGTTAAGCTGAATGTAATAATCGGAGTGAAAGCAAACAGCACAAACATTAGCAAGCCATGCAGCTAAGAAGAAACTTTCAGAGAATATTAAACCTATCAACGGAATAAGAGTGAAATAGAAGTGAATTTTTATCTTTTTTTATGAAACATAAAAACGCCAAGATGGTCATTTTACTTACTTGTCTATTGTTAAACAGGACTAAAAACTATACAGTTGGATATCCAAGGAATCTGCTTCATCTGTTGTTATAGGATGGATCCATCGAGTCAGGCGTGTTACTAACCCGAAGAGGAGCAACTCTTGTTGAAACCAAGAACGAATGTTGCTTTAACTTTCAAAATTTAAACAGACGTCTCTAATGGTGACGGGCATGGTCAGACCAAAACAGCAGGACGGAAGAACGGTCTCGAACCGAGAACGGAAATGACAACTGACAACTGACAGTAGTGACATATCGACTCGAAAATGCAAGGACATAAAAATCGAATGACATGTCTAGAAGCCACGGAGCAGAGCATCTCATAGAGTAAATTCACTCTAAGAAGTCTGCCCCGTGGCTTCCAGACCTGTTAATTTGTCAGGTCAAAAATTACTTTTTCACAGCTCAGCTCAAGTTGTGTTTGTATTTTGTTGCATGTAATAGTGTATGACTTTGTTTTTAATGCTTTTAATCTTAGATAGCTGTATAGTTAGACAGTTTTTTAACTTTTGATTTAGTGTTGAGGTTAACTTTATGTCGCCTCATTTTTACCTTGTATTCTGTATTGTACCTGGGCAGAAGTAGTCTACCGGAAAACTCAGTTTTTCTGACAATCCTCTTTGTAAATTCTAGATTCCCCTGAGGTTGACCGGTTAGAAAGGTCGAAACGCGTCGGGAAAATGGAATAAAAAACTGTTCGGAAGAAAGAGGCCTTTTATTCAACACACCAAAAATGTCAACGCCAAACATTTTGACGTTTAGGAATAATATATGTAAATAAAAATGTTATCTATTGTGGGGATTACAACGCCCACGACACCATGTGAGGGTCAATAAGAAACGATTCAAGCCGAACAGCTTTAGCTAATACGGTAGATTATGCAGGGTTGGTCGTAATGAATAACAAAGACTCGACTAGGGTGCCGAGACCGTTGGAATCCCCTTCAGTATAAGATATAACTTTTGTGTCACCCAGTTTGGCGACTGAGATGTCCTGGAACATATTAGACGATACCTTGGGATCGGATCATTACCCTATTATAATAGAACTTAATAAACAATATTATTATCAAACTAAAAAACCCTATCGCAAATGGAGGGAAGACACAGCAGGGTGGGATATGTTTTGGGACGTCTTGGACGTTGAGCTACGACCATGTTCAAATAAACATCATAAAAAATTCTCATGTTTTCTGGAAGCAATAAATAAAAGTGCAGCTAAATCAATAGAGCAAATAAAAGATTCTACCCAAGCAACAAATTAAGGCATGTAAACCAGCACTCGAGTCCAAATAACCTAACCAAGTTGTAATTTAGTAATAATTAACCAAAATGTTACCTTAATTGTCATAATGACTACAAATTTGGAAATGCGGCTCCGAACTAGCTTACTTTTGACTATTAAAATTACTCCAAAGTCAGTAACTTACAAGTAACTAAATTGGGAAAAAATTGGTTTAATTTTACTCATAAAATATACTTGAATATACTTTTGTGTTTCAATTCCAGAGTTGGTAATTTTTAGGTCGAAGTGTGCCCTAAATTGGACTGAAAATCGACTACTAAGTCCAGGTACCTGAAATACCTACTTTAAGGTAATTTATTACCTAATATTAACCTGCAATATGTCTCTGTGGTATAGTAAATTGGAGGTCTTCTTATGAAGTCCAGCTTACATATATATTACCAATTTCATTGCAATACAGCACAGGAAATATTTTAGGCACTGAGCTAACCTAAAATGGATTTCTGATCGGCTATAAAGTCATAATTACTGCAGAAATGGTCTTCCAAGTCAAATTGCCTACCTCAAGTTGAAAATACCCATAAAATCTGACTTGAAATAAAAATTGTCCTCAAAGTTCAAAGTGTACAGCAGTGAAATACATTTGTGAATCTTAAAGGTGTGTCAGTTGATAAACTTCATCAATAAAAGTTTATTCTTGTTGTTAATGTGCGTGCACCAGTAACAAATATAGTGTTTGAAACCAATAAAAGTTTACAGACATACTACAAACTATTATAGAGTAGTAAAGAATGCTCACAGAAAAATAGTGATAGATGCTGATCATTCAAAGTGGCTTACATCAAATCAGCACGGTTCCCTCTTCAATATAATACATCCATTTTCATTCCAAATGGAGTGAAGCAGTGGCAACAAGATCAGCTGTCATGTTTATGTTTATTTACTTATTTTATTTTGTTTCTATTTTCTATTAATGTCTATATATTATGGAATCAAAGACCAAAAGCACTGTATAATCATTCATATATGTCTCTTGGCTGTGCACGGATATAAGTAATATATATTTCTATACACGAAAATGTTTCATTTCTAATAGATTCAAACAAAATTCGTTTACCATATAGTTGAAATTCCCATAATATGACAAAATGCCTTCAAAGTTTGGTTAGTTTGCCCTGTCATTAGGAATTGTGACTTATAGGTAAAAAAACAGGGCAAAATTAACTTTCAGGTCAATAATGTTAGAAGGGCAGCCATATTAAATTAATTTTGCGGTATCCATCGTGATTGTATTGGAAAATGAAAAATAATTTTTTGTTAAATATAGTGTAATCAAATTTTAGTTCGATAAAAACATTAAATAATGATTGTATACCATGACGACAAGATAGCTTTGTGTTGTTCACATCACCAATCCTCCAAAATCAGAATTTCAAGAATTTTGAATAATTTTTTATTTGACTAATTTTATCTTTTATACGGGCGCTCGAATTTTATCGAAGTATCATCATAATGTTAACAGAAAAAAAACATAACCGCAGTGGGTTTTGTCTTTATACAGTGCGAATCACCTTTATCATTGTTACAAATATTTGAAGTAAGTTCTTTGATCATTCAAGATGTCATTTTTTGACAAAGATGGACAATATCTCTACTACTCTACTGTTTGTTTATACATACATAACCACAGATCCTGCAGAACCGAATAATGTCACATGCGTAGTTCGTTGTTAAGAACGTCACGGCACTCGGCGCCTAGATGTCAGATTCAAGTAAAGCGTAGCACATATTTACCAATATATTACGTCCATTGGCCCAATGTTGAATGAAAATGCCCTAAATATAACTAAAACGCCTTGGCCAAAACGCCTTGCTGGACCTATTATCGACTTCCATATTACTTTGACTTTATTCCCCACCTTGGTAATATACACTTAAATTTTACTTGAAAATGACCTCTGGTGATTTGGTCTCCGACCTATTGGTAGGGCGATTTTACGTCAATTTGACTTTAAATGTTGCTTGGGTAACGGCATCAAAACGAAAAGACCAGTGTGGTGGAACAATGAATGCTCATAAATAAATAATAAAAGAAAAACCCCCGTTGTCTTGTTTGGAAAGGGGTTAAATTAACACTCGTAGGTAGGCATTGCAGTACAATAAGCTGCAGTACGTTTCGTATGTAGTCATTTGCATTCAAATTTTTGCCAATAAAAACTATATGTGACCTGCTCTCATATGTTATCGCACCCAATGCCATCACCCTCCATACAAATTCTAAAGTTCTGCGTTCTCCACGTAATCGTCTTACACTTCTGCGACCATCGTGGGCCCAAAGACACAACCGGGACTCGTCAGAGAACACAACACGATTCCATTCAGCATTCCAATTTATTCTGCCCTTACATCACTCAAGCCGAGCACCATGATGTCGAAATGATTGTGGAAAACATAAAACTGGTCTATACGAATGGAGCCCAAAAGCACGTATTCTGCAACATATTGTTGCCATAGAGGCTCTCTGCTGCAAATGTCCCACCAACAGATTTCCACTCAACCGTGTTGTGGAAACGATGTCTTGTAGTCCGCAAGCCTCGAATGACGATCTTTCCGTGCTAAACCTGGTCGAGATCGTCCGGCTCCATGACGACGGTAATGGTATTCTACCTCAGACCACCTGGACCAACACCGTAACACTGTTCACACACTGCGTCCTATACGAACATAAATTTGTCTGATTGAAAAACCAGCCTTCTGCATACCAATAATGCGCCCCCTTTCGAATTCACCTAAATCATTGTAATTGTTCCGTAAACGGCGTCTAGGCAGAAAAAAAGAAATAATTTTTAATAAAGCAAAATTAAAAAGTGTACACCTGTAAAAATTATTTGTCCATATTGTTATCATTTCTTATCAGAGACAAAACAGGGTAGTAGATAAAATTCCATTGCAATTGGTCGACTCTTATTAAGTGTTCGGATTTTTTGGAAAGTCAGTATATAACATCTAGTGCAGATATAATATATTGACAACAGTAAAAACTCTGCTACAGAAACCCATAACACATGTGTCTAACCTAATTATTGTAGCAGTTGTCATGTAACTCTCTGATTTTATGAGCAGAGTATCTCACAAATGTTAAACAGCCATTAGGTTAGACATCTAAGCATGCTTATATGATTTAGGGTGATTTAATCCATGGTTGACTTTGACTTCATAAACGGATTTGTAGTCCAAGAACAACCACCACAAGGTAGTGAACGTGCCACGCCACTTTACGAACATTCCAATTCAGTTCCACTACTTTTAGTATGTGGAAGCTGTTGAGTCAGAGCTTTGTGCTCATACTCATAAGTTCCCTTCACGAATTACAACTTTTATCATCAGCATGAAAGTGAGTTACTCATACAAATGCGGCTTGGGTAGCACAATATTCAAAGAGTAGAGGGCTGCACTATATTACAAGCAGTGTCAAAGCTAAATTGCCAGCAAGTTCTTGGATATATGCAGCATTTGTGGCCACCTGGTGGTCGTAAACACCCGCTGCATGTAAACTATGCGAGTCGAATCCCGCGACATGCAGGCGCAATGCGGTATAAAGTGAGAACGTGTCGATTCGTTGCCAGGCTTTAAGTAGATAATCACTGAGACATGTAGGTATAAACATTGCTAAATTGATACCGCAATCTTCACAATATATATCTGCTCTTGCAGAAGTTCGCAATTTGGTGTTGAACCGTACAAGGAGCGCTAAAGACTAGCGGAACGTATAAACTTGCAGCCATCATTCCAAGCATTGGAAATTGTTCTGTAATAATGTTTGTATAATAAAATCAAAAGCCAGTTACTTGGCCGTAAAATCCAATAAACGGAATTGGTGTTGTACTTTACGAAAGGGTTGTGTTATTTTCGGGTAATAATTTAGTCTAACCTAAAGCTACTGGTTATAAATATACGGAATACCCAGCATTTGTTTGCCTTTATTCTAAATAAGCATGCTATGTTGTTTCAGAATTGGCACACTTTGTTTAATTAGCAAATAATTGAGTTTCATTTAAATACCAGTGTAAAGACAATTTATAAGCAGCACTTTATATTGTTAGTTCATTGTTTCTTGTAGATTTTTTGAGCCAGGGAAATAATTGATCAATTTTAACTGGAAATGTATTTGACTACCTCGGTTTATGAATTTCTGTCAATTCCTTAGAAAAATGTCACTAAATAAGGAGATTGAGACTTTCGAATTTTAAAAAAATGACTTCGAAAAGCGCGAACTAAGTACTCTAGAGCGCATAATCGGGATCAGTTTTAATTTATATATATATATATATATATATATATATATATATATATATATATATATATATATAGGGTGTACAAATTTTACGACAAAATTCGATAACTCCCTTTTAGCGAATTAAATAAAAATTCGCTAATGAGGAGATCTGTGTTTATATATATATATATATATATATATATATATATATATATATATATATATCTCTCTCTCCGACCGATAACTCAAAAAATAATGGACCGATCTTGATTAAATTTGGTGAGTCCCTTCCCTTTGCAAGTGGATTGGATAAATTCGTTAGCCAAGAAAATCGGACCAGGTTTTCCCGAAAAATTATGTGTTTTCTTTCTAAAAAAATTCATATCTCCGTAAATAACAAAGTAAGGGCAACCAAATTATAAAGAGTGAACTCTGTACCAAAATTTAGGTCTCTAGCTTTAAAGACAACAAAGTTATGGGCAGTTAAAGAAACAAATTTTGGAGTTTTCCTCAAAACGTCAAACTCGCAATTTTAAACGTCAAAATTGGCAATGTTTAGGCAAAGAATGTGAAACAAATTCCAATTGTGAAAAGAAAATGTTACAAGAAGAGTGTTCTGCAAACCCTTAAGTTTCAGATTCAACCGCCATTGCCCTTCATTTTACTAGAATATTTACAAAATATCCATTTCAAATAGAGCCTTCCTTTGATGCTTTGTCTGTCAGTTTAGTTAAGTTGGCGCCTTTTTGGATATTTATTTGTAGGTTTAGTGAAGTTTATGGTTTAACGGTCTATAATTTTTTTTTAGCTAATTTTCGTAGAACAAATTTGTTAATGCATTTTTGTATTTTTTTATCGAAATATGATGCGTTTATAAGAAAAAAATCTGTGCGCAGTAAGTGCGTTTTGGTAGCGCATTTTCGGATCCAAAAAACCCAAGAAAAATTTCTTGTTCACACCCCCCAAGGAAGTTACGGGACCAGGAGTGAATAGGGATGCTGGGCGGGGTAGGTAGTAAAAAGGAAATGTGAGCAGAAAATGCGAATAAAACGGACTTGAAAGTTGTCTTTTACACATCTTGAAGCCATATCCCCCTTAAACCCTGCCTACCCCGCACAGCACCCGTATTCCCCCAAAAAATTTCTTATTTACACTCCCCAATGAATTTACGGGACCAGGAGTGAGTAGGGGTGTATAATTTTTTTAGCTAATTTTCGTAGAACAAATTCGTTAATGCATTTTTGATTTTTTTATCAAAATATGATGCGTTTGTAAGAAAAAGATCTGGACACAGTAAGTGCGTTTTGGTAGCGAATTTTCGGTAAATTTGCAGTTTAGCTCCCGAACGCTTTTCAAAACACTGTTTTCAGAAACCTGCCTAGACCCCCCCTCGATCCACAAACCCCAAGAAAAAATTCTTGTTCACACTCCCAAAGGAAATTACGGGACCAGGAGTGAGTAGGGGTGTATAATTTTTTTAGCTCATTCGTTAATGCATTTTTGCATTTTTTATCGAAATATGATGCGTTTGTAAGAAAAAAAACTGGACGCAGTAAGTGCGTTTTGGTAGCGAATTTTCGGTAAATTTGCAGTTTAGCTCCAGAACGCTTTTCAAAAAACTGTTTTCAGAAACCTGCCTAGCCCCCTCTGAATCCACAAACCCCAAGAAAATTTCTTGTTCACACCCTCAAGGAAGTTACGGGACCAGGAATGAGTAGGGGTGCATAATTTCCTTTTTGGCTAAATTTCGTAGAACAAATTCGTTAATGCATTTTTGCATTTTTTGTCGAAATGCGATGCGTTTGTAAGAAAAAACTGGACGCAGTAAGTGCGTTTTGGTAGCGAATTTTCGGTAAATTTGCAGTTTAGCTCCCGAACGCTTTTCAAAAAACTGTTTTCAGAAACCTGCCTAGGGCCCCCCTGAATCCACAAACCTCAAGAAAAATTCCTTGTTTACACCCCCCAAGGAAGTTACGGGACCAGGAGTGAGTAGGGGTGCATAATTTTTTTTAGCTAAATTTCGTAGAACAAATTTGTTAATGCATTTTTGCATTTTTTTATCGAAATATGATGCGTTTGTAAGAAAAAAATCTGACGCAGTAAGTGCGTTTTGGTAGCGAATTTTCGGTAATTTGCAGTTTATCTCCCGAACGTTTTTCAAAAAACTGTTCAGAAACCTGCCTAGCCTAGTGTGGTCCTATTACATGATCACCTACAATTCCGTCCCAAACATTTATGGACCACCTCGATTGGCTATGTGGATTTAATGTGTGGTAATAGTGCAGATTGTACCTATTTACTCCCACACTCCTATGGAATGTTGCTTCGCCCCCAAACAAAACGAAGTCGAAGAAACTATTATGTTGATTAATTTTATCTTTAGCCCATTCACAAAATCTCAATCGTCTTTGGAAATTGCTGTCAAGTAGTTCCTGGTGCATCTGAACGCGAAAATGATGCATTTTATATAGTGACAGGATTCTTTGAACCGTATCGTGGCTAATGTCTTGTTGCAATGCCATTTTTGGTATACTTATGTGCGGATCCTCAGCAACGCTCAGTAATACTTTGAATTGGTTTTCTTCAGTAATTGCAATTTTTGTTGATTCCTTTTTCTCATACATTACTGAACCTGTCCGGTCAAAATGGCCCATCAATCTTTTCAGAGTCATTTTATTTGGTTCTCGTCGCTCTGGATATATTTGTCTCTTATGGAAAGTAAACAATTCTTCTCGCATTCTCCTAGCATCTAAATCAGGTCTGTTAATTCTCGAGAGGAAAAATTTTCACTATTCATCATGTAATAAATTGTTCTACTTTGTTATAACTTAAATAAACTACACGCGCAAATACAACAAACAATAAAAATGAAAACTCACACATTCATCTATCAGTTTTTCCAAACGTTACTATGAGATGTTAAATTTATCTGTCAATTCGAATTTCAATAAATGTCTTCAATTATCTCATCAATTACTGAGTCTATGTATAGGAATCCCTAACAAAAAGTAAAGTAGAATAATACAGGATTGCATCTATGATATAAAATACAGGCTGTTCTATTTAGATTAAGAAAATAAAAGGTCCGAGTTTTAAATCGCCCTGTAGACAAACCACAACTCAGTGAACGAATAACGACAAAGGCTGATATTACATTATACTCCAAAACTCAAACAGTCAATAATTACTTTTTTTCTATAATGTGTATTCATATACCGGGCTTTGGATATCGCATGAATTTAACACAAAACGATCCATATCTCCTAAAGTACCCTGTATAATGTAGTAAAAACGTAAATAGAAGATTCGGGAAGATGTGAGTTATCTAAAAATATAATAATATACAGGCGTTCCAATTAAAATAAACATGTGTTTTATTCGTACCTGAATTACAAATCATCCTGTATAATTCGAAATAATTTTAAATTGTGTATCTTAGCTCCCTGTATCACATTTGCGCAGAGAAAATTTTGTTATCTGTAACAAAAAGGGAGTTACCGATCTTTGTCGTAATATTGGTACACCCTGTATATATATATATATATATATATATATATATATATATATATATAAATATATATATGTATATATATATATGTATACATATATATATATATATATATATATATATATATATATATATATATATATATATATATATATATATACATGCATACACGGTGTGTCTTTTTTTTCAAACCTTTTATGATTTTTGAAATTTTTTATAAGTGTTAGATTAAGGATGCGAAAGGCTTGAACTTTGCGGAAAACATATATTTTTAATATCCTTGGAGAACTAACATAGGTTGTCTTTGAGAGAGATCTTAATTCCGAATAAATTTATTTTTATTCATAACTTTCATAAAATCAACAGTTTTTGAGATATTTGTTATTTTTTTAATACAAGTACTGGGCACTAGGTTCTTTGTAATATTTTAAATAAATAAATGGATACTACTAAACTACCGTAGTAAGATTACTGTAAAATGACCGGTTTTGCCGGAACCCACTGAATGTTTTTTAATTAGATTTAGTTTACGATGAGGAAGATCATACATTTTAGGCATTTCTTAACTACAACCATATGCATGAAACTCAAATTGTATACAGATAATAGAAAAATACTGGATGTATGATTGTATGGTGGAAGGTAAATTCACATTAGGAACTATTGGAAGGCTTTTGGAAATGACGTTTACATCATATTCACTTTTATACATAAAAATTTAAAGTAGGATTTAAAAGTGCATAAGGTTTTAGTGTATTTTTTCGACTTTAAAATTTTGAAAAAATTCCTTCAAATGAGCTCGAACTAGGCGCCCTAGAACTCATATCCAGGATCAGTTTGAGTTTTTATATGTTTATATATAAATAAGTAAATATATATATATATATATATATATATATATATATATATATATATATATATATATATATATATATAAATATAAATATATATATATATATATATATATATATATATATATATATATATATATATATATATATATATATATATATATATATATATATATATATATATATAAGGAGAAGGGTTAAGGGCAAAGTCGCAAGGAGACAACCGCATACACGTGTTTAAAGCCTATTAGCCATCATCAGTACGGTATAGCCAGGTGAAGATGGGATCATTCTGGATGAAGATGCAAAAATTCACGGAGTCACAACAGGCAACCAGTGCACATTTGCAGCAACATTTGGAAGACCCTCAATCCGTGGAAAACGACCAAAAAAGCTACGGGGGCAAATAAATCACCTGCGTGAGCATCCGGAGCCCAGGAAGTTATACTAACTATAAAAGGATTTATAACATGGCATTTCTGTACTATACAAGGGGAAGGGTTAAGGGCAAAGCCGCAAGGAGACAACCGCATACACGTGTTTCAAGCTTATTAGCCATCATCAGTACGGTATTTTTGCATGTTTATCCAGAGTGTTCCCATCTTCACCTGGCTATACCGTAGCTTCTTTGGTCGTTTCTCTCGGATTGACGGTCTTCCAGATGTTGCTGCAACTGTGCACTGGTTGCCTGTTGTGACTCCGTGAATATTTGCATCTTCATCCAGAGTGTTCCCATCTTCACCTTGCTATACCGTACTGATGATGGCTAATAAGCTTGAAACACGTGCATGCGGTTGTCTCCTTGCGGCTTTGCCCTTAACCCTTCTTCTTGTATAGGACAGAAGTGCCGTGTTATAAATCCTTTTATAGTATATATATATATATATATATATATATATATATATATATATATATTTGTTACTTATGGAAATGCAAAAGTTTTCAGAGAAAACACAACATTTTCCGTGAAAAACTGGGTCGATTTTCCAGGTTAACAAGCTCGTTCAAGCCATTTGTAAAAGGAAGGTACCCACCAAATTTCACCGAACTCTGCTGTTTACTTTTTGAGTTATCGGTGTGAGACCTTTATATATATATATATATATATATATATATATATATATATATATATATATATATATATATATATATATATAACATTTTCCGTGAAAAACTGGGTCGATTTTCCAGGTTAACAAGCTCGTTCAAGCCATTTGTAAAAGGAAGGTACCCACCAAATTTCACCGAACTCTGCTGTTTACTTTTTGAGTTATCGGTGTGATACCTTTATATATATATATATATATATATATATATATATATATATATATATATATATATATATATATATATATATATATATATATATATATATATATATATATATTGCTCGTAGGTGACTTATATAAGTTTGTTACCTGGGAAAATCGCGCTAGTTTCTCCGGAAAAACAACGAAAATTTTTATCTTCAAAAACAACAACGCTATGATAACCAAAGTTAAAGTGCCAAAATGTAGAGATCAAATTTAAAACTAAAATAAATTATAGGCATTTTATCAAAGAAAATTTTGGTTGCCGCTGTAGGTAAAATATTGTGTGTGGTAAACAAAATCTATTAGATATTACAGGCAAATCTAATTTTTCCTTCGGCTTATATAATCTTCATAAAATATTTCGCGTAATCATTTCTATAAAAATTCACAACCTACCATAACGCTGCATCCAGCCTTTTTTCCACTATTTCAAAATATCTAAAAAAGTTGTAGTGATGGCAAGAAAATAACATATAGACAAACAACAGATAAAAACATTTTACTAGAAAACTGGACTATTTCTTCCTCGCGCTATTTACGTAACTTAATTTCAGTAAGCTCTGGTAGGATTACGGATATGTATAAAAAGAACTCATAAAGTTTACGTTGAGCGGCGAACTGTTTAGTTTTAATTATTTTCTCTCAAACTTTGCACACCTTCATAATTAAAATTGGTCCCGGTTTTTGTAGCATGCACTTCAAACGAAATGCGAACTAGTAAAGTCACTCGAGCTCCAGAGGCATCGCAAAACACCAGTTCAAAGATTCAAATTACGATTTTGCTTAGCAAAAGAATGAACACCGTTTCTTTTAGCAAACGCAAGATATTTATTTAACTGAAATATATTTTAAGTTCTTTTGATATAAAATGTGTGCTCATTACAAATAAAAACTCCTCTAACCCACATTATTCTTATACAAAAACTGTACTTTTTAGCGAATTTTTGTAGAAAAAATACGCTTATGAAATTATCCCTACTTTTGAATCTTGTATAAATGTCATCAAATGTGAATGAGCCAGAACCCACATGCGGGGTCGGTTTAAATTTTTAGAGAATTTTAGTGAAAAAATTGCTATTGAGGAGATGTTGATGAGGAACTTCTAAATTAAAAAACAAACGAGCACGAACCAGACCACCTGAATGAATTGTTTGTATTGGAAAGGTTCCTGTAGTCATTATTTTGAGAAATACTTGATTCTCGGGTTGAACTAAGTATTTCTGGTTCTAGGGGTTCCAGTTTGCGCTCATTTAAAGAAATCTTATCAAAATCGAAAAGTCGCGCTCTGCTCAAGGGCGAATTTTTTCTACGAAAATTCGATAAAAATTATTGGATATTAAACCATAAACTCTACAACTAAAGCTACTGCCAAAGCATTAGAGAAGAACGGTTCTATTTGAAATAAATTTTCTGGAAATATTTTGAAGCCGGAATTTAAGGGTTTGCAACACACTTCTTGCGACGTTTTCTCTATATAATCTGTATTCGTTTCAGGTCTTTGCATGACAGTTGCCAATTTGAAGTTCCAAATCGCGACATTGACGTTTTAAGAGGAAAAACTATAAAACTTTCGAACCAATTTTATGTTATTTCTTGGCCTTTTTGCGCCAAGAAAACTTAAGCTATGCCTGCGTTATACAACCAACTTTGTTATCCACACAAAATATTTTGTTTTTGTGAGTTTCTCTCGTCATCAGTTTCACCCAAATTTTTTTTAAATCCCTATAACTTTTTTCTCCTAACTTTCAGATCTAAGTTTTAGTACATAGTTTACTTTTTATGGTCTAAACCTCCGTGCCTAATTGGTTTCCCTAACTTTGTTATTTTGGGAGATATTTAAAAAATTTCCGAAAGAAAACACAAAATTTTCCGCGAAAAACAGTGCCGATTTTCCTGGGTAACGAACTTATCCAAGCCATTCGCCAAAGGAAGGTAGTCACCAAATTTGAGTCATCGGTGTGATATATATATATATATATATATATATATATATATATATATATATATATATATATATATATATACACACACATATATGTGTGTGTCTTTATTCACTGAATTCCAAACACATACTGCGATTAAAGTCGGATAACTAAATACTGATAACACCAAATAATTATATCTCTAATTATGTAGGGAGCGAGTAATCACCTTTCTTGTGGTACAACAATCAAGTTCCTGAAGTCTTAGAGACAAATGGGCTTTGTATTTCATGAACTATATCATTGTAAAAAATTAAAAATATTTTTTTACTCTCCTAAATATAGCTGTATGCGTCTCGGGAAACCTATAAGAATAAAATTTCAACATACCTTATGATATAACCGAAAGATTTCGATGGAATACCTTTCGCATTATAATTGCGATGCTTGATTCACATTTTTATGGGATTCTATAAGATAACATTACATATCATATTTTTTATAATCGTCAAAAGATGTATTTGTGGTCATATCACCTTAATTAAATTGAAACTCACAATGAACGAAGAAAATGAAAAAAACTGATGACTTTTGTGGTAAGGTAAGTAGAATAATTTGGTAGGTAAAGCAATGAAGCCTGTGTATTTAATTTTTATTTTATTTTCTATTGCCTGCTGTGCAATTTAAATTTTATTTTAGGACCATTTATTTTAGGTTATCTTTAAAGAAACAGACAATGCGTTATATATATATATACATATATATATATATATATATATATATATATATATATATATATATATATATATATATATATATATATATATATATATATATATATATACAGGCTGTTTCAAAAAACATGCACCCTCGCTCGTGGGGCAATTCCTTACTAAAAAATAAAAAAAAGTTACTGTGCACATGGGCCCGGAAACGCATAGTTTCCAATATACAGGGAGTTGAATTTTAATTTTTTTTTAAATTTTTTATAAATAATTTCAAAACCACTGGATTGATTTTAATGAAACTTGGAACTTGAAAGTGTATTATGAAAGTGCATATTTTCAAGTGAAAATCTGCTTCCAACTGCGTCAGTGGCGTGCGTACGGGGCAACTGTAAAAATTCATTTGGGACAAAATATGTGCGCCAGTGTCTTTTTCCAATTTTGATACATCAGTTATGAAGCTTATTACATAAGCCACAAAAGCTACCTCTTGGTATTTTTTCGTTCAGGGTATCCCCTAGGAGATATGATTAGTTTTATAAAAAGGGGCAAAGTACCGATTAGTCGGCGTAATAATAATAATAATAATAATAATATATGTTTACTGCAACCATAAGAATATGAAAAACAAAACATACAGTAAACATTACAGCAATAAACGTGCAAATAACTAACCTACGTAAAACTTATTGGTGATAAACATTAAAATGAATATTACAAACATTGATAAAGAATGATAAATAAAAAATAAAAAAAAAATGAAAAAAGTAATCGTAAAGACACCATGATTTTTCCAAACTCTTGTTTTTTGTACATTATTCAATTGACTTTAATAACAAAGCTAAAGAAAATGTTGAAAGTGACCACCATTAGCGTCGTTACGATTATTTAACCTTCTGCGCAAAGATCTTCTTACTCTTCTGCAAATATTTTGATCTTCTCTAATGCTGTCAAATGCATATTCTATTCTTCCCAACAATTCTTCTCGTGTATTTACTGGTGTTTTATACACTATTTCTTTTAAATGACCCCACAAATAAAAATCGAGAGGATTCAGGTCCGGAGATCGAGGTGGCCATGACACCGGACCTCCACGACCAATCCATCGGTGACCGTATGTGTTGGCTAAATATGTTCTTACAACTGCTGCAAAATGTGCGGGCGCACCATCATGCTGGAAACACATTGTACCATTTCTCATAAAAAGCGGTAGTAACAACGACAAATCATTTTGTAAAAAGTTTAAATATGATTCATGGTCAAGACGATTCGGTAGAACAACAGGACCAATTATGTGATTTTCAATAATAGCAGCCCAAATATTGATGGAAAATTGATACTGCGAATTGGCAACTCTTAGAGAGTGTGGGTTTTCATCGGCCCATGTACGTAAATTGTGAAAATTTACGATACCTTTTTGCGTAAATGACGCCTCATCAGTAAATAGTACACGTTTAGAAAAATGTTGGTCGTGCCTAAGTTTGTTTAAGAACCACTGACAAAACATTACCCTTGGTTGAAAGTCTCTGGGTAGAAGTTCCTGGACACGTGTAAAATGATAGGGATATAAACTTTGATCCTTCAGAGTTCTGTGAACTGATGATGCCGAAATATTACCCAGTTCGGTGGCAATAATTCTCGTACTTGTACTAGGATCACGTTCAACTCTATTTAATATTGCCTCTTCAACTCGTACAGTTCGGCGGTATCTTCTGCGTCCAGAGTCAGCTTTTAAAGGTTTTAAAGAACCAGTTTCTCTCAAATGTCTTACAATACGTGGGAAAATATTTTTGTCAGGAATTCTTCTTTGCGGATAAGTTTCCTGATAAACTCGCACTGCTTGTCTAGCATTTTGATTTGTTTGTCCATAAATTAACAACATATCAGTCAAATCCGCTGAAGTGTACTTAATGAAAACCATCTTGAGAGGAGGAAATAATATTAATGAGCAGCTCAGTATCAACACATAACTAAAAACGAAAATACTGCACCGTATCAAAATTTAAAGAATAGCACGAAAACTCTTTTGACGCCTACAAAGCACTTCAAAATTGTAGAATTTAGAGAACTGTCAAAAATTATAGTTTCATGGCACTTTACGATTACTGTTTTCATTACTCCAACGAATCGGTACTTTGCCCCTTTTTATAAAATTAATCATATCTCCTAAGGGATACCCAGAACGAAAAAATACCAAGAGGCAGCTTTTGTGGCTTATGTAATAAGCTTCATAACTGATGTATCAAAATTGGAAAAGGACAGTGGCGCACATATTTTTCCCCAAATGAATTTTTATAGTTACCCCGTACGCACGCCACTGACGCAGCTGTAAGTAGATTTTCACTTGAAAATATGCACTTTCATAATACACTTTCAAGTTCCAAGTTTCATTAAAATCAATCCAGTGGTTTTGAAATTATTTATAAAAAATAAAAAAAATTAAAATTCAACTCCCTGTATATTGGAAACTATGCGTTTCCGGGCCCATGTGCACAGGAACTTTTTTTCTTATTTTTTAGTAAGGAATTGCCCCACAAGCGATGGTGCATGTTTTTTTGAAACAACCTGTGTATATATATATATATATATATATATATATATATATATATATATATATATATATATATATATATATATATATATATATATATATATATATATATATAAAAATTGAAAGTGACCCCGGATATTGGTTTAGGAGTCCCAGTTCGCGCTCATTTGCAAAAAATTTTTCAAAATTCAAATGTCGGGATCTCCCCATTAGTGATTTTTTTCTACGAAAATTCACTAATTGAAGATAAGAAAATATTTTCTTAGGCGTGCAAGCAATTTCTTAAAAATATTCCAAAAGGCGTATTCCAGATAAAAGTATCCCCCGCACAAACCATGTTACACCTTATACGAAGAAACAATGCAACAAATGAAAACAATTATTGGCAATAATTATACACATATGTGTATTGCCAATAATTAATAGTTAATAACACACCTATAAAATAATAGGGCTCTCGTAGCCAGACTCCTAGAAAATTGTGAGATGTGCAACGTATTACTTTATAGCTGTGTTCTCGCTGCAATTAGTATACCGTACTGAGGAGCTCTAATTAGACCGAAACCGGTCTGCGGTTCTAATGATGGTAAGAATACTTGTGGCATTAAATACATTGTCCCTATATCAGGAAACAAATGGAAGAGCGCTGACAATTTACTAAATTGTTAGTTGGTTGTACACAGTCTCTATTTTATAACATTTTGTGTTATTTTAAGCTGTCGTGACAACATACCACCTGGTTTCGCACTGAGATGACGGCCCTGTCGTACATCTCACAATGTTATAGGAGGCTGGCTGCCATAGCCGTATTACTTTATAGTTGTGTTCTCGCTGTAATTAGTATACCGTACTGATGAGGTCTAATTAGAGCGAAACTGGTTTGGGGTTTTAATTATGGTGAGAATGCATCTAGCCGTACATACATCGCCTTTATATTAGGCAGGAAATGCGCCAGGGATGACAATTTGTAAAATTGCTAGTTGGTTGTATACAGGCTCTATTTTATACCATTCTGCGTGTTTGATTACGTTTGTACTCATGTACCACATTTTATTTGTTTTTGTGTCTTGATTAGCTCGTAGGACCTGATTATGTTTTGTTAAATTAAACGCTGATTTTAGTAACACTTAACGTTTAATAACAACTGTAAACCTATACAAAATTACTTATATTATGGTATACTTTAGAGTCCACGAGAACTCTACGAAATGAATAGTGATTAGGTTCATAAGCGTGTTGCTTGTTTCGAGTCTATATCGAATTTTCCTGCGCTTTCTACCTGAGATAGGTTATCAGACGTATGGTCAATTGTAAACAAGAAATGACCCTTGTTGGGTTATTCATAACCATGTTTAAAATTGCATTGTACAGATGGTAAATATCATAACAAAGAAGGCTACTAAGAAATATGTAAATTTTAGAGGTCTAATCCTCCAGACGAGACGCCATAACACTGTGTTATTTGAAGCTGTCTTGACAACATAACACCTGGTTTCGCATTGAGATGGCGGCCCTGTCGTACATCTCAGCTTGTTGTTGTAGGCAGGCTGCCATAGCCGTATTACTTTATAGTTGGGTTCTCGCTGTAATTAGTATACCGCACTGATACTATCTGCTTCCGCACCAAGATAGCGATCTTACAATGTTATAGTTGAATATACACCTTTTTTGTATATATATATATATATATATATATATATATATATATATATATATATATATATATATATATATATATATAAATCCATACGGTATTTTCTTCAAACCTAAATGAGATTTTTGAAAATCGTTCTAGGTGTTAGATTAGGGACGCGAAAGGCTTGCACCTTGTGGAAAAAATAAATTTTTATTATCACACACGTAGATGGCGCTGCTGTGCAAAGAAACTTTTCGATTCTCAGATAATTGAAACTGGTTGCGCTTGATAGATAATTATATTCTTAAGAAATTCATAACTTGCATTTTTTATATGTTTGAGGTTAAGTGTAGCATTGCTGAAAAGATAAAAACCTCTGTAACTTTTTTAACACAAGTACTGAACACTGGGTACTGTGTAATATTTTACGTAATTTAATGAACACTAGTAAACCGCCGTAGTCAGGGCACTAGACATCTTCCGGTTTTACCGAAAATGACTAATTTTTTTTTAATTCAAATAGAACAGACTGTAATTTTTACGGTAAGAGAAATCTGACATTTTAATCAGTTTTTTAAACACAACAATATGTGTAAATTGAATTTGTAGAGAGATAATGTAAAAATACTATGATGGAAAGTAAGTTCACATTAGGAGCTATGGGAAGGATGTGAGAAATGACGTTTCCATTGTATTAACTCTTATAGATATAAATTCACCCTTATAGTAATAAATATCGATATATAAAAAATCAACAAACGAGAAAGTAATTTAAAAAAATTGCGATTAATGACAATAAAGTCGAATAAGTACACTTGGAGAACACCCAAATCACCACAACACATATTTCAGAGACCTTACGATCGTTTCGTTGACAAAGTTAACATCTTCAGAGGAAGAAAAATTCTACAAAAATTCTCCAGGTGTACTTATTAGTGCTCATCACAGGTTCCAGTTTTCACATAGTGAATAAAGTCGAAGCCATACCACCTTTTATCACCAGAGATATAAATTCAATAGGTAGTAGGTTTCAAAAATTCATAATTTTTTATCGTTTCACGCAGTTTATGGTACTGTTTATCGAAGAAAATTTTACAGCATGCCTTAGACAAGAAGTCCGAGACTTAAATAAAAAATTCAAACAAATAGGAAAAAACAATAAAACGAGATTCTAAAAACATTTGCAAGCTTATACGCAAACTCAAGGGATCAGGGCAGTTTTAAGAAACAAAAAGTTCTAGGACAAACTGTAACATCTGATCAAAACGTAGCACGTATTACAGATGATCAAAAGTTCCCATCATGCCTTTCCAAAGGATTTTGAAGAGAAGAAAGTATTGTTCTTATAAGTTATCTTCTACGTCATTTAAGATCTGTTGATGAGCAGCGCAAGCTCAGTTATCAGTGCTTTATGAGGAGAATAATAACTTATTCAATGATATTTTATGGATTTATACACGATGGGGCACCTTCTCATGATATAATCACGGTACAAAACTATTTAGATAAGCAATTTTCTGGAAAGTGGTTGAGTAGTAATGAAGTTATCAGCTGGCCAACTCGGTCTCCTGATTTTTTTGTGGAAAACCTAATGTGAACTTACCTTTCATCATACATACAGTATTTTTCTATCATCTGTATACAATTTCAATTTTAGACATATAGTTGTATTTTAAAAAAATGCTTAAAATTGTATGATCTTTCCAACTGTAAAACAAAATAAAGTTTGATGCATTTGAATTTAAAAACCTTTGTTATTTTAGGCAAACCGGAAATTGCACACTAACCTCGCCACAGTGGTTCAATGGTATTCATTTAACTGTGGAAAATATTGTAAAGAACCTAGTGTCCAGGACTTGCATTACACAATTTTGGAGGTTTTTATCTTGCAAGAAATGCTACGCTGAACCTCAAATACCTAAACAAAATGATTGATTTTATTGAAGTTAGGAGTAGAAAAATTTTTATATGGATTTCAATTCTCTATCAAATGCAACCTATTTCAATGATCTGAGGATCGAAGAGCTTCTTTGCTTAGCAAGTCCCTATACAAAATTATTAAAAGAGAACTTGTTCTGTATTATTTACACCGCTTTTTGATAAATTATTTGAATATTTTTTGAACTTTATTTTAAATTTTACCCTTTACGTAAATTCAATGAAGCCATTGATGTTAGTAAATGTATAATTTATTCAATGAACTTAGAAAACTATTTTTTAGAGGACACTTTTTTCCCATAAATATTGAATAATTACTTATTTGGAGCCTTTATAAATAAATATAATTGAGCAATTACCCTTGTTATGACGAGAATCTTATTCTATATAACCAAATTACCTGATTTTTTTAACACAGTTGATTATCTTTATGAAACAACAGCAACATGGATCCTGATCAAAATGTAAGTAAATTTAAATTCGCTATACTTTGGGCCATCTGTGAGTGTCCTGAATACCTTTCTGTTTGAATATTCTTTGCTTGTAACTGTATTTCAATGGTATATATATAGATATATATATATATATATATATATATATATATATATATATATATATATATATATATATATATATATATATATATGTATGTATGTGTGTGTGTGTATATATACAGGCATGTTTTCTGTTTTGCCAACTAACATCGCATTGTTTGCATCTATATATGTAGCCTTAAGCTTAAAACTACCTAATTTGTGACATCTGTACACACACCGTATTTGATGACAGGTCAATATTAACTTATTTTGTACTTATACTTACCTTAGCATCACACTTTCTAGTTTCACGTATTTACTATTCTGAATTCTATAAATTTGAATTTCTGAGAGCCATTTGCCTCTGACAGAACGTTAAAATTTTACTTTTCATGCGATTTAAAACCTGTAATGATAAATAACGCCGTCTTTCTCACTGTTAAAGGAGCACCAAACTTAAATGAAAAAGACATCCTTTTAGTAAATTTTTATTTAAAAGAATTCACTAATAGAGAAAGATAAGTTATATATATATATATATATATATATATATATATATATATATATATATATATATATATATATATATATATATATATATTACATACAGACTTGGAGACTACTTCTCTGGCTTCACTGTTGGTTTTCGTTGGTGAAGGACGTAGCCAGCGCGTAAGCTAACTGGAGCAAGTGGCCCTTACGAATTCTGGATGTTCTAGGATGTTCTTCAACGTTTCTGTGACTTATAGTTTCGCTGCTTGACAGCATTCTCAGACAGATTAAAATTTAATTAGTACGAAATCATGACAACTACAAATAAAGATCTGTTGCTATGTTATGATATGATATTTTGATCAAAAAATTTATCAAAATGAAAATAAAAAATGAAACACAGATGACAGATGAGGCTTTTAAAAATGTCTACGTGATGTATGTCAATATTTAACATAAAAATAGACCTCGCCTATAATAACTATGATAACATTTACAACAATAAAATAACTAAACAATAACAGTATAAAAGCAGTCTCTATACAACGAAAATATCGACATACATCAACTCATTATCTTATTACAAGTTTTTTGAAAGAATAGTTAAATTTATTTTCTTTGAATTATTTAATTAGAAAGAAGAATATCCAAGAAAGGGGAATTCATTAAATCAGTTTGCTCGTTTAAAACAAAGTAGCTATTGTCGTGTGTGTGTGCTTTTTGACTTCCAAAGCTTCAAAAAAGTCTAGTTGTCATTATAAAAATGTTGTGGTTGTATGTGGTTATTTACTGTAGGTCTATGTTCGGTATCAATAATATGTTTTGCAAATGTAGATTTGTCAGCGTGCTTATTTCTAAATGCAGAAATATGCTCTTTGTATCGGGTGTTAAAATTTCTAGAAGTTTGACCTATGTAGATTGCGTTACAATATGTACAAGCTAATTTATAAACTCTAGGTTTTGTCAGGAAATAAGATTTTTCTTTAGCGTTAAATAGTAAATCACGCGTCGTGTTGTAAGATTTAAAAGCTACTTTTGTATTTGTACAGGTATTTAAAATTTTTGAAATGTTTTCCGAAATGGTTCCAAAATAAGTTATCGAAACGTATCTGTTGTCTCCTTTGTCTCTGATATTTGGATAAATTAAATTAATCGCTAATTTGTATTCTTTTCTCTCGATCATTTTATCTATTATTTTAACAGAGTAGCCATTATTAAATGCTGTTTGCTTAATTATTGAAATTTCTTTTTCAAAATTGTTTTGACACATAGGTATTGAAAATACACGATGTTTGTAGCATGTATTCTAAGATACCCCCTAGGGAATGTTTACCTCTATTAGGAAACGTTTTAATAGAAAAGAACGTAAATGTCATAAAAAGACAAGAAATAATGAATCTTTTTAACGAATGTATAAAACAAAACTATTTTAAATTTAATAATAAAATTTATATGCAAAATGAAGGTTACATTCGGCAGTTGATCTGCGGTGACGAAATCCATACTGCCTCTCATGGATTAGACTGTGTTTTTCAAGAAATTTTAGTAATTCGGTGTTTATATACTTTTCCAAGTTGAGCCACTTGAGCTTATTGACAATAGTAAGACCTCTTGTTGAACTGATCAATCGAGCTTTGCAGTGCTCCGATAGGCGCTTGTTGAAGGGCCATCACAATTCGGTCTAGCAACTGTTCCAATTTAGCAGGCCGATCGTTGTAAACAACGCTTTTCGGATGCGTCTAAAAATTGTGTGTAGACAGATCTGGATACCTACCTGGTCACTCAGTGAGTCCTCTTCTGCATATACATCGGTTAGAAAATATCACATTAAGGCATTTCCTTACCATTCGATTCAAATCAGGGAGTACACCATCTTGTTGGGGTAGGTATTGAGGAAATCAGTTTGAAACAATTATCTGGTACTGAGTGCAATATCTCCTCGTAATAATCTTAGATAGCGTGAAACCGCTAAAGTTCCTTCAAAAAAGAAAGGTCCATGACTGGCTTACAATTCCGGCCCATGCGTTCAGTTTTTGGGGACATTGGGTATGAATTTCTTCCATACAATGGTGGTTACTGTCAAAACAATATTGACAATCGTGCCTGTTTACACTATTATTAAGGTAAAAGACTGCACCAGAGAAAACAACGTAATTTAGAAAATCTCTACTTTGTTGAATAATCTTAATTACTTGTTCACAAGATTCGATCCTTGTATTTGAATCATCTGCAAAAAGTTCTTACAGGTTATGATCCTTATAGCAAAATGCTTTTTCTGGTAAAAAAAAGCCGCTCTACAAAACGTCTGGAGTTCTCGTTCGTTGTAGCAGGTTCCAATGCAGAAGCTTGGGAGCTTCCTGTACAGAAAGCAATACATCCAACGTCTTATCGTTAAAAGTAGCAGCTACAGGGCAGCCAGACTTAGGGCGATCTTTTGCTCTCCCTGTTTCAATAAATTTGTGGTGAAGTCTGCTTACCGTGCACCTGTTAAGAAGTGGACGGTCAGGGTGAACCTCATTGAATAAATGACAAGCGTTATCATGGGTCCTTTTACCACCATAACCGATCATCACTAAACTTAGTTTGTAGTGAATGTTCACGTAAATTGTATACTATTTGTAACTTATATTATTAAAACTAATTCTTTAAATTCAAATGAACGTTGGAGATCGATTTAAGAGGTCCCACTTAGCGATTTTTAATAGAAATTTTCATTTTCTATGGAGTTAGAGAAATAAAATTTGTACTGTTGTAAATGAATCGCCAAGAATAGTTAACTTACGGATTTATTTACCAGAACAGTTATAGTACAATTGAATGTTACGATGAATAATATAATGTGTGGACTTAACTTTAGATACAATATATGCTCTATTAAAAAAAACTGTGGCAAATGAATCGCCAAGAATAGTTAACGTACGGAATCATTTACTTAAATAGTTTTCTCGTGCAATTACAGGTTACGATGAATAATATGATGCCTTCATACTGAATACATGACATGGCAGAAGTTTTAACATAAACTCTGTCAGGAAGTACAATAGATGATCTTTTTTCAGATAATCCTGGGACCTTTAATTCATATATTGCTCGCGGGATGTGACGAACAAAGCAATAGTTTAAATGTCCTACCCTATCGTATTGATTCATTTCTTTCTTCAGTTGGTATTCTTCCAACTAAAAAACATTTTTAACAGGTCATAATAATTTTCAGTATTTAAAGATTTTTCTTATCCGGATTAAAGAGGAGCCGTTTTAAGTGAGCTTTCATTGCAACCTGTTCCAAAGTCATACACTCAAAGTAGGTTAGGCCGCTGTTGAGCAGGCTATCGAGTGGCCCTGGTATATTATATTTTGAAAGAGGCCTTTCTAGATATTGTATTTTTATCATGGTCTGTTTAACAGTTTCTGCAATTTATTCTTTAGAGATCGGTGTGTTAATGAAAACATACGGTTACGTAGAATGTAGACCCTCTACATTTTCCGGCAAAACTCGACATACCAATCTTAAAATCAACTTATTTGTCTTTTGAAAAAAATCTGTTACTAATTCCATCAAAGTAACAAAACTTTTTTAGAGAAAAAATATTTATTTATAAGGGGAATGTACTTGCCAAATTAAAAATATGGTAGGTATTTTTCCTTATTAATTGTTTGGATGGTTTTGGTTCAGTCAACCCAATCGCACTAGCTTTTGCAAACAAACAAGAAAAAATGGTCTTTAAAACAAATTTGTAGCTATCCGCGAATCACATTATGTTATTTTTTTTAAATTTAGTACCCACTCTGCGTTTACGTATGTTTAACTATGCTTCAAAATTATAGATTTTAGCTTAATGGGAAATTGATTTATCGGATTTGAAATATTTTAACGAAAATTCTCTATCATAATCTACTTGCTGCACCCACACCCTTTTAAACACTTATTTACTGTTGCTGTATCTATACTATTTGAAAATGATAAAACACTGTAGCTCTCTATGTGAGACTGACAAACAATGCAACCTCAAATAAATTTTTGGAAAAATATTTTAAACAAATGAAATTAGGTAACAATTTAACCATAACTGCTAAACTCTGCTTCTTCGTAGGGGTTCTCCCTCCATTTCTGCATGTCAGCAACCACCCTCAGTGCATAAATAAGAACAATGTAAAGAAAAAAATTTCTTGGGGACAATCCCTAAGAAAGTAAATAGCCGCAAAATGGGATAAAGGCAGCAGTTCACTCCTGGTCCCGGAATTTTCTTGGGGGTTGTTCGAAATAATTTTTTCTTATAGTTTGTGCATCCAGAAGGGGTTATAAGCATGTTACTGAAAAAAAAAATCGAAAAGCCCTCGTGTTCTGATCTGCAAATTTATCGATAATTTAATTTTTATTTACAAAAGGAATGTACCTGCGAAATTATAAACGGGGAATGTATTTTTTCTTATAAATCGCTTGTATGATCCGTTTTAGTCAACTTAATTTAACCAGTTTCTGCAAACAAAATAACAAAAGAGGTTTTTTAAAACAAATTGGTAGTTATCTGTGAAGCTCGTTGTGTTATTTTTCAAACTTAGTACACACCCTGCTTTTATATAGATTTAACTATGTATTAAACCTGAAGATTCTAGTTTAATGGAAAATTTAATTATCACCATTTGAAATATTAAAAAAAATCACTACCATAACGCACGTGCTACATCTAAACTCTTTTAAACACTTATTTACTATTGCTGTGTCCATTATTTTTGAATATGAAACAAACACAAATAATACAAGCTTTTAAAATTTAAAATTACTTGTTTATACTGAACATCTGTTTATATAAATTAAACTATGTGCTTCCTTTATGATATTGTCTAGCTTCAATTAGGTACTTCAAATTTTTCATACACTACATGAAGAGTAAAAACTAAAAGTAAAGAAAATAATAGGTACCTAGGTATTATCAGTACCTACAGACTAAGTAAATATTGGAACCTGTGATGGGCACTAGCACATACCAACAATTTGTAAATTCTTAAAAGCATTTCTGGTTTAATAATGTCATTGCTCCAAACTTCTTAGTTTGCCTTTCTGGCTAATCCAAATCACCACACAAATTTTAAGGAGCCTGGCAATTGCTTCACTAATCAAGTTATCATCATCGGAGGATTAAGTATTCATTAGGTTTTTCGAAATGTATTGTAGTGATTTGAGTTCTCCAAGTGTACTTATGGGTACTTACTGTATTTTTTCGAGGTTGGTATATTTCTTCTTGAAATAATTTTATTTCACTTTGGTAATACAGTACCTACATACATTGACTAAGGATCTGAAGCTGATGCATGCAGCTTTATTAGTGAATTTTCTTAGAAAAAATTCACTAATGAGGAGATCTCGACTTTTGAATTTTGAAAAAAATTTTTCAAATGAGCGCGATCTAGGACCCCTAGAACCCATATCCGGGGTCAGTTACAATTTTTATATGTTTACATATATATATATATATATATATATATATATATATATATATATATATATATATATATATATATATATATATATATATATGTATCACACCGATAACTCAAAAAATAATGGGCCGATTTTGACAAAATTTGGCATGTACCTTTCTTTTGTAAAGGGCTTTGACAAGTTTGTTAGTCAGGAAAATCAGACGAGGTTTTCCGGGAAAATTTTGAGTTTTCATTTGAAAATAATTTTTATCTCAAAGAATAATAGGCCCATTTTGATAAAATTTGCTATGTACCTTCCTTTTATAAATGACTTTGACAAGTTTGTTAATCAGAAAAATCGGACGAGGTTTCCGGACAAATTTTGAGTTTTCATTTGAAATAAATTTTTATCTTAAAAAATAAAAAAATCTATGATAACCAAATTTGGTAGGTAGGTTTACGATATAAAAAGTAAACTATACACCAAAATTTAGATTTCTATGTTACAAGAAAAAAAAGTTATAATAAAATATTTTGTGCCAGATCATTTTTATGAAAATTCACTACCATAACGCACTTGCTGCGTCCAGGCTTTTTAACTTATTACTTTCTTATTTACTTGATAGGATCTTAGGATCATAATATACTACAGTCAACGGTTGAGGACATTTGTTAAAGTTTGGTTAAAATTAAAAGTTGGGTTATTATTTACCTACTGTTTGTATTAAACTTAAAATGTAGCTGGTGGTTTTGTATTCTAAGATTCTGAAGTATCAGTGGAATTGGTGCGCAGAGTACATGTTTCTCTCTTGACAGCTGTCAGATAGCATAATAACATATAATGACAAATAGCTAGGTAAGCTCAGATTAAGCTAGGAGAGGGAGCTGGCTTTTAAATACCGTGCAGAATGGAAAGCTCAATATTTATACATAATAATACGTAGCTTTCGATTGCTTTTGAATAAACTGACACACTTTCACTAAAAAAAATTATTTACTACTATATTTTTTTGAATAACTTCAGATTCAGATGAGAGTTGTGGAAAATGACAACCCCGCTCTTTATTTATTGTGATATACTTTTGTAGCCTATCCGTTTAAAATTTGATTTGGAGATTTTGTTTGCAATGGAAGCGTAACCCGTATATATCTCTCTCATTTTGTCTAACATTTTAGGCATCCATTCAGAGTTAATTTCAGATCATATCGTAGATTATATATTCATTATTTAGTTATAGCTCAATATTTACTAAACCAATTGAGTTCAAATTTAGTATATAAGACCGCTATCTACGTGCTCGTAAATTGTTGCACATTTCAAGTAATTGAAAAGGTATTGCGTTTGCAAAAAGTTTTTTCCATTTTTTTTCGAAAAGTATTTCATTGTCAAAACTGCCTAACAAAGTCTTATAAGCTATTAACAAGATGAAGAGGATTGCCAAATTTGGTATTGATTTTTTTTGTTCTCGGTTGGAAATATATATATATATATATATATATATATATATATATATATATATATATATATATATATATATATGTATATATATATATATATATATATATATATATATATATATATGTAGGCGAATGAGCAGTGGCGTTCCGCAGGGTTCGGTCCTTGGGCCCACACTGTGGAACTTGCTGTACGATGGACTGCTGAGGAGGTGGCGCTACCCGCGAGGGTGACTCTTGTGGGCTTCGCAGACGATGTGGCCGTGGTGGTGGTCGCCAAGACCGAAGAGCTACTGATGAGCACGGCAAACAAGGCATTGAAAAGCGTGACAGCTTGGATAGGAGCGAAACGACTCGAACTGGTCCCTGAAAATACGGAAGCAGTCATACTTACACCTAAGAGGAAAATGGCTCCCATCCAATTTATTGTAGAGGGAAGCAAATTATTGCCGAAAAAATCGATCAAATACCTAGGGGTTTGGCTGGACACCAAGCTAACATTCGCTGAGCAGGTTAACCAAGTAGCTCAGAAAGCCGAAAAGACAGTTGTTTCCCTAACTAGACTACTACCCAACATCGAAGGTCCCAGGGCATCAAAGAGGAGACTGCTGATGAGTGTCGCAATGTCGCAGATATTGTATGCTGCCCCCACGTGGCACAGTGTTATTAAAAACAAAAAGCTTGTACAGAGACTCACAATGATGCAGCGAATACTCTCCATTAGAATATGTAGCGCCTATAGGACAATTTCAGCAAAGGTTGCGGCTGTGATTGCAGGAGTGCCACCAGTGGAGCTGCTCATCCAGGAGAGACAAGAACGATATGGCGGTCTAACACGGGAAATTGCTAGGTCTCAACTGATGACAGATGACAGATGGCAGACGAAATGGGAGAACAGCACGAAAGACCGCTGGACCTGGAAGATTATTCCACACATTAGAACCTGAAGTGAAAGAAATCATGGAGAGGTGGACTACTTCTTGACCCAAGCACTGTCGGGCCATGGCTCTTTTGGCAAGTACCTGTACGAGCGAAGAAGGAGGGTTACGGAGTCTTGTGACTACTGCGGGGCGATTCACGATGTAGAACACACTCTATCCGCCTGTCCAAGATGGGAGAACGTCAGAAAGGAATATGCCCAAGCCAAGAGAGAAGTATTTAACGTCAAATCTATGGCAAGCAGCTTGCTGGAATCCCAGGAATGCTGGAATCTAGTGCACACAGTGGTCCGAAAAATTATAGAGACTGAAGAAAGGGAGACCATGAGATGAAGAAGGAGGCAAGGCAGAAAAGAAAATGTCTCTTGCTTACAGTAGTGGCAAACCATTTTAAAACGTATTGTGTTTTATTTGTTTATATGTTGTATATAGGTATATGTTGTGAGTATATTTTGTATGTATTGTATTATATATTGTATTACCTATGTTATGTATTATATTAAAGCGAAGACAGCCAATGCCTCGAAGTAATGCAACAGCGGTTCCGAGGCTGCGGCGGTTAAGGAGGGCCACTTGTTTGGTTAGCCCCTATTGGCGCCAACTACGCCCTCCAATTTATATATATATATATATATATATATATATATATATATATATATATATATATATATATATATATATATATATATATATATTATATATATATATATATATATATATATATATATATATATATATATATATATATATATATATATATATATATATATATATATAAACATTTTAACTGACCTAGGATGTGGGTTCTAGGGGCCCTAATTCACGCTCATCTAAAGAAAATTCACTAAATACACTGTTTTAATTCACAAACCAAATCGCTTGCCATTGTGGAAGATCATGCTAATAGCTTTGACAAAACTGATTTGCTGGGTGAAATTATTAAAGTGTAGCCTGTATTATCGCTGAAATAAATTCCATATCTAATAAGGCCATTTATTTTTGGCTATTTTGGACAGAGATAAAATTAATTTAATAGTCTTTGTTTTACTTTATCTATTTTCATGGAAAGCCGAGTACTTTCTTTTCTGCTAAAGGTAAGTTAAAAATAATTAATATCATTAAAAAGTACCCTGAATACGCTTTTCAAAAATGAGTCGCATGACCCATGTTAGCATTCATGAAATTGAAGTGTTGTCACTCTCCAAACAGGGGGTGCTTCAAAAAATGTCGATAATGCCACTAAATAGTCACAAATAATCTGTTATGCAATCCTACAGATTTTGATTCCGATGCTCTCCTCGGTATAAAAGCTATGGCCTGTTCCGTTACTTATACGCAATCCTGCATATAGATAATAGTATAATGATATAAGCTTTGCATAAAAATAACTTTTTACGATGAATACACGCACAACATAACAATTTAGTACCGCAACTCTGCAAATAGAGACGAAACATGCTTCAATAAATTTCTGTAGCCGTCATTCCAAAAATATATGCCGTGTCGAACTTTAGTACGTCTGCTTATGATATTTTCTCTTCTTATATGATGTTGTGCAGAGCTTCTTCTGAAATATTGCAGTGCGAATTCTACAATATTAGTCGCTCAACTTATAAGTTCGGCGCACACTTTCTGTAAACTACAACACTCGACCACATATGCTGTATAAATCACCCGGACTAAAGCACTTGGTGACAAGAGCAGATTTCAACGATACAAACTGCCACTACATTTGATGCGATAAAGCGAACTCGGAAGGAACGGAATAATTTAGGATCCATATCTTTTACAAGCCAGAAGAAATCCCATTCTGGCTGGACACACATACGTCTTGAGCTCTGTTGGTGTGTTGATTTCAGAGTTTATCGTATCGACCTTATTTGTTCAGGAGAAACAGGCATTACGTTAATTGTGAGTCCATTTGACCCGCAAATCCTGAAGTTAATTACGCTTCGATACATCCAGAAATGACTTTAAAGCAAAGTTAAACCCTGCAGGGGTCGCTCTAAAAATAACTTCTGTAGGGCTCAGTGGCGTCTCCTGACTAAAAAGTTCGGGTGTGCGGTAACGAGTTGCTGTTGGTGGTGATTTTAAAAATTATTAACACTAAATGTATATATATATATATATATATATATATATATATATATATATATATATATATATATATATATATATATATATTGTACCTATATGGGAATAATAGGTAGATAAATAAATTAATCTCCCACCGCAACACTAACAAATTAAAAAGTCACTTAAAACTTTAAAAAACGAAAAGAACATGGAATTATTATACAACTTCTTCTCTTCACACAAATTTGTGTTAGCGTTAGCACTGTCCGGAACGGGGTGAAAACTGAAAACATTAAAAGTAGTTCAATGTTAATATGGTACTAAATCATAAAATGTGTAAAAAGTCTGGATGCAGCAAGTGCGTTATAGTAGTGAATTTTCATAGAAATGATCTGGCACAAAATATTTTATTATAACTTTTTTTCTTGTAACATAGAAATTTAAATTTTGATGTATAGTTTACTTTTTATATCATAAACCTACCTACCAAATTTGGTTATCATATCTTTTTTGAGATACAATTTTTTTTCGAATTAAAACTCAAAATTTTCTCGGAAAACCTCGTCTGATTTTCCTGACTAACGAACGTATCCAAGCCATTTACAAAAGGAAGGTACGTGCCAAATTTTATCAAAATCGGCTGATCATATTTTGAGTTATCGGTGTGATACCTATATATATATATATATTATATATATATATATATATATATATATATATATATATATATATATATATATATATATATATATATATATATATATATATATATATATATATATATATATATATATATATATATATATATATTATTTAAATATTGGCTTGACTTTAATTTTATATTTTATATATTTTATATTATAATGCCCCACGTTGGGCGCCAATTATATTAATTTGGCTTTTGAATTTTTATATTATATTTACTGATATTAGGTATTAATTTTTATTTTATTTATATGAAATAGTGATATTAAAAAAAATGATGATATTTTTTACACCATGTATTATGGGTGACTCTGTATATTTTATAATGTGAAACTTTATCTGAATAAAATGTTTTATGACTCTTGTATTATGTGATTTAAGCTATCTCAGGGTTATTTGGGTTGCCTATCCTTCTACTATATATATAAATGTATGTCAAATAAATTGTATTCAAATATTTTAATATACTTACTATCTCAGTGGTGAGTTCTGCAAAAAATATAGGGAACAATATAGCCTGCAAATATTTATAGTAACCTTATTAAATCTTATTTTGTTTTAAAGAATTATGTTTCAAAATTCGTAAACAAATTTTATTGGCACAATTTCAAATTTAAAATCTAAACGGATCCGTTTGTCAAACTAATATTATCAATTTACAATGATTAATCTTAGTACCCGAATTTTCGGCTGTCATTTAAATGTTCTGATTAATAAAATATGGATCCTTGACCTGCACTCCCTCTGTATTCGCAATGTTGAACTATGGTTAAACTATCCCATAAGATTTCTACTTTATGCGTTTAAATCTCAGTTTCCCATAAACACATTTGCTTAAAATGACATTTGACAGAATGGGCTGTCTTTTTATTGAAATATCTGTCTTGTTAAGCTGATATACATTAAACAAAATAAATCTCTAACCTTGGCTTCCTCGCTAATGGTATTGGGTATCCTCAAATGTAAGTATTATTGATATATTTACTGACTATCTCGTACTTTCTTACGTTAAAAACTTGATGTAACGTCTCTTCTTTGTTTTAGCGGCAAATTGAATTTTCCTCGCACAATTTATACTTTAAAATATTTACATTTAAAATGGGAAGCAAGAATGACGCGCTCTCGCATCTCAATTTCATCAACAACCAACAATAAAATCCTAACAAAAGCGGAAATGTTGCCCAAATTCATCTCACATTTGGTGTTTCCTGTCTGTTCATGGCATTCTCTCTTCCAATTAATTAATACGTTTGACAGCTAATCTCCTTGGAAACCGTCGAGTAAGTAGAAAATAAATCCTTATTCTTAAAAATGACATTTGGCCTAACCTTACTTTTTTAACCTAATTATAGTCAATAACAAATTATTAAGTTCATATGCTGCAATCTTGATTTCAAAGTTCCACAACACTAAACACTGTTTTTAGTAACTTCCAGTTCATTGTTTTTATAAACACAGACACATATATGGGTACATTTCAGTTCATTGTTCACATAAATAAAACTAAATTTACATATTGAAAACATCATACAGGGGTTTTGTTCATTACCTTGAGGTAATTGATTTAGAACATAATTCTTTGGTATGTATTTCATGCTTAATATTTCAATCTATCTACATATAGATTTTTGGCTCTTTTAATTTCACTTTTAACTGAGATATTTTCCAAATTGCTAGTTATACTTTTTTTAAAGACTCATTTAATGATCATTCCAACAAATTATGGCTATATATATATATATATATATATATATATATATATATATATATATATATATATATATATATATATATATATATCTTTCATTGCTTCTCCAAATAACACTGACTAACAATAATAGTGAATGTGCTTGTGTTTTAATGTTATTATTTTGTTTTCTGTTTTAGTGTACAGTAAAATATGTCGAACGATGTGGATATGTATACAATATACAGATAACCCCCCATATGCATTACGTGTAAACCGTAAGTATTTTACTTACTATTGACCAGTGGTACTACTACTACCCCCCATTATTAATCTGATTCTCCAATTTTGTAGATCTGACCATCTACTTTAGTGAAATAATAATAATCGAAACTTAGCTTCGTCATACTAGTTTCCGTCAGGGTTTTCATTTTTGTTTTTATAACTTTATATGGCCTTAGCAATTCTCAGCACAATATATATATATATATATATATATATATATATATATATATATATATATATATATATATATATATATATATATAATGAAACCGACCCCAGATATGGGTTCTAGGGATCCTAGTTCGCGCTCATTTGCAAAAATTTTTTCAAAATTCAAAAGTCGATATCTCCCCATTAGTGAATTTTTTCTACGCAAATTCATTGAAATATATTATAGTCTTTGATTCTAGAATAGTGTGGTCTCTGCAAGCGCAGTCGTAATATTTGTAAATAATGCTATCACAACGTTGGTTAGACCGGGGTTCCTTTCATTTATCTTGAGCTATATATTTTACAGCTCACTCCAGTGTTAAAATCAATGGTATTTTCCTCACTATTTTAAACACGTGGGTGGGGGACTGCATTGTATACCAATACCACTCCATTGACTGAAGTTGTTCGGAAATATTAACGCACACCTAACCCGAATTTATTCCCCGTTGCTATTGACCTACTCATATTCTCTGAATATTATGTTACAAGACGTGGTACCTACTTCATTCCAAGTCACTATTAACCGACTATTTATAAAATCAAATAAGTTAATTAAATCGATTGTCATAAAATATGTAGTGTATTAAGACTAAGGGAAAAAGAAATAAAACATATTTAACTGTGCACACTTTGATTATATTTTAGGGTGTGCGGCGCAGACCTAGCTCACTAGGAGAAATCGCCACTGGTAGGGCTGAATTTCATATTACCTATATAAAGCCCGTTCCGATTCTAACTTCTCCATATTTACTGATGGTTGAATATCATTATTACTACTGTTGATATTATTAGGTGTAATAAATTAGGAAATGCTACCAGATACGCACATAACTCGCCTAACTTTTTATATAAAAAAAAAAGAAACGCTGGACACAGCAAGTGCGTTATGGTAGCGAATTTTCGTATACATATTCTTTTTTCTTTAACGTTGGCCTGTTTCCGCGACTATGGACTATCACCGCCGCGAGGGACCAGCTTCACCTCACTGTCTTGGAAATTGTGCCGAGCCCCTGCCTTTCTGTAAGGACGGTAGGGATCTTTAACGTGCCCAACATCTCATGGACACGGGACCGTCGACTTTATGCCCCATCCGAAAAGTGGAACGTTCAGAGATTCAACTTGTTCAAATACAATGCCAGAACCTAGGTTGACATTAATTTAGGACAGTATGTACCGAAAAAGTAAGGGGAACCCTGTGAATCGAACCTGGTACCCTTCGGTCCAGAGGCACACGTTTTTACCCCTTGATCACCGAGGCTCTTAGAAATATTTTAAATAATGAAAAATTGCAAAATAACTAGTTTCGGAAATATAATTTTGTTTGAGCAAACACTTTGTTCGAAAACCCGATTTGATTTGGTTGGCTAACAAACTCATCCAAGTGACTAGCGAAGTAAAAAATATGTTTTTTGTACTTTAGGGTCGGGCTATTTCCGCGACTATGGCAAATCACCGACGCCAGGGAGCAGTTGCGCCTCACTGTCCTGGAAATTTTGCCAACCCGTGCCTTTCTGTAAAGAGGCTAGGCATCTTTAACGTCGCCAACATCCCATAAATACGGGACCGACGGCTTTACGCCCGCTTTGAAGAGCGGAATGACATTTAACTTGCCACAAACTTGGTTGATGTTAATTTTACAGTATGTGCTGAAAAAGCGAAATGTGAACCCTGATAATCGAACCCAGTACCGTTTAGTTCAGAGGCACACGTGCTTACCCATGGTCCACCGAGGCCCCAGTTATAAATTTGACAGCTACGTTGCATTTTGTAAATAGCTAAGAGTAATTCGTTAGCGAGCCCAATCAAAACAGTTTTTCTGTGGAAATTTTCATCCTCGAAAGTGATTTTAGAAAAACTCTAAGCGCAGGCTGCCTATACAAAATCTACTTACCAAATATTAACTTCCTAGATTTAGAAAACAATTGTAAAATGCATTTGCTTTTTTCTTAACAAGACCGAAAAGACTAGGAGATTTTATATGCCAAATTTTAAATACAATTTATGCAACTTCAATACCAAAAGAAAATAATACAAAAATTTGCTGAGACAGCTTTTTTCCAAAAGTGAGGTCAAAAATGAACGAAAATTTGGTAAAACCTTCAAGTATTAGAGCTCGTGAAAATTCATATACTGCTTATTGAGGGGGGTGGTGGTAGAGAAAAAGTTTTTGTGGACAAAGAAGTCACCCTCGGAGCATCCACTGACATAGAGGGTGCCTTTGACAATACCTCATATAAATCCATTAAAAGGACCTAACAAGAAATGAAAATGGAATTGCCTAATGTGAGATGGATTGAGTCATGGCTAAAAATCCTTGTTATCACATCTACTATAAATGAAACCAGCGAAACAGTGGCGACAAAATGTTATCCTCAAGGAGAGTGCTCTCACCTCTGCTGTGGCTGCTCGTTGTTGATAAAGTTATGTCTGCCAGAAATAAAACACCTTTTTTTATTAACAATAACATTTAGTAAAATTAATATATAACATTGCAACAAAAGAAGTTACAGGTGGTTCGAATGATACACAAAGGAAGCGTGTAGAAGAAGACGCGCGTCATGTCAGGACACGACAACTGCACTTGGAATAAAGCAGGTGAAAATGAAACGGCATCTGTTGCGCGTGTGAGGCTGTTGGTTTTGTTGCAACAACACACGCAGCGTTTAACACACTACTCTACTACTTATATAATACAAAACACAATAATAAATAACTAAGTAAAACGTGAACCACAATCAATTAACAACAGTAATAAAATAAGAAATAAGTTCGTTGGGAAAGATCAGCGTGCGTGGCTTGGCATTTTTCTACCACCTCTTCTTAGTGGTGCCCGTCCGCTCGCGTGTTGTCATTTACAGTATCGTTACACTTTCCCTCTCTGAAGTGGAGGAGGGACACATTAGTCACTTCGGGAAAATATTTGGGGTTCTATTTTCGGGGATTGTCTCTTCTTCGTATCGGTCCAGTTAGCTGCTGCTGAGTTTTCATTCTCGAAAATAACAAAGTAATTTTAGAACAATTTTAAGCACAGGCTGCCTATACAGAGACTACTTACCAAACATTAACTTCCTGGACTAAAAAAAAACAATTGTAGCAGTGCTAGAAAGCTTCTTTGGTCTTCCCCTCATTGGAAGAGGAACCATGGGTGCGTCCGACCCTTAGGTACTGGATGAATCTCTAAAATAAGTGAAGTCACTGGCATTATACCTGCCAACAATATTTGAAGAGTCCTGGAAATTTGAAACCAAGTAAGTGGTAGACGATACCACTTTGGAAATGAGGTAGCGCCCATCACAGCTGTTTAAATTGAACAACATAAGTGAAGAGGTTTGCAAAGACTATTTGGCTTAAACAAACCTTGGTATAAAATAAACTATTTTTCAATTTAACAATAAATTTTTTTGAACAAACTGAAGGCACGGCATTGAATGCGGGCCTTTCCACAGAAAGGTAACTATTACTCTAAGTTACATTCCAAAAGACCCACATAATACGTTTGCACAAAAACAGGGCCGGTTTAAATTTCTTAGTAAATAGATCGAAAAAATTTCCCTTAAGTAAAAGTAGATATAGTATAGAATTAGGGTACATTAAAATGTGGCTAAATATGACGAATAATCGGATTGCGTAGTGGGAAAATCAATTAATAGACACAGAACAAAGAAAATGTTAACGGAATGCACGAGATTCAGGAAAGATAAAATAAAGATAAAATTTGTTTGCTTACATTTTGAACCGCGTATCAAAAGGGGTCTCGGGAGCATTTTTAAAAAAGCCGATTTGCAGCTAACCTTTTCGAAAAAAAATAATTTAAGAAATTTGTTAGATAACACGAAAAATAAAGATAAATCCGCTAAAATGTCGGGTGTTTATGAGATGGGGTGTAAAGATTGTTGTCTTAAATACGTGCGGTAGAATAATATAACCATCGAGACTAGATTTCGTAAACACCTGGCACAGCTGGGATAGGGTAGTGTAGCCAAGTCATGCGTTGCACAAAATATATTTGGGGTAATAACCACCACATAGATAAAGAAAACCGGAAATTTATCAAAAATCTTAAACAGCCAGCGAAGCTAGATGCGTACGAAAGTATTTATATTTATAAGGAAATAAAAAACACAAGTTCCTTAAACCGAGCGCCGCCACTGATTTATAGTACTTTGTTTGCCCCTTGTCTCTGATACAGATAAAATATTCCGAAACTTGCCGGGTAAAGTTGTACACACACACACACACACACACACACACACATATATATATATATATATATATATATATATATATATATATATATATATATATATATATATATATATATATATATGTACATACACACATATATACAAATATATTTTCCTGAGAGATGAGATATAAGTAGAGGCGTTCACAATGTATTTTTAACCTAACTTTTATAATTTATTTTTTTCGCAAATTAATTAGAAAAATAACTAACACACTTTATGTTAGTTCATGTTTTTTAAACTGAATATTTATGAATGTAATTGTATTCTCTGACAAATGAAATCAGTTATCTCGCATTTTTGAGAAAGCCGATTTGCAGCTAACCTTTTCAAAAAAAAAAAATTTAAGAAATTTGTTAGATAACACGAAAGATAGAGATAAAGCCGCTAAAATGTGGGGTATCTATGAGATAGGTTGTAAGTTTTGTAGTCTTAAATACGTGGGGTAGACTAATAGAACCATCGAGACTAGATTTCGTAAACACCTGGCACAGCTGGGATAGGGTAGTGTAGCAAAGTCATGCGTGGAGCCACATATTTGGGGTAATAACCACTACATAAAAAAAGAAAACCGGAAATTTATCAAAAATCTTAAGCAGCCAGCGAAGCTAGATGCGTACGATAGTATTTATATTTATAAGGAAATAAAAAACACAAGTTCCTTAAACCAAACATCGCCACTGATTTATAGTACTTTGTTTGCCCCCTGTCTCTGATACAGATAAAATATTCCGAAACTTGCCGGAAAAAGTTGTAAAGGAGGTTCAAAAACGTCGTCCGGCAATAAAAATACAATACAAAGAAAATTTGTCTGTCGGTATCGGTCTTTTCCTCAAATTAAAAGGTGATATTTAGTAGTAAGTAATTTCGAATTTTTCATCCTCACATGACGCTAACCTTGTTAGTGAAACAATCGTCAGGTCCTCAAAAAGATGTGTTGTGGTGATTTGGGGTCTCCAAGTGTACTTAACGGACATTAATATATGTATTTTTACATGTCATATTTTTCCAAACCACCGATAGGGGAGCTAGGGGTGTCTTACCTCCATAGCATTGTTTTTAATCAAGTAGTACGTGTACCAAGTCTGGTTAAAATTAGGCATCTAGAGTTGTGCTTAAACATTATATATATATATATATATATATATATATATATATATATATATATATATATATATATATATATATATATATATATATATATATATATATATATATATATATATATATATTAAAATTGTTTCAACCCAAGGGTTATTAGCGAAAGATATAACTTACAACATAAAAAAACATATTTAAAAAAACTACAACACTACAAACAATTACAAAATAAGCTTATTTTCAAATTTTTGCCATACGGATTGCTCCGAGGTACGGTATTGTATTGTTAAAGGAGCATTTCGGTCCAAGGGCTTGTTCAATTGTGGAGGGAATTCCATGAGTAATTCTTTTATGGTTGAACAGTGGACATCTTACCAAAAAACTCCTGACAGTTCGGGTTACATCACAGGTAACATCATGTTTTGTTATACTTCACTGGAACAGTTTTATTGGAAATATGTAATAATTAGAATATAGATAATGATAATAAGATATACCCCTTTATATATTAAAAAAATTGCATTACCTGACATACATATTATTACCTACCTTCCTTTTGTCTTATTTCTTGTGCGGCTGTAGACTATCAAATCGCAAGATAGTCGGTTCAAAATCCTGCAAAGTTTATTTCTACACCCCCTATTATCAATGACTTTTATGTTTGGTTTTCTAAATCAAGCTCTTGTGAATGATTTTAACACCCACAATATGAAAAACACACGTTTAATGGTGTATTTCACAAAATATTATTATTTTCTTAACACTCACTTCGTGTTCGGATGCTTGACCATATCAACCCTATTTTCAAGGTATGTATTTAATATTCTACTCACAGTTTCGTCCACAAAAGGAACCACAGTCGACATTTTATACATCTGTCTCTATCCTTGTGCTTATATTTTCAATTACCGATGGAAAATTATCATTTTACTATACTATATCTGCGGAGCAAGGTTCAAAGCGTCTGCTTTGGTAACGGGGTGATGTCAAAGAGAGAAAATGTTGTTCGTTTTATTATAGGAAAAACCACTCTCCTTCTATTATTTTTAATTGAAATATCATTAAAACTAGTTCCAGCAAGATGGAGTTTCTTCTCATAATGCCCGAATAGTCACTGAGTATTTAAGTAAACGATTCCGAATCTCTTGAATTGGGGCCAATTACCCCATACGCTAGCCACAACGGTCCCCGTGTCTAAATCCTCTGGATAATTCCATCTGAGGATTTGCAAACAAACAAAATGTCGAGCATCACTTTGTATCGAGTATGTGGGTAAACATTTTGAACAAATTATGTAATTCAATAATTAAATTGTTTTCTAGGTAGTTATACTTTCAACTTTAACTAATTGTGAATACCTGTTCTTTTCCCTAGAATATTTTAATGGTATCTTTCTGGTACTTGTGGACAGATATTACTTATATTCTCCTAAAATGTTAGATCCACTCAATTATATATTTGTTTGTATTTGCATTTTGTTTCTTTATCATCCACCAATTTCTGCGACTACGGCCAATCACTGACATCGGGGAGCAGTTTAATCTCACTATCCTGGAAATTTGGCCGATTCCCTGCATTTCTTTAAGAAGGAAAGGAATCTTTAACGTGCCCAAAGTTGCATGGTATACGGAACCGAGTGATTTAGCCCCCTCCGAAACTCAGAACGTGCAGATATTCAACCTGCTCAAACACAATCTCGCAACCTCGATTACTGTTAATTTATAGTATGTACTGCAACATAATTGGAAGCTTTTGCTGGTAATCGAACCCAGGACCCTTGGATCCAGAGGCACACGTACTTACCACTGAACCACCGAGACTACCATTTAATTATGATATGGTAATTTAATTCGAGACGATGAAATTTTCAATTGAGAGCTGAAGGTATCTACATCCATATGACATGCCATGTTACCGTGATTTGTGTCTATGAAATTTTCTATCGCAGCTTAAAGGCAGTTAACTAAGTTAGATAGGTCATGTGTGATACATAGTTGGTTTCATAATTTTTACTGTATCCAATTGTAAAAATTCAATATGGCGCCTCTACGAAAAACAAAAGTTGTCCATGGAAAATCAAAGTCTAGTAGGCCTAGATAAATTCCACTTGTTTTATAGCTCATGCTTACTTACATAAACCCACCAATTTTAGATGACAGGCGATTTGATAATATATTATTTATCAAAAAAATTAGAAAATTCAAGCTTTCCGTTTTTTTTCTTCAGCAAATTTTAGGAATGATCGGATCTATTCAAAATTTGTCTTCAGGTTATGAATAAGCATAAAATGCCGCACATTTTTTGTAATTTAACCGACTGTGTGTCTTTAATGGTTTAGTAGATACCAACAGTGAGCTAGTTAAGTGACCACGTTGTATATTAACGGGAACGAAAAGTAATTAAAATAATAAATAAAATTTAGTTAAAGTTTTGACATACATAAAAGCTGCAGGTATTTAACTCTTTTCATATTCAAATTTTTTAACAGAAATACCAACATATTAACCCGGCGTCCGACATGTGGGGTGTGACAAACCCAGAGACAACTAAAATGTCCAACGATTTGAAAAATACCGCGCTCACATGCATATCCCTCTCGTTTGCTTTCGGAAATTGTCGAGTCTCTTAGCGTGCTGAGCCATTTTGACAACAGTTTGCTAGAGTTTGTGTTAATGAACGGTTTAGTTTACCTATGGTTTGTCAAACCCCACGTGTCGGATTGTGTTACAAAATTCGAACATTTCTCAAATAAATTTCTATCGCAGTTTACGCGCCTTTGCTTCAAATTTTGTGGTGTTTCCTTATTACATGTCGATATTATTCACCAGCCCTTGAAATCATTAGGTTAACTATGGGAGACTACGAAAAGGAAATGCGTCGTCTCCAGGATCTGTGGAACGAGGTGCAAAGCGAAGAAGAAGAAGTAATTGAATCGGACGATGAGAGTGAGATAGACAATGTAAGCATAAACATTGACTATCCAGATGTTGAGCAGGAAGCAAATAATGAAGATGGACAAGGTAACCTAATGGAAGCTGCCGGTGTTACCACTAACGCACACGAAAATGATGTAACCGAAAATGAATCTGAAATAGTGCAAGATCGGGAAAAATACTATTTAGGGAAAAATGGAACTAAATGGAGAAAAACATATTATAACAGGAATGTGAGAAATCGAGGCGAGAACCTGATAACTCAATTGCCTGGTGTCAAAAGATCCGCTAGAGATTGAAAAAAGTCCTATTTAATGTTTTCTTCTTTTCATCGATGAAGAAATGATAGATGATATTACGCGGTGGACAAATCAACGAATTGAGGGAAAAACCCGTGAATAGGAGAAATCTTCTTATTATCAACCTACAAATAATGTAGAACTAAAAGCTTTATTCGGACTGCTATATTTACCAGGAGTTTTTCGAAACAACCACCGTTTACTGAAGGATTTATGGAAAACTGACGGAACCGGTTTTGAAATATTTCGAGTAACTATGACCCAAAGACGGTTTGAATTTTTGCTTACATGTTTGCGATTTGATAATAAAGAAAATCGCTCGCAAAGACGCGAAATAGATAAGCTGGCACCTATTAGAGCCATAACAGAAAATTTACTGATAATTGCAAAAATGCATATTCGCATGGTAGATATTCAACCATTGATGAGAAATTGGAAGCTTTTAGAGGCAGATGTCCATTTCGCCAGTACATACCGAATAAACCGGCTAAGTACGGGATTAAGGTTCAAGCTTTGGTAGATGTCCGAACGCATTATTTAGTAAACATGGAGGTCTATGTGGGTAAGCAACCTGATGGGCCCTTTGCTCTTAGTAATACTCCAACTGCAATAGTGGAACGGCTCGTCAGTCCATATGATGGTAGTCACAGAAATATTACGTGTGACAATTGGTACACAAGTTACGATCTATTTGAAAAGCTCCGTACAAACCATCATCTGACTGGAGTCGGTACAATTCGAAAAAATAAAAGGGAAATCCCTCCGACATTTTTGAATGTTCGAAATCGACCAATAAAATCAAGTGTTTTTGGTTTTCAAGAAAATTTTACAATATTATCGTACGTTCCAAGAAAGGACAAGGTGGTTCTGCTGATGTCAACCCTTCATCATGACGATTCCGTAGATGAATCCGAAGATAAGCTACCTGAAATAATTTCATTCTACAATCTAACGAAAGGAGGGGTAGATACAGTAGATGAATTGTCTGCAAACTATAATGTATCTCGCAATAGTCGACGATGGCCTCTAAAACACCATTTTTTTCTATAATGAACACTGCCGGTATCAATTCCCAGATAATTCATCGTGAAAATAATAATGGATTAATTCTGAAAAGAAAAGATTTTCTCACAATGTTGGGGTTTGAATTGGTAAATGATTATCAAAAAGCAAGGATGATCAACTTTAGAATACCTCGCGAAATAAGGACGGCTTTGCTCAAAATCAGAGGAAAACCCGAAGAACCTCCTACAAAGAAACAAAGACCTAACAAACCGCGCAGATGTGATTTTTGTTTTCGTAATCGTGATCGCAAAACTAAATATGTATGTGAGGCTTGCAAAAAAATGTTATGTTTAGAACTCGCGCTTATGTACTGCGAAAATTGTAGTCACTTTGCAAATGCATAACTTTTTTGGTTTTACATATTTTGATATATTTTTTTATATAGTACAATGCAATGTATTATTTACTTATATTCTATTGTTTCTGTTTATTTGATGGTATAGAACCATTGTAAATAAAAGTTTTTTATAAACGTTTTTTTTACTGCCTAAACAGGATGATGTAAGCTTTTCTTTTTTAATTTTCTTCTTCTAAAGAAGTTTTTGTGTTGCTAATGAAAAAATGTAATATTTGTATTTAGTGTCATAAAAAATATATATCAAAATCTCAGTTAAAGGAAATTAAAAAAATAATAATTGTGGGGTATGTGATACCCTACATGTCGGAAGATGTTAAAGATTTTCACATGTCAGACGCCGTGTTAAACAGATAAATCGCCAATATATACCTAGCCTCTGCTTGTCTCACAGCTGAAACGTGTTACTTTGCAGGAGACGCGACTGTTTGTTTACACACTTACGAGCAATGCAGCTAATGCTGAAACTACTAGCAGTGCTTTCAGTTAAATGCGGTGCACGGCTGTAAAAATCCTGATTGTGGCTTCATACGCGAGGTTATATATTTTGAATATGCAAATGAATATTTTTCGATGGATTCCTCCCAACAAACATAGGTCTAATAGTATGTTTAGTAACGCTTGCGCAACCCACTATTCTCTGTTTGCTGTGGGGTTGTTCCTTCTATTACCACTGAACGTTCAGGCGGTGCGGACGAGCGCGCACAACTCATCTCGCTTATTCCGTTATTTCATGTTGACGCATCGTATAAAGCAAATTTTTTGTCCGATAAAATTTTATCTCCGCGTTCCAAGATTGAAATCCCTGACCTCGACATAAATGACCTGACAACATAAAAGACTTCTGTTATGATATCTATGAGTAGTGACATTGTTTCTTTCTGTGTGATGTGAGAGAAAATGTGCAAAATGAATTTTCATCAGTGGATGTTAGGATATCTTCTTTTCTTGATTGCTGTCCTGCTCGAAGGTATATCTCTATCTACTTTATTTTCTGCCTTTCTAAATGATAACAGCAACTTATTTTCACTGTCAGAATCTTTTCTAATTTTATTCTGTAAATGTTCATGTTTATAACGCAAGTTTTAGCGAAGTAACAAGTAGTTGAGCGGTTACGTAAACTAACAATTTTGTTGGACATGTGTAAAAGCTGTTTCGGCCCAAGCTTATATGTGTGTATAGCTAAACATTATTTCTATTAAAATACTTTAAAGAAACTTGACATAATATGAATTATTCACTACCAAACAGTCTAGCTTAAAAAAATGTGCGAATGGTCTGACGACCGCAGCCATGAAAGAAGACAACACACACACACACAGTCTAGCTTAGGTCTAAAATATCACAGTTTTAGTAAGCTATTTACACGATATTCACAACAACGTAAATGATATTTAATTTAAGCTTAAAATGTTTGAATAATAAACATATGCATTATACATACATATGTGTGCATATAATGTTGAGCTTTCGTGAGGGTAATATTACTATTTAAAAAAATTGGGGGATTGCCGCCAATTGCAAAATAAAAACATTGTATTATATTGGAGAGTTTTGGAAATTATTTATTCCATTATCAAGGCTGACTCATGGAAGAAAAAATTACAATTTATATAGGAAAAATACAAATGTTTTAAATACGTACATATCAGGCCAGTTTTGAAAATAAACTTGAAAAAATCAAATAACAAACATTAACAAAATTTTTATGTTAAATTTGACTGAAGTTTACGAGACTCAAACTGGCATTATGCAAGCTAACTATTGTATATTTAAATTTGTTTTTCCTTTTGTTTTTGTCAAGGAAATATAAATAGAGGCAGTATTTTTAAAGCTATTATCTTTATTTAGATTTATTAAATTTTAGTTAAAGGTAATTTAAAAGTATTCTAAACACATTCTTATGAAACTAAGATTAAGATTTCAAAAGTTCAAATAGAAAGATTACCAAAATTCATATTATGAGCAGTATTAAAGGTCCTCTTTGTAGATCTATATAACTTTTGTACTGTGATAATCTATCTTTAAGAGTTCTGCTTGTTTGGCCAATGTATTTTAAATTACAATTACCACATGGAAAACATTTAACCACACCAGATATCTTAGAAATTTAGACTATGTGAAAACTGGAACCTGTGATGAGCACTAATAAGTACACTGAGAAAACCCAAATCACCACAACACTTATTTCAGAGACCTTACGATCGTTTCGTTGACAAAGTCAACATCTTGAGAGGAAGATAAATTCCAGAATTTATCTTCCTCTAATAAGTACACCTTGAGAAAACCCAAATCACCACAACACTTATTTCAGAGACCTTACGATAATTTCGTTGACAAAGTCCACATCTTGAGAGGAAGATAAATTCCAGAATTTATCTTCCTCTGAAGATGTTGACTTTGTCAACGAAACGATCGTAAGGTCTCTGAAATAAGTGTTGTGGTGATTTGGGTTTTCTCGAAGTGTACTTATTAGAAATTTCGTCTTTATTTTTCAGTTTACCGAAAATATTATTAATTGTTTTCGAATATCAAAATGTTAATTAAATATTGAATTCATCTTTAAATGTAAACTTCAATTTATTAGATTTGTTCTTAGTGTAAGTAATCAATATGTGAAAAATGTTACATCTTTCCGAACTCGAAATTATGTAGACCTTGTGCCTGTGACATTAATTTGATAGAGTTTCTAGAGAGTGTCTGTATTGTAATGGTAATTGTTTAAAGAATAAATGTATGATACCTTATCAAGTAGTTTAGGAGGATACAAGTTGTTTACAGAATAATGACAGAAATATTATAAAGTTTCCTTTAATTTTTTTCATGAAAGGGAGGATGGTAAAATTTTAATATTATATATTTTTTAATTTATTAAAATGTTAATTTTAGTTTTAAATAAATGATGTAAATGAAAATCAATAGAATCAGCTGGTTTTACATACCAATCTAAAATCATGTTGTTATTATTTGTTCTAATTAATTTTGTATCTGGAAATGTTACAGTGTTATTTGTTTCCCCTTCTTGTATAAATTTATTAAATTTCGTTGTATGAAGTAAAAACATCTAAAATTATGTCTTGCCGAATGTTGAGGAATACTTCAAGTAATGTCGCTAATAATTTTTTTTAAAGAATGTTAAAATTTAGGTTTTGGACACAAGTAAATCATCTATAATATATTGTGCAATAATTGGAGAGATACAAGCACCCATTGGAGTTTCAAACTATTTTCAGAAATGTATGTTTTAGGAGGGATGTTTCTAGGGAAATAGAACTTTATCTTTTCTCAATCCTATCTTTGAATAGTTTAAGCAAAATGTTAGTAACAATTGAAACAATATCAAGACTAATAATTACATAATTATCTGGGAGTTTAATATCCTTTGTAGATTCTAAATAATAATAATAATATGAATTAGGATGGCGATTGGGATAAAATCTACCATGTTAATTCAATACCACTTAGGTGCTGCTGTTGCTAGTTTTTACTGTTTCCTTATTATTTACAAGAAAATATCAAAAAGCTCAAATATTGTTTGAAATTAATATTATGCTTTTTAAATTTTTTAAATAAGTTTTATAAGATTAATATATGGTCACCTATGTCAGAATCCTTATGCTCTTATTTATAGCCGAAAACAAAGGTTGCTATATGAGAAAAAGTCTAGACGCAGCAAGTGCGTCACGGTATCTAATTTTCATAGGAATCTTTTAAATATTAAATATGATTCTTTTTTAAACGAAAGACATCAAATTTAGCAGACAGTATAATCTTTATGGTAAAAATCATGTACCATATTCCATCAAAATAACTTGATGGTTAAGAAAGTACAAAAACTGCCCGAATATAAACATACAATTTTCCAGAAAAACTTATCCCAGGTTCCTTCAAGCAATTTACACAAAAACTACACATGCCAAGACAACCATTTACAGAATGTTTTTAGGTAGAAAACCAATTTTAACAGAAAAATTAGGAAACAATTTCGTTTCACAAAAATTCGCCTTAAAAAAAAAGATTGACTAAGTAATTTTACACAAAGATTATGTAGAAATCTTTTTTCGAAAAGTTAGGAAATGTTTTTTAAACGAAAATTTGTAAAACATAATGTTTTAAGAAACATTTTGTTACAATGACATTAAATTAATAATTATTAGCATTTCACAAAAATTTAAGAAAAAATTGCGAAAACGTTGTATGAAAATTCTGAGAAAAACTGACTGCATGATTTCTAGACGAAAATGTGCTAAAGAATTCGTAACATGCAAATCATATGCCTAATCTGTAACTAAAATTGGAAGAAACAGAGAAAACGGAAAAAGATAAATTTTTACCTTTTCACGAAAATTTGAAAGAAAAAAAATTCTAAAAAAAATATCAGCGGAAAAATACTCATTTATTTATATCACGAGTTATCAGAAATAAGAACGTTATTAACGTCTCAATTTTAAGTTTGAATTTGACAATATTTATGAAAACAACGCTGATAAATTATTTGTCAATTACCTGATCAAATTAATTATTTCTTACGTTCTTTGTACCAAAATTAATTTAAATACTTTAATTTTGTTTCCAAAATTGGCTTAATAATCCCATAACTTGTTCTGTTATTAGAATTGAATAAAAAACTGAAATTTTTTTTTAGCCGATCCCTACATAAATTATGGTACTTATGCGATTAAAAATGTAAATACTTTTAAAACTAGAGTCTTTAAGTATAGGGAGTCTTACACAAGTTGAAGCCGCTCTTCATTTCTGAAACATAAAATACATGCTCTATCATTTGAAAAAATTGAGTTCCGTCAGTTTGAATTTTTCAATTTTAGCCTCCATTTGAAAGCGCCTTGTATATGGCTTCTCGATTTTTTCAACCAATTACTTCCTTGAATGCGCCACTTTCATGGAACTTCAATATTTATTGGTAAAAACGCCGTATTAAAAGTTTTGATATGGCCAAAAACGTGAAAAGTTGCAAAGCAATTAAAATAACTCGAAAACAATTAAGGATATCAATCTGTTTTTCATACAAGCATGCGCTATAGGTTGATGGAAAATGCCAAGGTGCAATAATATAAGATAGTGGTCAATTAAAAAAAAACACCTGTGACTCAAAATAATTTTATAAGTTGTAGCTGAAGATACCTTATAATTAACGTATTAAATCTTTTCAATCTTGTTTAGTAACAGATATATTAAGCTTTACCTTAAAAATGCGCCATCCTATATATATATATATATATATATATATATATATATATATATATATATATATATATATATATATATATACACGTAGATATGTGAAAACACACAGACCGCGGATATGGGTTCTAAGGGCGTAGTTCGCGCTTATTTGAAAAAATCTTTTTGGAATTTAGAAGCCACGGTCTCCTCAATAACGAATTTTTTCTACAAAAATTTGCTAGATTATTCAACGAAAAACTCTATAACTGAAAGTAAATGCCAAGGCATCGGAGATATGGTGTATTTATATGATTTTCTGCATATATTTTAGTGAGAATGACGCTTGAAGCTGAAATTCAACGCTTTGTAAAATATTTCTAGTGACATTTTATCTACATAAACCGTATTCGTTTTAGGTTCTTCGCATAAAACCTGCCACTTTGATGCTTTAAGAAGAACAGCTATAAAAATTTTCGGGTACTTCTTGATCTTTTTGCGCAAACAAAACTTAATCTTTGTCTGTAATATTCAACAGATTTTGATAACCACGGAAAATATATGCCTAATCTGGTTGTGCGTTTCTCTGATCGCCAGTGGCAACCGATTTTTGTTGTTGAAATGGTCATAATGTTTTCTTTCTTTTAACTTAGAAAACCCAATGTTGGTGTGTATAGGCTACGTTTTATAATCGAAACTTGCGAACCAAATTTAGTTCGCATATCTTTGTTATTTTCGGAAATACAAACAATTTCCGAAAGAAAACGAAAAACTGTCCCTAAGAAAGTGGTCCAATTTCCCTGGGTAAGAAACACGTCTAAGTAACTTTCAAAGGGAGAGCGCCTGCCAAATTTCATCGAAATCAGGCTACTATCTTTTAAGCTATCGGTACAATATATATATATATATATGTATGTATATATATGTATGTATATATATATATATATATATATATATATATATATATATATATATATATATATATATATATATATATATATATATATATATATATATAAACACAGATCTTGTTGTCATTAGTGAATAGTGTCATGCTTTCTAAAAAAAAGACAATCTGGATTTTTTTATAAAATATCTGTCATGTATGAATTTAATATAAGATTACCTATCATGTTTATGTCATTGAAAACATAAGGTCAGTATGCTCACGTTCTTATATATATATATATATATATATATATATATATATATATATATATATATATATATATATATATATATATATATATATATATATATATATATATATAGTCGAAAACAATGGTTTTAGCCTTACCAGAAAGAAGTTGTTTATTAAAAAGCTTAGCGCGGGAAGTATTTACAATATGGCCGAATGATAAAAATGGTTTAAGAAACAATATATTGTTTTATATTAAGCAGTGGCGAGAAGCGTGAGATTTGACGTTATATAGAATTAGTAAAAAGTATGTAAATGCACTTGTATTTCCTAAGGTATTCGTTATTAAAAAAATATTTTAACAAATGTTTTTTGATATATGTTTTGCTGAAAACTGGCAATATTCAAATTTACCTAGCGTAAACAACTTAGTTTCTATGACAACTAATGTTTTTTTTAATGGAAAGATGTGATTTTTTTGAATTTTAGCAAATAACCTTAGACTTTAATCGGTTTCCTTAAGAAAACAGTTGATAAAAAAGTAACTTTCTTAAAAATCATCTTCGGTTGGACTTTATTATTCAATTTTTTAATAAAGTTACCCATTAAAAAATGTGAGAGGAATTGTAACTGTCAATTGAAAACATTGTTTGTTGTCAGTTATCTGCAGTTTTAAATACATTCAAAAGCTTCACATAAGAAAATTGAGAACCTTTACCACTAAATATTGATTTATTATCATGGTAGAAGTAAGCGAAAATACTAATGATGATCAGCTGCAGTGATAGGAAGCATCATAGTTATAAAGAAGTGTGGATGCTTTTTTTATCCGGTGTACCCTATCGGTCATAAATTAATGAGGGATGTGTTTTCAAATTATTGAAGCAATTTAACGAAAGTGGTAGTCTCAAAGATAAACTAACAATAGGAAGAACAAAAACGGCTGTAGCTGGTAATAGGGTATTAGATGTATTATTATCTTTTTATGAAAAACTTTATTTGTCTACAAATGAAGTTGCTACATTATACAATGTTCGACAAAAGTTGTTATAATATATATATATATATATATATATATATATATATATATATATATATATATATATATATATATATATATATCAATTGATATTTTCTAGAGGGCCTAGTTCACACACATTTAAAGGATTTTTTTCAAAACTCGCAATCTCCTTATTAGTCTTTGTCAGTCTTTCCACCCAAAGGAATGCCACATACAGATGCTTTGGGCTGGATTGTTTATAAAAAATTAGTCATTTAAATTTAACATAAACATATTTAGGCAGGTCCAGTTATATGCTTAGGAGTTGCGTAATGTACTACAAAACTTATGAAAATTCGCTACTCTGACGCACTTGCTGCGTCCCGACTTTCATATAATAAAATAAGTCGTACGTTATAGTTAAAATTGGTTAGAGGAAATCAAGAGCAACTTGTTTCCAAGCAACAAAAACTTGCCTCAAAATTTTATTGTATATTCCTAAAGGAAATGTTGAGAAAAAGGTTATTACGTTTTCTCGAGCTCATGTACATTATTTACTCCCTAATTGTGTTTATTGTACAATTTTTTTTCCTACGCAAATAAATTATGTTTGGTATTATGTTCTCAGCTTACACTTAATGTTATTTCATAACTAAGAATTTCCTTTAGGAAATTTAATTCATTTATTATATCAAATAACCGATTGTGTGTTGCAAAACATGAGCTCAAGTTATTATTTTACGAATACGATGTTGGTATTCCAAAGTAATGGAATATTATATACAAGTTTTATAGGACGTTATATTGTATCGCTCGATCTTTTGAATATTATCGCGATTTAAATGGATCCCATAAAGCAAATTCTTATTTTTTGACGTCGTACACCTACGTGTCGCCTTTTAAGCCAGTAGTAGCAATTGCACCACCGTACCCCCTTGAGAACGTTACGTTTCCATATAGTTAAGTTTTCTGAAGCTTGTTACCAAATGTGTTTCATTTCTCATTTTTTTAAACCAATAGCACAGATATTTTTCAGAAGTTTGTATGAAAAATAGTCATTTCTATCTTCTTTTTGAAACGTTTGGGATTGTAGATAAAAAAGTTGAAGTCATTAAATGGTAGCTTTATAAAATTATAACATGGTATTGTGGACGCCGATACTTGATCTAAATCCATTATCGACTTAGATAAATAAAAAAATGGATTTACACAATTTTATTTAACGTATAACTGCAGTTTCGCTGAAGTTCCCAGCTTTGTCAAATACAGAAGCACTGGTTATTCAACAAAGCTGAAAACTTCAGCGAAACAGCAGTTGCACGTTTATAAAATCGTGTATATCAATTTGTTTATTTATCTAAGTTGATACATTTTTAAAGAAAATTTAATTCCCTGGCAACATTGCATTTGACAATCTTACAAATTTTTTTAGTTAAATATAGCATCTACAGAGGCTTGATTTGCCACATCAAAAACTATAGTTTTTTTATTTATTGTTTATTTCACCAACACGCCACGAGAGCTCACAGCCTAAATAGTATCGTACCGTGGGTGTCGACAAAAATAAAAGAGGTAACTTGTTAATTCTGTACTTGAAGGTTTGGAGGTTCGGAAGAGAAGGAAAAAGATATGCCGGAAAGGAGTTCCACAACTTGGAAGTCCTCGGGACAAAAGAGCGGGCATAACAAGATGTTCTATGTCTGGTGACCTGGACAGTTAAAGGGTGCATTCGCTCTGTTCATCTGGTAGATCTGTTGGGGGCAGCAGGTGGAGGAATTATGGAAGAGAGCTCATCTGATCAGTGTCCGTGCAGATATCTATAAAAGAGAAAGAGTGGTCACCAACGGCACTGATGAGACGTATAGCTTTCTTCTGAATGGAGTCCAGGATAGCGAGTGTAGAAGCGGCAGCGGCACCCCAGATGTGGGAGCAGTATTCGAGGTTTGGCCTTATTTGTGAGGTATATAGGGTATAGAGATTAGCTGGTGAAAAGTATTTGCGAGCCCGGAAGGGGAAACCTAATTTCCTGGCAGTCGCTTCTGCAATTGATGTGACATGTTGGTGCTAATTGAGATTTCGATCCACAGAAATTCCAACAAGCGAAAAAGACTCATTACTTTGAATAACTTGGTTGTTCATTGTGATGGGTATAGGGCTGGCGTATCTCTTATGAGATTTGGTAGAGTGAATTGTACAGGATTTTTAGTTCCCCAGTCTAATATCTTTTGGAGATCCACAGAGGCAGAACCCTCCATAAGTCTGCTATACTCATCTAATTGGGCTAAAGAGACAGGCTTAGAATATTGTATGTTTGAGTGGAGGGTGCCGTCGTCCGCGTAACTGTGAACTGGGTTGGATGTGCTAGAGAGGAGGTTATTGATGTGGAGAAGAACCAAAGTAGGGGCAGAAATGCCCCGGTTAGAGAGGAAATTTTCTGTCCAGGTACATAATTTTGGTGGTAGGCCATAGGCCGGAAATTGATTAAGCAGCGTTGCGTGCCAGACCTGGCCGAATGCTTTGGATATGTCTAGAGCGACAATCTGGGATTCACACACAAGTTCCATAGACTTGCTCCAGTAATGGGTGACAAGGAAAAGGAGGTTGACAGTTGATCTGCGCTGATGGAATCCATACTGCCTGTCGTGGATTAGACTTGTCTTTTTCAAGAAATTTAATAATTCGGTGTTTATATACTTTTCGATCACTTTAGAGACGATTGAAAGGAGAGAAATAGGCCTGTAGTTTCTAGGAAGTGCTTTGGATCTTTTCTTGGGGACGAGTTGTACTCGAGCAGTTTTCCAGTTACTAGGAATATGCATCTATTGTAAGATATGTGAAACAGACGAGTTAGGACAGGAGCAAGTTCTGGTGCGCATTTTTTGAGAACAATTGCTGGGATCTCATCAAGGCCAGCGGCTTTCCTGCTATTAAGAGAAGAGAGCATCTTTCGTACGTTTTTAGTTTTGAAAATTATATCTGTCATTTTATACGCGACATAGGGGACTGTTGGTGGTTGAACATTTGGAGGTGGGTTGAGAGTAGAATTTCCGGCGAACATCGAAACAAAAGTTCAGCCTTGCCCAGGGCGGTAGAAACAATTTCGTCCCCTGAAACAAGAGGTGGGAACGTAAGGTGCTCACACCCCGGAAAATTAAGGTGATTAGTGGCTGTTTTGTCACTGATTTGGGTTTTGGTGAGGAAGAGGAGTTGGGGCCTATTAGCCTAGAAAAAATGGTGGACGGAGTTCAGGTTAGAATTTAGGCCACATATGCCCACCCCTCTCCAGGGGATCGGATTGGAGCGGTGTTTTATCTCCGGAATCTTTTGTACAAGGAGGAGCCATAATCCTTTTTGTTTCTAGTATTATAATTAAGAAAAATATATTTTTTGTATTATTCTTTTTTGGTACACCCTGTATACTTGACAATAATGTTAGGCGGTAGCAAAAATATTAATTATGAGTTTTATTTAAAATATTTTTTATAAGTACCGACGGTTAGTAACTATGGCTCGACGCGCGCTTATTGTATAACGCTGTATATATATATATATATATATATATATATATATATATATATATATATATATATATATATATATATATATATATATATGTGTGTGTGTGTGTGTGTGTGTGTGTGTGTGTGTGTGTGTGTGTGTGTGTGTATCTATGTGCAGATTATCTTTCAAGAAAACGATCGGGGACGATATAGGTATACTGCAATGTGCCAAATATATGCTGGTATAAAGTAAATCTTTCCAAATATAACCAATTTTTTTTATTGTAATGATCACAGTTGTTATCTTAAACATTTGGCACTTAATAAATATTATCTTTTGTCAGAAATATGTAAAAAAAAATGTTTGGCTTTGATGGTGATGAAGATGATGATATGTGATTTTTTAAATTATTTCAATGATACAGATTTGCAAGAATCGTCCTGATGTTTATATCAAAAATAAAAGAAAAACATTCTTATCTGAAGCAACAAAAAGATGCAAAGATCTTCCTGCTTCAAGCATTTACTTGTTTAACAGACTTATTTATAATGTTAAGGAAATATTTTTTTCGAATCGTGATTTCTTATTTTCTACATAAACACAAAGAAACAAATCTTTAATTTTACTTCCAGGGCGTCAATACGTGTGGAAGTATGGCATTGTCAAAAAAAAAAATTCAAAAAACATTTTTTGATTATAGTCGTAATATGTGTCAAAACCTATAGAAACATGATTTAAGAACGATTTTTTTTTGTCTGTCGGTTTGTCGGTCTGTCGGTGTGTGGGTCTCTATGTCTGTCTGTCTGTGGTCACGGTAACTTTAGAACGAATTGAGATTCGTCTTTAAATATGGTATACAGTTAGCATCGAAGACACGAACCGTTCGTATTGTTTTTGGGTGAAATCGCTGTACGTGGCAGGGGACCAATATAGGGTGATTAACTGAAAATTAACATTTTTTCCTTAAAACTCAAGTAACATATCGTTTTAGTGTCTGTTTATTAGACAACTTTAAATTTCATCAAATATCTGGTATTCTGTGCTTAAATTAAATTAAAGGTTAAATATGTGGGGGTGGAATATAGACGACAGAACTTATTTTTTGTGTGTGCTAAAACGGAGTAAAAAGGCTTAAAAGATATATAAAACATGAGAACGAACTGAGATATGATATTTAAATTTGGTACTCACTTAGCACCCGACCGAGGGACGTTTTAAATTATTTTGTCTAAGATCGCTTCAGAGGTGAGGGGATAAATGCGGGGTGATTTGAGGAAAATTATCATTTTTTCATTAAAACTCGAGTAATATAACGTTATAGAAGTTCATGGGTATAGGAATACGAATACTTTCAAGTCATGTACTCATTTTACAAGAATGTTTTTCTGAGGAGAGTACATTACCACAGTTATATGGAAGTTATGATTCAATTGGCAGGACTATTTTAAATCAGAAAAAGACAACTGTCATTTTATCACCTATTTACGCGATGAAATAACAGATAGGATATGTATTTACCTTTTTTGTGTTTTTTTTTATACATTCTTACAATGACTAATCTAAATAAACTGACAGTTCTCGAAATCAAAACGACATTCAAAATTCTGTTGGCTGTATATATGCAACGAAATAGAGAAGGATTAACTGTATGTGATTAAACTTGGAATCATTTTAATTTGGTAACTAGCCTAACCAAGGTCGCTAGTCAGTCCACTCGGATCATTTATTGCGCAAAAACTAAAAGTTTAAAAATATATTTTATGATAAAATCTTTGAAGAATAGCAAGGCGGTGGGGGTCGATAATTTGAGAGTGGAAACTTTAAGATAGATATCAGATTTAATATCCTTTCCGCTGGCATACATTATTAACAGATGTATTGACGTTGGGTATCTTTCTAGGGTTTTCAAGCGGTCTCTGATTCTCGCTGTCTTCAAAAATGGAGATAAAACTAATATAAACAATTACAAATTTTGGGAAAATATTTGAGACAATTTTGAAGCGGAGGCTGAATGATGACTTGATGACAAATACGGTGGCAGATCCAACAGACAGTATGGTTTTAGGGCGGGACTGTGTACTCAGGACGCCACACTGTATCTTACATCTGAATTGTACTCTTCGCTAGATAATGGTAGACCGACAGTGTGTGTGTTCTTCGATTTGAGCAAGGCCTTTGACAGCGTGAGCCATGCCTTACTGGTAGAGTCTCTTAAAGATGTGGGAGTCAGAGGCACACCTTTAAAGCTGTTCGAGAGCTATCTTGTCAATAGGGTTCAATGTGTCAAATTTAAAAACTGCTATAGTGACCCAGCTCTGATTAAATATGGGGTTCCGCAGGGCAGTGTGTTGGGCCCGCTGTTATTTACCATTTGTATGAATGGTCTGTTTTCTACACGAAGTACTGGGAAAATAGTATCTTATGCGGATGAAACGACAATAGTGTATTCAGATAGAACTTGGGATTTATTGGAGGTAAAGGCAGAAAGTGATTTGGCAACGATTAAACAATGGTTTGACTACAAGCTATTAACGATAAATTTTAACAAGACCTACTATTTACCTGTCGCTGGCTTACAGTCATCTTTGCCAGATTATGGAAGCTTTAGGGTATCTGAGGAATCAGAGAAGGTTAAAGTTAGGTTAGAAAAGAGCGTCCAGTACCTTGGAATTTTTTTCGACTGTACTCTGAGGTAGGAGGTACATTGTAACTATGTTGTCCGGAAGATACAGATGTTGATATCTAAATTTAAAATCTTACGTGATATCTTCGACTTAAAGGAACTTAAAATGTTATACTGCTCCTTAGTAGAGTCGCACATCAAATATGGCATCCTAGGATGGGAAGGTGTCTCAAAGACTATAATTAAGAAGTCTGGGCGCAGAAAATGCGTTATGGTAGTGAATTTTCATTAAAATGTTTTTAATAGCAAATATGTGTGTTTTTTTAAGGAAGCAGGCATTTTGGTTACCAGTATAACCTACATAGTTAAAATAATGCGCCATGTTTAATGAAAAATTTCCGAAAGTAAACTTAAACTGTTCCCGAAACTAACCGTTTCTTGGTCAACTTTATAGGTTAATAGCAAATTGAGCCATTCAAAATTGAAGCATTTAATCAAACTTCGCTACCATAACGCACTTGCTGCGTCCAGAATTTCTTTTCTTACAAACATGCATTATATGTCAATGGAAAATGCAATTGTACAATTCAACCTCACCAAATCTCATTTTGCCGTCTTTCTCATAAAAGATACACCAGCCCTAGAACCATCACAATGAACAACCAAGTTATTTAACGTAATGAGTCCTTTTCACTTGTTGAAATTTCTGTGGTGACCCTACCCTCACTCAAAGGCTGCCATCCCTTGCCCACCGACGTGCCGTTAGTGACCTCTCTCTCTCTCTTTTATAGATATCTGCACAAGCAGTGCTCAGAGGAGCTTTCTTCCATAGTTCCTCCACCTGCTGCCCCCAACAGATCTACCAGGGGAACAGAGCGAATGCACCCTTTTACGGTCCAGGTCACCAGACATAGAACATCTTGTTATGCCCGCTCTTTTGTCCCGAGGACTTCCAAGTTGTGGAATTCCTTGCCGGCACATGTTTTTTCTTCTCCACCGAACCTTCAAACCTTCAAGTCCAGAATTAACAAATTGCCTCTTTCCTCCTTGTCGACACCCACGGTACGATAGTATTTAGGATGTAAGCCCTCGTGGTGTGTTGTTGAAATAAAAAAAATATTTTTGATTTTGTTCGAAAATTCGACAAAAATTATATACCATTAAACGGTAAACTCTATAGCTAAGACTACTGCCAAGGATCAGAGAAAGGGTCTATTTGAAATGAATTTTCTGGAAACATTTTAGTAAAATGAAGGACAATGATGGTTGATACTAAGACTTCAGGGTTTGTAAAACATTATTCTTGAGACATTTTCTTTCCATATCCCTTAGATTCAAGTTATTTGCTTAAATGTTGCCAATTTTTACCTTTTAAATCGCGACTTTGACGTTTCGAGGAAAACCGCAATTTATTTTCCTTTAAATGCCTATAACTTTTGTCTTTTGATGTACAAAGCTAAATTTTGGTAGGTACTTGACATATAGCAATGTAAACCCGTGTACCAAATTTGGTTGCCCTTGCTTTGTTATTTCCGGATATATAATTTTTTTCCAAAGAAAACACAACATTTTCCAGGAAAACCTCGGCTGATTTTCCTGGCTAACAAACTTATCCAAGCCACTTGCAAAATGAAGATATTTGCCCAATTTAATCAAACTCGGTTCATTATTTTTTGAGTTATCGGTGTGATACGTATATATATATATATATATATATATATATATATATATATATATATATATATATATATATATATATATATATAAATCAAAACTGTCCCCGGATATGTGATCTAGGGGGCCAAATTAGGGTTCATTTGAAGACATTTTTTCAAAATTGAAAAGTCGGGATCTCCTCATTAGTGATTTTTTTAAAAGAAAATTCGCTAAAACGATAATATTATATCTATTTCCATGTGTAGGGGTCAAGTTTAATTAGGCTTTTTAATAAGTGATTAAAACGATGTTGTCAAAACATCATTGATTACAACATATATGTTATATCAGCAAACTAATAATAAATATGTGAGGCAAATTCGCATTAACCATTTGCGACTTCGATTTGGAACCGTTTTTTGTTAAAGTAAGTAATATTCAAATTTGTACATATTTATACTTAGCTCATTAGTATATATATATATATATATATATATATATATATATATATATATATATATATATATATATATATATATATATATATACATTTGTGTGTGTGTTTTGTTTCTTTAACGTCGTCCTATTTCCGCGACTATGACCAATCGCCGACTCCAGGAAGCAGTTTCACCCCACTATCCTGGAAATTTTGCCGAAATTCTGCCCTTTTGTAAGGAGGGTAGGGATCTTTAACGTGCCCAACATCGCATGGACACGGGACCGACGGATTTACGCCCCCTCCGAAGGCGAAACGTTCAGACATTCAACTTGCTTAATTACAATACCAGAGCCTTGGTTTATGTTAATGTTACAGTTTGTACTGAAAAAGTAAAAGCAGAACCCTGGGATCGAACCCAGTACGCTTAGGTACACAGGCATACGTTCTTGCCCCTGAACTACCGAGACTATATATATATATATATATATATATATATATATATATATATATATATATATATATATATATATATATATATATATATATATATATATATATATATATATAGGGTGGCGCATTGAAAACAAAACAGACCGATTTGCGTCCAGAGAATTCTTTTTATTTTAAGAAACGCTGAAACACGTCAATTTTAATATTGAGGGAGACATATTTTGGCATAAAACTCAACATTGTCAGGCCAACCCCTTAAGGGTGGTGACAACAACCCTTATATTTTAAATAGGGAACATGGGTCGAGTGTTACATCATTTGAAAGCTCTTTCTTTTATGAATTCAGCTCACTAATTTTTTTGGAAGTTTTATTAACTCGTTTAAAAATTATTCACAGTTGAAGATGAAAAAACGCATTTCACTCATTCCGATAAGAAATGTGCCGAAAGCCAATGTTTTGTTGGTTTAAAAACAAAAAATTGACCATCAGAACATTTATTATCGGAATGAGAGAAATGCGGTTTATTATTTCAGTTTATCGGTCTGTTTGATACTTGATAGTACTACCAAAAATTAATTTCACAGTGGTGTATTCTGTAGAAGAAAGAGTTGAAATAATTACTTTTTTTTTCCAAAAACGATGACTGTGCCAACCGTACCGCTAATTTGTTTAATGAACGACATCCGAACAGACATGTTAACAGAAAATACATTTTGGAGTTAGTTACAAACTTTCGACAAAGTGGTTCAGTAGCCAACACAAAACGGGATCCTGAACGTGAATTTCCGGTTATAAATGAGACTACTGAGATTGAAGTTTTAGGACAAATTGCTGCAGACCAAACTTTGAGCACAAGAAAAGTGGCCACTGTTTCAAATATCAAAAGAAGAACTATTCAGCGAATATTGAAGCATCATAAATTTCACCCGTATAAAATTTATCTTGTATAACAACTGACTGAAGATGATTTTGATCGGCGGCTGGAGTTTTGTGAAGCTATGACTGCACGAATACCTGATAACGGGAACTTTCTGTTCAATATCTGTTTTTCAGACGAGTGTACTTTTTTATTAAATTCTACAGTCAATCGTAATTAGTGTCGTTATTGGGCAGATAATAATCCAAGAAATATTCACGAAGTCCACACTCAAGCTCCACAGAAATTGAATGTCTGGACTGGCATTTTTGGAGACTGTTTAATCAGACCAATTTTTCTTTATGGCAATTTGAGTAGCGAAACGTATTTGGAGTTACTAGAAGATATAGTTTACCCTCTACTAATTGACATTGTTGAAAATGTTGATCGCTATCAAGAAAATCAATTAGTGTTTCAACAAGATGGAGCTCCTCCGCATTTTTTACAAAGTGTTATAGAGTTTTTGAACAGAGAGTTTCCAGAGCAATGGATTGGGCGTAGAGGTGCTATTAAGTGGCCCACTAGATCACCGGATGTAACTCCTTTAGACTTCTTTACATGGGGCAATTTAAATAACATTTAGGCAACAGAACTGGAGTCTCTGTAAGAATTACGACGACGCTTTTTTGAAGAATGCTGTATAATTACTCCACAAATGCTCCAGTATCTCAGAGCTCGTTTGGAATATTTTTTTTACTTTTGTATGGAAGCTGGTGGCCAACAATTTGAACACTTACTCAAGTGGATAAACATTTTTGAACGTTTGGTTTTGTTTTTTACTGTTTTTTTAACGAAAAATTGACTAATTAGTGCATTTTTTATGAAACTGAATGAAACACGTTCTTGAAACTTCAACTGTAAATAATTTTTAAACGAGTTGAAAAGTTTCGCTGGACGCAAATCGGTCTGTTTTGTTTTCAAAGCTCCACCCTGTATATATATATATATATATATATATATATATATATATATATATATATATATATATATATATATATATATATATATATACACATTTGTTTTGAAAACATTTATTCATCGATTTTCTATGAAGTACTCGATTTAAATAATAAAAATAGCTTTATTGTGTAAAAATGCACAAAAATTTCCAAAAGTAAACTTAAAGTGTTCCCGGAAAAACTCGTTTCTTGGTCAACCTTATAGGTGAATAGCAAATTGGGCTACTCAAATATGAAGCATTTGATCAAAATTCGCTACCATAACGCACTTGCTGCATCCAGAATTTTTTTTTAAAACATGCACTATATTTCGATGAAAAATGCAAAAATGCAATAACATAAGGCGTGTTTGATTAAAAAAAAAAAAGAAAATTTGTATCACCAACGACTTATGGGCCACCCTGTGATTGTAGGAATATTTTTTTAAGATGTAGCTCAAGACACCCTATAATTAATATATACAAATTTTTTTCATATCTTGTATAATAACGAATATATTGAGTTTTATTGATTTTTTACGAAAATTCGACAAAAATTATATGCCATTAGACGATAAACTCTATAGTTAGACTACTGCCAAGAATCAGAGAAAGGGTCTATTTGAAATGAATTTTCTAGAAACATTTTAGTAAAATGAAGGACAATGACAGTTGAAACTAAGACTTCAGGGTTTGTAAAACATCCTTCTTGAGACATTTGATTTCCATAGCCCGTATTAAACTCAAGTTATTTGCCTAAATGTTGCCGATTTTGACGTTTTAAATCTCAACTTTGACGTTTTAAGGAAAACCCCAATTTATTTTTCTTTAAATGCCTATCACTTTTTTGTCTTTTGACCTACATAGCTAAATTGGTAGGTAACTTACCCATAAGGATATATACCCACGTACCAAATTTGGTTGCCCTTGCTTTGTTAATTCCGGAGATATAATCTTTTTTTCGAAAGAAAACACAAAACTTTCCGGGAAAACCTGGGAAGATTTCCCTGGATAACGAACTTATACAAGCCATTTGCAAAAGGAATTTATTTACCAAATTTAATCAAAATCGGCCTATGAGGCCGCAATGAGCGCTAATTAGGCCCCCCAGAACACATATCCGGGATCAGTTTCAATTTTTATATGTTTATATATATATATATATATATATATATATATATATATATATATATATATATATATATATATATATATATATATATATATATATATATATATATATATATATATATATATATATATATATATATATATATATATATATATATATATATATATATATATATATATATATATATATATATATAAAAATTGAAACTGATCCCGGATATGTGTTCTGGGGGGCCTAATTAGCGCTCATTTGAAAAAATTTTTTTAAATTCCAAAGTCGGGATATCCTCATTAGTGAATTTAAAAAAAAAATCAATAAAGAGGTAGAAATTGCACACAAAGCAATTTTAAAAATAATTCATAAAAAAAGGGCCACGTACTAAACTGAGAAATTATATAAGGAGTGTGATGGACCCCAGAAACATATTTTTTACTAAGTGTATTGTACAGCAACATAAGTTTAAGAGTGGATTAACTCACACTGGCCATGGATATAATACACGAACTGACAATTACATAGTGCCATTCATGGAGAGAAGAGTTTTATACAGTGTGGAACAGCCAAATGGAATAAATTCGATAACGGATAAATGAGGGCGTGTTGGGAAAAACGCTTGGACACGTCGATTTGTATTTTTAACTGCGCATCTTTTTCAAGAAAAAAAAATTATATAGGGTGCGTCATGTGACAGTGGCCAATACCAACTTTCTTATTTTAAATACAAGCCCCTGTATATTATTAATTTTTTGGATTCTTCAGAAAATTCTAGACATAATTCATGTACAATGTTCTATACCTATCTTCAACTGTTTCGGAAATAATAAGTATTTTCAGATTTATCACAAAAATTAACATTAAAAATAGAAAATTATTTTATTTCACAAATTCGCTACATTGCATTCAATAATTATTTCCCATTCAGCTCTTGATAATGAGAAAGTAAACAAAAACCATTCCTGCGTTTCTTTTTACTGATATGAAATGAAACAAAAACAAAAACAGTTTTCTTTCTGTTCGTATAAAACTCGTAGCCTTAGCAACTTGTTGTCTGCCTGCATGACAGTAGTGATTAGTGTCAGTGCTATTGTCGTTTGAATTTCGTTAACTGTACGTAATAATATCAGAAAAATGGTTCATTTAACAGAAATGCACAAAATAACCATTCTACAAATGATTGGTTATGGAGATAACACACGGACACAGAAGGAAGTGTCTCGCTTATTTCACGAAAAATTTCCAAATTTGCCGCCTGTATCCCAAGGAACAATTAGCAAAATAGAAAAGCAGTTTCGCGAGCTTGGTCATGTGAGACAGATAAAAAAAGTAGCTGCCAATGCAGTAAGTGATGATACGAAATTGGATATTACGCTTGAGTTTCAAGAAAACCCACATACTTCTGGTCGACAAGCAGCCCAACTATTCAACGTTAGCCACACAGCAATTTTTCGAACATTAAAGGAAAGTAAAATGCATCCCTATAAAATGATACCAACTCAGGAGCTCATGGAGGACGATTTCGATAGGAGAACGTATTTTTGTGAACAAATGATGGCAATGTTAGATAACAATGTGATCCAATTAGAAGATGTTTTGTTTTCTGATGAGAGCACATTTACACTTCACGGTCATGTTAATCGTCAAAATTGCCGCTATTGGTCTAATGAGAATCCTCATTGGATGAGAGAGAAACATACGCAATATCCTGAAAAAGTTAATGTTTGGGCAGGAATTGTTGGAAATCATATCGTAGGTCCCTTTTTCATTGATGGCAACTTGAATGGGGATAAATATTTAGAACTGCTCCAAAATAATGTCGTGCCAACTTTGACAAACTTATATCCAGATCCAGCAAACCCACAAGTTCCTGCCAATAAAATATGGTTTCAGCAAGATGGAGCACCGCCCCATTACCAAATCAATGTCCGGCAGTACCTGAACCAAATTTTTCCAAATCGGTGGATAGGGAGGCGCGGATCGATAGAATGGCCAGCACGATCTCCTGATCTGTCGCTATTAGACTACTTTTTGTGGGGATATGTCAAAAGTATTGTATACAAAACTAAGCCCCTCAACTTAGATGACTTAAAAAGACGAATCACGCTTGCGATTAGATCAGTCACGCCTGAGATGTTGAGTAATGTTAGAAGACATTTCTATACCAGATTAGCATGTTGCCAAGATGTTCGTGGCGAGCATTTTGAACATTTACTACATTGACATTAATTTTTTTTGTTTTTTTAAATTATTAAGAAATAATCAGTATTTCTTATTAGAATTTGTGAAATAAAATAATTTTCTATTTTTAATGTTAATTTTTGTAATAAATCTGAAAATACTTAATATTTCCGAAACAGTTGAAGATAGGTATAGGACATTGTACATGAATTATGTCTAGAATTTTCTGAAGAATCCAAAAAATTAATAATATACAGGGGCTTGTATTTAAAATAAGAAAGTTGGTATTGGCCACTGTCACATGACGCACCCTATATAATTTTTTTTTCTTGAAAAAGATGCGCAGTTAAAAATACAAATCGACGTGTCCAAGCGTTTTTCCCAAAACGTCCTCATTTATCCGTTATCGAATTTATTCCATTTGGCTGTTCCACACTGTATATCTGCGGTAAAAGCTATACAATACGATTCCTCAGGCATTGATGAATACTCGTTCTCTGAGTAACTTCAAAAGAAAAATTAGGCAACATACTCTGTCTTTGGACCGTAAACTGGTGCATAGATATATACACTGAGTTTCTGGATGTTTGTGACTTTTATTATTATTATTATTATTATTATTATTATTATTATATATTATTATTTTTATTATTATTATATATTATTATTTTTATTATTATATTATATGTGTCTCTTAAAAAATAATATAGTTAGTTTAATGAACATGATGATCACACATTTACACCAGTAGAGACTGTAGTGTACTAACACAAACATTTCTCATTCATTAAAATACGAGTACCATAACGCACTTGCTGCATCCGGACTGCTCGAAAAATAAAAACCGGTCGCCTTTCATACGCAGGATTATTCATTACAATTAAATTGATTTATGATTGCCTCAAATCTAAATTTTAACCAATTCAAACAGCAGGTTGATAACATTACATTATATTGGACCGTAATATGCTTCCCTAGACGCACAATTTGCGCACATTTTCAAATTTTTTTAGTTTCATCGTCGTTGATAGTAAATTGTTTCATTTAAATGCACACACTCCATCGTTCAAACAATAACAGTGTACATTTTTGCGTTAACTATATTAAATTAAAAAAAGCCTGGACGCAGCAAGTGCGTTATGGTAGTAAATTTTCATAGAAATGATCTGGCACAAAATATTTTATTGCAACTCTTTTTTTATCTTGTAACATTGAAATCTTAATTTTTGTGTATAGTTTACTTTTTATATTGTAAACCTACCTAGCAAAATTGGTTATCATAGCTTTTTTATTTTTTGAGATACAAATTTTTTTCGAATGAAAACGCAAAATTTTCCCGGAAAACCTTGTCCGATTTTCCTGACTAACAAACATATTTAAGCCATTTACAAAAGTAAGGTACATGCCTAATTTTATCAAAATTGGCCCATTATTTTTTAAGTTATCAGTTATCGGTGTGATACACACACATACATACATATATATATATATATATATATATATATATATATATATATATATATATATATATATATATATATATATATATATATATATATATATATATATATATATATATAAACATATAAAAATTGAAACTGACCCCGGATATGGGTTCTAGGGGCCCTAGTTCGCGCACATTTGCAAAAATTGTTTCAAAATTCAAAAGTCGGGATTTTCCTATTAGTGAATTTTTTCTACGAAAAGTCACTAAAAATATTCATAAATGTTAACGTATATGCTTTCCAATTTATCTCTCGCCTGATAAATTGTACGAGGCTTTTAGTTATTTTGTGAAATATACATAAAATCCAAATTCACCAAACATATTTATCGTATGTAAATATTTATATTTGTGTTTGTCTTTATTAAATAGGCTTCGTCAGTTTTTAAATTAGTAAATAAAAGGCGTCATCGACCACTGAGGGCCATTAGCAACTTATTCCTCATTACCATACCTTTAATTATATGTCATAAATTAACTTTTGTGTATGTCTTAGAAATTACAGTATTTTTTTAAAGTCTCATTACTTGAATTAGGTGCATCTTTTGTGGTTTGCGGAACATTGTTACGCATTTTTGCTTCTTTATATTTCGGACACTGTGTCAAGATTTGGTTCACATCTATTATAGGTATGTCACACACTTCACATATAGGAGCAGGCTCCTTCTCAAAGATGTGCTTGTGGCTATACTTTATGTGTCCGAGTCTTATTCTGCCCTGGTGACTTCTCTTTTCTTCGGGGTGAAAGGTATACTTTTTCGTGTACAGTGGGTTTTATTTCTTGGAACTTGTTACTTCTGCGTAACCATTCTTCGTTTCATTTTCCTGTTATGTTTTCCCTGACGATTGCTTTGAAGTCAGACTTGTGTAATCTTGGATACTGTTTTTTGGTATGGTAACAGCGTCTTTTGCTGGCTTGTCGACCATTTCGTTTCTTATAATTCCAAAATGTGATGGCACGTACATTAATGTAAGTATCGTATTTTACTTGTGGGCCAGGGCTATTTGATCTCTGATTTGTTTTGTGACTTGATGTTGTGAATCAAGCTGTTGTAAAGATTGGAGGGAACCTAAAGGGTCTGTGTAAATTAGATAAGGTCCTGGATTATGTGCTGTATAGCTCACAGCGTATTTTGTCGCCATAGGCTTGGTAGTATATGTAGAGATGTAGTTAAATGACTGCGGGAGAAATAGTTTTTTTTTATGTTAAAGCAGACAAAGTTATTAAGGCTGTGATTTTAGACAGAAACGACTCTAAAGGGATAGAATAGAATGCAATAGAATCAGGACCATATAAAAACCTAAATAGAAACCCTCTGCCAAAAATGATAACCGTATTTAAAAACAATTTAAAGAGGTGTCACCACGTTACCACAAAAGATTTAGGAAAAAAGTTACAAGTTTCAAATCGTAAAGTTCCTAAAATATATCGTCTCCCGAAAATCCATAAAGGCGGAAAATGGATGACACCTATTGTTTTAGCTACAGATTCCCCGAGATACAATATAGCGCCATGGTTAACAAACGAATTTGAAGGCTTGCCTATCAAACAAAAAATGTTTTCATTTTCAAATTGACTTGAATTTTATAACAAAGTTAAAAAAATTAAATTGGTTGAAGGCAAGGTTTTCATATCGTTTGATGTGACCTGGTCCTTTCTCAGTGTTCCCATAAAAGAAACACTAGTGTATTTAGACCATTTGTTAAAACTAAACAACATAGATAAAGAGGTCTGCACAGAATATATAAATTCAACAAATCTTTGCATAAATCAGAATATTTTTCAATTTAATAATGAATTTAAAAAAAACCCATGGCACAGCAATTCTTCCCCAGTCCTTGCAAAACTTTTCATGAGTAGATTTGAAACATACATAGCAAACAAAAATGACTATTTTCCTCGAGTATGCTTTCGTTGTGTGGACGATGTTTTTGCAGTATGCAATCCAAATGTATGCAAAGTAGATGATTTTGGTTCTAAATTAAATTGTAAATTTGACTCCATGTATAAAATCGAAATTAATAACAAATTACCTTACCTACTCCGCTCTAAGTAGTAGGCAGATTGAGGCCTTAGAGTGTCCTTACATATTTCCTTTACCTATCTTTGTCCACCACTCTTTGGAGTAGGCAGATTGAGGCCTTAGAGTGTCCTTACATATTTCCTTTACCCACCTTTGTCCACCACTCTAAAGAGTAGGCAGATTGAGGCCTTAGAGTGTCCTTACATATTTCCTTTACCTCTTGAAAATGGCTCCAAAACAGGAGCCGAAACGTCGAGTTTCCATAAATTCTGGACGCGGTTTATCCCGAGAACCCAGCATGTCTCACATTAAAAACCGCGGAAATCTTTTTGAACATATATATATATATATATATATATATATATATATATATATATATATATATATATATATATATATATATATATATATATATATAGTGTGATTTGCGACGCAATACACAGAATGTATGTGTATAGAGGACCTCAAAACATGCCGCTTTTTTGTATAAAATTATACTCTGACGCCCATAGTTGGTGAGATTTGACCTAGGAAGATTCTTCAATAACTATAAGAAACAGCTGTATTGCTGCAGTGACCCAACACATAACCAAATTTGGTAGGATATAAACTAAAAAAGGAATGAACTAGGGTGGGTCACCATAACCTAATTAAAAGTTAAAGTCCGTCAATTTTATAGCAAATTATCATTTGTACTTTTTTTCCCTCATGTTCATTTTTCGAAAAACTACCGGTTTTTAAGTGACTTTATGGAAAGATAATTTATTCTTAACCGATTTAATTAGTTTATTAACTATTATTAACTCACCTTAAGACGTTGATAAGAGAATACCATTTACCAAATTTCGTTGTTCTATGTTGGAGCATTGCGGCAGTACAGCTGTTTCTTGTAATTATTAAATAATCTTCTGAGGTCAATATCTCACCAACCATGGGCGTCAAAGAAAAATTTTATACAAAAAGTCGGCATGTTTTGAGGTCCTACACACGCATACATTCTGTGTCCATTGCGTTGTATGTATGTGTGTATGTATGTTTAAAGACGTATCTATATATACACATATTAATATGGAAACTGACCTCAAGTATGGGTTAGGGTCCTAGTATGTGCTCATTTGAAAAAAATGTCGAAATGCACAAGCTTCAGTAATTTTGTTTCTACAAAAATTCACTAAAACAGGTTTTCTAAAATATAAGGTGGTGCAATACAATAGGAATAAACAGCACCAGTCCTCGCTTGTATACAATCTGCTGGCACGCCAACCGGTTTGTTTATAATTAAACCCCATTTGTTTAAAATAGCTAATTATGATCTTGTTTATATCATGGATGGACTTATGCGTAAACTATTCTTATACGACGACGTGTATGGGGTAGATAAATATATTTCAATTAGTTAAATGCATTTAAAAGAACCCTTTTTAAAAGACCAGGCTATTTAAAACCGTTTTTATTAATGTCTGATTAGGCATGTAAAAGTTCTCCACACTCGACTTTTGTCTGCTTAATTGGATAGATAGTTTATTGGAAAATGCCAATTACTACAAATACACAAAGTAAGTATTTGACAAATCTCGTCTCCAGTGGAATATCCCAATTAAACCTGTTACACAAAAACCCAATCAGACCGGTTTAATTTCATCGTATCTCTCGAAATAAAACTGTCTGTAGAACCGTCACAGGATGGGCTTATTATATAAATTGGTACAAATGTAATTACACCATGTTTGTTGCAAGTTTTATTTCTAGTACCTTCATTTTGGTATCAAATTTTCTTTGAACAATTTGCTTTTGGAAAGAATGACACAAATCATAATCAGTCTAAAGCCTAAATCCATGTCGCCTTGTCGTCGTAACTATACCTTTTTGTCTCCAGCAGCTCTCTTCATCTTGCACTTTTAAGCAATTGAGTCACGTTTTAAGGGGTTTTCTTCTTTTCCCTTCCATGCATTTATTCTTTCAATAATGTTGTCTAACTTTATGATGTCTCAGAATATGTGTAACAAATTTTGTCTTCCTTTCTCGATTCTTGTTATCGAGCTACTTTTTCCTCTCGCATGTTCTAGCTTTGTTGATCCCTTTACAAGCGTACTTTGTCTTTGTCATGTTTTTAGACGTTCACACTCTCATGACTTCCATTCCCTCCATTTCTAATTTTAGTGAATTTTCTTTTAAAAAGTCACTAAGGAGGAGATCTCGACTTTTGAATCTAAAGAAAGTGCCTTCCAATGAGCGCGAAGTAGCCTCCTAGAACACATATCAATTTATATATATATATATATATATATATATATATATATATATATATATATATATATATATATATATGTATGTATGTATGTATGTGTGTGTGTGTGTGTGTGTGTGTGTGTGTGTGTGTGTGTGTGTGTGTGTGTGTGTGTGTGTGTGTGTGTGTGTGTGTGTGTGTGTGTGTGTGTGTGTGTGTGTGTGTGTGTGTGTGTGTGTGTGTGTGTGTGTGTGTGTGTGTGTGTGTGTGTGTGTGTGTGTGTGTGTGTGTGTGTGTGTGTGTGTGTGTGTGTGTGTGTGTGTGTGTGTGTGTGTGTGTGTGTGTGTGTGTGTGTGTGTGTGTGTGTGTGTGTGTGTGTGTGTGTGTGTGTGTGTGTGTGTGTGTGTGTGTGTGTGTGTGTGTGTGTGTGTGTGTGTGTGTGTGTGTGTGTGTGTGTGTGTGTGTGTGTGTGTGTGTGTGTGTGTGTGTGTGTGTGTGTGTGTGTGTGTGTGTGTGTGTGTGTGTGTGTGTGTGTGTGTGTGTGTGTGTGTGTGTGTGTGTGTGTGTGTGTGTGTGTGTGTGTGTGTGTGTGTGTGTGTGTGTGTGTGTGTGTGTGTGTGTGTGTGTGTGTGTGTGTGTGTGTGTGTGTGTGTGTGTGTGTGTGTGTGTGTGTGTGTGTGTGTGTGTGTGTGTGTGTGTGTGTGTGTGTGTGTGTGTGTGTGTGTGTGTGTGTGTGTGTGTGTGTGTGTGTGTGTGTGTGTGTGTGTGTGTGTGTGTGTGTGTGTGTGTGTGTGTGTGTGTGTGTGTGTGTGTGTGTGTGTGTGTGTGTGTGTGTGTGTGTGTGTGTGTGTGTGTGTGTGTGTGTGTGTGTGTGTGTGTGTGTGTGTGTGTGTGTGTGTGTGTGTGTGTGTGTGTGTGTGTGTGTGTGTGTGTGTGTGTGTGTGTGTGTGTGTGTGTGTGTGTGTGTGTGTGTGTGTGTGTGTGTGTGTGTGTGTGTGTGTGTGTGTGTGTGTGTGTGTGTGTGTGTGTGTGTGTGTGTGTGTGTGTGTGTGTGTGTGTGTGTGTGTGTGTGTGTGTGTGTGTGTGTGTGTGTGTGTGTGTGTGTGTGTGTGTGTGTGTGTGTGTGTGTGTGTGTGTGTGTGTGTGTGTGTGTGTGTGTGTGTGTGTGTGTGTGTGTGTGTGTGTGTGTGTGTGTGTGTGTGTGTGTGTGTGTGTGTGTGTGTGTGTGTGTGTGTGTGTGTGTGTGTGTGTGTGTGTGTGTGTGTGTGTGTGTGTGTGTGTGTGTGTGTGTGTGTGTGTGTGTGTGTGTGTGTGTGTGTGTGTGTGTGTGTGTGTGTGTGTGTGTGTGTGTGTGTGTGTGTGTGTGTGTGTGTGTGTGTGTGTGTGTGTGTGTGTGTGTGTGTGTGTGTGTGTGTGTGTGTGTGTGTGTGTGTGTGTGTGTGTGTGTGTGTGTGTGTGTGTGTGTGTGTGTGTGTGTGTGTGTGTGTGTGTGTGTGTGTGTGTGTGTGTGTGTGTGTGTGTGTGTGTGTGTGTGTGTGTGTGTGTGTGTGTGTGTGTGTGTGTGTGTGTGTGTGTGTGTGTGTGTGTGTGTGTGTGTGTGTGTGTGTGTGTGTGTGTGTGTGTGTGTGTGTGTGTGTGTGTGTGTGTGTGTGTGTGTGTGTGTGTGTGTGTGTGTGTGTGTGTGTGTGTGTGTGTGTGTGTGTGTGTGTGTGTGTGTGTGTGTGTGTGTGTGTGTGTGTGTGTGTGTGTGTGTGTGTGTGTGTGTGTGTGTGTGTGTGTGTGTGTGTGTGTGTGTGTGTGTGTGTGTGTGTGTGTGTGTGTGTGTGTGTGTGTGTGTGTGTGTGTGTGTGTGTGTGTGTGTGTGTGTGTGTGTGTGTGTGTGTGTGTGTGTGTGTGTGTGTGTGTGTGTGTGTGTGTGTGTGTGTGTGTGTGTGTGTGTGTGTGTGTGTGTGTGTGTGTGTGTGTGTGTGTGTGTGTGTGTGTGTGTGTACCGATAACTCAAAAAATAATTTATTTTTGTTTCTTTAACGTCGGTCTATTCCCGCAATATTTGCCAATCACCGACTCCAGGGAGCAGTTTCACGTCACTAGCCTGTAAATTTTGCTAAACCCAAACCTTTCTGTAAAAAGGAGTCTTTAACGTGCCCAACATCGTATGGATACGGTACCGACAGTCAACTTGCTCAAATACAATGCCACAACCCCGGTTGATGTTATTTGTAGAGTATGTACTGAAAAAGTGAAAGAAGAACCCTGGGATCAAACTCAGTACCCTTCGGTTCAGAGGCACACGTTCTTACCACTGAACCACAGAGGCTCTTTACGTTATTATTTCTGACAGCTTGTGACATGAAAATACGAGTATCTTTCTGCTGTTTTTTTTCTCCCTCGGGGCTCGTCCGCGGCTTTGCCGCCCCGAAAGCACTACAACCTTTGGCATATTGTGCATATTTTTCTGCTTATATTTTTCTCTACTTTCCCTGGTTGAAATTTCCGTGAAAAGTAAATAATAAACTTAATCTTTTTTCCATTTCACTTGCAGATTAGGTATATAATCATTTTAATTTAATGTATTTTTTCAAAACATTTTCCTTTAAAAAATATTTTTTTCCTATTTTCGCCAAAAAACATTGTTTTGCAAATTTTCGTGAAAAATAAAATCTTGTGTAACATTAATTAAGCTTAACGTTTGTAAAGATAAACTGACACCGATTCTGATAAGATTTTGTGAGTAACTTCTTTTTGCAAGTGGATTAGATAAGTTTTTTAGCCGGGAAAATCGGATAAGCTTTTCCGGAAAAGTTTTAAGTTTGCTGGGGAAAAAAATTCATAACTCTGGATGGCTCTATGGCAACCAAATGTAGTAAATAAGTTTACATTGCAAAAAGCAAACTGCACACCAAAATTCTCTAATTCTCCAAGTTGATACAAAAAAAATTATAGACATTTAACGAAGCCAAATTTTATTGCTACTAGAAGTCAGAGAAGACGCAAAACCAAGATATTGGAGGTGTTAAAGAAAATCTATTAAACATTACAGACAACGTTTATTTTACCATGGCGAAAAAAGGTCAAGGAATACGAGCAACATTACTTTGAAAATGTCAAACTGGATAGTTGAAACATAAAAATTAGTATAACTATTGCGGTTTATGTATGTTAAATATTGCATAAAATATATATTAGAATGTTATAGATTTATACTACTCTTCTCGCTTGTTAAAATAGTTACAAAATATGCCTCTAAAGACCATACATATGACAAATAAATAATTGTAGACCATTATGGGTTATCTACCTTGTATTAAACTCTCATTTTCAGGCCTTGCGGTATCGAGTTAGATGACTGGATGATGAGCAAACGGGCGTGGATTCAAATTTCACGGTTGACTGAATTTCTCTTTCAACTTCTTTTTTTTACTTCTTTTCGCCTTTTATTTCATTTTAACGTTATCTGATCAGATTGTGTAATTACAATATTTTTTAAGCGACTTTTTATTGACAAAATCACTAATGAGCACTTTTAAGACTTTCAATTCAAGTTTAGTAGCAGCTGTTGTTGTCCTTAGTTGGTATAACCGCTTCACAGTTAACATAGACAGAGATTTGTGATATCAGAAGAGTTTTTTTTTCTTCTGTGCAACCGGATTAAACTTTTACAGCACAGACGGGCAAAAGAATTTTCTCAGTGAAGCCACAGAATAAGTGTCTACTTCTGTACTTAGATCAGATTTAGACTATTTTTTAATTAATTAAATTTATTTCTATTAGCGAATTTTCTTCCACAAAATGTTCTTCAAATAGCGACTTTTCTTACAAAAGAATTTAATACCTTTTCTTTGGAGAAAGTTTGTTGCGAATTTTCGTATGAAAAATTATTCAATTGATGGAACAGCTTTTAAACGAAATTCTTTGAAAATAAAGTTTTAATGGATTTTCGTGTGAACAAACTATTTTATGTTCAATTTTAATTAGAGATTAGGTATATAATACGAGTTTTAGGTATTATTTTATCAAAATTTTGTGTAAAAATATATTTAGTCAGTTTTCGCAGACATTTTTTTTGCTTCCGTAGATATCATTTTTTGGAAGATGTGTTTGTAACATTTTGGTAATTAATGATAAATGTTTTATACGTTATTATAAAAAAAATTAGGTTTTCTTGAAAAAATTTTTTGCAAATTTTCATGAATTTTTGTTTTTTGTTTTGTCGAATAGGTTTCTGTAAAAAATTATATTTTGGTAGGTGGGTAAATAACTTGAAAAAGTTCGTTGGCCAGGAAAATCTCACCAGCTTTTTTAATTCATTTAATTTATTTTTATTAGCCAATTTTTTTGTACAAAATGTTCTTTTAATAGCAAATTCTCTTATAAATGAATTTAATGATTTTTTTTTTTTTGAAGAAACATTTGTTCCTAATTCTTGTATGAAAAATTATTCGCATTTTTTAAACGAAATTCGTAGAAAATAAGGTTTTAATGGATTTGCGTGCAACCGAATTATATAATTTTAAATTTTAATTACTGATTAGGTATATAATTTGAATTTTATGTATTCTTTTAGCCAAACTTTGTGTAAAAAAATATTTGGCCAGTTTTTGCAGATTTTTTTTCTGCTTCCGTAGAAATAATTTTTTGTAAAATTTTTTCCTGAAATTCTGGTAATTAATGACAAATGTTTAATAAGTTATTATAAAAAAATATTTTTGCATGGATTTTCTGGGAAAAAAAACTGCAAATTTTCATGAAATTATTTTCAATTTTCGTCGAAAATATTTTTGCGAATAATTATATTTTGGTAGGTGGGTAAATAACGAAGACCAGTTTTTTCGGAAACCTTTTAAGTTCATTTTAGAAAAAAAATTGTACTTTATCAAAATATAAAGTTATTTTGGTGAAATATGGTACATTCTTTCTACTGGTTTGCTAATGGGCACACAAATCAGATGGCTGCTTTAATTAAAAAAGACATATTTGCTATTAAAAATATTTTTATGAAAATTCACTACCATAACGCACTTGCTGCGTCCAGACTTCTTTAGAATTCAGCCATACGTTCCAAGCATTATTAAGTAAATTTCTGTAAGAAAATTCACCAATGACATAACGCGACTTGAATTTTGAAAACAATTCTTCAAATGAGCGCGAACTAGGAACCTTAAACCACAGTTCCGCGGTCACTTTCAATTGTTTATTTCGATTTTTAAATTTGCTTAATGGCTGTGGCATCTCTAACCATTAGCATAATTCTTCGATTTTTATTTACTTTCATTTTCCCGACAAGGTTAACGTCACGTTGGCCCGACTGGGAATCAAACCCGGGACCTGTCGCTTTGCAGGCCGACACCTAGCAACCTGTGCCATGAGGGTGTTTATTGGTATACGTTCATGTATAATTATATATATATATATATATATATATATATATATATATATATATATATATATATATATATATATATATATATATATCTGTGTGTGTGTGTATTGCCTATTTGAAATGGAAACACCCCTCTAACTTTTGCATTTGTAATTCGATTTTGATGAACAAAAGATCAAAAGATATAAGGTGAAAAACTCTATAAATGGTGTGAAAATTTTTCCTTCCGTCACTTGACCAAGGCCTACTTATGCAGTTTTTCCATGTCAAGAAATGAGAAAAAGGGTAGGGGCCGTTTTTAGGAAGAAAATGAATAGGCCACTACATTCGGTATCACTCAAAATAGATATATACGAAATATCAACAAAAAAGAAGAATTTTAACCATTTCAGTAAAGTTTTTTATGTGACACTTCTAATATTGAAACACGCGTGTAACTTTTGTATTTATAACGCGATTTTTTTAACGAGGTCTCAAATGATATAAAATGAAGAAGTCTATAGACCCTGTGAAAACTGTTTCCTATGCTATTCAATCACGGGATACTAAAACTATTGCCATATGTCACAGCATTTATAAACCTTTCTTCTTGCACTTTTGAGATGTTGTTCTTGACTTTCATAGTTCTTCATAGTAGTTATTTATCGATGAAATTTGGTAGGTAACAGTTTTGAAGAATGGCGTACATATTTTTGCCTAAAACCAACCCTCAAACTTTTTTTATAATTTGTGACATATGAAAATAGTTTTAGTAGGCCGTGATCGAATGGCATAGGAAACCATTTTCAAAGGATCTATAGATTTCTTCATTTTTTTTCTTTTGAGATCTCGTTAAAAAAATCGCGTTATAAATGCTAAAGTTACAGGATTGTTTCAATAATAACAAAAAAACTTATCTGAAATGGTTAATAATCCTTCTTTTCTTTGATGAAATTCCGTATATACATCTATTTTGAGGGATGCTGACTGCAGTGGCGTACCTATTTTCTTCCTAAAAATGACACTGACCCTTTTCCTTATTTTTTATAGATAAAAGTTGCATTAATAGACCTTGGTCAGGTGATATAGAGAATCACAGCATTTCATAACATGCATAGGTTTTCATCTTATATGTTTTGATCCTTTGTTCACCAAAATCGAATTATAAATACAAAGCAAGTGTTTCTATCTTAAACGGGCCACACTGTATGTATAACTTGAATATAAAAGTTGTATAAATGGTCATGTTTCTCGGTGTTGTTTTAAGTGACGTCAAACAATCTAATTTAAAGTAAAAAATAAATGTACTTTTCGTGCTGATTGTGCAGCGAATATTATAAGCGTTGACCGTAACACACTTGCTGCATCAGAATTTCTTTTATAATACGTGTGGATATCTTTTTGGTTGCTGCAGCACACTTGGTGCATTCATATTAGTGAATTTCCTTAAAAAAATCACGAAATCCGTATATATATATATATATATATATATATATATATATATATATATATATATATATATATATATATATATATATATATATATATATATATATATATATATATATATATATATATATATATCGTACCGATAACTCAAAAAATAATGGACCGATTTTGATGAAATTTGGTTGGTGCCTTCCTTTCTAGGTAGCTTGGACAAGTTTGTTAGCCAGGAAAATCGGCCCTGGTTTTCCCGGAAAACTTTGTGTTTTCTTTACAAAAAAAATATATCTCCGGAAATAACAAAGTAAGGGCAACTAAATTGGGTACGCGAGTTTATGTCGTTATAGATAAATTACGTACCAAAATTTAGCTCTGTAGCTTAAAAGACAAAAAGTTATAGGCATTTAAAGAAAGTAAATTGGGTTTTCCTCGAAACGTTAAAGTCGCGATTTAAAACGTCAAAATTGGCAACAATTAGGCAAAGAAGCTGAAACTAATACGGGCCGTGGATAGAAAACTGTCTCAAGAAGAATGTTTTATAAACCCTGAATTCTTAGCTTCAACTGTCACTGTCCTTCATTTTACTAAAAAAATTCCAGAAAATTCATTTCAGATAGACCTTTCTCTGGTGCTTTAGCAGTAGTCTTAGCTATAGAGTTTATCGTTTAATGGCATATAATTTTTGTCGAATTTTCGTAAAATATCAATAAAGCTCAATATATCCGTTATTATATAAGATAAGAAAAAAATTGTATACATTAATTATAGGTGTTTCGGGCTACATCTTTAAAAAATATTTCTGCAATCAGAGGATGGCCCGTAAGTCGTTGGAGATACAAATTTCCTTTTTTTTAGTCGAACACGCCTTATGTTATTGCATTTTTGCATTTTCCATCGAGATATAATGCAAGTTTGTAAGCAAAGAAATTCGGGACGCAGCAAGTGCGTTATGGTAGCGAATTTTGATTAAATGCTTCAAATTTGAATAGCTCAATTTGCTTTTAACGTATAAGGTTGACCAAGAAACGAGTTCATCGGGAACACTTTAAGTTTGCTTTCGGAAATTTTTGTACATTTTCAAACAATACAGTTATTTGATGAAACATGGCACATTGTTTTTTCTACATAGGTTATACTGGTAACAAATTTGATGCCTGCTTTCTTAAAAGAGGACACACATATTTGCTATTAAAAGCATTAAAAAAATCACTACGCACTTGCTACGTCCATATTTCTTTAATTCAGTTTTTAATCAAGTTCGTACTTTATTCGCATTCATAACTTACTTGCTGCGTCAATATTTCCTTCATAATACACACTATAGTGTCTGGTTATTTACCATAATACACTTGCTGCCTTAGTATTTCGTCACCAAAAAGAATACAATAAATCAATGAACTAAGTTTCTTTAATTTATGTGAAAGTTCTTGTCAGTAAATAACATTCTTAACGACTAGACATAAATCAGACAAAAGTGGCTATCCAAGTTCAACAAACTATCCATACTGAGTTTGTTCACATTCTTAGTCATATCATTCTGTAAAATAACACCCCCGAACGGCACTATACAATACGCAGCGGAAAAGTTTTTGTGTTAGCGATTAAACACGCAAGGTCGTAGTTAATCAACATTTTGTTCATTTATCGTCTACTAAAGGGATAGGCTCAATTACATGATTAACTTGTGTCACGAAATGAATGTGAAAATAACAGCATTGGTACCTCTGCAGCATAAATAATTTAAGCTGATATGCAAATTCTGCAATTCCTAATGAAGAAATTCCGTCGCCTCTGAAAATTAAGATCACTTCAAGAGGCATTTACTTACTTTAACATGCTCATCTGGTCTTTTTATGTTGCTTGCATGTTGGAGATATATTAAAACATACACATTTTTATATGGTTGACGAACGAAAGAGTGTAATTTAATTGAGTAGAACTTTTATTCTTTTCAGCCTTACTAATGTAACGTTATAGCAATGTACATAACCTGAAACGTAATGCCCTTGTGGTTATCTGGAATAGTTTAGCTTTATCACACAACATTGCTTTTCCAGCATGTGGGAAAGCAAAATCAAAGACATAACTAATTGGCTTTTACAATTAATTAAAAAATATCAGCTTTATAACCCACAATTGGCTAAATGAATGTTGTGAATTTTGATGAAAATAGTGCTGCAAATTGAATTATAACTTTCCCATACGTGTGCTAATCTACTGTCCCCAGAAAGAAATTATCATTAAATTAATTCAGAGTCCATGACATGATCACAAGGGAAATATTGGTATTCCTGTACGCACAAACTTCTAAAACGTTATATTACTCGAGTTTCAACAAACACATATCAAGTGTTTCAGGAAAAAATTAAAAGGCTTTCACTACCAGACAACTGTTTTTATTGTTAACCCTACACGTTTCGGCCCATTATTAAGCCATCCTCAGGGGTTTAGATGTAGAATGTAAAAAAAGGTTGTCAGAAACCATATATTTCTGGTAGGTCTACCATGCGAGTGACTAACACTGCAACTACAGAAAGATACAAGGTCCAGCAAAACTAAGTGTCAAAATTCAGAATAGCGCCAACGGCCATGTAAGATTTAAACTGACATTAGTGTCAGGAGTTGTAAAAACACTTCAATAAACTGTACAATTAAATTTAAAAAACTTCAAAAAACGGGACTGGGGTCCCACAATATAAGTACTACTGCAATATGAACACCACTCTGATGGAGTCAAAAGCACATGTTAAAAGTCAAATTAGTCTACTATATAAAAAGTCTGGGCGCAGCAAGTGCATTATGGTAGTGAAGTTTTATAAAAATGTTTTTAATAGCAAATTTGGTTACCAGTATAACCTATATAGTAAAAACAATGTGCCATGTTTCATCAAAATAATTTTATTGTTTAATAATGTACAAAAATTTCCGAAAGTAAACTTAAAGTGTTCCCGAAAAAACTCGTTTCTTGGTCAACCTTATAATAGGTTATTAGCAAATTGAGCTATTCAAATATGAAGCATTTGATCAAAATTCGCTATTCAAATATGCATTATATTTCGATGGAAAATGCAAAAATCCAATTACATGAGGCGTGTTTGATTAAAAAAAAGAAAATTTGTATCACCAACGACTTGTGGGACATCCTGTAATTGTAGAAATAATTTTTTGAGATGTAGCTCAAGACACCCTATAATTAATATATACATTTTTTTTCATATCTTGTATAATGACGGACATATTGAGCTTTATTGATTTTGTACGATAATTCGACAAAAATTATATACCATTAAACGATAAACTCTATAGCTAAGGCTACTCCCAAGCATCAGAGAAAGGGTCTATTTGAAATAAATTTTCTGGAAATATTTTAGTAAAATGAAGGACATTGACGGTTGAAACTAAGAAAACATTCTTCTTGAGATATTTTATTTCCATAGCTCGTATTAGATTCAAGTTCTTGCCGTAAAAGTTGCCAATTTTGACGTTTTAAATCACAACTTTGACGTTTTGAGGAAAACCCCAATTTATTTTTCTTTAAATGCCTATAAGTTTTTTGTCTCTTGACCTACAGAATTAAATTTTGGTAGGTAGGTTACCTATAAGGATTTACCTGGGCCGAATTTCCTGGCTAACGAACTTATTCAAGCCATTTGCAAAAGGAAAAGGAAGGATTCACCAAATTTAATCAAAATCGGCCCATTATTTTTTGAGCTATCGGTGTGATACATACATACATACACACACACACACACACACACACACACACACACACACACACACACTATATATATATATATATATATATATATATATATATATATATATATATATATATATATATATATATATATATATATATATATATATATATATATATATATATATATACATAAAAAATTTAAACTGACCTCAGATATGTGTTCTGGGGGCCCTAATTAGCGCTCATTTGAAGAAATTTTTTCAAAATTCAAAAGTGGGGATTTTTTTAAAGAAAATTCACTAATTATGTCTTGCAGAATGAAATGCTGCTGTAAGTGAATTTAACTAGGACACATTTACCAATTACTGTTACTACAGCTCTCATTATCTTTCCATAGCCAACGACAGTTATTATTATGAATCACTCGTTATACATGTTATAATATCAGTGGTCTAATAATGTAACACATTATGGACATTTGTTATATAAAAGTAGATATATAGTGTAATTAATTGTCCTAAGGTTTTGCAATTTGTATCGCTAATTGCATTAGCAGACGGACATGAGTTATCACAGGATGACGTCAGTAGCCGATGCCGACACGACCTTACCATTAAAATAGATGAAAAATGCGTTTAAGTAACTGATAAATGTGCAAGATCATCACATCCAAGTGTTTCTGGAATCTGCTGATAAATTAAATTCAAATTAATTATCTTTACATATTCGCCCATACAGTGTGTCAATATCAGTTCGACATTATCTAATATTATATAAGTTTTACTGTTTTTAGTGAATTTTCTTAAAAAAAATTCACTCTTGAGGAGATCTCGACTTTTGAATTTTGAAAAAAATTTCTTCAAATTATCACTAATTAGGCCCCCGAGAACACATATCCGGGGTCGGACAATTTTTATATGTTTATATATATATATATATATATATATATATATATATATATATATATATATATATATATATATATATATATATATATATATATATCTTTATATATATATATATATATATATATATATATATATATATATATATATATATATATATATATATATATATATATATATATATATATATCTTTATATATATATATATATATATATATATATATATATATATATATATATATATATATATATATATATATATATATATATCAGTTCGACATTATCTAATATTATATAAGTTTTACTGCTTTTAGTGAATTTTCTTAAAAAAAATTCACTCTTGAGGAGATCTCGACTTTTGAATTTTGGAAAAATTTCCTTCAAATTATCACTAATTAGGCCTCCGAGAACACATATCCGGGGTCGGACAATTTTTATATGTTTATTGGGGGCCTAATTAGTGATAATTTGAAGGAATTTTTTTCAAAATTCAAAAGTCGAGATCTCCTCAAGAGTGAATTTTTTTAAAGAAAATTCACTAAAAACAGTAAAACTTATATAATATTAGATAATGTCGAACTGATATATATATATATATATATATATATATATATATATATATATATATATATATATATATATATATATATATATATATATATATATATGTATCACACCGATAACTCAAAAGTAATAAGCATATTTTGATCAAATTTGGTGAGTACCTTCCTTGTGCAAGTGGCTTGGATAAGTTTGTTAACCAGGAAAATCTGCTCAGTTGAAATAGATTAAACAATGTTTTCTTATATAATTAGACAGACGTATTCCCCCTATCAGTGTCAGTTCTAAGCCAGCCTTAAATTTATGGAATTTAGACCACGAAATTATAATGCATGTTTGTAAGAAAATAAATTCGGGACTCAGCAAGTGCGTTATGGTAGCGGGTTTTTATTGAATGCCTTAAATTTGAATAGTTCAATTTGCTATTAATCTATATGGTTGACAGGAAACTAGTTTTTCGGGAACATTTTAAGTTTATTTTCGAAAATTGTTTTTACATTTTCAAATAAAAAGGTTATATTGATGAAACATGGTACATTATTTTTACTATATATGTTATACTGGTAACCAAATTTGATGTCTGTTTTCTTAAAAAAAAACACATATTTGCTAGTTAAAATATTTTTAGGAAAATTCACTATCATAACGCACTTGCTGCATCCAGGCTTTTTGTTTCTTCTAAGAGCTTAGTTTTACAGTTATAAAACTTTATGGTCTGGTTGTAAATTGCATATTTTATATGGCTTATTTTTGCGATTTCCTGCAGCTGTGTGATCCTTGTTGATCTTTCTGTGTTAAGTATAACTCGTAGACATTTCTTTGTATTACTTGCAGCTTGTCTGTGTTTATTTGGAAGGTATTTCCCCATACTGGGCAAGCGTACAGTATTATGGGTTGGATAATTGCTTAAAACAAATTTAATTTTAGCGTTTGCTTTAGAGGACTGGTTTTGTTCAATAGTGGGTAAAGGTTTGACAGTGCTGCGTATGCTACTTTGTTTTTTCTTTAACGTGTTTTGTGTACTTTAACTTCTTCTCGAGAAGAACACCTAAATATCTAACAGTTTCTTCCTGTTTAATTTTATCGTTATTAAGAAAAGACATCGCATATGTGTCCAACGTTTCTTTTGTGAGTAAAGTATGTCACCCTCGTCGTGTCTGTATTTACATTTATTTTCAATGTTTTAAAGTATTCTTCGAGTGACTTGATTCTGTAAACATTTATTTGCTTAATGTGTTTTCCAGGTTTTTGCAATTAGCGCAGTATCGTCGGCGAATAGGACAATCGATGTATTGTTGATTTTGAGAATATCGTTGACGCAGTACAGAAACAAGGTTGGAGATACTATTCCGTCTTGAGGGACTCCCGATATAATTATATATTTGTATGATAGTGTTTGTTTACCTTTACTTCAAAGGCTCTTTGGTTTAAGTAGGTGCTTATTATTTTAATTAGGTAGTCTGGAAGGCTTGTCTTGATAAGTTTATATATTAGGGCATTGTGCCAAACGGTATCGAAAGCTTTTTCGATGTACAATGTCAGTAAAGCTGTAATGTGATTCGTATTAAAATTTTCGCTAATTTTGTTTGTTATATTTGCTAATTGTAAAGTTGTACTTCTGTTCGGTCGAAATCCGAACTGTTCTTGAATCAAGTGTGGGTTTGCTTTTTCGTGATCTCTTATTCTCGTAAGAATTACTTTTTCTAACATTTTTCCAAGCGTTGGCAGGAGGCTTGTTGCTTTGTATTTTTTGCTTGTTTCGGGTCTTTGTTTTCTTTTAGAAGGGCAAGTATTATTGCATTTTTTCCATGCCTTCGGAAAGTATGGTAGTTTTAGGCAAGCGTTGTGTATGCTACTGAGCTGTTTAAGGGCAATAAAAGGTAAATATTTGATTTGCAGATTAGTGAAATCATCTGCTCCTGGTGCTTTTATATTTTGAAGTTTTTGATAATTCTCGATATTTCTTCTGCGCTTGCGATTGCTTCGAGCAGTATATGGATTTATTTGCGGTTAAAGGTGCTTATTGTTTGTGCGGCTGCTAATTATATTTGCGCGTCTGTTATGTTGTTATTTGCATTGTGAAGTTTAAAACATGTTTCACCACCATGTTTGCTTTTGTATTTGTCTCATACAATTTGTTGATTGCTTGCAGTAATTCAAGTTGGTATTTGTAGCACGTTATTTTTCGTTTTTAGACGTTTGGCGATATCCCAGTGTGTATGCAGATTAACGTCGATCTTTCTTCGTTTATCTTCCCAATATTTCGTTCTCAGCGATGTTAAATAGGAATTTATTTCCGTGATCTTTGATTCTGTCTTCTGAGTCGGTTTCTTATATTGATTAAGAATTTAATTTCATTAGATATCGTAAAGTTATAGTTGGCGGTTGTCGTTTTGGTTGCGTTATTGTAGCATTTTGTTGTTATGTTTGTTCGATAACATATATAATAATAGAAATGATTTTCTATTTCATTACCAAGTTGTTGTACTGTGTCAATACTTAGTTTTCTTTTACATTTTCATTAATTAATTGCTTATATTTGATCCCGTTTGTGTATTTTTTGTGATTGCTTTGTGTGTTGTGTGGATTGTCTCTAGTAAAAAATTTTCGTTTTAACAGTAGGTGGCCAGAGCTTGATGCTTGCAATGTAGTGGGTCCAGTTATGTGCATTTTGGTTTTTAGTAATATAGTGCTGGGTAAAGTTCCGTTTGAGGGGTTGTGTGTATGTGTATCACGCCGGTGTTGTAAAACTGTGTTGGTTTGTTCCATTAATCTTTTTAGCCTAAGCCCGCTTCGGTTTGCTGATGTGTTATTCCAAAGTTGATGGCATGTGTTGTAATATCCTATTATAAGTACTTGGCGTGATAGGTTAAATAATGCTTTAAGCTCACCGGTATCTAGTGTAGTACTTGGCCTATTGTAGATATTAATTAACAACATATTTTTGAACTGTATGGCTTCTACGTTCTTAATGTTTAAATAAATCTCTGATATTTCAAGAGAGTTTTTTTAATACGTGAGAAGGCCACCATGCTGGGTCTTTGGTTTGTTTAGGTAATTGTAATTTGCAATTTTTGGAGGTGTTTGTTTACTTAGTCTTGTTTCTTGGATGAAAGCTATATCGATGTTTTGTTTGTTTAACAACATTTCTAGTTCCTGTATTTTGTTGGAAATTCCCACGATATGATTTTTATGTGTTATATTGGTTTACTACTTATAAGTTTCAGAAACTTTTTGTAAGGCTATTATCAGTTTAAAACTATCTTTACTTACTCGTGTTGCTTTTATTTCCCTTGGCATTTTAATGAGGTGGCCCAAGTCGACAACTGACTTTAGATATGCTAGTTCAGCTCTTAGTGTGTTAAATTGTGTCGCATTGTCGGTATTTTCGTGTTCGGTGTTTAATTTAGTTATTTTCGAGTAGGATACGGATGGATCTATGAATTGATTTTTGTTGCGGGATGTAGTTTTGTGAGGATGGGGCAAACTGTTATTTGGTTTAGGAGGCTGGGTTTTTGAAGTATTGTGCTCCACACACTTGATATAACTTGGGCAGCCAGTTTTGCACAGTTTCAGCACTGTACAGCTACTTCTTTTCTTTCTCTAATGTTGCAATTTTTGGTATCATGGTCCCTGATGCACCTCACACACCAGGGTCTTGCATTGCAGTTTGAGGCACCTGCTTCAAAGCGTTGACATCTGTAGCACTGCGTCACTTTTTTTTTCTTGTAGTAGGGCTCCCACTGCACTTTAAGGAAGCCAATATTTTGAATTGACTTTGCGTCTTTAATTTTGGTGTCTTTATCTACGTCTATTAATTATTATATTAATTGAGTCTATTTCTATTCTGTTTTGAAGACACTACAGTCATTAATTTTCAGTTCTTGTTTTTCCAGTTGAGATTGAATTTTGTCATTTGTCATGTTAGGGGCTGCTTTAATAAGTTTTTGTTTTGTTTTGTATTCCCTGGGGGTAAAGTCATAAAAGTTGACATTATCGTTTTCAAGTTCTTCTTGAACTTTTTAAAGTCCTTTCGGGATGTCTTATATATTTTAGTGTTATATGAACTATATTTGACTCCAATATTATTCGTCACTTCTTTAAGGGCATTGTGGAATTTCTTGTAGTTCTGGATCATTGTTCTAACCACGATTGGTGTCGTTTCTCTTTGAGTTTGGTAGTTTGTGGTTCTCTTGAAACTGTCTTTACTGATGGTTGAATATTAGTCTCTTGCGATATTCCAAACTTATTTGTAATTGGTACGTTGTAGGTAGCATTACTATTGCTGCTGCTTGTTGTCGGTAATTCCAATTCCTCATTATTGGCTTGTACATCCATATACATGTATTCCATTGGAAGCGTGATAGTCTTCGTAATAATATTTCTTTGGATGAGTTGATTTAGAGTTTTTATTAGAGCATAGCTTTCTGATGTGTTACATCCTTCCATGGCTTTTTTCCCCTATTTTAGTCGAGACCGTTGTATACTTTCAACGGTCCGCACTCCTGTATTGCCTTTCACGTAGCCACTGCCACTATCCACTACTTAAAGCTTCTTAACACTTTAATCACTCTTAGTTATTTCACTCAATAACTTTTCACTGGCTAGAGCTCATAAATTTCTTGCTAGCACGTTGCGTGTGCTATGCACTGCTATCGTAGCTGTATATCAAGATCTTTACTGGAAATAAATACTGGTTTTGCTCTTATTTGGCTCACCGGTGCGTTATACTAGTAATAATCAAAATATATGTCAACTAATTGGCTTAAAGTAGTCAAAATCTGAACGGACAGTGAGATCCATCGAGCTTCTGACATCTAGAACGCGTCAATATTGCTTTCAAAGTACGTAAGAAAATCTTATTCGCTACAGTAACGCACCTACTGCGTAAGCATTTCTTTTATAACACATACTGATGCATGATTCGTTAACCATGATGCACCTACTGCATCAGCTTTTTTTTTTCCTCATGTATATCGATACCTTATTCGTTACTATAACGCACTGTCTGAGTCAGTCTTCATAATTAAGTCCAGAGAGGTCAAATCCAAAAGTCGCAATCTCTCCAGTAACAGATCTTTCGTTAAAACTGTAGACTAATTAATCACGAATTTAAGTACTTTAACCACTGGCAAAGCATAAAAAATGTCTAAAAAAAATAATTCACTTGAAATATTTTTTTTGTAAATATTTTAGTAGAGTAAAGTATAATGGCGGTTGATGCACAAACTTGAGGCTTTATAAAACACACTTCTAAGCTCATTTCTTCTACATAACAAGGATTCGTTTCATAATTGTGGTTCAAAGTATTCAATCGTGACGTTTCAAATCGCGACTTTAAGGTTTTAAAAAGAAAAACAATAAAATTTTGAAAGTCATTTTTCTGGTACTACTTGACATTGTTACGCCAGGAAAACTTAATCTTAGTCTGTAAGATTTAATAGGTGTTCTTACAGCACAAAATATCGTGGTCTCGTGTATTTCTAATCACTAGTGGAAAAGTAAATGCCTATAATTTTTTCCCTTCAGCCTAGATATGAGAATTTTGCTAGGTGGGATACGTTTTACAGTGGAAGTTTGCCTGCCAAACTCAGTTCTCATAGTCTTGTTATTTTCGAGGATACAAAATGTTCCAAAACTAAAACCAAAATCTTCCCCGAAAACTGATGTGATTTCCCTAGCTAGCGAACTTATCCAAGGCATATAATAGAAGGTACTTCCTACGCTAGCATAGTACAGCAAAAAGAAAGCTGTGGGTACAAAACTAGCAAGCGAAAACCACTACTTCCCTGGCTAAAACCAAGCCAGGCATTGAAATACGTCACGTCATGTAGATTTAGGTCTTAGAGTTTATTTCCTTAACCTCTTAAAAATGGCTCCAGAGCAGGAGCCGAAACGTCAAGGTTTAATAAATTGTGGACGAGCTTCAGCCCGAGAATATATATATATATATATATATATATATATATATATATATATATATATATATATATATATATATATATACATATATATATATATATATATATATATATATATATATATATATATATATATATATATATATATATATATATATATATATATATATATATATATATATTGTGCTAGCCTAATGATGGTAGCCTGAAATAGGACTAAAGCTGACAGCTCCGGCTAAGCTACAGCGAAATAGGGGGTAGCTTTTTAGGTAATGAAGCAGTTATTCGGTTTATGATGATAAGTGCCGCTTTGTCTGCTACAGAAAAAAATGCAGGGAAAAATGTATGTATTAAATCTGAATAAAGTGAAATGTTAAAATGAGGCTTAATAATCTAACTTCAAACTTATTAATGAATCTAAGCAAACAAGGAAAATAATTAAAATATAACTGGGATCTACCTAAACTTAACATCTTAAGCTTTACGAAAATTATTTGGCAATCAAGTTAACCATCCAGTTGCAGTTTCGTACGTCGCCCACTAAATGAACAAAAAGGTATCCTTAGAGCACAATATATCATGGACTACCCTAGTAGACTTCTGATCGGTAGAATATATTCACTGACAGTTTAAAAGTTGCACCGGGCATTTACATCAAGGACATAATATTGACATTACCAGCAGAAATATAATAAGAAGATATCAATTTAGCAATCAACAACTCACTCAAAGAAGAAAGTTTTCTCATGCCATTGTAATTCAATTATAAATATTAGATAAATATGAATGTCTATATGTATAAATATAAATTATATGGATAAATATTATTAATGGAACATAAAGTATGTAGAGCAAGTGATCAAATCTTGCGTAAATTGCTTGAAAATGTATAAAATAAAATATCTACCATCGGTCACCAGTGCAAGGCTCAAGAAATATTACCAGACATTACATAAAATAAGTCCAAGGGTACTTATCGGTTGATCCAGACAGCACTGTGGTTGATTAACCAGCCTATTTAATCAAAGTAGTAGCAGGTATTTTCCAGTGAATAAACCCTGGGTATTATTAGCATGTGGTAATAGTGCGACAGATTTTTAAAAAATGCTCCAAAGTGCACCTACTTCAAAATAACCGAAATCAAAAACCCTGTAAACGTGTCTATTAGAAGTACATATATTAATAGATAACTGAGAGCTCACCTTTTCTTAAAAAAGGGTTAACAGAAGGACCTTCAAGAATATTATCATGTGGTCGTGGAAAAAAACAAATCAACAATAAAAATAAGCAAATTACATATCTGTCCAATCAATGCCCCAGTGTAATTTTACACAGAAGCTTTCAATCATTCACAAGTTTGGCTTAATTGATTTCAATAAAACTTCTAACTCTTTTTCACTCCATGTTATGCTTTTAAGAGGCTGGCAGAAAGTGTCTTCTCATGAGCATAACTGTTATCACTTCTCAGATTACTCTGGAAATTTTAGTGATTCTTCACGAAATTTACTAAACGTGACTGATGACAGACGACAATATGAGGTGAAATTTTTAGAGCAAAAGGTGTAAACCAAAATATACAACCTTTTATATCAGAAAGTTGTGCCCCCACAATCATCTTTTCTAGCAAATTGAGGTAAGTTATTTAGTATCTTTCAGATGTTTCAAAAAGTGGTTATTGTGATATAATGATTGTTCCATAAGTCGTTTTGCGTCACCGTTCCTCGTACCCCGTCTATGCCTGCCTGCACCCTACCATCTGCCGATTAAACATTTGTAGCATTCAAAATGGTACAATATTAATATATATATATATATATATATATATATATATATATATATATATATATATATATATATATATATATATATATATTGTTATATTATGGTGTGTCTGTTATGTGTAATGTATTGTTAATCAGCATAGTTATCTCAAAAAATCCCTCGTTTAGGGCGCTATTTTATTATGTTATAATAAATTCTTTGCGATCCATTGCTACTATTATTATCTTAATACAAGAAAAAAACATGTAAACTGTAAACGCCCGTATCAAGATTTATAAGGTTTATGTCATGCACTTACCTTTAATTGTTCTATGTCTACGGTTGAATCTTTTTGCTCAAGGTGTGGCTTCTACTCGTCTCTGTACCTAAATTTAACTATATAATAGTCCTCTCATAAACTCATATTTAGTCAAAGTCTCAAGGAAACACAAATATATTTTACACTATTCTGTGGTCACGTCTCTAACTCGATATAGTAATATTTACTTAAACTATAAATACCTTAATACATTCTTACATCATCCCTTATAATACTAGTAGTCCTCTATTATACGGTCACAGCTTTGCTTGTCATCAGCTGACCTCGAAAATAACGCTGCTTTCTTCTTGTTCTTTCAAATTTCTCTCCGGTCTGACCAAACTCACTTTCTAGTCTCTCCAAACTTACTTTTTTATTCCCTATTTCTCTTTCATCTGACACGTACTTTCAAAAAATATGTACCTCTCCTTACTAAATTATCTCCAAACTGACTTCTACTTTCAATTTCTTTCTAATCTCTCAAACTTACATTTTATTTCCTATTTCTCTTTCATCTGATACGTACTTAAAAAAAATATGCACCTCTCCTTACTAATTGATCTCCAAACTGACTCTTAGTTTCAAATTCATTAGTTAAATTCACCACAAATTCACAACATCTCTCTAATATGACATTTCTTTTCCAATTAATTTTTACCTTTTTTTTCTTTCCGTGTCCCTTGCAGTCCGCCTTCTAAATCATTTATAGTCATATTTTAATTACATCGTAAGAAAATTCTTATAACTAACATCTTATTTCATATACATAAATTACTGTCTAAATTTTAACATCTGAACTCCTTAGTCTCTTCTACATCACTTATTTACACCATAGTCTACCGCTTATTCTTAATTACTTAATAATACCTCAATTATTTACAGGCATATCATTGCTATCTGAGTCCATGTTCTGTTTAATTTAATTTGGCTTTTATTTTTATAAGTTGTACACAATATCGGTAGTATATGGCACATACTTTGATAAGTGAGAATTCCTCATTATAATTTTTTTGATATTCAGATATTCATGGCTATTAAATTTGCAATTACATTCTCTTGCATTTTGTGTGTTGATAATAGTAATAGTTGTTATGTGTGTTATTTTATATGTGTGCATGCGAACCTGGATAACACCACAATATATATATATATATATATATATATATATATATATATATATATATATATATATATATATATATATATATATATATATATATCGTCTTACTTTGGAAGGTTCAGCATGCCTTAAGTCCGACTTGTTAAAGTATAGGTATTGCATGCTAAAAAGTCCAAAGAACAACGAAACAACAAAATTCGTCTCTAGCCCTTCCTAAACATCATATTGCAAGTCTCGGTCTGACTGAAGTGATAGTGGTTAACGAAAGATGTGATGCAACAATGTCTGTCATAGTATTAGCCAGAAACCTAGTTTTTTTGGTCCCTAGTTTCCTCCCTACAGCTTCTTCCGTGCTATACTGTGTGTACGTGAATCCTGCTTTGGAGGCCTAAAACTGTCACAAAACTAAAGATGGTGCTTGCGCTATTCTCAACTGCGTTATATGTCAGTGCCTGCTTGGAGGCCGACTTGTTGGAGTTTATGGATGGCATAATAGGGCCTAAAGGAGGACGAAATCAGACTCTGTATTCTTCTACTACTACTGCTATTACTACTACTACTACTACTGCTATACACACACACCATGCACACACAAACACATTTATTCATTCATTCATTTATTTATTTATTTATTTATTTATTTATTTATTTATTTATTTATTTATTTATTTATTTATTTATTTATTTATTTATTTATTTATTTATTTATTTATTTATTTATTTATTTATTTATTTATTTATTTATTTATTTATTTATTTATTTATTTATCTATCTATCTATCTACCTATCTATCTCTCTAACTATCTATCCTTCTATTTATTTATTTTCATTTATGTACACTACCTAGGAAAAATATTTAAGTGCATTTAATTTCTTAAGTAGTTTTAACTGAAAGAGGCGCATTTTGGATATATTTTAAATTGTCGTCTTTATGTTATGGCAAACTGTAGTAGAATGGTTGTTAACCTTTAAGAAATATAATCCACAAAGCTCGAATAAATATTTAACGGCCGGTTAGTTAATCAACGTTCTAAATGGCCAATCACAGACTATGATTCGTGTTTTTGCCACGACAACCAAATATTTTGAAGTTGGTTGCTTTAAGCAGTCATTTAATCAACCGTCCGTTACATGTTTAATCCAGCTTTCTAAAACTAAGCAATAGTGGAATAGCTTTCTCAATATAATTGATTTTACATTTGTGATAAGCAATCAAATCACTTCCAATTCCTAATTTAGGAAACAAGTAAATTTAGTTAAAATTGTTAAGCCTTATCTAACTTCTGCACCTTGCAGAATTATGATTTTCGATAGCATAAACGTGAAACTGTTTCTTTATTGCCTAGTCGCTTTATGATTTATAGCCCATATCCTCTCTCAAAGCTCGCGCTAACTATCGGCAGAAATATTACGAAGTTATGTTCATTATATGTTACAGACGAACCACCCAGCGAAAGGCGATTTTAACAAGAGAATACTTTTTTCATAGAGACACACAAAAACCTAAAAAAAGTAATTGCCGAAGATAATTTTTGTTATTGTGTATTTCCTTTCAGTTATATAAGTCTAGTCAAAGGAAATATTTTGTTTTTAGTTTTTCAAAGTAGTATTTAACAAATAGTTTATATAATAATATTTGCGTGTATATATGATAAGTATTCAAGGTAAAAATAAAACCAAACGAAAGCTGAGACAAAAATATAGCTACAAATAATTCTAACTGACGATAATAAAGTTGTGGTTTTATTTTGAATTTCACAGTATCAATTGCAATTTTTGGCAGATATCAAAAATTTTGATAGGGCATTTTTACTAATAGATATCGAAGTAATACCACAGATTCAGCGAAGTTTTTGTTTATATAATTCATTGAAAAAATCAAGATGCCATATACAGAGGGGCGGCCTCAAATAGTGGCAAAATTTTAAAAAAATCAGAAGGATATCCACTAATAATACTGAATTTGATTTGATTCGACATGTATTCAAAAACTATTTGTTGTATGTATGTATGTATAGTCTAAATTGATTGGCTGCGGCTAATTTAGCCATTTGCACATTTTCAAAGCATTTACCTGTCATATGCAATATATAGTATATATATATATATATATATATATATATATATATATATATATATATATATATATATATATATATATATATATATATATATATATAAGAAAATTCACTAAAACCCCTAGTTGGTTGGTGACTAAATTAAATGCATTTTCTGCATATATGTTATTTATTGTTTAAATAGCACTTTTTTGAATGGAAACTTGTTTTGTTAAAATTTGCAACTATAATCTGCTTTGTAGATTGTACATTGTGTAATGAGTTGTAGGCCTTACGCCTCTCAGCGCTGCGACCCCAATGGGTCTTTCGTGCATGACCCTTTTTCCTAAAGTTGCCCAAAAAGCTCAGACTTCTTATATACGCCACTACCTTCTTAGGACCATTTTACCCATTTTCTGGGCTATTAGGGTTAGCCCTCCAAGGCATTTGTGCCTGTTGCAGAACTGGGCGTTGCAGTCGCATACCAAGTATTCTTTTGTCTCTGCTGCTTCAGTGCAGTATCTGCAGTGTTTTTTGTCCACCTTGCCCATTTTCATAAGTTGATACCTTACTGGGTAGTTCCCTGTAAAAAGTCTGGTGATTATTCTCAAGTAATTCCTGTTTGATCCAAGGAACAGTTCAAACTTCACTGTTGATATGGTGATGAACCGTCTTGACTGCCTTTTGCCTGGAGTTTTCCTCCAGTTTGACAGATTTTGATTCTCTCCCAACTATCAAGTTCTATCCTTATGTGGCTTTTTGTTAGTCCACAATAAGGCTCTGGACTATAGAATGGTGTTGCTGCTGCCCTTTTTGCAGGGCTATCTGCTACCTCATTTGTTTCGATGCCTTGATGCCCTGTTACCCGCATAAAAGTTACTTCGTTGTTGGAACCCAGTTACACAATAATCTTTTGCATTTTCTGGTCGGTTTAGACTAGGTTTAAAAGACTTCAGCGTCTTTAGTGCTGCCTGAATGTATACCATACAGAGGAGTTGTTTGTCAGCCTTGCACTGTCTCTGCTTCATGTTTAGCGGTCATTTATTACCACATCGAATGGAACTATAAAGTCCAGTTTGGCTGGTGTTTGGTCTGTTTGTTTGGCGAGTGATGACAATGGAATCATTTCCAGGATTTTCAAGTGACCAACCAAGTCTCCTGAGTTGAATTTATCCGCTTGGAATAGTCTTGAAGCACGTAGTACTGCTTCCCTTCTCAAGCATGTGTGCAGTGAAGCAATATTAAACATTGCCTCTATTGCAGCTGTGGGGAATGGTATTATATCTCCCGTTATTCCAAGACATATCAGCCTCTAAAATTCTTGCAATTTGCTGTGTGTTGAGGTTTCTTCCGTTTTGGTCCACCATACTATAGATGCATATGCGACCACGGGTTTGTCCACAGTTTGGTATAGCAAGTATATCATCCTGGGATTCAGCCCTTATGTCTTTTCTATGAGTCTACGGCATGTCCAGATTGCCACTGGGTCGCTCGAAAGAGTTTTTTCCAAGTGCGTGTCCCAATTCAGTTTTTGTTCTAAGAAGGTCTCCTGTCTCACACTTTTGTTTTACTATATTTAAGGCTGCTTGCATTAAGCTGGATACTACAACACCGTGCTTTCCCTTTACTGTTACGACAATATCGTCTGCGTATCCTTGGACTATGAATCCAGCTCCGCTCAATGTATTCATAAGTTTATCAACAACGAGCGACCAGATCAGAGGTGATGGCACTCCTTCTTGAGGACAACATTTTGCCGTCGTCACTGTTTGGTCCAGATATTTTTTACTTCCACATCGTCAATAGGTCTGGAAGTATGGCATCGGCGACATAAATTTCAAAAAAAAAATTTCGCTTAAAAGTGTCAAAACATATAGAAAACATGATTTTGGAACGAATTTTTTGTCTGTTAGTCTGTCACTCTGTCGGCCGATCTGCGTGTCCGTTTGTTTGTAGCCACGCTAAATTTAGGACGAATTGAGATATCGTCTTCAAATTTGGTGTACCAGTAGCACCCGACAAACGAACGGTTCGCATTGTTTTTGGATAAAATCGCTCCAACGGCTCCAAGGGGTGAATATGGGGGTAATTTGATATTTTTTCCTTAAAACTCGAGTAATATAACATTTTAGGTTTATTTATTAGAAAAATTTCGATTTCTTTAAACATCTAGTATTCTGTGCTAAAATTAAATTAGGGGTTGATTGTATGGGGATAGAATACCGGTGATACAAATTCAACTATTTTGTTTGTTAAAACCGTGTAAAAAAGTCTCAAAACATATAGAAAACTTGACGCCGGAACGAATTTCTTTTCTCTGTCGGTCGGTCTGTACGTCTGTCTGTTAAAAGGCGCCACAACTTTCGAACGAATTGAGATATCATCTTCAAATCTGGTATCCAATTAGCACCCGACAAAGAAACGCTTCGAATTGTTTTTGTGTAAGATCGCTTCAGGGGGTAGGGGATAAATGAGGGGTGATTTGGTAAAAATTGACATTTTTTCGTTAAAACTTGAGTAATATACCGTGCCAGAATTTTATAAGTAGAGGAAGACGGATATTTTATTTGTGAGCAAGTCATGGACCCTACATTCATGTCATGAGAATGTCTTTCTGTGGAGAGTAGATTGTGGAAATTATGGTTCAATTTGCAGCACGATTTAATTCCTTATAGAAGACAACGCGATAAAAAAAAATGTGTCTCTGTGCTGACAAGATTTTTAAACTCTACGTATATTGAATCCTAATTAATTAATAAGCTGAGCTAAAGTTACGTCATTATTTATAAATTGTGTCCAACATTATAGAATAGCACGGTAAAGTAAATGGTGATTCACTAATTAATGACCACCTATATCGTACCTTAGCGGGGAGTAAATTATTTAATTTGAAAATAAGGCTTGTTGAACTTTCAAAGTCAGAAGTTAAAAATTCCGTATACATTATTCTTCCAGGAAAATTTTCATGGCGTTTAATTAAGCTGGTAAATAATTAAACGGCAAATTAAACAGACTTTTTGTTTAATTTTGCTTCCTAAAACAAATTTAGTTGTACTTATTGACACTTGTATCAGCTACAACGTTGAAGACAAATATTCCAAGGAAGCCTTATTTTAATTCTCACCAATGTAGTTAAGGTAAGATGATGATAACACAAAGGGAATGAGCAGTCGGTAAATCTGACATTTTTAGTGAATTTTTTTCTTCTCTTTATGGTCAATTATAAATGAGTTTGGAAATCAGGAAGCTACTAGTTTCAGCGAATTTTCATAAAGTACATTTCGCATATACAAAGGCTACGATTTTCGAATTTCGAATTTTTTTTTTAAATTAGAGTCACAGGAACCCATAGCCGAGGTCAGTTTTAGACTTTATGTGTTTATATAGATAGGATGATTGATAACACCTCCAGAGATCTGAAGCGGAATACCAGGAGCAGTTTAAGCTTAACATGCTTTATCTGAAATTTAATTGTTTTTTAAATATGACATTTTAAACATTTTCCCTCAAAAAATATATCTATGTTTTTGAAATGAATTTTTCATGAAACCTTCTTCATATTTTTTAATTTATCGACTGGATAATTTGTCCAACATCATGTTCTTAACTCTTCAAAATAGGACTAGTAAAAGAAAAGTTTTAAAATTATCTACGCAAATTTATTGTCGGCTTTTCTCAGAAAATCTGGTAGGTACTTATAAACACGGCAACTTGCTGGAAAATTTATATTATATCCTAAGAGTAAATTAAGTAAACAGCTTATTACAGAATTAACAAACTGTTTTAAAATTATTTTTATAGAGACGTAGGCCCGTTTTGTTTACAATATTTACTACGTTGTTTCGTATCTTCTATCTCTTATATGAAATATGATAATATGAAACTTCCCAAACCATGGTTTGATAAAAAAAACTCTTCATAAATGCTATAGTTTCTTGAATGTTACTTTAGCGCCTTCCTTAAACTTTGATCTTTTTACTGTATGCTACATTTTCAGTCTTAAACTTGAATTGGGGCTGTTCATCAAGCTACAAATATAGTGTATTATACAAATATCTTGAATCCCCAACAACCAAAATTTTTTGTTAATTTTTGTTATCCTTCATTCTAACATCGGAGTTGTTGACGAATATTTTCGGGATTTTAGTGGCAAATTTTTTGATCGCTAGTTCGGATTGCATTTTCACTCTGTAATTTGTATTGTTTGGTATGTATCAATCTACGCATGGCAGCGTACTAATTTGCATTTGTCAGGCAATGGACTTTAACCACCTGAGTCGTTTTAATTCATGTCTTTCAGATTTTCTCTTAATTTGGAAAAAACTGCGCATTTTGTGAAGAAAAATTGAGAACAGAGATTTATTTATGTTATTTCTAGCTACCTGTAAAGTCTCATTCCAGTAATTCTACTACTTTGAAAAATATAGCATATTTAAAAATATTTTTGTATATTTTTGGGGGAGAAAATGCCCGTAGCTGAATTCCGACCTCCGATGGTCTTAACAAAATTGAGAGATGTGCCAAGTTTCATTTAATCTAGTTGAGTATTTTGCAGTTATCGCTCGGATACCTACATACATATTATAAATACACACACACACACACACACACACATAAATTTCATATATATATATATATATATATATATATATATATATATATATATATATATATATATATATATATATATATATATATATATATATATATATATATATATATATATATATATATATATATATATATATATATATATATATATATACAGGATGGTCCAACAATGCGCTCGAATTCAATATCTTCTTTATTATTCAATAGTAAAAAAAAAATGTAACAATAGTTGCAGGTACTAACGTTAGCTATATACTGAAATTAGTTTTGCATATACAGGTTGTTTCATAAGTTAGATTCAACCCAAACTTATTTTTCAATGGCACACTCTATATATTGTTTCATATTTTAATTCCTCTTGGGTCTACACAGAGTCGTTCAAAAGTTATGGCCACTTTTCTATAACATCAGAGGCATATTTGATGGTATGTATGTTCAGTAGTATGTCAGCGTGCAACTCTCTATTATGCCAAAAATCTAAAAAATTATTTCTTTTTTAACTTCAATCAATACATAAAGAATTCCTTGAATACAGGGTGAGTAAAAACACTGGAGGCAAGTTTTCTCGAGAAATTCAAATGAAACACCCTATATGTTATAATCAATTTCGACACACCAACAAATGTTTTATTTTAGTGAAGTATTCCCTATACCTACAACCAGTATTTACTGAGATATTGGCTGTATTTTAAGAAAAAAAGGTAGATTTATACACTGGAACGAGTTAGTATATTACATCGTAACTATGCAAAATAAACAATGTGTTCACTTACTTATCAAAGATTAACTTGAACTGTCGAGTAGCTATTTTCTCGTATTTCAATTATAACAAGACGCTAAAATGAATTTCTTTCGCAAAGCAAATATTGATATGATTTATGTGTTAGGAGTAAGTAACAAAAACTGTTTATTCGCGAAAAGAATCTATCATGAGAGATATCCCAATAGAAGACAACCACAGAGAGCGCTTTTGAAAGACTGATGCGACGTTTTGACGAAACGGGGAACACAGGCTAGAAAAAGACTGGGAGAACCAAGCGTGTTTTAAACTAATAAATGAATTCATAGTAAATTTGAAAGTCATGGAAGACCCTCATATCAGCTCAAGAAAAATAGCAAGGGAAATTGATATCAGTAAGACCCCTGTTTTACGTATTTTACGTTAAAACAATTTTCACCCATACCATATTCAACTCCTCCAAGAACTGTACAATGAAGATCATCAAAGACGACTATCATTTTGTCACTGGGCACAGCAACAAATCCAAGAGTCTTCAAGTTTGTGTTGTTCACTGATGAAGCAACATTTCATAAGGACAGACATGTCAACAGACATAACTTTGACTACTATTCTACTAAAAACTCTCACTTTACTCACAGGACTAGTCAAAATAGATGGTCTCTTAACGTTTGGGGTGGAATTATTGGAAATTTTCTCATCGGTCCGCATTTCATTGAACAACGGCTCACTGCACAGCTATATCTTCTGTTTATAAGAGAAGACTTTGGACCATGATTAGACCAACTGCTTGTTAGCATACGTGATCATATCTGCTTTATGCATGACGGTGCCACCGTTCATCATACAGCTAACATTTATGCTTTTCTTAACCAACATTTTCCAGCTCGCTGGATTGAGAGAGGAGAGCCGAATGCAGGGGTGCCTAGATCACTTGATCTAACAAAAATATACATCTTTTTATGGAGCTATGTAAGCAATTTAGGTTATCAAACACAACCGTCGACAAAAGAAGATATGAAGGCAAGAATCCCTGAGGTATTTGATAATAATAATTTAAGTGTATTACGAGACGCTAAATATTTCTTTGAAACTCGCTTAAACTTATATGCTGAGCAAAATGGTAGTCATTTCGAACACTTAGGTCCAGTTTCACAAAGCTTGATTAAATATTTAACGGCCGGTTAGTTAATCAAGGCTTAATGCAACCAATCACAGCTTCAAAATATTTGGTTGTCATAGGAACATCGCGAGTCATAGTCTGTAATTGGTCGTCTGAAACCTTGATTAACTAATCGTCTGTTAAATATTTAACCGAGCTTTGTGAAACTCGGCATTAGTTAACTAGTTTTCACCGTTTCTGTGTAGTTGTTATATCATTGTTATCAGAATTTTCCGTGATTTGATACATTCTAATTTGAACTTTTTAGTGAATTTTCTTAAAAAAAAATCAGTAATGAGGAGATCCCGACTTTTGAATTTTCAAAAAATTTCTTCAAATGAGCGCTAATTAGGCCCCCAGAACACATGTCCGGGGTCAGTTTCAATTTTTATATGTTTATATATATATATATATATATATATATATATATATATATATATATATATATATATATATATATATATATATATAAATATATATATATAAGTATCATACCGATAACTCAAAAAATAATGGGCCGATTTTGATTAAATTTGGCAAGTACCTTCGTTTTGCAAATGGCTTGGATAAGTTCGTTAGCCAGGAAAATCTGTCCAGGTTTTCCCGGAAAATTTTGTGTTTTCTTTCAAAAAAAAATTATATCTCCGGAATTAACGAAGTAAGGGCAACCAAATTTGGAACGGTGGTTTACATCCTTATAGGTAAGTTACACACCAAAATCTATCTCTGTACGTCAAAAGACAAAAAAGTTATAGGCATTTAAAGAAAAATAAATTGGGGTTTTCCACCAAACGTCAAAGTTGCGATTTAAACGTCAAAATTGGCAACATTTAGGTAAATAACTTGAATCTAATACGGGCTATGGTGATAAACTGTCTCAAGAATAATGCTTTACAAACCCTGAAGTTTTAGTTTCAACCGTCATTGTCCTTCATTTTAATAAAATATTTCCAGAAAAGTCATTTCTAATAGACCCTTGCTCTGATGCTTGGCAATAGCTTTAGCTATATAGTTTATCGTTTAATGGTATATAATTTTTGTAGAATTTTCGTACAAAATCAATAAAGCTCAATATATCTGTTATTATACAAGATATGAAAAAAAGTTGTATATATTAATTATAAGGTGTCTTGAGTTACATCTTAAAAAAATATTTCTACATTACAGGGTGGCCTATAAATTGTCGGTGATACAAAATTTCTTTTTTTTAGATCAAACACGCCTTATGTTATTGCATTTTTGCATTTTCCATCGAAATATAATGCATGTTTGTAAGAAAAAAATTCTGGACGCAGTAAGTGTGTTATGGTAGCGAATTTTGATCAAATGCTTCAGATTTGAATAGCTCAATTTGCTATTAACCTATAAGGTTGACCAAGAAACGAGTTTTTTCGGGAACATTATAAGTTTACTTTCGGAAATTTTTGTACATGTTCAAACAATAAAGTTATTTTGATGACATATGGCACATTGTTTTTACTATATAGGTTATACTGGTAACCAAATTTGATGCCTGCTTTCTTAAAAAAACACACATTATTGCTATTAAAAAAATATTTTTATGAAAATTCACCACCATAACGTACTTGCTGCGTCCAAAGTTTTTCAATATCACTAAATGGAATAGTTTTTAATTTATACCTGTCAAATTTTGTAACCTCCTTCAAACAAATAACTAGAACCGTGGTATATTGTGATTGACCTCAAGCGGATTTGAATCTGCTTGATGATGAGGTCAACATTGCCTAACAACCCTACCCTAAAAACATCTATCTATCAGATTATTATTATTATTATTATTATTATTATTATTATTATTATTATTATTATTATTATTATTATTATTATTATTATTATTATTATTATTATTATTATTATTATTATTATTATTATTATTATTATTATTATTATTATTATTATTATTATTATTATTATTATTATTATTATTATTATTATTATTATTATTATTATTATTATTATTATTATTAAGATTAGAAATATTTTAGGAGGTTGGCAGATCTTGATGTGATTTGATACTCACGTTCATTTTTGTTGTTTCTCTGCTTGAGGTCTGGTATTTATGAGCGCCCCTGATTAGAGCCTGGTTATATTTAATTTTAGGTATCTACACTAAGTGAGTAGCGAACGTGTCGCCACCTAGTACTTGTTGTCACGCCCGCTTCAAATAATACAGAGTATTAAAATAGAGACGGTATACAACTAACTAACAATTTAAAAAATTGTTAGCCCTGGCCCATTTCTACCCCAATATAGGGACAAAGTATGTACAAGTATGTACAAGTACTTGGTTCCGAACTAGGTGGCGACACGTTCGCTACTCACTTAGTGTTTTAAGACTGGCTATACGATAGCCGTGTTATTTTTGGTGCATTTTTGCTGCAATTAGTATGCTGTACTGAAGAGCTCTAATGAGAGCGAAACCGGTCTACGGTTCTAATTGTTGCGAGAATGCATCTAGTCTTACATATTTAGGTATCTAGATAAGCGAGAATTAGAATCTATTAATTGTATTGCAACCAAACTGGGGAGATATTAGGGAGGAATTTCTCTTCAATTCAACAGATATTTTAAAGTTAACAATAATATTAAATTTATTCATTTAAATAAATGTGCGATAGTAAACAAAATTAAATTGACATAGTGTGTCAAAATAAACATTGAATCATACACAAATAAAAATCAAATTAACGGCAAGAGTTTTAAGAAAAAGAGATTATCATTTCACATAGCATATTACAAAAATATTAACATTACCGACTTGAGGTACGTCAAAAATCAAATACTGTATTTTAGAGCTCAAAAACGAATACAAATTATTACTTAGATTGCTTGACGTTTGTCAATAAATTCGCTTGACTTTTCAGTGAGTTAACTGGCCAGTTCTTTGAGTGAGGCTCCATTTAAGAAAATTTTTACTTTAATGATTGAAAATGAAAAATATTATGAAATGTGCAGGTTAAATATTTTACAAACAAAATCTACTAATTACAGTTTCAACTATTAGGTATTTAAATTCACGATAATGACAAAATTGTAACGAATAAACAGGAAATTTACAGCTGTTATTACGGCACCTCTCTGACACTATTTAAGTTCAAATTTGACTATGTTATCTTGAAAGTTCAAATTGTAAAGGTTCAAATATTAACTTGCTGGATGAAAAATTCTGTTGATTCACAAAAATAAGGCCTAAATCGTTTTACCCAATCCTGATGCACTGAGTTGTCTGATGACCCTATGAAGATGCTTTCCAAGTGGGATCAACTATCAGTGACTGACACACGTTCACAGACATCAATAAGAGAGGGGGAGCTGGAGAAAATGAGTGGTACTTCCCACTAACGGTTATATATCAGGTGGATTATGTTCTTCTAAAATGGTGTGAGACAATTTGTCCCCTATGTAGATACGCTGAATTAATTTGACGAAAACAATTAAAACGTGAATTGGTTTAAGTGAAATTTATTGCCAATTGACTCAAATTTCGGTAATAAACAGAAATTCTTTACGTTCAATGTGAGAGATACACCAGCGGGTGTGAACAAAGGGTCACTGCTGAATTCGCGTTTTTCTACTAAACACGTTGTTAATTTAATTTCAAAAACCTATCAAATGATGTTAAACAATCACTGACCACCGTTATTAGATAGTATCGACAACGAGAAGGATTTTTCTCCTCTATTTTAAGATAATTTTAGCCACCGTCAATACAATGATGTTAACTTCTTAAACGCCCAGCTCACATTCGGTAACGTGCCAGCTAGGACTCGCCGAGCCAGCGTGCTGTGCCTTCAGACCTCACCTTTTTTCCTGACGTCTCCTCTCCCCGTGTCTACAATTCAAGGTTTTCCCTGGAATATTTGTTGAACGGTTCAAACGGTCGTCTTTAGGTGACATCATCGATACGGAAAAACACAGACCAAGTCGCAACGATATTTTGTTCTTAGAAATATCCTTCTAGCAAAATGCGACGCAATTTTCCTTGGCAAACACATGTTGAATTTTAACGTACAAATTAGCAATGCAGTAAAGGGGTTTACGGTACTTGAAGATTTAGCGACTTTTCATCAAAATAATTTTATAACAAAACATGAATTGCCTTACAGATATTAGATTGTCGGCTGTTAATTAAGTCTCTTACGGGTTTCTTTTGAATATTTAAAGTAGTAACGAAACTCAATAGTTACATTTTTCTATTAAAATTTCCGTTTATAGTTATTATTTTTATTTCAAGAATATTTTTTCTCCATGCCTTTGTATGCTGATAAGGATACATTTCTTAAGTTTTCTAAAATAATAAAACGAGGTCGGAATAAAAATTAAAGTTGCCACGAATAGTGATTTTGCCGAATACCGAATATTCGGCTCGGCTCTCGGCCGAAGCCTTGAATATTTGGCGGCCTAATATTCGGCAACACTTATTAGATTTCGCGGGTGACAGATTCCGACCTGCATCATTAAATGCTTGCGGTAATTAAGCCGTGGGGTATTTGTTTTATTTGCGAGTACGCCGTATCACAACACGCATTATTTGTTGTTTGTTGTCAAATTTTATTACTAATAATGTGTGTGTACTGTGCATATCTAAAAAAATATCATTGCTTGTACGCGACAAGGTTTACGAAATGGCACCATTTAATAAAAAGTCACGTATTTCCTGTTTAAACGTCAAAGTCGCAGTTTGAGACGTCAAAATTGGCAACCTTTAGGCAAAGAACCTGAAACGGAGACGGGTTATGTAAAGAAAATGTCGCGGAAAAAGTGTTTTACAGACCCTTAAGTTTTAGCTCTAACCATCGTTGTCCTTCAATTTGCCAAAATGTTAACAGAAAATTCAATTCAAATATACCCTCTCTCTGATGCTTTGACTGTAGTTTTAGTTGCAGCGTTTATGGTTTAATAGTCATAAGTATTTTTAGCGAATTTTCGTTGATATAGTTCATTATGAGGGGACTCCGACTTTTAAATTTTAAAAGATTTCTTCAAATGAGCGCGAAATAGGCCACCTAGAACCCACACCTGCAGTTAGTTTAAGTTTTTATCTGATTGCTTATAAACAGGCTAACGCACCTCTGCGGTAAAGGTGAATAAATCCGTTATTATACAAGATACGAAAGAAAAATGTACACGTTAATTATAGGGTGTCTTGAGCTGCACCTTGTAAAATTATTTTAACTACCACAGCGTCGTCCATAAGTTTTACGTGATACAAATTTCCTTTTTTTCGAATACCCCTTCTGTTATTTCATTTTTGCATTTTTCATCGAATTATAATTATTGTTTGTAGGGAAAAAACTTTGATAGCGTTCAACGTTCTTGAGTTATTTGAATTGTTTTGCAACTTTTTACATATATATCAATAATTAGGATAAGGCGTTTTATCTAATTTTCCTTAAGGAAGATTTTTTTGCGAATTTTCATGAAGAAAAATTATATCAATAATTAGGATAAGGCGTTTTATCTAATTTTCCTTAAGGAAGATTTTTTTGCGAATTTTCATGAAGAAAAATTCGCTAATTGGGAGGTCACGATAAAAAGCTTTTGAAAAATTTTTTAGATACGCGCGAATTTGGGTCCCTAGAACCCAAAACCAAGGTGCGTTAAAATTTATATATATATATATATATATATATATATATATATATATATATATATATATATATATATATATATATATATATATATATAACTATGTAAGTATGTATCCGAGCGATAACTCAAAAAATACTAAACTGATTTAAATCAAACTTAGCAAAAATCTTGCTTGGGCGAAAACCGAGGTTGAGTTTGATAACGAGCCTTTGTGCTCCAAATTTTCCGGTAGAAAATCGGGGAAAACTTTTTAAAATCGCTATTTTAAAATCGCTATATTATTGTAAGTATCAGAGTAACTGGAATGAGACCTTACATGTGGCTAGAAATAGTGCAAGTAAACCTATCTTGTGAATTTTAGTAATTTGGTACACAATATTAAGCGTTTTTTTCCAACTTAAAAATAAAAACCCAAAGAGATGCGTTGAGACGACTTATTGGCTAAAGTCTAATGCCTGATAGACAGAGTAGGTAATTGCCACGCGTAAATTGATTCATACAACAGGTATAAACAATACATCAACGGTAGCCAAACTAAATATATACCAGGCATAAAACATACTACCCGCACCAACAATCGGGAAATCACGGCCGCAATTATGGAAAATGACAGACGACATAAAATTAAAAATTGTCCGTGTGATTGTTATTTAACTGGGGGATTCAATCAATTATTGAAAGAGACGATAACTGAAGCTTTATAAACAAATACGACTCAAATACAGTTTTCGCGCAGCATATATATATTATGCTGTCTCATAATATAGTAGAAATGTAAACAAAATCAAGCCAAGTCTCTGTACTAATGATTCTAAAATATTTTCTTTTATCTTTAAATTTAAACATAAGACGTTATATGAGACAGAAACAGTCGTAGGATGTGTTCAGTGATAATTATATTAATTCTGTACTTAAGTGTTACGTATACTTTGAATATAATATCCCGGGCATGAAGCCAATCTAATGTGTCATGTAAACAAAACGTTAGTTCACGTATGCCTAGATGGCTGAGAGGCGTCGCGCTTGCCTCATAAGCAGAAGGTTACGCGAGTTACAGTGTCAAAACATATTTTTATTCAGTTTGACGCAAATATATTAAACTCACACTATGGACTAAATTGCAAAGGACTTATCAATGGATTGCACCGGAGGACGCCGAGGTGGTCGTCCCCGTCAGAGCGGCAGTAGATGATGAAAACAAAACGTTTTTTCACTAACGAAACATGATAATTATCTCCATGGTTTTTTTGAATCATAAAATGCATTTTATTTTCTCGAAAACTGTCCACATTAGAGCACTTCACTGAGGGTATTTTTTTTGTGTAGGAAACATCGGCGGTTTAAAAAGCTCTTTTAAAATGGTAATTTCCTCAGTGCCGTAGAAATTAGGGGCAAAAAACCTTACGCATCCTTAAAATCTCCGCAAATGGCATATGGAAATAACTGAATTGGCACTCGAAAAGTATGCAATATTAATGGTAAGCTGTGTACAAAATCTCAATTCTGCGTCTTAAATGGTTTCGGACATATCGTCAACAAACTAAACAAAAATATGTTTTTTGACACCCTGTATCTCAAAAACGGCGAGTTTGAGGATCTATGGTCACAATAATTTTTTTCCCAGAAAGAGACAAGGAGCCGCACTCTTCATTTTACGACACATGTTTTGAAACATTTGTATAGCAATCCCATGAAAATGACGTTTTCAGATAGGTTTTCGTTTATATTATTCGTAAAAAAAAACGAGGTCCCGTATAAAACTTTTTTGTTTCACTAGAAATCTTCTTCGTAAAATTGTTGTGAAATTTTGGTAATCAATAATAAATATTTTTTTAATTTAATAAGACAAAGAGCCGCACTCTTTAGTTTCCGACACATGTTTTGAAACACCTATATAGTAAGCCCATTAATATTACGTTTTCAGATAGGTTTTCGTTTATATTATTCGTGAAAAAAAAAACGAGGTACCGTATAAAACTTTTTGTTTCCCTAGAAATCATTCTTTGTAAAATATTTGTGAAATTTTGGTAATCAATAATAAATGTTTAATAAGTTGTAAAAAAAATGTTTTCGGATTTTCGTGAAAAAACTTTGTTGAAATTTTTCATGGGATTTTTTTTAAACTACATACAGACTTGGGGACTACTTCTCTGGCTTCACTGTTGGGTTTCGTTTCTGTAGGTGCAGGGAGAAGCCAGCACGTAAGCTAATGGGAGCAAGAGGCCCTTATGAATTCTAGATGTTCTAGGATGTTTTTCAACGTTTCTGCGACTAGTTTCGCTGCTTGACAGCATTCTCAGAAAGATAAAAATCTAATCATGACAACTACAAATAAAGATCTGTTGCTATGTTATGATACGATGTTTTGGTCAAAAAATTCATTAAATTGAAAATAAAATGAAATACAGGTGACGGATGAGGCTTTCAAAATGTCTACGTGATGTATGTCAATATTTAACACAAAAATAGAACTAGCCTATAATAACTATAATAACAGTTACAACAATAAAATAACTAAACAATAACAATCAGAAAGCAGTCTCTATACAACGAAAGTATCGACATACATCAACTCATTATCTTATTACAACTTTTTTGAAAGAATAGTTCAATTTATTTTCTTTGACTTATTTAATTAGAAAGAAGAATATCCAAGAAAGGGGAATTTATTAAATCAGTTTGCTTATTTAAAACAAGGAAGCTATTGTCGTGTGTATGCTTTTTGACTTCCAAAGCTTCAAAAAAGTCTAGTTTACGTTTGTCATTACAAAAATGTAGTGGTTGTATTATTACAGTTATTATAGGCTAGCTCTATTTTTATGTTAGACATTTTGAAAGCCTCATCCGTCATCTGTGTTTCATTTTATTTTCAATTTGATGAATTTATGATCAAAACATCATATCATAACATAGCAATAGATCTTTATTTGTAGTTGTCATGATTTCGTACTAATTCAAATTTTATCTGTCTGAGAATGCTATCAAGCAGCAAAACTAGTCACAGAAACGTTGAAGAACATCTTAGAACATCTATAATTCATAACGGCCTCTTGCTCCAGTTAGCTTACGCGCTGGCTACGCCCTTCACCTAAAGATACGAAACCCAACAGTGAAGCTAGAGAAGTAGTCTCCAAGTCTGTATGTAGTATGGACCAGTTTCACCAAGTAAGGGCAACAACAATCAATGTTTTTTTAAAGCTTTGCTGAAAAGCTTTTTGTGAATAGTTATATGTTGCTATCTAGGTAAATAGCTTGAACAAGTTCGTTGGCCAGGAAAATTGGCCTAGTTTTCTGGAATATTTTAATTTTATTTTCGGAAAATATTTGTACTTTTTCATCCTATAAAGTCATTTTCAGGAAATATGGTACACTGTTTCCACTATATAGGTTATACCACTAACCAAATTCGATGCCTGCCTTTATTTAAAAAAACTCGGGACGCAGCAAGTGCGTTATGGTAGTGAATTTTTATTAAATGTTTCAAATTTAAATAACTCAATTTTCTATAAACTTAGAGAGTTTAATTTTAACACGTAGTAAGATATTTCCTAAGGTAAGATATCCAGAAAATTTTATTAAAATAAATGTGTAATTTTCGAAGATAATTATTTTTTTCGAAATAACGTTTGAAATTTGAATAATTCAATTTTCTCTAAACTTAGAAAGTTGAATTTTGGTACGTAGTAAGATCTCTCCTGTGGCAATATATATATATATATATATATATATATATATATATATATATATATATATATATATATATATATATATATAGTAAATTTCATTAAAAGAGCTTTGTTACTTTCGGATAAAAAAAATTTTTTTGAAAGAAAATTCAAAATTTTTCCGGAAAACCCCGTCCGATTTTTCTGGATAACGAACTCATCCAAGCCATTAATAAAAGAAAGGCACTCGCCAAGTTTCATCGAAATAGGTTAATTATTTTTAAGTTATCAGACGGATACATATATATATATATATATATATATATATATATATATATATATATATATATATATATATATATATATATATATATATATATATATATAAAAATTAAACCTATTTACAAATGAACTTTAATAAGATATTATGCTGTGACAACACCTCTCTCAAGCAGTGGCGATTTCTCCTAGTGAGCCGCACACCCTAAAATATAATCAAAATGTGCACAGTTATATATGTTTTATTTCTTTTTCCCTTAGTCTTAATACACTACATATTTTATGACAATCGATTTAATTTACTTATTTGATTTTATAAATAGTCGGTTAATAGTGACTTGGAATGAAGTAGATACCACGTCTTTTAACATGTCCAGAGAATATGAGTAGATCAAAGCAACTGGGAATGAATTCGGTCAGTCCCCCACGCACGTGTTTAACATAGTGAGGCAAATACCATTGATTTTAACACTGCAGTGCAGCTATAAAAATTTGATTAACTCAGTTTTCTATAATCTTAGAAAGTTTAATTTTGGTATGTAGTAAGTGTAGTAAGGTATTTCCTGGGACAAGATATCCACTAAATTTCATTAAAATAACTTTGTAATTTTTGGAGAAAAAAAAATTGTTTCAAAAGAAAACTTAAAATTTGAATAACTCAATTTTCTCTAAACTTAGACAGTTGAATTTTGGTACGCAGTACAATCTCTACTGAGGCAACATATATACTTAATTTCATTAAAACAGCTTTGTTACTTTCGGAGAAAATTTTTTTTTCGAAAGAAAATTCAAAATTTTCCCGGAAAACCCCGTCTGATTCTCCGATTTTTCTGACTAACGAACTCATCCAAGCCATTGATAAAAGAAAGGCACTTGCCAAGTTTCATCGAAATCGGTTAATTATTTTTTGAGTTAGCGGTTGGATACACACACACATATATATATATATATATATATATATATATATATATATATATATATATATATATATATATATATATATATATATATATATATATATATATATATTTATATATAATTTTATAAAAATTGAAACTGACCCCGGATATGGGTTCTGGGGTCCTAGTTCGCACTCATTTGAAAGAATTTTTGCAAAATCTCACCATCGATACCTCTCTATTAGTGATTTTTTTAAAATAAAAATTCACTAAGTACGTGCTTGCTATTAAAAACATTTTAATGAAATTTCACTATCATAGCGCACTCAGGGTGTCCAGACTTTTTTTCTTAATAAAAATTTACTAAAAATAATGAAGCGCTACTAAAAAAGACTTTACTTAGCTGTTACTCCACACTAGCAGTAAACCTAAAAAATGAGCACAGAGCACTAAAATTTTTGCTATGTTTACTACGTCCGTCTTAAAACGCTTAGAACAAAAATACACTAAGCAAATGCTTGCACATTGTGTTCTTTAATGGAAAACCTATAAAACACAGCAGGCGTTTAGTATATGACTCTATCTAAGATTACACTGTTGTAGTATTGATTTCATTACTCCACATTAGAGAGAAACCAGAAACAAAGAAAACAAAGTTTTACATCCGAGCTTGTTTATGTAACAAGAGGCTTGTGTTATATGTCATCCAGAGAAAACACATAAAAAGTTAGGTATTATAAAAAAGCACAACACACTTTCAAAGTATGTTACATTATTTTTAGGCTGACCACAGGACAAGTTATTTTTATCTGCCCACACGGTTGTATTACTATAAAGGAAATACGCACTGGGTCGTAGCGAAAATTGCTGATTTGTTTTTCTAAATATTACTATTTATATCTTAGAAACAGTTGGTATGTGATTTAAACTCACATTTAACACAATATAAAGTCACTAAACATTGAATGAAAGGCTTCTCACAAGAGAAAAAAATTATTCATTTAATTACTTCCCAAAGCGTTTAGACCTCCAAGAGGTAATCCTCAGGGGATAAATCTATAATCACAAAAAGAAAGGTGTGTCAGAAAAACATTAGTTTTTCCGGTAGGCAATTGTGCACGTTAGAGCACAATGATAACAAGATATTGTCTACAGAAAATGTCAAAAGTTAAAATCACAAGTCACACAGTAAAATGTTAACCAACGGTCAAGCTAAAATCTGAGAGAGCTACAAAATAACACAAGCAGATACAGTAACACAAGCTAGAAAACTATGTTAAAGCTAAAACATGCTATTAAAAGTCAAATTAAGCTAAATATCAAAGCAGAATGAAAAGCGCTGAAAGCCACAAGATTGCAAAGTCTATTGTCTGAAACAATTAAGTGTTCAAGTCTATTGTAGAAAACAAAGCAGGCCAATGAGTAAAGCTGACAGATAAAACAACACAAGCAGGCAGGCACAATCAAGCAGAAACCCAATGAGAACCACTAATTTAAAGAAATTTATGAAAAATTACTAGTAAACAGAACAAAATGGACACAGTCTGGGATAGATATCACTAAACAAATCACAGAACAAAATGGACACCACTTACTTGAACAGTTCTCAAAAATTGTACTTGAAACTATACAAAAGGTTCAACAGGCCAAAACTTCATCCTTTATACCAGGGGCCCCGCAACAATATCTCTGAATTCGCCAGAAAGTTTGTTTTGTTGCAGTGCCCCTGGTACAAAAAATGAAGTTTTGGCCTGTTGAACCTTTTGTATAGTTTTAAGTACAATTTTTGAGAATTGTTCAAGTAAGTGGTGTCCATTTTGTTCTGTGATTTGTTTAGTGATATCTATCCCAGACTGTGTGACGTTCAAAAATGAAAGAATATAAAGTGTGTGACATGTAATCTTGAGGTTGTGGTATAGACTGGAGTTAAAAAAAGTCTTGAATATTCTTATGCATGTGATATAGATAGTTGATGTGTGACTTGAGCTTACATTAACCTGTAAATAAAGAATCTGACTTTTAGTCATGCAGTATGTGTGTGTTGTGTGTGCGAGTGTGCATCCAAGTGTCTGTGCGTGTGTGTGTGTGTGGGTGTAAATATAATATGCATGAATGTAGGAGTGGGTGGGTGAGTACTATGTGTATGAACATTTTGGTTGTGTGTGGTATGGAGGTGTCGGTTGTATGGATATCATATATATAGCTGATATTTCAAAAGGAAAATATAAAAAGCCTGGACGCAGCAAGTGCGTTATGGTAGTGAATTTTCATAGAAATGATCTGGCACAAAATATTTTATTATAAATTTTTTTCTTGTAACTTAAAAATCTAAATTTTGGTGTGCGGTTTACTTTTTATATCGTAAGCCTACCTACCAAATTTGGTTATCATAGCTTTTTAATTTTTTGAGATAAAATTTTTTTTCGAATGAAAACTCAAAAAACTCGTCCGATTTTCCTCATTAACTCACTTATCCAAGCCATTTAGAAGAGAAAGGTACGTGCCCAATTTTATCAAAATCGGCCCGTTATTTTTTGAAATGAAAATTTTTTTCGAATGAAAACTCAAAATTTTCCCGGAAAACCTTGTCAGATTTTCCTGACTAACAAACTTGTCCAAGCCATTTACAAAAGGAAGGTACGTGCTAAATTTTATGAAAATCGGCTTATTATTTTTTGAGTTACCGGTGTGACACATATATAAACATATAAAAATTGAAACTGACCCCGGATATAGGTTCTAAGGGTCCTAGTTCGCGCTCATTTGCAAAAATTTTTTCAAAATTCAAAAGTCGGGATCTCCCCATTAGTGAATTTCTTCTACAAAAATTCCTAAAAAGGGAGACCAAAGGTTGAGGAAATAAACTATATCTAGTACTAGTGTAAGACATGCTGTTGATTCCCCTACTCAGGTTGACCCTGTGGAATATTTTTGGTTTACACTCGCATCTCTAAACTTTTGGGGGACAAGGCACATATAATCAGATTGGGGCACAAAAAATTAAGGGAAAATGGTAAATATTATGGGTATTAAGAGGTTTAACTAATGTACTGAGACTTATATAAACATGTATGTCAAAGAGAAAAGTTGCCATGGTATGCCCCATTGGAATGAAGAATATGTTTCCCTGTCTAAATCCCTTAAGTAATATCTAGATCTTAAGTAGGCTTAAGTTAGAATAAAAAGCACCACTATTAATATTATTATACAAATAAATAAAATAAAAAATATCCAAACTACATGTTGGAACAAATTTCAATGCACCATGACAGAATGAATATGAACTGTTGAATTCACATACTAGTTGTAACAAAAGGCTTTTAAAATGTGCGAATGGTAACCATACCGCAGCCAGTACAATCTGACGTCACACACACAGTTTACATAGAGTTAGATTTAAAGAATACAAACAAGTCATGTAGACATGGGTATCCAATTAAATATATGTTAGCTGCATTAAGAAAATTCTGGTATTTGGAAGTGTTTATCATTTTAAGTTCTGTGTATGATCTGGTGTGTTGTTGGGTTGAATCAAATTGAATTGAATTGAATTAAATAGTGGAAAAATGTATCATATTTCATCAAAATAACATTGTTGTTTTAAAACGTACAAATTTTTAGAAAATAAATCTGAAATGTTCCAGAAAAAGACGTCTGATTTTCTTGGTTAACGAATCTTTTGAAGCAATTGAAACACCTGCAAAAAACATTTATTTACAGAACGCTTTTTGACAAAAGTTTAAAAAAAAATTCATGGAAATTTTCAAACAATTTTTTTTTACAATTCTTTTACGAAGATTCGCTTAAAATAAGGAGTACTAACCACAAACTCTGTAACTAAAACTACTGCCAAGGCATTAGCAGTAGAGAAATGATCTATTTGAAACGATTTTCTTGCAAATATTTTAGTAAGCTGACGGACAATGACGGTTGAAGCAGAAACTTAAGGTTTATATATATATATATATATATATATATATATATATATATATATATATATATATATATATATATATATATATATATATATATATATATATATATATATATATATACTAAACTAAAAATTTTCTCGGAAAACCAATTTTCCTGGCTAACAAACACGTCCAAGCTATTAATAAAAGGAAGGCACATGCCGAGTTTCATCAATATCGGTTATTTTTTTAGTTATTGGATATATATATATATATATATATATATATATATATATATATATATATATATATATATATATATACATATATACATATATATATATATATATATATATATATATATATATATATATATATATATATATATATATATATATATACATACATATACATATATATATATATATATATATATATATATATATATATATATATATATGGATAATAAGGATATGGGTTCTAGCGGTCCTAGTTCGGGTTCATTTAAAAACCTTTTTGCAAAGTCTCACCATCGATACTTCTCTATTAGTGAATTTTTTGAATAAAAATTTACTGAAACACTTCTTGCGTAATTTTTTTCTATCTAACCCGCATTAGTTTTAGAGTTTTTGTCTGAAAATATAGGAATGTGAACAATTAAGTCGCGACTTTGACCTTTTAAATATGACGGTGTCCTCAAACCCAATAGAGACTGACCATACCCTTTTGATGTCTGTTTTCTTAAAAAGACACATTTGCTCTTAAAAATATTTTTATGAAAATTCATTGCCAAAGCGCACTTGCTGCGTCCTGAGTTTTTAATAATAGAAATGGTAACTTCACTTAACAGTAAATTTTGTAGATAAATTGTGAAAGTTTGTTAACTATATGACAACGATTTAAAGTTTAGATGAAAATTAATGGTTAGTTAATAAGTTGGTCGGTTTACATTCTTGTTGCATCAGAATGCTTGTAAGGCTACATGTATTCTCATCACAATTAGAACCGCAGACCGGTTTCTCTCTAATTAGAGCTCATCAGTACGGTATACTAATTTCAGCGAGAACACCTCTATAAAGTAATACGGCTATGGTGGCCAGCCTCCTAGAACATTGTGAGATATACAACAGGGTCGTCATCTCGGTGCAGAACTAGGTAGTATGTTGTCACGACAGCTCCAAATAACACAAAATGTTATAAAATAGACGCTGTTTACAAAGAGCTAACAATTTTGTAAATTGTTAACCCTGGCCCATTTCTTCACCAATATAGGGAACATGTATGTAAGGCTAGATGTATTCTGACCCCAATTAGAACCGCAGACCGGTTTCGCACTAATTAGAGCTTAGCAGTATGGTATACTAATTACAGCGAGAACACATGTATAACGTAATACGTCTAAGGTATCTAGTCTCCTGAAAAATACGATAGGGTCGCTATCTCGGTGCGAAAACAGGTAGTATATTGTCACGAAAGCTCCAAATAACACAAAATGTTATAAAATAGAGACTGTGTACAACCAATCATTTACGACCTTGTCGTACATCCCACAATATTCTAGGAGGCTGGCTACCATAGCCGTATTACTTTATAGGTGTGTTCTCGCTGTAATTAATATACCATATTGATGACCTCTAATTAGAGCGAAACCGGTCTGCGGTTCTAATTGTGGTGAGAATACATCTAGCGTTACAGTAGCAGTAGCCTTACAGTAGGTACATTGCCCTATATAGGGAAGAATGACAATTCACAAAATTGTAAGTTGGTTGTAGACAGTTCCGCACCGAGTTGGCGACCCTGTCGTACATAGCACAATGATCAGAAATGTTATTTGAAGTATACTCAATTACCTATATTTTAGGTCTGCATAATCAAACTCTCTGCTACTCAGTTTCACGTTAATTAATAGGCGAACATGATAAAATGCTTTTACCGTAGTGCATCGGAAATTAAACTGAAGTTTGAAGTGATGAGATAGCAGAATATAACAAACTTATTTCCTTGCCATAGTGTTCCGAGAAAAATGTATAAGTGATTGTTTTATCGGCCTTTATAAAATTAGTAGTTCTGGCTTCATGTGTACTCAAATCAATTAGTTTACCTTTACAAAATAGGGGAAATCTTACTCTTCATCATTATCCTGCTTATTACAAGCTGATAACATTCCGCATAGAAAATCAATATTAAGTGTTAGTTCATCTAGGTGTTTAATTATCGGTTTGCTACCTGAAAGCCGTTTAATACTTTATGTCTTTCTTGCCAAATTAAAAAAAAGGCTGGACACAGCAAGTGTGTTATGGTAGCGAATTTTCATTAAATGCTTCAAGTTTGTATAACTCAATTATCTATAAACCTAGAAAGTTGTGTTTTGGTGGAGTAAGGGCAAGATACCAACCAAATTTCATCAAAATAACTAGGTTATTTTTTTTAAATACAATTTTTTTTTCGGAAAAGTATTTTTTTAAGTTTTGCAGTCTTACCATCGATACCTTTCTATTAGCGAATTTTTTAAAATAAGAAACGCTTATTTTTTTTAATAATAAATCGCTAATAAGAACAAAACAGAAATGTCACTACCTAACATAAATATGTAACAGTACACGATGCTCCCAGGTGGTCACCTATCCAACACTGACCACACCCGAGGTTGCTTAACTTCGGTAATCGCACGAGAATCGGTTTTTCCAACGTGCTATAGATGTTTGCTTGAAATGATTATTTATCCAAGGTTTATATATTTTTTATTAATTTTTAAATTTCGATTTTAAATAAGGAATTAAATTATTTTCAAATTTTGCAATATTTACACAATTTTTAACAGTCCTGATTGTATACGTACTGTTCCTGTGTAAAAGAATTTTAAATAACTTATTTTAAAGAGTAGGGTCTTGGACAACTCACTCATTTCGCTATATGATCAAACAAAGCAATGATTTAATTCACAAGCTTTTCATATAAATTAAAAGTATTAATCGAGAAACAATCTATTATCTCATTAACCTAAAATAAAAATAAATTTATATGACATATGACGCTACATAAACCGCGCTATTTACTATAAGAATGCAAATAAGAGAACAAACCAATGGCAATTTAATTTCTGACCACGTGACCAAGAATTGTGTTGTTGGTCATTTCAGAATGCGAAATCTATATATAAATATCCCTAGACAAAATTCTCAAATGTTATAATTGTAAAAGTTTTATTCAACTTATAAGCTTTTAATTTAGTTATTGTTGGAATCACAGCAAAAAAATCAGGCTTAAATTCTTTAGCTGCCGATTTTACGATATATCTTTTTGAATAACAAATCAATTCTAGAAATAAATATTACCGCAAATTTTCCTAAAGAGGGAAACTTTGTGCAATAAAATTTTGAAACTGACAACTCTGGCTGTTTCAATTTATTAGGCAGATTTTGTAGCTTTACAGCATTCAAGGAAAAAAAAGACATCCGTTATGTTAACCACTCCCACGCACATTACACAACGCCTTAATAAACTTTTAGGAGCATGTCGTAGCTTTTAAATGTCTTTAATTCAGGATAACTCTAATTCGTGTTGAGAGAAACACCTCAAAATTAACATATGAGAAGATCTTTGAATGCTCTATATGTGTGAAAAATTTCATTTTACTCACTTTACTGGCTTAAAAAATAGGGCGTTTCCAAAAAGTTTTCCCCGATTGTCCACCGAAAAAACTTTAGCATAAAGGCTGATTAACGAACTAGACCTCGGTTTTCGCCCAAACTAAATTTTTTCTAAGTTTGATTAAAATCAGTTTTTTTTTGAGTTATCCCTCGGATACATACAAACATACACACACACACACACACACACACACACACATATATATATATATATATATATATATATATATATATATATATATATATATATATATATATATATATATATATATATATATATATATATATATATATATATATATATAAAATTCAACGGACCTTGGTTTTGGGTTCTAGTGACCCAAATTCGCTCTAATTTGAAGAAATTTTTTTAAAAGCTTTTCATAGTGACTTTTCTAAAATGGGGAGTTTGCAAGAGTGACACACCAACAAGGGTTTTAGTTATTAAATAATAAATGGATACCAACAAGGGCTTCAGTTATACACTAATAAATGGTTAACATTTTGTTCAATTGGAGACCAAACCTTTGCGATAGATGCAGATAATATTAATATATAATGCGTGATGCGTAGCGTTGTATTAAAAATTTGAGAGCACAAAATCAATCAAGTCTTAACTCTTTAAATTACAAATCGCTCTCTGTTAGCGATTTAAAAAAAATTCGCTATTAAAGGTAACTTGTTCCAATATACAGATGATGCTTATATCTTTGTACATAAGCAGACTTTCCAGGAATGTTTGATTGCATATAAACTATCTACTCTACAAGGCTCGCTAAACGAAAGAGAATTGAAATAAATAAAGACAAGTCCAAGGTAGTGCTTTTTACAAGACATGTACTGAAACCTCCAGAGATAATGGTAAGCAACGTATATAGAATTCATAATAAGTAGAATTTGGAGGAGAACTCAGTTTATCATAATACACTTTCTAGACCTGACGAACGTTTCACGAACTAAGTTATCGTCATCAGAGCGATGAATAAACTCAGTTTATTCATCCTTCTGATGACGATAACTTTGTTAGCGAAACGACCGTCAGGTCTAAAAACTGTATTGTAATAAATTAATTTTTCCAAATAATACTTATCAGTGCTCATCACAGGCTCCAATCTTCGCTTGTAGAATTCATAATCTAACTTATTCAAATACCTAGGATCAGTTTTAGATAAAAAGTTGCTATGGAAAACTCAAATCGACAATTTAAGAAAAACATGTGAAAAGGGCCTTCACATATTAACGTCAGTAGTGCATAAAAATTGATGAACAGGTGGACATACAGCTATTTATGTTTTACAAAACTTATATCAGATACATCTTAGACTATAGCTGCATCTTTTACGGCTCAATGCCCAATATAAGGAACGTACAAACAATACAAACCAAAGCTTTGAAATTCTGCATAGGATCAACGAGATCGACTCCCAATGAAATTGTCTAGGTGTTCAGTCCTATTGTCGCTCAGGATTTGGTTCCTGTCAGCATGTTTGAGGAGAGATCTAATACCAAGATTTGTCAAGAACTTATACAGCAGATCAGTGCCATCCAATCTCCATAGTATTGTTCAGAAATTCAGTAGATCGGTGATTAAGAGGGAACTCAGATCAGCTTACGCCAAAAAGGAGGAGACTGACTTGAAGTTGAAGATCGTACACGACACTTTAACATATTTATCTCCTGAAGATGACCTCTTGGAGGGTCGAAACGTGTCAGGTGTAAGAGAAATCTGAAATAAATTTTGGTGTCTGGATGAGAAGCCGTTTCATTCAACGTTTAATTATGGTAATCCCAGACGGTGTGACGTTCAGAAATGGAACTCATATATAGCTATTCTACCTTATATTAGCCTAATTAACGCAACAAAAATGTCTATTTTTTACGATTATTTTGATGGTGACACTTTGGTGTCACGCGGCCATGGAGTAATGTTTGTTGCCAATGGACACGTGAGACCAGCGTGTGTCAAATGATATATCGTAATATCAAATATGTCAGTGTCAAGGCCTGAAATTACAGTAACAGTTTTTCTTTATTATTATTTTTGTATATAAAATAAATATAAAGCTCAAATTTATTACTTGCGTAAAGATATGGTTAGCTAAATAAATTACATCTCGTATATAAATTTTTAACAAAATGTTAGCTGCTGGTGTTACGGTAAATCAGGAGAAATGCGAGTTTGTTGAACCTGTACTAAAATATTTAGGGTACATCGTTGATCAAGTGGGTTTGAGAGTTGATCCTGATAAGTTTGCAGCTGTGATGAATTTGACAAAGCTTACTAAAAAACACGCAAAATTCATTTCTTATAATTTGTTTTATTAAATAATGCTACTCCCAGAAATATACAACTATAGTTAAAAGTTCAACCCTAACCACACTGAGATTGCCGGAGCATTAACATTGCCTGCTGTTTGTTCAAAACTCACCTCACTTAAACTTAAACTATTTTCTTAAATCGTTGTATTATTTTTACTCTATTAGGTTTAGATATTTGCAGCAGAATAGAAGATAACATTAGGCCGCTAGCATCTTAAAAATCGCCACAATTACTCCTAAAGTTCAACTGGTTGTGACAGAAATTACTGCTTTGACTGTTTCTTTAAAGCACATAATGTGATGAAAAAGCTTTAGCGGTCTTTAGATTTACTGAGGTTTGTAGAAATATTTCAAGAATGTTTGTTTTGTGGAAGTTTGAAACTAGAGTTTAAACTAGAATTGTTACTTCTGTTTGTGTTTGGTGCATTTACAATTAAATATGTGTAAAAAAAAATTAAAAGGCTTATTGATTCAGAAAACGACATACTGGCAGCGTCAAGAAACTTTAGTCTAGAGGCCGGAGGTGCTTTCAGGACCTACAGGCCGTGCATATCGTAATTTCATGCATTAAATTTGCAAAGTGAAGCCTAGTTGGAATCATGCGGCAAAATAGCAAGTGAGTGGATGCGAGACCACATTGGCCTCACGCGGCCCAACTATTACAATTCACTGTGAAATCACATTAGCTTCTTTCTGCACCCAACGTGCGTAATTATAACACCAACGTACGAAGATTTACCAGTACCTGACAAAAATAGAGGAAAGGTTATTTTAACCCCTTTTCCAAATCACCTGCATGTGTTCACAGGTGATTCTAAATCACAAACACAGACAGATTGTGATTTCTTTGTAGAATAGCTGAATATAAGCAAGGAAATAAAATTACCTGACATCGCATCAATATTTGTAGCAGAGCTAATAACTATTAAAAAGGCACTACAGTGGTTAGTAAGTAATCGAAAAAGCAAGGCAGTCATAATCACGGACTCACAATCAAGATAAAAGCTTTAGCTACCAAGTATATTATATATATATATATATATATATATATATATATATATATATATATATATATATATATATATATATATATATATATATATATATATATATATATGTATACAGTTTGTGATATATGGAATGATAATCCTAACGGTAACATTATCGATCGTTCTATGGGCTAAAGGACGCAGAAGCATACCTGCTAATGAAAAAGTGGACATACAGGCTAAAAAGAGCATTTTAAAGTATAAAGAAAAGATAACTACGGTACCATGTACAGATATATTTCCCACCATAAAGAACCATCAATTAGAAAAGTGGCAAATCGAATGAAGAAATTATTGCTGCAATACAAATAACTTTCATAAAGACCTGTTTCGAATTTCCCAACAGAAAAGTAACCGCCATATTGATTACACTTAGGACCAGCCACGGTCGCTTTCCACCCCATTTACAGCGTCTGGGTGTACTTGACTTACCAACATGTTCGTGTGATAAGCAAAACGCTAAAACTTAGGTCACATTATTTTTATGTGCCCACTAACAAAAGAAGCACGAGCTAAACTGTTATTGCCAATAATATAACAAACAATAAGAATGACAATGCTATATAGCTTACAACAATTTCCAGCGCTTAATGGGAGAAATGTAATAATTGCCCTTTGTAAATTTTTCAAAAAAATAAAAAAGTAAAACTGGAGTGATAATAAAATAAAGGTGAAATAGAAATCACCAGCCAATACTTTCAGATAAATAGGGAAATGCTCGGTGGTACAGGGGTAAGAACGTGTGTCTCTGAACCGTAGGATACTGTCTTCGATTCCCAGGGTTCCCCTTTCATTTTTCGTTACATAACCACTATAAAATTAACATCAACCGAGGTTGTTGCATCGTATCTGAGCAAGTTGAATGTATCCATGTTCCGCCCTTCGGAGGGCGTAAAGCCGTCCGTACCGTGTGCCTGCGATATTGGGCACGTTAAAGATCCCTACCCTCCTTACATAAAGGCAGAGGTTTGGCAAAATTTCCAGGATAGTGAGGTGAAACCGCTCCCTGACATCGGTGATTGGCCATAGTCGCGGAAATAGACCGGCGTTAAGGTACAAAAAAGTAGATAATGAGGAAGCCCATTTATGTAAAATATTAGATAAAAAATCCTTTATTTCTAAACCTTGTGTGTAAACCCATCCTCTTACCGTGATATATATATATATATATATATATATATATATATATATATATATATATATATTCAGACGAGTGTACGTTTTTAATAAACTCTACAGTCAAGCGTCATAATTGTCATTATTGGGCAGATAATAATCTAGGAAATTTTTACGAAGTCCACACTCAAACTCTACAGAAATTGAATGTTTGGACTGGCCTTTTTTGGAGACCGTTTAATTGGACCAATTTTTCTTGATGGCAATTTGAAACGTATTTGGAGTTACTAGAAGATAGCGTATACCCTCTACTAATTGACATTGTTGACACTGATGATCGCTATCAAGAAAATAATTTTGTGTTTCAACAAGATGGAGCTCATCCCCATTTTCACAATGTGTTAGGGAGTTTTTGAACAGATAGTTTCCAGAGCAATGGATTGGTCGTAGAGATGCTATTGAGTGCCCCCCTAGATCACCGGATTTAACTTCTTTCTATGGGGCCATTTAAAGAGTAGAATTTTCGCAAGAATACCGGAGTCTCTGGAAGAATTACCACGACGCATTGTTGAAGAATGCCGTCTAATAGCTCCACAAATGTTCCAGAATGTCAGAGCTCGTTTTGAACAAAATTTGTACTTTTGTATGGAAGCTGGTGGTCAACAATTTGAACACTTACTTAACTGAATAAACATTTTTGAACGTTTGGTTTTGTTTTTTAGGTTTTTTTTAGCGAAGAATTGACTAATTAGTGCTTTTCTTATCACAATGAATGAAACACGTTCTTGCAACTCCAACTGTGAATAATTTTTAAGCGAGTTGATAAAAGTTCCAAAAAAATTAGTGTGCTGAATCCGGAAAAGAAAGAGCTTTCAAATAATGTAACACTCGACCCATGTTCCCTATTTAAAATATAAGCGTTGTTATCATCACCATTAAGGGGTTGATGTGACAAAGTTGGGTTTTATGTCAAAACATGTCCCCCTCAATATTAAAATTGACGTGTTTTAGCGATTCAAAAAAAATATATCTCTGGGCGCAAATCGGACTGGTTCGTTTTCAATGCGCCACCTGTATGTGTGTGTATGTGTACGTTTGCAGTAGACCAAAAAATATATATGTAGAGTACATGTGTATATATACTTAAAAAAAAGCAAGGTGTTTTGTCAATAGTTTTTGAGCTTAGAATGGTGTTCTTGCTGCCCATTTTGCAAGGCTATCTGCCTCCTCATGTCCTTCAATACCTTGATGCTTTAGTACCCACATCAAAGTTACTTTGTTTTTTGTATCCAGCTGCTTTAAGGGTTTTTTTGCAGTCCCAAGTCAGTTTAGACTAGATTTTCCAAGATTTCAGAGTCCTTAGTACTGCCTGACTCTCAGAGAGGATGTAGATATCTATATTTATAAGCCTTCTTTGCACCTCTCTGCACACAGATTTATCACAAGTATTTTTGTTTGCAAGATGGTGGAAGTTTTTTATACGGTGAGTTTAAAGTTAGGTCCTCTTATTTCCACTCTTGCTCCCTCCATTTATTTAAACCCATCAGTATACAATACATGTGAGTTGTTTCGCAGCCTTCTACTGTCTCATGCTTGGCGGTCATTTGTGACCACGTCCAATGGAACCATTAAATTCAGTCTAGCTGGCATTTGATTTGTTGGTTTCGCGAGTGACTCCAATGGAATAATTTCCAGGATCTTTAGGTGGCCAACTAAGTCTCCTGGTTTGAAGCTGTCTGATTGAAAAAGTATTGAGGCTATTAGTGCTGCTTCCCTCTTAATGCATATCTGCAGTGGAGTAATATTCAGCATTACCTCTATTGCAGCTTTGAAGCATGATGCCATAGCTCTCGTTATTTCACTGCAGATCAACATCTGCCATATTTGTAATTTGCTTTGTGTTGAGGCTTGTTCCTTATTTATGCGACCTTGGGTATGATCACATTTTGGTTTAAGCAATATACCATCCTGGGATTTAGCGCCCATGTCTTTCCTATAAGTATATGGCAATTCCATATTGCCATTGTGGCTCTCGAACGGATTATTTAAGCGTGTGTCCGGTTTAATTTTTGGTTTAAGAATATCATTAGATATTTAGCTTCACTGTAAAACGGTATCTGTGTTCCACTCAGAGTGGGAGCTTTTAAATTTAGTTCCCTTCTGGTCGTGATTGGGACAAAAACTATCCTATGAGGATTGACATTAAGCCCCTCTATAACACACCAGTTTGTTATATATTTAGGCTGTTTGCATTAAACTCGATTACAGCATCATTCTTGCCTTTTACTCCTATGACAATCTGCGTATCCTTGGACTATAAATCCGCTTTCGCTCAATGCAATCATAACATATTCAACCACGAGTGACCACAGCGGAGGTAATAGCACTCCGCCTTGAGGACGACCTTTTGCCGTCGTTACTGTTGCGTTGTGGTAGCGGTGACTACACGGCTTTTTAGAATTGACTCAATCCATCCTACAATGGGAAATTCCAATTCTCATTTGATGGACTGAGGTGTTGTCAAAGGCACTATCTATATCAATGAATGCACTGAGGGCTACTTGTTTGGCCTCAAAAGTTTTTTCTGTACCCCTTACCAAACAGTCTAGGGCGCCTAATGTGGATCTGCCCGCGTGGTAGGCGATTGTTGTACATGTAACTGTTTGAGTACATATAATATAATGCAGTCTTGCTTTCGCTTAAACTTTGGCAGTAATAGTAATAACTTTTTATATAGAGCTTCGGCGGTTCAGTGGTAAGGACGTGTACCCCTGAACCGAGGGGAACCGGGTGCGATTTCCAGGGTTTCCGAGGCTGTGGTATTGTATTTGAGCAAGTTGAATGTCTGCACGTTCCGACCTTCAGAGGGGGCGTAAAGCCGTCGGTCTCGTGTCCATGCGATTTTGGGCACGTTAAAGATTCCCACCCTGCTCACAGTAGGCAGGGGTTTGGCAAAATTTCGGAGATAGCGAAGTAAAACTGCTTCCTGGCGTCGCTAATTGGCCATAGTTTCGGAAATAGACCGATGCTAAAGAAAAAAATATACCTAATTCAGGTAATAGTAATATTACTTACAAACTCAATCAACTTAAATTAAGGTATATTACATAGGTACAACCCTTGTGTTGCATTTAAATGATTTGTTGTGTGTGTGTGTGTGTGTGTGTGTTTGTCTTTCTTTAACCTCGGCTTATTTCCGCGACTATGGCCAATCACCGACGCCAGGGAGCAGTTTCACCTCACTATCCTGGGAATTTTGCCGAACCCCTGCCTTTCTGTAACGAGGGTAGGGATATTTAACGTACCCAACATCGCATGGGCACGGGACCGATGGCTTTACGCCCTCTCCGAAGGGCGGAACGTGCAGGCATTCAACTTGCTCAAATACAATTCCAGAAGCTCGGTTGATGTTAATGTTACAGTTTGTACTGAAAAAGTGAAAGGAGTACGCTGGGATCAAACCCAGTACCCTTCGGTTCAGAGGCACACGTTCTTGCCCCTGAACCACCGAGTTCTTTAAATGGTTTTCTGCTACCGTTATAAATGTCTCGTCATTATTTAGCTACACAATTTTGTCATTTTAACTGTAAACCGAATACAGGCTATGACTTGGTAATTAAATGGGATACCTAGTATATATGAAGCATATTTATTATTCTTATTCACATATTTGATTTTATAAAATATCGATATATTAATGTACAGGCTGATCATATAATAACTTAATCTTATTTTACACATTTATCATATTTTAGTTATATTACACGTACACTTGTATGCATGATTTACAATATATAGGCCAATAGCTTATATGCTAATAAGTTCTGGTTGAATAACTACTTATCTTGTCACTATTTTGTAGCAAATATCATTATTCTGTATAATTTCTAAACGTCAATACGTCTGAGATGCCATAATAAAAGGAACTAGAATTAAAGGCTTTTATACCAGACAATGTTTTTTATTTTTAAGCAACCCTACGCGTTTCGGTTCATCTGAACCACCTTCAGGAGTTAAAAACCTGGAATATAAAAAGATGGTTGCCAGAAAGTACGTTTCTGGTAGGTTTAACATGCGAGCATTACACAGACTGACGAAACGTCTAGTACCTACAGAAAGCGCAAATGTCTACAAAAGCTATTGTCAAACATTAAAAACAGAACTTGGTACGCCATGCAAATTAATGTGACAAAACGTCAGAAGTTAAAAACAGCATTTGTTACACATTAATCACGATTAAGCTCCATATTGATAACACCCTGAAGGAGTGTTAAGAGTCAATAATCAATTAACTACCAGCAAAGAGACTAACACTGACTTTTTGTAATGTAGAGATGGTTCGGATGAACCGAAATGAGTAGGGTTTTAAAAAAAATCTGGTAGAAAAGCCTTTAATTCTTGTAGATACTGGCTTTTTATGTTTTGTTAGTCTCTTTTCTTTTAGTTTATTGATTATTGACTTTTGTGGACCTCTGCGCTTTCTGTAGCTTCCAAATGTTTTGCTGGCCTCTATAATGCTGGCATGATAAACCTCACAGGAACAGTGAGCCATCTTTTTATTATAGGTTCTTAACCCATGAAGATGGTTCAGATCAATTGAAACGCGTAGGGCTGTTTAAAAATAAAAAAACGTTGTCTGGTAAAAAAACACTTAATTCTTGTTCCTTTAATTATTGTTCTGTATTGTCAACAACAACTTGTACCCTGACTTTATTAAACCTGGTATAATATGGAAGTAAGGGAGTTATTTTGTGTCCTACCAAGAGAAAAACCATTCTAGAAACAACTACTCGAATGCGATAAAGAAAAAAGAATTAAATCTCTTTGTCTCTTGACCATTGACCGCTGCCGCCGGTGTAAAAACTTAACGATAATTGCTAAATACAATTTGTAACAACTAACTCCTCAAAACAAACACAGTATGTAATTGGTCGCCTGAATTAATATTGTTCCTTAACGTCAAAATGCTTGGGGTTGACATCTTTGGGTGTGTTGGATAAAAAGGCTTTTTCTTTCCAAACAATTGCTTTATTATTATAAAAAAATTGTTTGGAAAGAAAAAGCCTTTTTATTCAACACACCCAAAGCACCCAATTAATGGTTAACTAACGTTGCATTAAATATTTAAAAGACTTTTTGCATCTAGATATAGGATGTGCAGTCGCCTTTTAAACAATGATTTGCCCTTTTACTGGCTAAACACTTTAAACACCTATTGCTTCTTGAGAAAAAGAACGTGTTGATATGATACAAATTATTTTAAATTAGCTTATCCACCATTGACCAGAATTTGTCATGGAGCTTTTGAATTATCCTATGTATAGCATATGTGTGGGCATATAAGTATCATTTTAGTGATACGAAACAACCAACAAAAGTAAATTTGTTGAAAGATAAGTCTGTGTGGTGTCGTTCATAGGTGAAATTCGTTTAGGATTTTATTTCAAGCTTTACTGAACACTAGGCTTTTACTTTCTTTAGCTTATCCAGAAAAAGTGTAATATTTCGTTACAGAAAATCCTTTATTTAACAAATCATTACCCTTAAATGTGATATATTTATAGCGCGTGAAATGAATTAATGTTGCGATGTTAAGAGTGTATATTTAGCTGGCGTGTTGTCTTCTCTGAACATCTGGGACGATATAAATTATTTCAAAGTAGTCCTGAAATACGCGAACAGAATTGTATTAACACCTGCATCCAAGACTTCAAAGCTTGAGTACTGAGCATTGCCGCGTCTACAATAATAACGCCCATAAGCGTCTGCCTCTGCATATCCCAAACCTAAAATAAACACAAGTGCTCAGAATTGTCTCTTATTCTCTAAAGTCGTCGTCTTGCTTCTTATTGCTGGTCGCGTTCCTCAAAATTTAACTACCGCAACTGTTTATTGCTGTTTAGAATTCAGTTGGGATAATTAATTTCTTGATAAAGCCGGCACCACCTGTCGAGGACAGATAAAATAATGTCAATTCGCTTAGAGTAAATTTAAATCCCTATTGAAAATCCTCTTTAGGAGATAAGAGGCTACGCATTATGGTTCCTATAGAACATTTATTTCTTGGTTTCAGAGCCTGAGCTTAAAGCAAAGTAATTTTCTGGAAGAAATCTTTTTCTTAAATGTTACAACCATCATTTTCATTATTGCTATCTACAGATCCTGCCCTACGCAGCCCGTACTCTAAAAGCTTACGTACTTGGTGAAATAATTATTCCTTCTTAATTTTACCCTTTTCGTATTCAATTTTATTTTCAAAAAGTCATAGCGCAACAGGTTTAAATTACCAAAGCATTTTACGTTTTCGGAAAATGTATGTACTTTTTCAATCAGGTTATTTTTTTGAAATTCCATTGCTTCTACTCCTCTACAGGATGTCTAAAAAACATGGAGCATCGTTTAATAGGAGATTCCTTGGTCAAAAATATAACAAAAATTAACATTTTATGTTTTCTATTTCTTTTATGTGTATGTAACTAGGAACTAGGAACCCTATAAATCATATCTGGGGCAGTATAATTTTACATATATATATATATATATATATATATATATATATATATATATATATATATATATATATATATATATATATATATATATATATATACGGGTATTCGAACTTATGGACAGATAAAGCAACTACGAAAGTTCTTGGTTATATCATGATTTATATATTTATATATTTCGTGTAAAACTGACAATTCAAAGAAGCCTACCTGGGAACATTGTACACAAGAAGTTTACGCACACACACATGAACAGCGGCCTCCAATCAGCGTAACTATATCGTCATTTAGTTGGAAACATAGTTAAATTATTAAAAAAAGGCTAATGTAATTTTAGGTACCGCATGCTTAACCTCGTATTGAATTCTTGCTGACGTGAGCGCCACTTGACATTTGCTACTATTGACTACCATTGAGCAAAAATCTAGAAAGGTTCTTCTCCCTGTGTAGGATCTTAATGCACACCTGCCGCTGTGGCAATTGCAGTCGCTTTTGTGTAATTATATTCTTCTTTTGAGAGTTTGTGATGTATGTCCCACATATAAGATGACAGTCTCTGCACTTGATGCTCCGATGAACACAGGCCACACAATGGATTTCGAAAACACCAGGGTCCTACGCAGGGAGATGAACTAGAGATAAGATAACCTTTCTTGAAATGTGCTACATACAAGAGAATATAAGAGTTAATTCGAGATCGGACACTAATAACCTAAATACTATCTATAGTTATTTATTATATTTGGACAAAAGAGATCCACCGACCCACTGTGTGTGACGACCAGGCTATAAATCCTGTCACCCTAATTTCTGACCTGTTTCTGCTCCTCTTTGCCCGATTTTACAGGCTTTCTGATTCTTTCGATCCTTCGCTGAGCACAAGGTGTGAAAACTCACTAGTCTGCTTCTCGGGTCAAGATGTTGCATAGGGTAGTATAAAGTTAACATTGCGGTCTTCATCTCCCCCTATATTCTGGAGTTTGCTATCTCCTCGGCCCTCTACTTGCTACGGCAGGTACGCAGTCGTACTACTATGCTCCCTAGGCCCGGATGTTACATAGGATAACATAAAGTTGACACTGCGGTTCTTCGTAGGCGCACTTCGGATCACGATGTTAGGGTAACATAAGGTTAACGTTATGTCTCCTGTTTCATCCTTCCGTTGACGGGTGGCGACGAGAAAACCTTCTGAATGTCACGTATCAAGAATTCCTCTAGTGCCCACATAAGTCATCATGCCCCCTCAAACCGGATTTGATCAGCTGTCTTGAAACCACAACATCCTTCCAGTCCATAGCCCTTCAGGTCTTCTAGTTGCTCTAAAAACATAAAGTGACATTTCTATGTCATTTTTAACGCAGCTGATTAAGGTCAATAGAGCGGATATAACAAAAACATTGCCAAAAACACTCGTATCGATCTCTTCTTTTGACTGCTCATGCTGTTCTGGCTCACCTCTCCCAATTTTCCTACGTGTAAAGATAATGCATGTCTAAAATCTCCTTAGGATCTAAAGTTACTATAGTAACATGAAGTGACACTCCCGTGACATTTTTGAATGCATCTGTCCAATTGCAGTTTGGGCGGATATAACAAAAAATCGGCCAAAAAACAATCCATCCTTCGACCATGACAAAAAGTTTCAGATGTCTAACTACGCCTAACTATGTCCATGGAAGACAAATTCATATTCTCTGCATATGAGCTGTTCTTGTTGCTCTATTTCTGCTCTATGGTAGTCAGTAGTAGCAAATGTTAACTCTAACTCAGGTCAGAGAGAATATAATACGAGGTTAAGCATGCGGTATTTAAAATTACATTAGCCTTTTTAAAATAATTTAATATCTTTCTAACTAAATGACTATGTAATTACGTCGACTGGAGGCCGATATTCTTGTGTGTGTATGTAAATGTCTTGTGTACAATGTTCCCAGGCCTGGTCAAAGAGACACAATAATTGGTTGGTCTCTTCTGCTGCCTCTCTAGTTAATCTTAGTTCAGTTATAGGGAAGAGAATACTTTGTCTTGTGTCTGAATATTATATAGTTGTTGTTTAATTGTAGGCTTCTATTGAAATGTCAATTTGAGACGAAATGTATAAAGCGTGATATAACCAAGAACTTTCCTAATTGCTTTACCTGCCCATAAGGTCGAATGCCCTTAAATGAGATTCTGAGTTTCTGAAACTAACAAGTGACGACCGTTACTTCCTCCTAAGGCATTTTTTAAATTCAAAAGTCGAGAACTTTCTATTAGTTTCTATGAAAATTCACTGAAAATCCAGCGAAGGTAAGTCAGGGGATTACGGCGGCCACGGAATTGGTCTTCCTCGACCTATCCTCCGATCTTCGAATCTTTTAGTTGAAAAATTTATCACTGGATCAGAAAAATGGACAGCAGCCTAGTACAAACGATTTAGTTAAAAGACAGGCCAATCAAATTATTTCCAATAATTCCTGACAAAATGTTAATAGATAATTGATATTGAATATTTGCTAACCTTAAAAGATAAGGGTTATCTTCGCTCTATTTATAAACATTATCGAAGCATCGTTCACTCGTTAAAATCATGCATCTCAAAATACGATGATTATTCTTAATTACCTACAAAAGCCATTGGCAAAATTCCATACGTGGAGAATAACCGCTAGTCAATGGTTCTTAGACACGGTAAAAGCGATAAGGATACAATTGTTGTTCATTAATTGTTCTTAGAACTGAGTGTGTGTGTGTGTGTGTGTGTGTGTGTGTGTGTGTGTGTGTGTGTGTTTGTGTGTATTGTTTCCTTAACGTCGGCCTATTTCCGCGACTTGGCCAATCACCGACGCCAGGGAGTAGTTCACCTCACGATCCTATAAATTTGGCCGACCCTCGATTTTCTGTAAAGAGGGTAGGGACCTTTAATGTTCCCAACATCGCCTGGACACGGGACTGACGGTCTTACATTTGTTGCCTCTGAAGGGCAGAACGTGCAGACATCCAACTTGCTCAAATACAATACCACAGCCTCGGTTGATGTTAATTTTACATTATGTACTAAAAAAGTGAAAGGAGAACCCTGGAGTCGCACCCAACACCCTTTGTTTCAGAGGCACATGTTCTTACCGCTGAACCACCAAGGTTCTTTCTTAGAACTGAAGAACTAAAGAAGACGATGTTTTACCCACTTCACTTGTTCGTTTTTGTTTCTTTAATGCCGGTCTATTTTGGCGACTATGGCCAATCACCGACGACAGTTTCACCACACTATCCTGGAAACTTTGCCAAACCCAGGCTTTTCTCTAAGGAGGTCTCCTCGCAAAGGTCATTTGTTGAGGTACAAACGAATAGCGATTTTTGCATTTTCCGTGATTCTCGATACATTAACAACATATCAGTGAACTCACTCAATAAGTACTCCACAAAAGGCATTCTTAATATTTATTATTAACTTACCGAAGTAACAATTTTAAGTAAATGTAAAAAATAATCACTTGACATGTAGTTTTTTATATTCCAAAGCACCCTTTTATAATGCATAGTATAACCATTCAACGAAGAGCTTTACAAAGTCTCACCATCGCTATCACTCTATTGGCGAACTTTTAAAAAATAAAAATTCTCTAAAAAGCAGTATCACCCCACAAACCCGAAAAATAATAACAGAGCGTTATGCGCATAACCCTCTGTTATTATTTTCGTAGTTTTTTTGAGGTTACTCTGCTTTTTGTTTCACTTTCCAGCGACAGTATCCAACCTCTGTCTTTTATGGTTGTTATTTTAAAAATAGTGGAGTCTAATTATTTTTTCCTAATGAAAATTAACTAATAGATGTATCAATGGTGAGACTTTTGGAAAATTTCTTATAATGCGCGCGAACTAGGATATCCAGTACCCAAATACAAGGTCAGTTCAAATGTATATATATATATATATATATATATATATATATATATATATATATATATATATATATATATATATCCAACCGATATCTCAAAAAATACTTCACCAATCGAAACCAAATTTGGCAATTCCCTTCATTTTGTTAATAGCTTGGATGACCTTAGACAAAACTGACACTCAAATATTGTTAGAAAAAAATGGCAAAAACATTTTGAAAATGCAACATCTTTCAAGTTACTACAAGTATGAAACTAAAACGTAAGTATATACCGTGAAAGTGATCCTATCTACCCAATCTAAACTCAATTCGTTTAGTAGATCTTAAGTTATAACTAAATAAAAAATAAATATTCTACGATATGACCTGAAATAACCTGTGTATGGGTGCCCATAATGTTAGACAAGATCAGACAGATAGTTAGGGTTCCGATGCCATTGCAAAAAAATCTCCAAATTAAACCCTAAACTACAAAAATATATCAGAAAAATGTAAACTAATAAATAAATATTTTAATGAAAGTGATTGAATTTTTTTTAAGGCAATCCTGAACTACTTTTTATTATGTATAAATATTAAGGTTCCCATTCTTCACGGTATTTAAAAGCCATCACCCTCTCCTAGGTTAATCTGACAACACCAGCTAGCTATTTGCCATTTGTTGTTGTGCTAAGTGACAGCTGATAGCAGTCATGAGAGAAAGGTGTGCGCCCTGCGTATAACCTCTAAATTGACTCCGCTAATACCTTAGAACGTAAAACAACTACCTATATTCTCAGGTTAATACAAATAGTAAGTAAATAATAACCCAGCTTTTAATTTGAACATATTTTCAACAAATGCCCTCGGGCGTTCACTATAGAATATTATGATTCTAACATCCAACAAATAACAAAGTAATTGCTAAATCAAGCTGTGTGCACCAGATGCAGGTTCTTAATCAATGCATGTAGGTATTGTATTACTAAAGTGAAACAAAATGATTTCAAGCAGAAATATATCTACCTTAAACTAATATAGTAAGTACTTATAGTACTTAGGTACTTATTGCTTCCTTTACTTTTAGTTTTTACTCTTTATGTAGCGTATGAAAAATTTGAATTAGACGAAACTACATAACCTAATATTTTCTAAAGTAGTTTGTATTATATAAACAGATGTTTAGTGGACATTATTAAAATCTTAATTTCAAAATTTTCGTTTACATTTATTTATGTTAATTTCAAAAAGTATGAATACAGCAATAGCAAATAAATGTTCAAAGGCGTTTAGGTGCAGCAAGTGCGTTATGGTACCGCACTTTCGTAAAGATATTTTAATTTTTGTTTTGATACATAGTAACATCTATATAAAAGCAGCATGGGTACTAAATTTCAAAGATAATGCAACTAGCTTCGTAAGTAACTACAAATTTGTCTTAAGAAACATTTTTTGTTATTTTATTTGCAGAAACTGGTTTGGTTGAGTTGACTAAGCGAATAATAAGGAAACATACTACGTAAATTTCTTTTGTAAATAAAAACAAAATTTTTGGTAAATTTGCAGAAAAGCACACAGGGGCTTTAAAAAAAATCGAAAAAATTCTTAGAATAACCCCTTTTGGATGCACAAACAACAAGATACATTTCTTGCAAACAGCCTCCAAGATACGGGGCCAGAAGTGATAGGTGGTAATATGGGGGGGGAGGGGGGTGTAAAGAAAGAAGATAACAAGGAAATGTTAGCAGACAGTGCGAAAAACCATCTTGGACTTCTATAAGCTGCCTTTGTCCCAATTTGCAGCTACATCTCACACCCAGAACCGCTATTCACCGCAGGTCCCGTAACTTTCTTGGGGGTTGTTCCTAAGAATTTTTTCTTGTTTACATCGTTCTTGTTCATGCATTGAAGATGATTGTGGGCATCCAGAAGGGGAAGGAGAACCTCTGCTATGAAGCAGCGAAGATTCTGAATTTATATTTCAAGTGTTACCTCATTTCATTTGTTTAAAATCTTTTTTCAAAAATGAATTTGAGGTCGTCTTGTCTCAGTCCCACATAGAGAGCTGCAATATTCCACCGTTTTCAAAAAAATAAAAATGGATACAGCAACAGTAAATAGGTGTTGTAATTGGGCTGGGTGCAGCAAGTACGTTATAGTAGAGAATTTTTATATAAATATTTCAAATCCGATCACTCAATTTCCCATTAAGTTGGAATCTTCAATCTTGAATCATAGTAAAACTATGTAAACGCAGCGTGTGTACAAAATTAAAGAAAGATAACATAATGGGCTTCGCAGATAACTACAAATTTGTTTTAAAAACCCTTTTTTGCTCTTTTGTTCGCAAAAACTAGTTCCATTGGGTTGACTAAAACAAAACCATCCAAGCAAATATTAAGGAAAATACCTGCCATATTTATAATTTGGTAGGTACATTCTCTTAGTAAATAATTACTTGCAGTGCTTAAATATATCTTTACCAAATTATAATTTTCTAGTTCCATATAAAATGGAAATTGCTTAAAGAAATCGCTAATTTGGACCCCAAAACCATTCTCCAAAGTCTATTTAAATTTAAAAAATTAGTTTTAATAATGTACCTTACTAATAGTGTATAATTCTAATGAAAATTCGCTATATAATCCACTTGCTGCGTCCCGATTTTTTTATTTATTAACAGGTGATATATGTGTATGGAAAATGAGTAAATATAACATAAATCTGCAATACGACAAGGCATGCACATAGCTCTCGGCAAGAATATATAGATGGCGTTAGCAACATGCCTAGAAATGAACCACATGCGTTCGGCTCTGGAGGTAGGCCAAGGACAAAAGAAAGATTCGTTTCTTAATCTTCAATTATAAAACATTAAATACTCAGTAAGGCCAGACGCTAGAAAAATACTTAAGCTATTTATTTGCAAAAAAAAAAACAGTCTTTTAGGTAATGGCTTGAGTATAGACGACAAAGACACAGAAACAGTAGGATTCTATATATTTACATATGTATATGTTTTATCAGTTAAAGAGCCACACCTTAGATCGAATGTTATGAAAATTTGCCAGCAGAGCTCATCGCCTACTTGAAAATATTTGCATAATAATACAAATTTTACAAGTATCGTTATTAAATTTTAATAACTATTAACAGAAGTTAATTTGTTGGGTACTACACATTTATAGATTCTGTTTATTGTCGACTTCGGTGTTGGCTCATAGACATTCCATAATAGCCAATCCTTGTTAATTTACTGCAAATTAATTAAGTTTGAGCAAAACCGTTATACAGTTTATGCGGCTAATTGTATTACATAGACTAATTGAAGTTTTAATAATAAACTTTCTTCATTTAGCAAGCTCAATTAATTACGTAAAAATGAAAACTTGCCTATTAGGGTTCCTTCATAATGTCACTTACAATTTATCATGCAAATGGTAATTATAATTAGTGTAAACATGTCCATTTATTTTTTCAATAGAACAAGCGCTTTCATTAATTTTAATTACGTATAGTAGCCAGGCTGTAGGAACTTTTAGCATTTAATATACTTTGCTTGCTAATTTCATGCTGTTTTAGCGTAACGGTAGGCTTCGTTACATGTAAGTTAAAGTCACAAGGGATTTAGCCCGTCGAAAGCTTTAAAGTCTAGCAAACGTAAAACGAAAGTAGTCTAGTCCATGACCATCCCTACGAGAAACCCCAGCTGGTAGTACACTATGTTCTATAGGTACGTATGAAAATGCGCCAATTGCTAACTGATTGCAAGCGAAAAAATTATATTATTTTATATTCGGCAAGCATGAGAATGGGTAGTGTATCTGAAATAGATATATATTAAGTTAAACGCCAGGGTATATATATATATATATATATATATATATATATATATATATATATATATATATATATATATATATATATATCACACCGATAACTCAAAAAATAATGGGCCAATTTTAATAAAATTTGGCATGTACCTTCCTTTTGTAAATGGCTTCGATAATTTTGTTAGTCAAGAAAATCGGACAAGGTTTTCCGCGAAAATTTTGAGTTTGCATTCGAAAAAAATTTATATCTCAAAAAATAAAAAAGATATGATAACCAAATTTGGTAGGTAGGTTAACGATATAAAAGATAAACAAACACCAAAATTTAGATTTCTATGTTACAATAAAAAAAAGTTATAATTAAATATTTTGTGCCAGATCATTTCTATGAAAATTCACTACCATAACGCACTTGCAGCGTCCAGGCTTTTTAGTTTTACGTAACGTAACTTTCCTTATGCGAACCATATCATTCACTTTTTTACTCGTTTATGGTAAATTTAGTCTGCCGATGGTGGATAACCATCCAACACTATCTCTATCTTTGCGCACAGACACATTTTAAATCTAAAAAGCTGGTTTTATAAACGGTTCACCCCACAGCATCTAAATTTTTCTGTCTGTGAATTGCCTAATATGTCAATAAAATTTTGTAACATTCTGTTTCGTGGAAAGTACTTAACGTACAGCAATACTTTCTTTGCTTATTCTATTTCAATTAAAAACACCTTGCAATTTGCAATACTGTTATATACAGGGTTTCTCACCGCAGCCGTTCGTTAGAAGTTTTCATGGTTAGAATTCTGAATTTTTGAACTCCTGGGTTATTCAAAATTCTCTTTCATTTTAAAATATTTTCAAGATCATGCCACTTCCTGTTATTCCGGAAGTCGCTAATAACTTTCGTATTTTAAATAGAACACCCGGTATATTATTCCATTTTTGGATTGCTGAGAAAATTCCATGATGGGTTTCATCAGTTTTCCCTACACTTATTTTCAACTGTTTCTTAGATATCTTGATTCTTTTGATAATTTTGAAAGATGTAGCCTTATTTTCAACACTGTGCCTTTCACCCATTTTCGACTATTTGTAAACGCTTCTGTGGTAGACGGTAGCAAAAGAATTATACTTTCGAAATACACGCTCACAATTGATGTATCGCATACAGGTGTCCCGAATTCTATGACCAATTACATCATTTTCAAAGTTGAAAACGTATGTTATTTCAAATGTAACACCCTGTATATTATTGGATGGTCGGATGCAGAATTTGATTCTCAATAGATTTGCTATAAGGTTCCCTATACCTATTTCCAGTGGTTACCTTGTGAATCCATATTTTTTATTTAAATGTGATTTTTGGCAGAAACCGAAACATCGTTAGCTTTCCAAAACTAAATAAACATGACGCAAACAGCAGAAATTAGCTTTAATTGGAACTTGAAAACAAAAACAGGAACTTAACAAAATTTTAAACGTTATGGCAAATGAAAACATGAAACAATTGGAACATAATGACAAGAAATTGTAAATGAATGTACAATAATTGTGATATATGACCGTCATTTTGGTTCATACACTGCATAACTCTGTCATATACTCCTCGCGAAACCACCTCCGAAGTTCTAGATTAGTAAACGCATCGTGAACACGATTCAATAATTCATCTCTAGTTTGTACAGGACTAGAGTACACTAGTTCTTTTATACGGCCCCAGAGGTAAAAGTCCAAAGGCGTTAAATCGGGTGATCTGGGTGGCCAGTTTCAGGGTCCCTGTGGGCCAATCTACCGATCCTCGAACATCAAGGTCAACTCATGGTGTACATCTGGAGTGGAATGTGCTGGAGCACCATCCAGCTGATACCAACTGTTTGCTCTGTCACGTGGAGGTAGAGCATTTAAGAAATCACTAACAAATCCTCTGAGTATCTCCAGATATCTAGCCCCATTCAAATTTTCATCATACACTTGATATGTCACTCTATTGTCCATAAGTAATCAAAAAACATTAAAACTAAAGTGGTCCTGGTGATTTTGTTCCCTTATGAAATGTGGATTTTTTTGTGCCCAGTAGTGATTATTCCGGCGATTTATAGTTCCTTGCCTGCTGAAGTGGGATTCATCAGTCCACATACTCTTATAAAGAAATCTCGGATCTTCGGTCATTTTTATGCACATGAACTCGCAAAAGTCGACTCGTCTTGCATCATCACGTAATCCGTGCACAGTTATTTCAGAAAAAGGATGCATTTAATGTTTTCTTAATATTCTGTGGATTGATGCTCTTGAAATACCCAACTCCAGAGCTGCTCCTGAAGTTGAACTACGTGGATAAACTTGAAAATAAGCCAATACATTCACCTCGTTATCTTCATTATCTATTACGGGCCTTAGGTGATGTCGATTTGCCGTTACACTGCCAGTTTCCATAAATCGAGCTTCGATTCTTGCGAATTTCCCGAGAGTAATTGGTGGTAGGTCTGGATATGGTTCGTTAAATAATCTGCATGTTCTTCTGACAATTCGTCCACATTCGCCATGCGTATAAAACAAATTTAACATATCATTATTGGAATATTCTTCAATATTCTCCATTATAAACTGTACTTTGTGAGATAATACTGCTTTGACATAAAATCAGCATTGTTCCAAATCCTGTCAAAATCAAGGCTTATTAGAAAAGCTAACGATGTTTCGGTTTCTGCCAAAAATCACATTAAAATAAAAAATAAGGATTCACAAGATAACCGCTGAAAACAGGTATAGGGAACCTTATAGCGGATCCATTGAGAATCAAATTCTGCATCCGACCATCCAATAATATACAGGGTGTTATATTTGAAATAACAAACTTTTTCAACTTTGAAAATGATGTAATTGGTCATAGAATTCGGGACATCCTGTACGCGATACATCAAATGTGAGCATGGATTTCGAAAGTATAATTCTTTTGCTTTCGTCTACCGAAGAAGCGTTTACAAATAGTCGGAAATGGGTGAAAGGCACAGTGTTGAAAATAAGGATACATCTTTCAAAATTATCAAAAGAATCAAGATATCTAAGAAACAGTTGAAAATAAGTATAGGGAAACCTCATGAAACCCATCATGGAATTTTCTCAGCAATCCAAAAATGGAATAATATACCGGGTGTTCTTTTTAAAATAAGAAAGTTAATGGCGACTTCCGGAATTACCGGAAGTGGTATGATCTTGAAAATATTGTAAAATGAAAGAGAATTTTGAATAACCCGGGAGTTCAAAAATTCAGAATTCTTAGTTATTTCTAGCCACGAAAACTTCTAACGAACGGCTGCGGTGAGAACCCTGTAACAACTGCAACAACTCCCGGGTTATTCAAAATTCTCTTTCATTTTACAATGTTTTCAAGATCATACCACTTCCGGTTATTCCGGAAGTCGCCATTAACTTTCTTATTTTAAATATATATATATATATATATATATATATATATATATATATATATATATAACTATGTCGCCCTGTATATGACAATTATAAATTAACTGCTCCGATATCCAGGTGGATATTGTCCACTCAGCAAGAAAACGACCCCTCGCAAGTGTGAGTTGCGACCTCAATAGGAAACGCAGAATAATCAGAAATAGTTTATAAGTACACCTACTGTTACATTTTAAGACTGATTTTTTACTTGTTAATTCATTATTTAATTGTACATTTTGGTTAAACATAAATTATTTTTATCAGGGAGCCAAAAGGGCCTTATTTAACTATATATATATATATATATATATATATATATATATATATATATATATATATATATATATATATATATATATATATATATATATATATATATATATATATATATATATATATATCTACGTACCTGGCAGTATTTTGCCTGCCAAATGAACGTCTGTGTCTTGCAGGTCACTTTTTCTAAAAACGAGGCAATTACGTATTTTTGAGGCATTAACATAACTAGATTTACAGAAATTCTTTTGTTTGACAAATTGAACAGTAAATTTTACTATAAAATTTACCCACTAACTGGAAATTAATAATAAAAAAACCCTTTATGGACGTTCTAGTTATCAACAAATAAAGATACTTCAGAATTTAACGTCCAGAGGAAAGAAACCACCACACTAGGATACATGCCGAATGACTCATACGCACACGCACAAAAAAATAGCTGATTTAATTTTTTCAGTAAATAAGTCATTTTTCTTTAAGTAAAAATAGATATAGCAAATAATTAGGGTATATTAAAAGCGTGGCCTAATATAATGTATACGTTCTTTGCCTAGTGTAAAAATTAGTTGAAAAACAGAAAAAAAAAATGGTATCTGAGTAAACAACCTTTTGAAAAAACAAAGCCGAAAAACTTGTTTGCCTACCATTTGAACCGCGAATCGCGAGGGGTCTAGATGGCATTTTTAGTAAAACTGTTTTACAACTAACAATTTCGACAAAATATACTTTGAAAAAACTTACTAAGCAACCCATAAAACGAGAATGGTCCGATAAAACGTCGGGAGTTTGGCACATAAGTTTTAAGGTTTTCGGTCTTAAATAGGTTGGACAAACAGTAAGATATATTGACATGAGATTTAGAGGACATTTAGCATAACTGAGACGAGGTACTATACATATATCTTTTGTTGTGCGAGATGTTTATAATAATAATCACCACGTTGATAAGGATAATCTAAAATTAATAAAAAAGGTTGGACAACGAGGAAAGCTTAACGCTTTCTTGAGTATATATTGCTCAATATATTGATAATAAAAAGTGTACGAACACGGTTCCGCCGGCTGTGGCAAGTTTTTCGGTTAACCACTTTACGAGAAAGACCGAGAGAAAGACGTTCGATACATAATAAAAGAAATCAGGTGTTTCCGCCAAGCCAAATATTTAAGTTTTTACTAAATTAAAAAAATCATGTGTTTATGTATATATATATATATATATATATATATATATATATATATATATATATATATATGTATATATATATATATATATATATATATATATATATATATATATATATATATATATATATATATCGCACCGATAACTCAGAAAATAATGGGCCGATTTTGATATACTTTGGTAGGTTTATGGTTGTGGTTCATTAGCCAGGAAAAGAGGAACATAATTTCCTGGAAAATTGTGGGTTTTCTTTCGGAAATGTTTTTTATCTCCGAAATTTCGTAAAATATATAAATTTCGTGTAACATTACTTAAGCCATTTTTTGCAGAAAAAATGGCGAATTTTCGTGATAGGAATTCATAAAAAGCTTTAATGTAAAAATGTTTTTTTTTTTTGAATTTTTCGCAATAAGATCTTTGCGTATAAATATATCGTGGCATGTGTGTAAGTTGCTTGAAGATGTTCGTTAGCCAGGAGATTCGGACCGTTTGTTTGGCGAACATTTAAAGTTTATTTTCGTGATGTTTTTCTACTTTTTCAAATAATAAATTAATTTTCTTGAAATACGGTACATTAGTTCTACTATAAATTATACTGTTAACTAAATTTCATGTCTTTTTATTAAAAAGGCATAATTTGTCATTTAAAACATTTTGATAAAAAATCACTCCCATTACGCACTGTTTGCCTCCAGACTCATATAACAAGTATATTAGTTTTCCTGATAAAAAGATTTAATTGGTCAGAGAGTAATGTAAATGTTAATAACACAACTTATTACATTTTGCTTTCCTACATGCTGGAAAAGCAATGTTGAGTAATGAAGCTAAAGTATTTCAGAGAACAAGTTCATTGCGTTTCAGGTTAGGTACATTGCAATAACGTTATATTAGTAAGGTCGAAAGAAATACAAGTTCTACTCCATTTAATTATACTATTTTGTTCGTCAACCAGATGAAAATGTGTATGTTTTAATATAACTCAAACATGCAAGCAACATAAAAAGACCAGAAAAGCATGTAAAACTAAGTAATTGCCTCTTGAAGTAGTCTTACTTTTCAGACGCGACGGAATTTCTTCATTAGGAATTACAGAATTTACATATCAGCTTAAATTATTCATGCTGCAGGCGCACAAATCATTGTATTTTCACATTTATTTCGTGACACAGGTTGGTCATGTAATTGAGCCCATCCCTTTATTTGGCGATAAATGAACAAAATGTTGATTAAGTACGACCTTGCGTGTTTAATGGTTAACACAACTTTTCCACTGCGTATTGTATAGCGCCATTTAGGGGTGTTATTTTACAGAATGATATGACTAAGAATATGGTGAAATTGAGTATGGTAAGTTTGTTGAACTTGGATAGCCACTTTTGTCTAATTTATATCTTGTCGCTCATAACGTTCTTCACTGACAAAAAGACATAAATTAGGGAAAGTGATTCATTGATTGATTGAGTTATTTTTAAAAGGTTGTAAAAAAATTAAAACCCAGTCAAATGAGTCTTATATAAATAATTAATAAAATGGATCTATAAATATTAGTAGATCAACTAATAGACAAATAGATCAATAAATTGAGCATGAAAAGCCCGTTAAATACCGCGCGAGGTTTCACTGTTGATATTTGTATGCGCACTGACGCTGGTCGGTTTACAAAAGTTTATTATAAAAATTATTAAAAACCAAATATGCTAATGAATTTACAACTTAAGATAAAATGAAAATCAATGGTAAATTTCAAGAATTTAATATGTACAACTTAAAATTTGAAAAATGCAGAAAATCGCTCCACTGAAGTATATTTTGCTTAAAATATCTTTCTTCTGTTGATGGGGTACAGCTAGGGATTAAGCTGCAGTATGAGGTAGCCACTTTTTTATTGGGGGGCGTAGTTAACGCATCTGCTGACCAAGTTATTGGCTCCCCCGGATCGCTCTATTACACACTCGTATTATTTTTGCGACATATCTTTACGAGTATACAGCTGTCTTTTCCTCTTCTCTTTCCACTTTTTCCCTACTTCCCCCGTTCGCTTTAAGCGATAGGGGTTGGGGAAAACTAGTTGGCTGTTTTCTTCGCTTTGCCAGTTCTTGTGTCTCTCTTTTATGGCCATAGCTTGTCTCCATAACCTTTTTCCATTACCTTTTGTCTTTGAACATTATTGGTACCACGTCGTCGATACTACGTATCCCTACAGAGTTGGAGGTGGTACTTCTCATCTCGCCGAACTTTGGGCAAACAAAAATTCAGTGTTCTATCGTGTTCTCTTTCCGCAGTAAATACATCTGATTTCGTTTTCGTCTACTTTCCCATGCGTTTGGCGTAGGACCTGAAGTATCGGTGGCCTGTAAGTAATTATATGAGCCAGAAATTTTGTTTGTGGTCGCATTCCATCCAGTTTGTCAGATTTGGATTTAATATTTTTGTCCATTGTCCCTAAGTGGTGTTTTGGGACCAGCTTCGCTGCCATTTCTCCATTGTTCGGCTTCGGGCAGCCATTTTATTTGTTCTATTCTCACTCTCCTCGCCTTATGTAGGAAACATTTTACCTCCAATAAGAGGTCTATAGGTACGACGCCCGTCAACACCTGAATTGCCTTAGTCGAGATGGTACGGAACCCGCAGGCTACCCCTTAGTAACATTGCGCTTCATGCTCTCCATCATCATTTTTTATTTCTATTGTTTGGTGTCATACCGGCGCTCCATTCAGTAGAATTGAGTGCCTTACTCTGCTGAGCAGTAGCCGTTTTGCTGATATTGGGCCTCCCGCGTTGGACATTATTCAGCTTAGTGGTGCTGCTTTAATTTTTGTCTTTTCTTTTTCCATTCGTACATGCTGCCCAAAATTGAGTGAATCGCCGCTTGTTATTCCTATAAACGCCAGGGTCTTCGCTAGTTTTATCATGGTATCCTCTAAGCGGAACAAAAAATCGCCCTTGATTTTTGAACCCTTTTTGATGACTTTGCAGGGGCGGTCATCCATCTGTCCACTCTTCTTAGCGTTTCGTTCACTTAGAACCTGAGTGTGTTTGGTTCTGATGCCTCTGCTAGGACTGATAGGTCATCAGCATAACCAACCAGAGTAACTCCTTCAAACATTTTTAGTTTGAGGATTTCATCATAGATTAATTACATAGGATTACGTCCAATAATGGATCCTTGCGGGATGTCTTTCGTGACAACCATTGTCTCTCCCCTCTAAATGCCGATCTTTCTGTATGAGAAATAACTGCTTATGATGTTTATCAGGTACTAGGCCATGTTTCTTCTTTTCATTCTTCTATGATTTTGCCCCAGCTAGTAGTACTGAAAGCATTTTGCACATCGAAAGTGATCAATGAACACCATTTTTCGCTTGTGTTTTTTTGTGACTTCTGTGACGTATATTGCAGCATGTATTGTGGGTCTTCCCTTTCGGAACCAAACTGGTGCTCTGAAGATCCCTCTCTTACTTCTATTTCCTTTTCTAGCCTGGCTTTTTCAAGTGTCCTAGTAGTTTTCCTTGCGTGACCAGCAGGCATATAGGTCTGAAGGATGACGCTAGCTCTAAGCGCTTACCGTTTTTTTAACCAACAAAGCCTTTGTTATTTTTCAATCTAGGAGAAACTCTTGTCTTAACGCAACCACTTAGAGTTGGCGAAACGCGTACTGGCAAGCTGGAGCTTCGTTTGAGTTGATTTGACCATTCAGAGCTGGCGAGACCCTTACTATAATTCAACAGGTCAGAGCTGATAAAACTTCAATCATGATGTAACTACTTAGAGTTGGTGAAACTGCTAAAACCTGAAACTCAAACTAAACACTGGCACCTGGTCGAAAGGTGTCATTCGTTAGTAATAACGTGCCCGGAGTAACGACATTGGCCCTTGAACAACGACCGTGGCTCTTGGAGTAACGGGGGGGGGGGTACCTGAAAATCACAAGAAACTTTCTTTAATGTTCGCTGTTATAAGATCACAGGTTGATACTTCTGGCAAGCGTGTCCACTTATTAAAAGTAGTAAAATATAGCCTAATTTGAATTTGTAATTGAATTATCACAAATGAAATGAATATTTAAAATCAGTATGAAGTATGGCGTTAGAAACAAAAATAAGCAAGTTGTTATCTTATAGCAATTAAATTTAAAAACAAATAAAATAGCAGTTAGGCAGGCTAACGTCACATCTGAAATATAGAAACTAAAGTTATGATGAAATCAATTTTAGGTTACACTGATTCTTCATACGTTAAATTAAAAGATTACCGTAACTGAATGGAACAAATAACTTCACCTACATCAATATTTCCTTGCTTGTGCACTTTAGATGTAAATAATTTGAAAAATGGGAAATCTGCCAAACTCATTCAGGTATATATATATATATATATATATATATATATATATATATATATATATATATATATATATATATATATATATATATATATTCAGAGACAAGTGACATTTTTTATTCAGTCAAAGTTGATTTTAAAATATCAAGCATGTTCTGTGTCGAACCACAAAGTTGAAAATGAGTAAGTGGACACAGGCAATGACGTCATTAGGCTACAACTATATCTATAATTAAGGTATATTAATAGAAAGATAATAAATACCTTTTGAATGACTTACATCATACGTACTTACACAAAAATGGCTAGTTTGATTTTTTTTAGTAAATAGGTTAATCCATTGTCCTCATGTATAGTAAAGAATTGGGGTGTTAGGAACGTGCCTGAATATAAGAAATACACTGCTTGTCTAGTGCAAAAAATAATTAACAAAGAGAAAACAACGAAAATGTTAGCTTTAAAAAAGGAAAGCAGAAAAAATTTTTAGCTTACCATTTTAACCGCGATTCAAGAGGGGTCTAGATGGATATTTTAATAAATGCAATTTGCGCAGGACATTTTCGACATTAAAATACTTTAAAAAACTTGCTACGTTACCCAGAAGCAAAGGATATTACCGCTAATATGTCGGGGATCTATAACGTATGTTGTAAATATTGTGACCTTTTAAATACGTTTCGCAACCTAACAGAACTATTGAAATTAGATTTAAAGAACGTTTGTGGTAACTAAGATACGGTACTACAGATAAACGTAGATAAACCGAATCTAAAATCAATAAAACATGTTGGACAACCAGGAACAGCACCCTTGCCTATGTATACTTTATTGATCGACCACTTCACAAATGATACTGACAAAAACGTGCCAATAACGATAACGGAATTGAGATAGAGGGACTTTTCTATTAATAGGCAGTGAAAGTTTGTTTGTTTAAACCACCCTCAAGCAAGACCTAGTACTTGCACAAAATATAAACACAGTTGTATGTAGTCGTCCATCCTCTGATGACGCTAACTTAGTGAAGCGATTGGCAGGTTTTTTTATGTGTTATGTTGATCGGGTTCTCCAAGTGTACTTGCAACTGCAGTTCTATACTGTTTCTTCTGCTAACCCTGAAACATCATCTAATTAAAATTGCATTATACTTTGGCCAGCCTTAATCGACTATTAACTCTCTTCCGTTATGGTGTGTTTCATAATTCAAGAAAGATAGTCAGGTAAGAGAGCCAGCATCTAATTTACTGGTTTAACTTAGCAACAGCACGAGTCGTCAATAGGTAATGATACTGTCTACAGTTCACTGCCGTTCGGTAAACTAAATTTATAAGGGATCGACTTTTTATGTTTACGAGTAGTGGTTCAAATAAAAGTAAAGTAGTGTTTCGCAAGGTATAGAAAATTGCCTACGTGGAAAAAATCCTGAAGTAGTTTCTTAAGATTTAAGCAGTCGAAATGATTGTAACTATTATTATACAGTATATTACTAAAGTTAATACTTTAAGCTTACACAAACCTTGAAGATCTATTATAGAAGTCCTAGTACGCACACATTTGTAGAATTCTTTCAAAAGTGTTACCATCGATATCTCCCTATTATCAAAAAAATCTTGTGTTCTAATTACTTTCGAAAAAAAATACCCAAAACTCAATTTTCTATGAAGCTAGAAAATCAAATTTTGCTATGTCTATATATAGTGTAAGTCTCTTTTGTATTATGTGTGTGTGTGTTTTCTTTCTTTAACGTCGGCCTATTTCCGCGACTATGGCCAATCACCGACGCCAGGGAGCAGTTTTACCTCACCATCCTGGAAATTTTGCCGAACCCTGCCTTTCTGTAAGGAGGGTAGGGATCATTAACGTGCCCAACATCGCATGGACACGGGACTGACGGCTTTACGCCCCCTCCGAAGGGCGGAACCTGCTGAAATTCAACTTGCTCAAATACAATGCCAGAACCTCGGTTGATATTAATGTTACAGTTTGTACTGAAAAAGTGAAAGGAGGACCCTGGGATCGAAACCAGTAACCTTCGGTTCAGAGGAACACGTTCTTACCTCTGAACCACCGAGGCTCTAACTTTTGTATTATAAATTCCATTAAAGTTACAAAAGCTTTCCAGACGAAGTTCATATTTAGAAAAGTAAAGTATTTGCTAAATTATAAACGTAGGAGTTATTTTTCCCTGTTAATCGCCTGAATAATTTCATTTTAGTTAACCTGATCTAACCGGTGTATCAACAATAACAAGATATCTACTGAAGTTTATAATTTTAGACTCAAAGGTGAGAAAGTTACTTTAGTGTTTTAAAAAAAAGTGAAATCTTGTTCCAAACTTATGAAATATGTACACTATTGTTTCTCCAAATGTCGAAGTAAAAAAAAAAACGATATATTCATCTAGTCGGAATCGATCTCGGGACCTTCTGTGTAGAAAACGAGTACCTACCAATGATCCACTGAGATGGGCTAACGCTTTCTTTACATGATACTACGGCGGCTTCATGACACGAGATATTTTATATTATATTAAAAGTAAACGTAGCAGTTACTTACAGAATTAATAGAATGGTCACTTGAAACATATTCAACGAATGTTTAAATATTAGATGACGTCTTATGTTTAAGTTTAAAGATGAAAGAACAAACTCTTTCAAAATCATTTTATAGAGACGTAACCTGATTTTGTTTACACTTACAGTACATTATGCTACACTTTCAGTCTAAAATTGTATTTGGGGCCGTTTCTCAAGCTACAAATATAGCGTATTTGGAAAATTTATTTAATCTCCTAGTTAAAAAACAACCACTAGGCAAATTTTGAATTTCATGTCGTCTGTCGTTTGCGATATTTGTGGCCGAGATTTTACGATTGTTGGTTCGCTTAGTAAGTTTTATGCCTGTTATTTATTTTGTTTGGTTACCGTCGATGTGTGGTTTATACCTGTTGTATGAATTATTCTACGCATGGCAGTGAACTACTTTGTCTGTATTAAGTTGTTTCAACGCATGTCTTTCAGATTTTATTTTTAATTTGGGAAAAACTCTAAATTTTGTAAATCAAATTACTAAAAATTCGCTATAAGTTTACTTGCATCATTTCTAGCCACATCTAAAGTCTCATTCCAGTTGCTTTGGCACTTTTAAAAATACAGCGTTTTCAAAAATATTTTTGTATATTTTTGGGAGAAAAATGTCCATTATAGCTGACTTCTGAATTTGTCCGTGATGTTAATATAATGGAGATATGTACTAAGTTTCGTTCAACTCAGTTAAGTATTTTTTGTTTTATCGCTTGAGTGCATATATATTAATATATATATATATATATATATATATATATATATATATATATATATATATATATATATATATATATAATATATACATAATAAACATATAAAAATACAAACGGACCATAATTCGCGCTCATTTGAAAAAGTTTTCTGAAACTCTTACCATCGTTACCTCTTTATTAGTGAATTTTTTTAATGAAAATTCACTGATGAAACCTAACCTACTGCATTTCACTCGCCAAGATTTTTCACATGAAGTTCGAATTTTTAGTGGGGTTAATAAAATATATTCAAAATTACAGACAAAGGTTTTGTTTTCTTGGTGCAAAAAGTCAAGCAGTAATACAAACATTTCTTTCAAAATTGTATAGTTTTTCTTTTTAAAATGTCAAAGTAGCGATTTGAAATCAAACATGGGCACATCAAATTAAATTTACTGCAGCGAATGCAGGTTATGATGGCGTTAAAAGTTTGTTTTACAAAGCCTTGAGTTTCTCCTTCAACTGTTAAAACGTAATTTATGTGGAATTCCGATCTAGTGTCGGTTTGTGTCATACCTAAGGTAGTGAATCGACCTTAGGGCATTGATAGATCACTCATGTAAATTATACTCTCACTGAACCAAAACACGCATATTAAATCAAGCACTTCAGTTTAAAATTACAAAGGTTTTGCAAAGTAATGACATAAAGGCAAATGCAATTAGTAATCGAATATTTAAAATAACTTTAACTGAATATAATAAAAAATATCTAAGACAATAATAAAAGTTAATAAAACTACTTTAGACTACCCTCTAGCATAATACACAAAAACGTAAAAGATTGTTTAAACGAATGAAAATTAACTAAAATATACGAAGTATGTGAACCTAGGTTTAGTTTCCACTTTATGACACTTATCTTGTAAGTGATGGCAGCACTAAGAGGGAAGCAAGCGTGGCACAAAGAGCTTCGTAGAAGATGACTTATGGAGATTATACACACTACAATTTGTAAATCTGGATTCATCAGTCCATATTATTTTTAAATAAATATTTTCATCTTGCTGACATTTAAGCCTTGTACGATTGTAGGTTTGTATGGATGGTAATGACTTTGTTTGAATACATGGTGTACCGTACATTTTGGAACGTCAGTTTGTTCACCAAAAAACCGAACAGATTGCGGAGGGTTTTTGTTTGAAACCTGTAAGACGGCATTATCTCTTTCTTCATTTCTAGGCATTGGTAGTTTCTTTGCGTGGAAGCTACCGTCGTTCAATAGATTGGTCACTATCCTGCGAAACATTTTGGTGTTTGGTTGTCGTCTTTCTGGGTAGCTGTTCTGAAACGAATTTGCAGCTGCCTCAGTATTTCGGTTAGAATGAATATAACATTCCAACATGTCAAAATATTCTTCATTACTGAACATATTGTTGAATAATATATAAAATAAACAGGAAGCCAGATATTTAGTATAAAATTTTAAACAACGTGTTAAATACACCTCAAATTGTTCAGTTAATTAAGAATGACAGTATTAATAATTTTCGCGATAGTGTTATATCCATAGCAACCTTTCTTATGTTACTTTTCAGTTGACATACGTTTAAAAATCAAACAATTTTCAGAAGCGTCTTCGTGAATCATGAATCTGCTTTTTATTGAGTTCTGTTAGTAAATTTATTTATTTACTAGGTTTACCTATTTAATTAAATTATAACATTTTTTTAGGATAATGTTGTAATGTAAAATATCATTTGTAATAATGAGCCGATTGATTGGTGTGCTCAAAGTTCCTATTTTTTTAATCGTGAATCATTACGGAAAATTATGTTAACAGTAGAAGTCTATTGTTAGACTCTATGGCCTACTGCTTTTTGAACACTTTTTTTGTCATTTGTTTTCTGGTATTGGATTTCATAGCCTACTATCCTGAAAACTGTTTTTCTCAAAACTGTCAGTGCAATTACAAGATTTCTTAACCATGTTGTACATCATTGGAAAGCTCTTTTCACAGGCTATCACACGAGCAAACACTTCAATATGGCTGCCTTAATAAAAACAAACGTTTATACCTGTATCTCAAAAACAAATGACAATCCAGAGTTGAGAAAGCACAAAAAGAGTACTCTGTAAGAAGTGTCCTGATAATGTGCAAGTCTTAGACATGCCAGGTTTAAGTATTGAAGAAAAAATAAATCGACAATTTTTTTTTCAAAATAACTCGAAAACTAAAAAAGGCAGGGCAAAATACAAGCCATATTTGGAACGAGCATGAAGTTCTACAAGACATTGCTAATTTAACTGTCTCCCTATCTCTAATAATAACGGAGATAGGAATACATTCTCATCAAGTTTGGACACACTGTATATAGGTGCCATACCGATAACTCATAATATAATGGTCCGATTTTGATAAAATTTGGCACATACCTTTCTTTTGTAAGTAGCTTGAACAAGTTCGTTACCCAGGCAAACAAAACAAAGTTTTCCGGGAAAATTTTGGGTTTTCTTTCGGAAAAAAATGTTATCACAAAAAAAGAGAAAAGCTATGGTAACCAAATTTATCAGCTAAGTTTACGATATCAGAAAAAAAGTATATACCAAAATGTATATTTTTATGTAACAGAAAAAAGCTTAAAATTTTTTGTAGGTTTCCGACTGATAACTCAAAAAATACTAAACTGTTTTGAATCAAACTCGGCAGAAATCTTGCTTGAGCAAAAACCGAGGTCGAGTTCGTTAGTCGGCCTTTATGCTCAAGTTTTTCCTGTGGAAAATTGGGAAAAACTTTTTGAAAACGCTATATTTTTGTAAGTTTCAGAGTAACTGGGATCAGATTTCACACGTGGCTATAACTAGTGAAAATAAACCTTGTTGTGAATTTTAAGTAACTGGGTACACAATATTTAGAGTTTTTTCGAAATTAAAAATAAAATGCCAAAGACATGCGTTGAGACGACTTAGTGGTTATAGTCCAATGCCTGACAGACAGAGTAGTTAACTGCCACGCGTAGATTGATTCATACAACAGGTATTAACCGTACATCAACGGCAACCAAGCTAAATATATACCAGGCATAAACATGCTACTCTAACCAAAGATTGTGAAATCTCGGCCGCAATTATGGAAAATGACAGACAACATGAAATTAAAAATTTGGTATTTGACTGTTTTTATCTTAGGTTAATGAAGGAGAGGTTGTCTATCGATTAATAATTTTAATTTATACGAAAAGCTTGTGAATTAGCCAAATCATTGCCGAACGCAACAAACTTGATTGATCATATTAGTTGCCCAAGACACTAACCGAGTGGTGAGACACGAGGCAACGTGCCGCCACCTGTTGCGAAACCAAGTAGTATGTTGTCACGCCAGTTCCAAATAACACCAAGTGTTAAAAAATAGAGACTGTATACAACCAACTAACAATTTAGTAAATTGTCAGCCTTGGCCATTTTCTACCCTAATATAGGGATTAAATTGTACATTTAATACAGCCGCAAGCCTAAGCTTATTTGCATTGTACCTTGTAAAATGTATGCCAGAAATAAATATATATATATATATATATATATATATATATATATATATATATATATATATATATATATATATATATTTGTGTGTGTGTATATGGAGCCACACGATAGCTCAAAAAGTTATTAACTCGGCAAGAATCTTTATTGCATTAATAGCTTGGATGAGTTCGTTTTTCAAATCGGGCAGCCCGTATGTTATTTCAAATTTAATTACAGATTATGTGATTTAAGCTTTATGTATTTTATCAGCAATTTTTTGTGTAAAATATATGCCAGTTTTCGCAGAAATCATTTTTTGGCGAATTATTGTGAAATGTTAGTGATTATAAAGTACCGTTTAATAGATTATTGTAAAAATAGGTGTTTGCAAATTCATATGGAAAACCTGTTTTCGAATTTTCTTTACAAGTAAAATGTTTATCAGGTACTAGGCCATGTTCCGTATTTTTAGTTCTTCTATTATTTTGTCCCAGCTAGTGGTGTTGAAAGCATTTTCTCACATCGAGAGTGTACAATGCACACCATTTTTAGCTTGTGTTTTTTGCGACTTCTGTGACCTACCTTGCAGCATGTATTGTGGATCTTCCCTTTCGGAATCCAAACTCGCGCTCTGAAAATCCCTCTCTTACTTCTATTTCCTTTCCTATCCTGGCTTTGTGAAGTGTTCTAGTAGTTTTTCTTTCTTTCCAGCAGACATATAGGTCTGAAGGATGACCATAGCTATAAGGGCTTACTGTTTTTTAAGCAACATAGCCTTTGTTATTTTCGACTCTGGGGGAAACTCTTGTCTTAACGTAACCACTTAGAGTTGGTCAAACCCCTACTAGCAAGCTGGAACTTCGTTTGAGTTTATTTGACCATTCAAAGCTGGCGAGACAGTTACTTTAATTTAACCGTTCAGAGCTGGTAAAACTGCGATCATGATGTAACTACTGAGCTGGTGAAACTGCTAAAACAAGAAACTCCAACTAAAAGTTGGCCCCTGGTCTAAAGGTGTTCTTCATTAGTAATAACGTGCCCCCAGGGTAACGGCATTGGCCCCTTGAGTAATGACCTTGGCTCCTGGAGTAACGGGAGAGCTGAAAATCACAACAGACTTTCTTTAAAGTTTGCTGTTATATGATCACATGTTGATACTACTGGCGAACGTGTCCATTTATTAAAACTAGTAAAATAGCCTAATTTGCATTTGTAATTGAATTATCACAACTTAAATGAATATTTAAAATCAGCATGAGGTATGAATGGCGTTAGAAACAAAAATAAGCAAGCAGTTATATTATAGCAATTAAATTTGCAAACAAATAAAATAGCAGTTAAGCAGAATTAATCAGAATAATGTCACATCTGAAGCATAGAAACTGAATTTATGTTAAAATCAATTTTAGGTTAAACTGATTGCTCATACGTTAAATTAAAAGATTACCGTGACTTAATGGAACAAATAATTTCACTTACATCAATATTTTCTTACTTGTGCACTTTAGATGCTAATATATTGCAAAAATAGAAATCTATCAAACTCGTATCAAGCATGTTCTGTGTCGAGCCACAAAGTAGAAAATGAGTCAATGGACACAGGCGATGGCGTTATTAGGCTACAATTGTATCTATAATTAAAGTATATTAATATAAAGATAATAAAACCGTGTAAAACGTTACACATCCCCATTGTTAAGTGAAAACAATTGTTGAAAATGAATTACATACATAAAGAGGTCTGCAAAGAATATTTAACTTTAACAAATATTCGTATTGAACAAAATATTTTTCAATTCAACAATGAGTTATTTAAGCAAACCCAAGACACAGCATTGGGCAACCCCCTATGATTTTACTTATAAAGTGAACGGTTAATTTGACTCTGTAAAGTTTACTTACGCATTAGAAATTATTAACAAACTATCTCTTCTAGATATACTAGTTATTCAAGATAGTGATAGTTTAGTATTCGATGTACATACGAAGGATATCACAACTCTAAGTTACATTCCGAATAACTCACATCTTACGTACTTACACAAAAATGGCCAATTTGCTTTTTTATTATTAATTAATCGGTTAATACATTGTCCTCAGATATAGTAAAGAATTGGGGTGTACTATAAACGTGCTTGAGTATAATGGATACACTGCTTGCGTAGTGCAATTAATTAACAAAAACAAAACAAAGAAAATATTAGCTTTAAAAAAAGAAAGCAGAAAATTTTTTTAGCTTACCATTGGAACCGCGATTCACTAGGGGTATAGATATCTTTTTTAAGAAAACGAATATTTTTGACAAAAAATACATTAAAAAACTTGCTAGGCAACCCAAAAGCAAAGGATATTATCGCTAAAATGTCGGGATCTATGAAATACGTTGTGAATATTGTGACCTTTTAAATACGTTTGGCAAACTAACAGAATTATTGAAATTAGATTTAAAGAACGTTTAGCATAACTAAGATATGGTACTATAGACAGGTAATGTGTGGCAGCCATATTTGAGATAGTAATCAGCACGTAGATATACCGAATCTAAAATCAATAAACATTGTTGGATAACCAGGAACAGCACCCGCCTATGATCGACTACTTTACAAATGATACTGACAAAAACGTGTCAATAAAGATAACGGAATTGAGATAGAGGGACTTTTGGATTAATAGGGAGTGAAAGTCTGTTTGTTTGAACCACCCTCAAGCAAGATTGTATGTAGTCGTCCATCCTCTGATGACGCTAACTTAGTGAAACGTGTGATACCTGTAGCTCAAAAACAAATGGCAATCCAGAGTTAAGAATAGCACAAAAATAGTTCTCTGTAAGAAGTGTCCCGATAATGTGCAAGTCTTAGACATGTCAGATCAATGCCTACTTAGATATTGAGGAAAAAAGAAATAGACAAATTGGTTTTTTTCAAAATAACTCGAAAACTAAAAAAGGCAGGGTAAAATACAAGTTATATTTATAACGAGCATGAAATTCTACAAAACATTGCTAATTCAACCGTCTCCCTATCTCTAATAATAACGGAGATAGCAATACATTTCCATCCAGTTTGGGCACACTGTATATAGGTGTCACACCGATAACTCAAAATATAATATCCGATTTTGATAAAATTTGGCACATACATTTCTTTTGTAAGTGGCTTGGACAATTTCGTTACCCAGGCAAACAGAGCTAAGTTTTCGAGGAAAATTTTGGTTGCTTTTTTTTCGGAAAAAAATGTTATCACAAAAAAATAGAAAAGTTATATTAACCAAATTTATCAGCTAAGTTTACGATATCAGAAGGAAAGTATATACCAAAATGTATATTTTTATATAACAAAAAAAACTCAAAAAAATATTGTAGGTTGACGAGCGATAACTCAAAAAATACTAAACTGTTTTAAATCAAACTTGGCAAAAATCTTGCTTGAGCAAAAACTGAGGTCGAGTTCGTTAATCGGCCCTTATGCTTAAGTTTTTCTGGTGGAAAATTGGGGAAAACTTTTTGAAAACGCTACATTTTTGTATGTTTCAGAGTAATTGGGATGATATTTCACATGTGTCTATAAATAATGCAAATAAACCTATGTTGTGAATTATAAGTAATTGAGTACACAATATTTAGAGTTTTTTAGAAATTGAAAATAAAATGCCAAAGACATGCGATGAGACGACTTAGTGGTTAAAGTCCAATGCCTGATAGACAGAGTAGTTAACTTCCACGCGTAGATTGATTCATACAATAGGTATTAACGATACATCAACGGCCACCAAGCAAAATATATACCACGCATAAACATACTACCCGAACCAAAGATTGTGAAATCTCTGCCGCAATTATGGAAAATGACAGACAACATCAAATTAAAAATTTACCATTTGACTGTTTTTATCTTAGGTAAATGAGAGAAAGGTTGTCTTTCGATTAATAATTTTAGTTTATACGAAAAGCTTGTGAATTAGCTAAGTCATTGCCGAAAGCAACAAACTTGATTGATCATAGTAGTTGCCAAAGACCCTATCCGATAAAATAAGTAAGTGGTGAGACACGAAGCAATGTGCCGCCATCTAGTTGCGAAATCAAGTAGTATGTTGTCACTCCAGCTCCAAATAACACAAAGTGTTAAAAAATAGAGACTGTATACAACCAACTAACAATTTAGTAAATTGTCAGCCTTTGCCCATTTCTACCCTAATATAGGGATTAAATTGTACATTTAATACAGCCGCAAGCCTAAGCTTATTTGCATTGTACCTTGTAAAATGTATGCCAGAAATAAATAAATAAATAAATACATATATATATATATATATATATATATATATATATATATATCTATATATATATATATATATATATATATATATATATATATATATATATATATATATATATATATATATATATATATATATATAAATACGTCACCATGTACCCAATTTCTATAAGTGACATTAGTACATTTCACAGTGACCCTGTTATAGAGAAAGGCATTGACCAGACATTGCTTAATTTCAATTATTAAGTTTAAAGTACAATAAACTATAAAATGTTTAATAATCATTTTACTTAGTATGCATATTTTACTTGCGACTGCTAAACCATGTTGCGTTAACAGTCGGTATTTGAAACTAATATAGTTCACATCTACTTGCTTTGTTCACTTCCATTTTATATTAATATTATTAGAATAGTAACACACTGTATTGTTTCCCTAAAATAAAGTTCTATTTTTATGGAAACTTAAGTTTTGTGTTACCTAATTATATATATATATATATATATATATATATATATATATATATATATATATATATATATATATATATATATATATATATTTGTGTGTGTGTATGTGTGTTTGTATATATGGAGCCACACGATAACTCAAAAAGTTATTAACTTGGCAAGAATCTTTATTGCATTAATAACTTGGATGAGTTCGTTTTTCAAATCGGGCAGCCCGTATGTTATTGCAAATTCAATTACAGATTATGTAATTTAAGTTTTATGTATTTTATCAGCAAATTTTTGTGTAAAATATATGTCAGTTTTCGCAGAAATCATTGTTTGGCGAATTATTGTGAAATATAAGTGATTATCAAGTACCGTTTAATAGATTATTTTAAAAATAGGTGTTTGCAAATTCACGTGGAAAACCTGTTTTCAAATTTTCTTTAAAAGTAATTTGTTTAGCAAACTGCATACGATATTTTTACCTAGCTAATTTTCTCAAAAAGAATTTTATATAAATTTTGTGAACATTAAAGCCGATTTTCGTAAGAAAATGGTTAATTTTCGTGAATTTGTGTATTTTTTTTAAATATTCGTCAAAAGCTTTTTGTGAATAATTATATCTTAGCTAGTGTAGTGTTTGTGTAAATCTCTTGAATTGGTTTGTTGTCTAGAAAATCGGATTAGTTGTTTCGGGACAATTATATTTATTTTCGAAAAATGTTTATATTTTTTGAACAATAATGTTTAACACGACCTTACCTTGTTTAGATGGAGACCTTGGATTGTTATATTTCATCCCCATAGAAGCATGCAGGGTCCGCTAGCCATATCGGACCAGTTTTTCAACAAAACAAAAATCCCGAAAAAAAAATTGTATCTCAAAAAAATAGCCAAGTTATTTTGACCAAATTTGTTTGGTATGTTGCCCTCGTTAATACCTTACTCCACGAAAACTCAACTTTCTGGGTTTATAGAAAATTTAGTTATACATCATTGAAGCATTTAATGAAAATTCGCTACCATAACGCAATTGCTGCGTCCCGAAATTTATTATGTTAGCTATGTTATTCAACCACATAATTATTAACAATTATAAAAGTACCTTATGAATAATGGCATGTTATGTTAGATGGGTTAATTTGGCAACTGTACAGAGAATGCCAGCCGGTTTTATCAACTTTTACACGTATCCCTATTTTACAATTCTGCTGCTAATTAAATGCTACCACTTTGCTTTTGTAAAATTGCCATTTACAAAGCATATTGTATTATGCTTTGACACATACCCACCATTCTCTGGCGTTCTCATACCGTTACCGCTTTAAATTTTTTTACACCGTGGAATTTTATAAAATACACGCTGAAAATGAACTCCCACACGTCTACCTCGTCAGTACATTTACAGTTTCCACACAAACCTTCTGAATTTTACAAACCACGAGACCCTAAAGCCGAATCTGTCAGTCACGTGACCGCTTCATGTAGCGCTACGTTAAACGTGTCCATGAATTTTAAGAAGCCAAGAATGAAGACATGAAATATTTAAGCTTCGTAAACAGATAGTCCGCAGAAGATGTGACAAACAACAATCCGCAGGGATCTGGGGTGGCATATGTAAACAAATCTAAACAAATTCGGGGGCAACAAAATAAAACCTCAACGTAACCGTCCTCGTTTGTGTGGTTGCTCGCAGCTACAGCCAACAAAACAGATTATTCAATTTCTTGTTGGGTGCAGGTTTGCGAATCCGACAAACAATATGTAAAGTCGAGCAAGAGCAAGGGTAAGTTATATTGACTGCGGATAAGACAAGTTGCAGTGGAATGCATGCTATGATCTGATTGTTCAGAAAACAACTGGCAGTTTGAAAGACCTACGTGCACTTTTATGTCTTTAAACCTTCGGTTCTACGATCAGAAAACATTACGCTGTTACTACGCTGATGCATTTCAGAATTGAGTGTAAGTTTCTTGTGATTTTATTTGTGTTTAATAGAGTAGTCGAAGCAAAAAGGTCTGGTCGCAGTAAACTCGGTATGGTAGTGAATTTCGATAAAAATGTTTATTTCAATTAGTGTCTCTAATTCCAAATATGTGTTCTGTTTAATTGAAAATCTGAACGCAGCAAGTGCGTTAGAATAGTGAATTTTCATAAATACATTTCTATTAGCAAGTATTTTTAGCGAACTTTTATTAAAAAAAATTCACTAATAGAGAGGTATCGATGGTGGGACTTTCCAACTTTTTTTTCAAATTTGCGCAAATTTGGGCCCTTAGAACCCGAGACCAAAGTCCGTTTGAATTTTTATGTTTATATATATATATATATATATATATATATATATATATATATATATATATATATATATATACAGGGTGTTCAAATAAGGGCACGGACCGGCAATATCTCGAAAACCGTTACAGCTGCAGCTTTCGGGAAAAAATTAGCATAAGTAAAGTGGCCATGAGAAAATGTTGGAATTTCTTTTCAGCTTTCTAAATCTGCCGCTAGGTGGCGAAAATGCCATGGCTTACCTAAAATCTTTAATTTCCCGAAAATCTTGACACATAACATAAGCTAGTTTTAGGTAATTTGTAATCAACGTTCACTTATCTACAGCTTCTGTTAAAAAAAAATCTTTATGGACCAGTGGCGGAGGTGGGGGAAGAGGATTTTTTTATATATAAACAAATGCCTATAACTATTAACCAGTAGACATAATTTCATGAATTTTGGCTTGTTGGAAAGATATTTCATAGGAAATTCAACGTATTAGTATTTTAAATCCACAGTCACACATGCACAAGATATAGAGGGCGCTATATATATATATATATATATATATATATATATATATATATATATATATATATATATATATATATATATATAACACATAAAAGTTGGAGCTGACCCCGGATATGGGTTCTAGGAGATCTAGTTAGTACTTATTTGAAGAAATTGTTTCAAAATTTAAAAGCCAAGATCTCCCCATTAGTGAATTTTGTTGAAGAAAATTCACTAAAAACATTAAATTTGAAGGAAGGTAACATTTATACTAGAAACCGTGTGACACATTTCATTAAAATAACTTTACTGTTAACATTTTGGCATTCTTTAGTCACCAGCGGCACCCAAAATTGTGCCCTTTAAATGCTTATAACTGTTTTTAGATTAGAGACGTAAATTTTGGTTTCTAGGTTACTTTTTACAATGCAGACTCAAGTATCTTGGTTGCCTTATCTTAGTTATTTTGTGTGATACAAAAATTTTCCAAAAAGGAACCCAGTTTTTCCGAAATAACTGCTCGTATTTTCCTGTCTAATGAGCTTATCGAAACTACTTACAAAATTAAGATACACGCCAGATTTCGTTAAAATCGACTCATTATTTTTTGAGTTATTGGTGTGATGTATATATATATATATATATATATATATATATATATATATATATATATATATATATATATATATATATATATATATAATATTAATGATTCATTGCAACAAAAATTTAATTTTTCCAGAGAAATTCACTAAAAAGATGGATGCAATAAATATGTTATGGTAATGAATGCTCATTTTATTTCTCCCTCAGGGCTTGTCCGCGTCTTTGCAGCCCCAATAGGACCGCAGCCTTTGTCTTATTGTGCATGTCCTTTGTCTTTTTTACTCCACCCATTCCAAAATCAGTGTGCCTTGAACTAGCCTGCACAGCAATTTGTAAGGTGAAGTTTTATATTGCCTTGTCTTCGGTCTAGGCGGACCGTATATCAGTTGCCTTTTGCGGTCCAGAGCTTTACACTCACACAAGATGTGCTGGGCTAATTCATCCCTCGCAGCAGAGTCTGCATGCCAGGTGCCCCTCGAACCGCCCCATTTTATGCAGGTGTTTCTTGAGGGCCATGTGTCCCGTCAAGAGTCCTGTTATGTTTCTGAGCTGTCCTCTGCTAAGATTTAGCAGCTCCACAGCTCCATGCTCTTTCTGTTGGGACTCCTGCTATGTATGCATAATGTCCGCAGTGTAGCAGATATGCTTTCAGTACACCGCCCCTAGTGTTCCAGTCGAGCAATTTTTCCATTGTTTTTAGCAAGAAGGACATGATATTTATCGTCCTTAGGGACTTTGCCTGGTCTATTGGACGCCCAGGTTTAGGAATGAATACAATCCTGACCAGTCTCCATGCCCTCGGAATGTACCCCAGAGCCAGACTGGCCCCGATAATGAGGCCACCAGCGATGGCGCCAGTATGTCTATACCCTGTTGAACATGATGAGCATTATGTCATCAAATCCCGAGGATAAATGCTCATAGAAAAATTCCAAATACTAGCTGGTGCGTCCAAACTTTTACCAACGGTTAAATATGTTTTGCCTATTTGTCAATTTTTGACTGGCGACAATTGTTTTTCAAATCTACTTTAATAGGTTAGAAAATATAGCACGTTTAGACCACAAACATCTAAGCTGCTGTGAAAATATCAAGCACAGAGTCTATATCAAATAATAGCATATTACTCAATTCAGATACTTACTCGTAAAGAAGGATATACCGAATATACCCTGTAAATTTGCCGTTGTTTTCGTGAAAAGGAACCCAATTTTTCAGAAAAAACTAGTCGTATTTTCCTGTCTAACGAGCTTATCGAAGTTGCTTACAAAATGAAGATACACGCCAAATTTCGTTAAAATGGATCCATTAGTTTTTTAGTTATTGGTGTGATATATATATATATATATATATATATATATATATATATATATATATATATATATATATATATATATATATATATATAATAGGTAATAATGATTCATTGCAACAAAAGTTTAATTTTTCTAGAGAAATTCACTAAGGAGATGGACGCAATAAATATGTTATGGTAATGAATGCTCTTTTTTTTCTGCCTCAGGGCTCGTCCGCGTCTTTGCCGTCCCGATAGCACCGCAGTCTTTGGCTTGTTGTGCATGCCCTTTGTGTTTTCTACTCCACCCATTCCAAAATCAGTGTGCCTTGAACTAGCCTGCACATCAGTTGGTAAGGTGATGTTTTATATTGCTCTGTCTTCGGTCTAGGCGGTCCGTAGATCAGTTTTCTTTGGCGGTCCAGACCTTTACACTTACACAAGATGTGCTGGGCTGATTCATCCGTCTCGCCGCAGAGTCTGCAAGCCAAATCCCCCTCGAACCGCCCCACTTTATGCAGGTGTTTCTTCACGGTCATGTGTCCCGTCAAGAGTCATGTTATGTTTCTGAGCTGTCCTCTGCTAAGATTTAGCAGCTCCACAGCTCCATGCTGCTTCTGTTTTGACTGCTCTGTATGCATATTATCCGCAGTGTAGGAGATATCCTTCCAGTACACCGCCCCTAATGATACTTACTCATAAAGGAGAACTAGAAGAAAGTGTACAAGTTACCGAATATACCATGTAAGTTTGTCACTGTTTTGGTGGGCTGATTTGAAGAAATGTTTTCAACACTGAAAGGTCAGGGTTTCCTCAACATCGAATTTTTCTACAAAAATACGTTAAAAACTGAAGAAGACGCTAAGCATGGGACATACGTAGCACATTCTGCAGAGGTTACAAATGTTAGGAGTTACTTGTGAAGTCGGTGTTTAAGCCTATGTCTATATAATATAAGAGGACTTATTTAACGCAGCATAATTTCAATATTTAACGATTTCTCTTATCTTAATGCTATATAAGTGGTGCTGTGGAGATGATTATTATTGGGCTTTATATTCACGTCCAAGGTTGTTGGGAAAATCACTTTACATGAGTTAAACAGCCACGACTTCATGAATAATGAAACGAAATAAAACTGCTTAAATGTGCGGTTCTGTATGCGATGCCTCGAATTCTAAGTTTACCAGTGAGAGCCTGCATATACTCAAATATTGATAGCTTTAGACAGTGATAGAAGTTTGGAAATCATGCAGCTGATAGCGTTTACGTTTATTTCAACTACGAGAATTGAAAATTGCATTTCTTGTTTATAATTTAGCAAGTCATTGTAAAGGGAAACTAGTTGTCGCATACGCATTGAGACACAGATCTAACTAGTTCGTAAAAGGTCGTTAAGAGAAGAAGACGTCATGTTTTCCATTTTATGTGCTACAGATAGAAAATCTGCAAAATATAACGCAGCAAGTGCGTTATTTTAGGAAAATTTCACTAAAAATATGTTTTGATTATTGGAGCCATCCACTTAATTAAACTGATCAAGTAAAGAAAACATGTTATGTAAGTCTGTGATAACCAAGTTGGTTAAGATACGTCCGATATCAGAGACTATTGCTCTAATCTCGTTCCCCGGCTAATGACGTTTCGGGAGGCAATACATGCCAGGGACAATTGGTTTGGATCGGTTCCCCGACATGAAATTTTCGAATAGTTATCGAAAGAGCTCAGTACATTGGATGTTTAATCTCCCAGTTTCGAGGTGAAAAAATCCGTTGAATTCATTAATAGAATCAAAGATATTAAGTTGAAACCAAATAAAGTACTATCTCTTTAGTTGTAAAGTGGCTAAGGGCAACCCTATCGACATAGACCTTCTGTATATTAAAAAACTGCTTCGTGACAACCAACTGTTGGACATGCAGGTGGACGACTATGTCAATTTAACTGATATATATATATATATATATATATATATATATATATATATATATATATATATATATATATATGTGTGTGTGTAAACTATATTAATATTAATTTAGAAAATCGTATGATTTAGTTTGTAATATGCCTCATTCAAAGTTTCAAAATTGTTTATTATAACTTTCATTTGTCTCTTCGTTGGCATGCCAACTGCTGATATTTCCGTTCTCATGGTCATTTCGTTATACGCAATTAAAATGGATGGATCTTAGTTTACGAATACCTAATCTACGGTTGCCTGCTCCATCTATTGGCATCGACCCTGATGCTGGGTTGTTAAATTTAATTTTAACTGCACCAGCTGATATTTATTATTTCTCACAGAAATAATGGCTGAACTCTCGAGCTTCTTGTTATTTTAAACCAATTTTGTGCAACTACATCTCAAATTGTTAACTGAACACTGTTTTAAAGTGAGCGTCACCTGAACTTATCACTGAGTTTACTCAATTTGCAGTTTACAACTGAAACACTGACTATAAACAGATTTACTATTGTGAATTACCCTTTAGGAACCGTGCTTGTTGCCCTTGATAAGTACATATTTGCTCGTTATTATTACAGATATTTGATAAATGCCGTTTTTTTATCGGAAGTCAATAGTATCTTTTAGCCCACCCAGAAGGCTTTTCAAATTATCAACTAGTAGATATTTTCCCCATCCCCCCTTAGTAAAGTCTAGAAAGGAAGAACAGTGAACTTTTTGGGTTGCTCATTGTATTCAGGCTTCAACGTCGTAATATTTTTTGATATATTCCACCTATGCTAGGTAACTAATATATTTACAATATCTGGATAGATGCCGTTAAAAATCAATATCTATAATTTTATTTATCTACGAATTGTGTCGCTTACTGCTCAAAGAAAAATTAAGTAAGCTTCAGACAAGAAAGCTCAACTGGAGGTTTTCTCCCAGAAAGGATGATTTTAATCTGCACGTATAAAGCGCTTTGTAGAAGTTTCTTTCCTATAAAGGTTAAATTCTAACCCGTCTATATTTTTTATAACAGAGGTGCTAAGGAAATGTAACTGGTAGTTGTTCTTCATTTCTTAAGTGGACTTGATTAAAAGGAATCTACTGTTCAACTTATTAATAAAATTATTAATATTATCCTTAATGACGTCAAATATGGCGCAAATATCGTCGAAATATCTCAACCATACCATCGGAAAAGGATCCACCGCCCCAAAATTACCTTCAGATCAGCTCATAAGGAGTTCGGCCATGAAGGGAGGCAATGGGTTTCCCATTGTGATTTCCTCCGTCTGCCGACAAGACTTTTCGCCGACAGGAAAGAAACTCTCACAACATACATTCTGAAGTTAAATTGACATAGTCGTCCACATGCATGTCCAACAGTTGGTTGTCACGAAGCAGTTTTTTAATATACAGAAGGTCTATGTCGATAGGGTTGCCCTTAGCCACTTTACAACTAAAGAGATAGTACTTTATTTGGTTTCAACTTAATATCTTTGATTCTATTAATGAATTCAACGGACTTTTTCACCTCGAAACTGGGAGATTAAACATCCAGTGTACTGAGCTCTTTCGATAACTATTCGAAAATTTCATGTCGGGGAACCGATCCAAACCAATTGTACCTGGCATGTATTGCCTCCAGAAACGTCATTAGCCGGGGAACGAGATTAGAGCAATAGTCTCTGATATCGGACGTATCTTAACCAACTTGGTTATCACAGACTTACATAACATGTTTTCTTTACTTGATCAGTTTAATTAAGTGGATGGCTCCAATAATCAAAACATATTTTTAGTGAAATTTTCCTAAAATAACGCACTTGCTGCGTTATATTTTGCAGATTTTCTATCTGTAGCACATAAAATGGAAAACATGACGTCTTCTTCTCTTAACGACCTTTTACGAACTAGTTAGATCTGTGTCTCAATGCGTATGCGACAACTAGTTTCCCTTTACAATGACTTGCTAAATTATAAACAAGAAATGCAATTTTCAATTCTCGTAGTTGAAATAAACGTAAACGCTATCAGCTGCATGATTTCCAAACTTCTATCACTGTCTAAAGCTATCAATATTTGAGTATATGCAGGCTCTCACTGGTAAACTTAGAATTCGAGGCATCGCATACAGAACCGCACATTTAAGCAGTTTTATTTCGTTTCATTATTCATGAAGTCGTGGTTGTTTAACTCATGTAAAGTGATTTTCCCAACAACCTTGGACGTGAATATAAAGCCCAATAATAATCATCTCCACAGCACCACTTATATAGCATTAAGATAAGAGAAATCGTTAAATATTGAAATTATGCTGCGTTAAATAAGTCCTCTTATATTATATAGACATAGGCTTAAACACCGACTTCACAAGTAACTCCTAACATTTGTAACCTCTGCAGAATGTGCTACGTATGTCCCATGCTTAGCGTCTTCTTCAGTTTTTAACGTATTTTTGTAGAAAAATTCGATGTTGAGGAAACCCTGACCTTTCAGTGTTGAAAACATTTCTTCAAATCAGCCCACCAAAACAGTGACAAACTTACATGGTATATTCGGTAACTTGTACACTTTCTTCTAGTTCTCCTTTATGAGTAAGTATCATTAGGGGCGGTGTACTGGAAGGATATCTCCTACACTGCGGATAATATGCATACAGAGCAGTCAAAACAGAAGCAGCATGGAGCTGTGGAGCTGCTAAATCTTAGCAGAGGACAGCTCAGAAACATAACATGACTCTTGACGGGACACATGACCGTGAAGAAACACCTGCATAAAGTGGGGCGGTTCGAGGAGGATTTGGCTTGCAGACTCTGCGGCGAGGCGGATGAATCAGCCCAGCACATCTTGTGTGAGTGTAAAGGTCTGGACCGCCAAAGACAACTGATCTACGGTCCGCCTAGACCGAGGACAGGGCAATATAAAACTATACCTTACCAATTGATGTGCAGGCTACTTCAAGGCACACTGATTTTGAAATGGGTGGAGTAGAAAAGACAAAGCGCATGCGCAACAAGCCAAAGGCTGCGGTGATATCGGGGAGGCAAAGACGCGGACGTGCCCTGAGGGCGAAAAAAAAGAGCATTCATTACCATAACATATTTATTGCGTCCATCTTCTTAGTGAATTTCTCTAGAAAAATTAAATTTTTGTTGCAATGAATCATTAATACCTATATATATATATATATATATATATATATATATATATATATATATATATATATATATATATATATATGTGTGTGTGTGTGTGTGTGTGTATCACACCAATAACTTAAAAAATAATCCATTTTAACGAAATTTGGCGTGTATCTTCATTTTGTAAGTTATAATAAACAATTTTGAAACTTTGAATGAGACATATTACAAATTAAATCATACGATTTTCTAAATTAATATTAATATAGTTTACATATATATATATATATATATATATATATATATATATATATATATATATATATATATATATATATATATATATATATATATATATATATATATATATATAGAGACATATTACAAATTAAATCATACGATTTTCTAAATTAATATTAATATAGTTTACATATATATATATATATATATATATATATATATATATATATATATATATATATATATATATATATATATATATATATAAGATATAATTTAATATAAAAGGGGAAAATGAATTCATATTAACTATAAAGAGTAAAATTGTTATAAAAATTACGACTATTCTTGTTTTCAGGAATTAAATGTTAAAGATTTCTTCAGCGTAAGGAATTTATTTGTTTTTATTAACTTGTAGGATAGTCGACGGTAGATCGATTTCAAGGCAGGAACCTGTAAATCCATTGATTTAGTAATAAACACTTTGGAAATTTAGAATATTTGAATATAAAATTGAACACAGGAAACCATATACCAAGTGTTACATATATATATATATATATATATATATATATATATATATATATATATATATATATATATATATATATATATAATACAATATATACTGAATACAATGTATGTTAACACTATATTGAAAGAAATACTAAACTACTAAACTAAACACAATACATACCAAAACCTATAGATAAATACTAGTAAACCCCCGAATTAAAAGATTTAGCGCCCTAAACGTGGGAGAATTGGAAAGAATTACAATATATATATATATATATATATATATATATATATATATATATATATATATATATATATATATATATATATATATATATATATATATACATATAAATATATAAAATTTAGCGAACCTTGGTTTTGGATTCAAGGGCACAAATTCGCGCTCATCTGAAAAAATGTTTTCAAAAGCTTTTCATAGTGATCTGTGTATTAGCGAATTTTTGTTCATGAAAATTCGGTCAGATACAATCTAAGTTTAGGTTGCAGATTATGATCGGTAGAAATTAAGGTAACTGAAAGGTCGATAGCCAGACTGAAGTCACAATTAAACGGGGTGATATTAAAGGCAGGTCACTTACTACCTAACAATATAATAAACGAATTTAAATTTAGACAAAACTTCAATTTTAATATAGAGGGAGACTGTCAATTTGTCCAATGTCATTATTCCTGAAAGTGCCAAAAAGGCTGTCGCTAAGTCCTAAATTTAGTGTACCCGCTAGTCATAGGCAGATTTCATATAAAAATGGCTATCAGAGGCAGAGTATATTGTTCAGAATATTTTTGTTGAAAGGCAAGATGTAGTGAGGGCTAAAGTAACCAGCACTGTAAGAATGCTTATAATAACAATATTACAAATAAGTGATATTGCAAAACCGTGAACTTTCTTAGAGAACATAGTGACCTATTAGTGATGAGGTGGGACAAGGGTAATGTGTCTGTGGTTATGGATAGGGACATATATCTAGAGACGATGAATCTATTGGTCAACGACGAGTCAGTATATACAAGACAGGCTAAAGACTCAACGACAAGTTGGGAAAAACAAAACAACGAAGTCATAAGAAGCTTCAAGTGGCTGGCTACATCAGTGCTGAACAAGCCAAAAAAGTTATCATGTATGACCCTGTTGCCTCCAGATTATATGACCTGCTGAGGGTACATAAAGAAGGTTTGCCGGTACATCCGATCGTGTCCAAAATTTTGTCACCCACTTCGAAGCCTAACAGTTTTATTGCTTTCATATTGAGTATTCATGGACAATAATGAGTTTTCGGTAGATAGATCAAAAACTTTCGACGAACGAATGAATGGCTTTCAATTGGAGGAGGGCTATATGATGATATCCGTTCATGTGATGTACCTGTTAACTAACATCTCACTATAATTGACCATAGAGATTATTGACGAACATTGGGAATTGATTGAGCCTAAAACTGATATCTCCAAAGACACCTTTATTCAGATCATTGAATTCTTCTTTCAGTCAAACTGCTTCCTCTATAATGGCTGCTATTACAGACAATCTTTTGGTTGCCCTGTGGGAAGCCATCTCTTAGCCCAGTATCGGCTATTGGTTATGTAAGCTTTGCCGAAAACTTCAATTCCACTTATGTAATTTAGATTGCCGTTCATCTATCAGTATATGGACGATTTTATTCTCGCCATCCCTATGACTACCGACGAAGAAGTTCTACGGGTGTTCAACGGGTTTGATAACAATATAAAATTCATTGTTCAAAAAGAGACAGAAAGAAGTGTTCCCTTTCTAGAAACCAGAGTATACAGGGAGCCCAATAATACCAGACTACTGAATCGCTACAACATACATTTTAGTTCTGGGAGATATATCAATCGTGCATCTTACCATGATCAAAAGATGAAACCTATGGTCATTTTGGACAGGAAAAAACGAATTTTAGATAATGTACAACATTTCTTCCACCAGGGGTTGACCCTGAGATGATGAAGAAGATTGGTTACCACACCAATTATCTTAACAAGCCGCTCTTCAGCACCCCTCTCGGGACTGTCCCTAGCCAAGAGGTTACTCCATCTTAATCAACGCACCGTGGTCTCAGAAATCTCCCGCTCCCACAAGTTTTGCGGTGTTGCCATACAGCACTGGACTTACACATAGATTGTTTAAGCTTTTAAAAAATTCACAGACATTAAGTTAGCCAAATATAACGTACTGACCAACAATAATCTTTTCACAAATAAAGAGAAAATTCCAGTTAATAAAGGACGGGAGGTAGTTTATAAGATAAATTATAAAAACTGTTATCTGTCATATATTGGACAAACTTCTCAATCTGTAGGTAGGAGCGTTAGTCAGCAAAGAAGTGATTCCAGATTGAGACGAGATAGATGTGCACTGGCACAATATGTATATGCACTAGGTCATGACATGGACTATCAGGATATTAAAATGTTGCAAAATGAGAGTAATTAACAAAAAAGTTAGTTCTTGGAAATATGTCATTATTGAGAATGACACCATTATCTCTATATCTGACATTTGGAAATTAAGTAGTATTTATAGCTTTGTATTGTTTCTTAATAGGTGTGTGGGCGCCCCTGTGGTAAATGAGTCTATTAGTTAAGGAATAAAAAAAGCAAAAATGTACCATAGAGAAAGCTCATATTCTATATTTTAGATACAAATGTCACGGCGGCAAACCCTTCTGGACTCTTGCTAAGTCTATTGGGAATAATTTCTGCAAGAGCACGTTCCCACCTCTTGTCTCAGGTGATGAAATTGTTTCTACCGCCCTGGGCAAGGCTGAACTTTTTGCTTCGTTGTTCGCCGGAAATTCTACTCTCAACCCACCTCCAAATGCTCAACCACCAACAGTCCCCAATGTCGCGCATAAAATGACTGATATCATTTTCAAAACTAAAAAGGTACGAAAGATGCTCTCTTCTCTTAATACCAGGAAAGCCTCTGGCCTTGACGAGATCCCAGCAATTGTTCTCAAAAAATGCGCACCAGAACTTGCTCCTGTCCTGACTCGTCTGTTTCAGATATCTTACAATAAAGGCATATTCCCTAGTAACTGGAAAACTGCTCGAGTACAACCCATCCCCAAGAAAGGATCCAAAGCGCTTCCTAGCAACTACAGGCCTATTTCTCTCCTTTCAGTCATCTCTAAAGTGATGGAAAAGTATATAAACACCCAACTACTAAAATTCCTTGAAAAACACAGTCTAATCCACGATAGGCAGTATGGATTCCGTCAGCGCAGATCGACTGCCGACCTCCTTTCCTTTGTCACCCATTCTTGGAACAAGTCTATGGAACAACACGGTGAATCCCAGATTGTTGCTCTAGACATATCCAAAGCATTCGACCAGGTCTGGCACGCAGCGCTGCTTAATAAACTTCCGGCCTATGGCCTACCACCAAAACTTTGTACCTGGACAGCAAATTTCCTCTCCAACAGGAGCATATCTGTTGTTGTGGATGGCCATTCCTCTAAACTGTATCCAATTAATGCAGGAGTTCCTCAAGGTTCAGCTTTAGCCCCTACTTTGTTTCTTCTCCACATCAATGACCTCCTCTCTAGCACATCCAACCCAGTTCACAGTTACGCGGACGACAGCACCCTCCACTCAAACATACAATATTCTAAGCCTGTCTCTTTAGCCCAATTAGATGAGTATCGCAGACTCATGGAGGGTTCTGTCTCCGTAGACCTCCAGAAAATATTAGACTGGGGAAGTAGAAATCTTGTACAATTCAACCCCACCAAAACTAAGTCTTGCTTTCTTTCTCACAAGAGATACAGCAGCCCTAGACCCATCACAATGAACAACCAAGTTATTCAAAGTAATGAGTCCTTTTTTCTTGTTGGCATTTCTGTGGATCGAAATCTTAATTGGCACCAACATGTTACATCAATTGCAGAAGCGGCTGCTAAGAAATTGGGTTTCCTCTTCCGGGCTCGCAAATACTTTTCACCAACTAATCTCTATACCTTATACACTTCACAAATAAGGCCAAACCTCGAATACTGCTCCCACATCTGGGGTGCAGCTGCCACTTCTACACTCGCTATCCTGGACTCCATTCAAAAGCGAGCTATACGTCTCATCGGTGACCCTACCCTCACCCAAAGGCTTCCATCCCTTGCCCACCGACGTGCCGTTGGTGACCTCTCTCTCATTTATAGATATCTGCATGGGCACTGCTCAGAGGAGCTTTCTTCCATAATTCCCCCACCTGCTGCCCCCAGCAGATCTACCAGGGGAACAGAGCGAATGCACCCTTTTACTGTCCAGGTCACCAGACACAGAACATCTTGTTATGCCCGCTCTTTTGTCCCGAGGACTTCCAAGTTGTGGAATTCCTTGCCGGCACATGTTTTTCCTTCTCCTCCGAACCTCCAAACCTTCAAGTCCAGAATTAACAAGCTGCCTCTTTCCTCCTTGTTAACACCCACGGTACGATAGTATTTAGGCTGTAAGCCCTCGTGGTGTGTTGTTGACATAAAAAAAAAAAAAACTTGTCTTTGGCTTCTTTTGAAGAAATTGGTTAAGAAAAATTGACGTTAGAATTTGTGCCAGAAATTTTGGCTGCTTTTAATTATCTAACTGTAATTTTGAATGTTGTGGTGGTTGACCGTTTTTCTGTGTGGTTGACTAGTAGCTGCTACTATTCGTTTAGGATTGGCGGGCATGCATTTTCCTTTTTATTGTAATAAGGCTGATTTTCATTAGTCGCAGCATTGTTAGTCCTTAACTTTAATGTAGTCAGTAGTCAGTACTCTGTTTAAGATGGTGTCAAGAGATTTCGAAATATATTGAGTTAAATCAAAGTGACCTTCTTTAAAGTTTGAACCCTATATATGGTCGTTATTACCCTTAACAGTAAACAATAATATTCATACTCTAATATGTAATATATATATATATATATATATATATATATATATATATATATATATATATATATATATATATATATATATATATATATATATATATATATATATATATTGCTATGGTAATTTTAATGTACTAAAAATGCATCTAAATTTAGAAAAATGAAAAGAGAAAATCTTGGAAAATATACGTAACTCTTATTACAGTATGTCTTGCCAGAGACGGGTTAAAAAAAAGGGGAATTTAAAAAGAAAAGTAAAAAAGCATGCAAGGGGCTAAGTATTCAAATCAAAATAAATAAAAACAAACACCTTAATGCGTGATAATATCAAAAATATCATATAAAAGTAGTATTTGAAACCAAAGCGTGCAACTTACATAAAAAAATGTTTATTTTCCAAAGGCTATACATACAAAATTAAAATATTATATTTAATAAACCAGTAGACGAGATCACTGAAGCTAATTAAAATAAAAGCTCTGCATTCCGTGGCTGAATCACGTCTCCATCTTGATAGGTACGTTAAACGCAGCAAACAAGTCGTCAGAGTGATAAACTTTGGTACTATAACAATAAAATTCGATTAATTTATGAAGCAACTAGGATAAAATATGTAGAAAAATACGAACACAACATGATTAGAATAATATGAAGGTATGGCAATCAGAAATTATTGACATATTATAGATTACCTGTTATTTTGAGATGTGGTCCAGTATAATTATAACATAATAAGGAAAACTCCTTTCCACAGCAATTTTCATGATCAAAATTGACAGAAACCATAAATAGTAACTATATATATGTTGTGGTCCATATTAATGTGACGTCCATATAATTTGCAAATTGATAGTGCATGTCATTTCAAAATTTACATAATATGGCATTTCGAAATTTCCACAAAATTTGATAATACCTGTAAATTCAAAACAGATTTAATAATTTGGATGCATTTGGTTGATTATATCATTATGAATCTCTAGAGTAACATAGTAGCAACAATAATAAGGGAAAATGAAAGAAAAATGCAACTTTTAACAATTGTCGAACATCATGTTACGAGAGGACGGCTTATGTATAATATTTGATATTGTTTGTTGTTGTTTATTGTTTAATAGTGTATTAAACTGTATTTTTGATTACTTTATATATTTTTAATTGTAGGTAAGTAGATTATTATAAACAATTTTAGACTGGAAATTGAAATGTCAACAGATAAAAGAATTACAAATTTTATGTATAGGTTATAAGATTATCACTTAACAAAATCACATGTAAAATAGCTCTATGTAATCAGGAAATTATCTAGAATAAGTTTTTCAATATATAATTTGTGTATTAAAAATATTAGCGGTCAGTAATTTTCATATTTATGACAATTGTCAATTTTGAAAATGGCAAGTTTGCCATTAAAATTAAGAACATACGGTATAACGGAACCACATGTATGGGGTATCAAAATACGCAATTTTAAACAAGCTTTCTTTTAAAGTATAGCATGTTTGGCTAGCTGTAATATAAAAAAATCCTAAATAAGCAGGTCTAAAATTAACATGGCGTCAGGACGCTAATTCAATTTTTTTCTGTTTTTTATATAAAAAAAATGTCGATTTATTTAATCGAGGCAGTTGAATTTAATTAGCTAAAGAGAGCACATCAGAATTTTAATTGATTTCCAGCATTCATTCTCAACAATTTTAGGTTATATTGTGATACGAAAAGAATTAAATAAGTTTTGTCAACTTACCTGTTTATTTCTGCGATCTGATTATTATTAATAACTATATTGGAACAAATATTATTCAATCAATTAATGGAAACTGAAGCTCATACAAATTTTTATTAACAAAGTGGTACATTTTTCGACTCATGGACCCAAGCTTTGAGATTTATTAATAATTTATTAATATAAAAAGGTTAAAACAAAAAAACAATATATTTATACATTTTTGTAAAGAGTCTAATGCAAAATTAACTAAAAGAAAATAAGGATTCCAAAGGCAACTAAATATAACAGGTAAATATAATAAATATATATTATTATCGTACATATCATAAAAATGCCCACACAAAGAGGAAAGTTTATATATATATATATATATATATATATATATATATATATATATATATATATATATATATATATATATATATTGATATAGTTTCCTTATTCACCAATATACCTCTATCTGAAACCATTTACATTCTCAAAAATAAACACAAATTTTCCCACGATACCTTAGCTCTTGTAGAACACTGCACATCTAACACTTATTTCCTTTTCCAAACAAATTTTACAAACAACTTCGAGGTGCTCCAATGGGTTCGCCCCTCTCTCCTGCATTGGTCAACATTTTCATGGAAAACTTCGAGACACAAACCCTCAATTTATCCTAACTTAAACCAACCTGTTGGTTAAGATACGTTGACAACATTTTCGGTGTCTGGCCACACGGCAAAGAATCTCTAGACGAATTCGTTTCTTACCTAAATATCATCAACTACCAAATACAGTTCACCATGGAAATGGAAAATAATTTTTCTTTGCCTTTCTTAGATGTACGCATCACTAAAAACCCAGTCAGAGGATTTTCTTACACTGTCTACCGAACCAACCCACACTAATCGTTATTTTAACGCCCAATCTCACCATCACCCATCGCAACTAAATTCCGTGGTTCGAACATTAGTAACACGATCCCCTAGACTAACGGACAACAACAACAAACAGACAGAATTAAACTTTTTAAGACATACATTGCTAGAAAACGGATACGACAACAATCACATACTACGAAACATTAGAAATGCACAACAACAAACCACTACACCACAACAAGAACAAACAGCGTCCACACAACAACACACAGCGTTTTTACCATACATTAAAGGTGCCACCGACAAAATCAGACGAATTTTCAGAACCCATAATATCAAAACCGTATTCACAACAGACCAAAAACTGTCAAATCTTATAAAAACTCCCAAGGACACGATTCCAAACGAAAGTTTACGAAATTTCTTGTTCCCACTGTTCCCGAAGTTACGTAGGACAAACAAACAGACGCATCCACAATAGAATATACCAACACACCCTCGCAGTTAGAAAATCCGACCCCTCATCGGCGCTGGCCATGCATCATATTCATACAGGGCACAAAATAGACTTCGATAATGCCAAAACAATAGCACCGGTTTACAATTTCAAAACGAGAATTAACCGCGAAGCAATCGAGATTGAAAAACGTCCCGATTGTTCAAATAAGAGAGATGATGGTCTACGCCTTGCGACTACTTGGAAACCTATTATATCTTTTTTGCAAACACACGAAAAGGAAATAAATTCCACAGATAATTTTATTGCATCATTATCTGCCTCAACAAATGCCGGTGACCCTCTTAATCCTCCTCTAAATACCGTGACCAAAGCCCCCCACTTAATTGACGGTGACCCCACTACTTTCACTGATGACGAAACAGGTAGACGGAACGACATATATAAGACAAGACTTGCAACGAACTGCCAGATCTCTCTGAGGCCTAGGGTTGGACACACTGAGACCTCACAGACGATCTCCGGCGAGATTTGGGGAGTAGGCAGATTGAGGCCCCGTAATCGAGCTACAACAACCTTTATCCACCGCAGGCAGATTGAGGCCTTAGAGTGTGCTTACATATTTCCTTTACCTAGCTTTGTCCACCACTCTAAGGAGTAGGCAGATTGAGGCCTCAGAGTGTCCTTCCATATTTTCTTTACCCACCTTTGTCCACCACTCTAAGTAGTAGGCAGATTGAGGCCTTAGAGTGTCTTTACATATTTCCCTTACCCACCTCTGTCCACCACTCTAAAGAGTAGACATATTGAGCCCTTAGACTGTCCTTACATATTTCCTTTACCCACCTTTGTCCATCACTGTAAGAAGTAGGCAGATTGAGGCCTTAGAGTGTCCTTACATATTTCCTTTACCTCTTGAAAATGGCTACAAAACAGGAGCCGAAACGTCGAGTTTCCATAAATTCTGGACGCGGTTCAACCCGAGAACCAAGCATGTCTCATATATATATATATATATATATATATATATATATATATATATATATATATATATATATATATATATATATATATATATATAGGTGTGTGTATATATGTATATATGCGTATGCATGTGGCCTCTTCGCTGCCAAAGTTTTAGTTTGCTAATTTTGCCTTTATAACCTAACAAAATTATGCTACATTCTTTGACGCAGTATGTTTTCATTTCGCAGCCAGCAATTATAATAGTGAACAAGCCATGCTTTCCTAGTAAACTTTATTATTAGTCATATATGTGACCTAATCAATTCCAAACCACTATGTTCGTAGTAATTGGTTCAAACAGCTATTCCCGGAACTTTTAAATTTTTAGTTTATCATTCCTTTTATCTGGTTAAGTAAGCTTTTGCAAGTTTCCTTTGAGGCCCTTTGTATACATTTATCGACCACACAGACTGAAAGTATGCTATATTTTCCTAATGCACCTTATTATTAATCATACCTATACGCATCCATTTGAAGAGATCCACACAAATAATGAAAGGAGGTCAAAGGGGCAAGATGAGTACTAAAAGGCTGACTGTTTGTTACAAGCAGAGTGCTTTGTTATATGCTGCGAGGGAACTTCATTACTACATAAAAACTGGCGTACTTCCATCAACTCGTCTACAAAACAATTTTATGCCCTTGCGTTTGCTTTTTGTCTTGATAAGCCAGTTAGTGGACTCATTTTATAGTAAATTAGGTCATTGATTTCATTATCGACGTGTTGACACCACTCACATGAACATTCTGTTTTTAAGACTTTGGTGGGTCGTTCAAGTAGCACTGAATTTGTTTGTCTTCTAGCTAAGCTCACAATTCCGATTTATCGAACTAGATTGAAGGATTCCGAACTTGAGTGTCTTCTTGGCTATAATTTTTTGATGAGTTTGTCTGTTACATAGTCGAACTGATCTACAACATCCTCTGTTTATTTGATGGAAGCCGAACCCTTTTTATACACAAACTTTAAATATTTTATTTTATCAGCCTTCCGTTTCGGGATACATTCGTTGTTTTTGCGTGGGATAATCCTAGATTTAGATATTGAATTGTAGCAATGTAGGAAAGTAGCAAAAAGTTTTTGTATAATTTATGATTTTGGTACAGGACGGTTTTAACTTATATATAGCACGCAAGATAAAAAAATATTATCTAATAGACAGAATATTTTACAAACACTGCTAGATTTTATTAAATGGTTCTGCTATCAGAACATGATTTTGTGTTTTTTGTTTTGTTTTTGGATACAGGGGTGGAGAATGCTGCATGCAGACCTTATTCACAACACCGTGGTGAGTGGGATATCGAGATATTTTGGGACTATTACCCAATAAACGCCGCTCCCTGGAGTACGGGACCTAAGTCCATACCTCCGTCGGAAAGATTTCACACAACGACATTTGTATGTGAATTTTTCCATTCTGTTTTGCCGCGGGGGCGTTATCGGGCTAGAATAAGATATACGCTAGAAGGGATATATTATAATTTCAGTTATTTTTTGTAGAAAAAAATCACAATTAATGAGAACGCGACTTTTGAATTTTGCCAACTGTTACAATGCCACATTTTATTAAATGGCTTTTCTGTTGTCAGAACAAGGTGCACGTTAGAAGCCACATATTATAATTTCAGCGATTTTTTGTAGAAAAAAAGTCACAATTGAGGAGATCGCGACTTTTGAATTGTGAAAGGATTTAGTTCAAATGAGCCAGAACTAGGACCCTGATAACCCATAATCATTGTCAGTTATCATTTTTGTATGTTTATAAATATATTACAAAAGTATGACTCGAATAATTAAAAGCAATATTATTTACTATAGTGACCATTTTTTAGCTCAGAGATGGGTAGGATGTGGCCTACGTTTGAGCAACGGGTCGTAACTAGCTAACTAGGTCCAATATAAGAGATCAAGTGAGAGAGAGAAAAATAATGGTATAATCTATTATCTTTTGATTACCAGTTGTCGAATAAAATTCCTATTGGTAAATAATAATACTAATAACTCTCACCCAGATGGGATTACTAAGATGGTGCAGGAAATGGACTATGCGTATTTACAACAGAATAACACAACTCTGTCAACACACGACCGGATATAGACAACAACTTCACACCAAATTTCTCAGAATGTACCCACATACACAAGTGACTCAACAGAGAGTAGCCGATCACTATGTGTCATACTTAGGAATAACCCTCATTCCACAAACGAGACTGAATACCAACAGACAGGAAGTTGAATGTGAAACTACTAACATAGCGGTTACGGAAAACAAAGAAATGCTGTTTGATGATAGTAATCTGCAACCTATACATACTGAGCAAGAAGCCATCATTACCTGGGCTAAGACCATCTAGAAATCTGGCAATTATACTAGAACTTTTGAACATAATAATTTTGCCATCAAACCTTCTAGAGATCAACACATTGGAGCACATGCATACGATGATTTACTGTGCAGCAGCTGCAGCAATTAAAACTTTAGGCATTAACATTTCTGATCGAAGTGAGTGCCCCCATGGGAAAAAGTTAATATACAGAGTGGAAACAATTCGACAAGAAATTGGACAACTGACATAATATATTAGGGGACTACATGCAACAAAATTTCAGAAAGAAGTAGAGGAGATAATAGGCCGAGTTCGACAGCACTCAGCACAATATACAGTCAACCACACTGCATATGAATGTCTGGACACCTTAAAACATAAGTTTTCTATATACGCAGAATGCTTGAGGGGATATAAAGCGAGCAACAATAGAAAGTGCCACAATACAATGTTTGAATCAACTAGCCTAACGAGCCTCCTGCAATATTGGCGCTAGCTGGATTAACGAAGAAGACCGAGCTTGTCAGAGTTATGAACAGATGCATCATGAGCAGTTTACTACAAATGACGTCTCCGACGTTATTAAGGAGCTTCATAATTGGAAGACACCTGGGCCGGATGGTGTTCAAAACTTTTCGCTGAAGAAATATGGGTCTACACATCATCTATTCTCGCTGTTAATAAATGATATTACAGTTGACTCAAAGAAGATGCCATTGTTTTTCACACATGGAGATACGTATCTTTTACCAAAGGACCAGCAGTGTCCAGTCTGCAGACCCCGGAAGATACCGACCAATAACTTGTCTTCCGACCCTATATAAGTTGATCACATCGTACCTTGAGAAACTCACATAAGCGCACTGCGAACGACAAAACATAATTGCGAGCCAGAAAAAAGTGTGTTCCAAAGGATCTATGAAATGCAAAGAACAGCTAATAATTGATTCGGTTGTGTGCAATCCAGCTTACAATGGATGAAGAAATCTCTTTGTTGCCCACGTAGATTACACAAAGGCATTTGATTCAGTTCCACATGAATGGCTTATAAGTTTGCTGAGGATCTATAAGATCGATACCTATATTCTGACACATTTTATATAGTTCATATCATTAACTTACGTACCAAATTTAGTTACCATAGCTTTTTTATTTTTGGAGATAACAATTTTTTCTGAAATGAAACCTAAAATTTGCCCGGAAAACCTGTTCGATTTTCCTGGCTAAGGAACGTATGCAATTCACTTGCAAAGGGAACACACATATGTATATTCGTATATATATATATATATATATATATATATATATATATATATATATATATATATATATATATATATATATATATATATATATATATATATATATATATATATATATATATATATATATATATATATATATATATATAGATATATGGGGCATTTCATGCCAAATCGGACAGTTTTATAATTTTGGATTTTTGATTTCCTCAAATTTTTGGCATTTTTTTAGTACCCTCCAAAACCCTCCCTGGCAAAATTTGAGATTTTTTTAGTAACTCATTCAAAAGATATCGGATTTTCAATAAATGGCGGTTTTTACGGTTTTTTGCTTATAACTTCTTTAATAATGGTCCAAATTGAAAGTTTTTTCCTTCAAAATTTTCGTTCTTTTATTTACTTTGAACATAAAAATAAAATAAAAATTATGCCAAGTGTTTTTATGCAATTTTTGGAATTCAAAATTTTAATCGCATTTTTTAAACTGTTTGTACTCTTTGATTTAAAAAAAATAATGTCAAAGTTCTATCGATTCTAAAAATTTTAAGCCCCGGTTGATAGTGGGGGTTGGACAATTACTTTTTTTTTCGATTTTTAAAAATTTGAAAACTATTTTTTTGTTGCTATTAACGGTTATTAAAACCACTTTTTCTTACTGTGTATTATTTTTTTAGTGATTTTGAATTGACTCAGATACATTTCTATCATTAAAACGGGTTTTGAAAAAATAATCCGTTTTTTAGTTTATTAAAAAAATAATTATGACGAATGTTATTTATTTATATCCTTTTGAAAATTTAACATACATTTTTATTATTTGATCTAGAATAACCTTCAGCACTTATCGTTCTACTATGTGTCGGCGTAATTGAATGGAATTTCTGTGTACCCGGGATTGATTCGGCAGTTGCGTATCGCAAATCCAATTTTTCTTTTGCATCAAAATAAAGTTGCTCTGATAAAGATTCCACTGCAATGTTTGGTAAACTGCTCGGTTCAGATCCCAATTGATACAGTTTTTGAGCTGTTGTTATTTGATTATTTACTTGTCGTTGAAGACTTACTCTCAATGCCATTCTTTTTATTGTCCCTCCAATATCATCACATTGTCCCTTACCATCAGCTGTTGCAAAATAATGCTATTCAGCATCAATTTTAAAATCTTCTTAATGGTAGCTAATGTTTACAAAATTATTAAAAGTCTTAAATTGCTGCGGAGCACCATTCGAAAGGTCAAAATTTTTTGTTGCATTCGATAATAAATATTTTACAAAATTAGTAATAATATTCAGATACACATATACAGCAATCGCATCATGATTATTGCCATCAGAAATTATAACTAAGCTTCGATGAGTAAGTTCATTATTCTGTTTGTAATAAATTACCACCTGGAAAATCGTCGCTTGATTGTTGTTCGAGTGAAATCGTAGTGCTTCATCCTGAATCACAAATGCGTAGTTTTCAGCAAAATCACACATCACTACAGCTTCATCATCTTTCAATAATTCTTTAATTATTCTAAGGAATGCAGATTGTTCTTTGGCAACAAAGTCATGTATTTAGAGGTTGACGACATGGGTACAAAAAATATCAACAAGTTCTAATAAGCTTTTAATGAGTGTCTGAAGACTGCATCGAGGGTTCGATATCCAATATTTATATCTAATATCTTCGACAAAATTGTCATCAAATAAGGTCTCTAATGAAATTTTGAAGGACGTCGATTCCTGGGCACATCACACATTGCCAAAAGTAGCAATCAGATGAGGGATGAGGGCATAAAATGAATTTAAAGCAGTCACTATTTTGTAGTAAAGGCACTGTTTGATTATGGGTTAATGCTACTAAATTAAAACCTGTCACAAAATAATATTATTTAAGCTTACAATAAGAACAGAGAGTTCTTTAAAATATTTATCTAACATCATAAGTTTGATATTCTGGGAATAGCACAGACACAAATAATATGTGTACCACTAGATCCAGCAAGTATAAAATGTGCAGGTCTCAACGATGCAAACCTCGAAAATCCGACGCAACAATTTAATTATTTGATATAATTTTTTTAAATTACGCAAGATAAGTTTCTTTTGGCCAAATTCAAGAACTTTTTTTGTGTCGAAAAATCGACCTAAAAAGATAAGATTGTTGATTAAAGAAATGAAAAATTGTTTTCAACACATCCAGCTAACTAATAAATATTTTTAGAACTACCTTTTTTTTCTCTGGTGCTGACATAACTCCTTCCTTTTCCTTTAAATATTTTGACACTGCTGCTATATGTTTTGTATCACGTATGATAAGATATCACAAATCTCGCTAATGCTCCAATCAGCAGGTAATAGTGTCAAAATTTGCATCTTCTGATCTCGAGTAGTACTTTCATTATTAAATTTTTCTTTGAGATTCTCGAAATTGTTTTAGTGAATTTTCTTAAAAAAAATTCACTAATGAGGAGATCTCGACTTTCGAATTTTGAAAAAATTTCTTCAAATGACCACTATTTAGGACTCCCGGAACCCAAATCCGAGGTCAGTTTCAGACTTTATATGTTAATATATATATATATATATATATATATATATATATATATATATATATATATATATATATATATATATATATATATATATATATATATATATATATATATATATATATATATATATATATTTATGTGTCACACCTATAACTTAAAAAATAATGGACCGATTTTGATAAAATTTGGCACATACCTTCCTTTTGCAAGTCGCTTGGATATGTTTGTTATCCAGGAAAATCCGCCGAGGTTTTCCCGGAAAATTTTGTGTTTTCTTTCTAAAAAATCGAAAAAAATTTATATCTCCCAAATTAACAAAGTAAGGGCAACCAAATTTCATACGCAGGTTTATATCATTAGAGGCAAGTCACCTACCAAAATGTAGCTCCGTAGGTTGAATGACAAAAAAGTTACAGGCATTCAAAGAAAAATAAATTTGGGTTCCCCTCAAAACGTCAAAATCGCGATTTTAAACGTCAAAATTGGTGAGTACCTTCCTTTTGCAAGTGGCTTGGATATGTTCGTTATCCAGGAAAATCCAACGAGGTTTTCCCGGAAAATTTTGTGTTTTCTTTCGAAAAAAATGTATAGCTCCAAAATTAACAAAGTAAGGGCAACCACCACTATACGCGGGTTTATATCATTATAAGCAAGTTAGCTACCAAAATTTAGTTCTTTAGGTCAAAAGACAAAAAAGTTATAGGCATTTAAACAAAAATAAATTGGGGTTTTTCACAAAACGTCAAAGTTGCGATTTAAACGTCAAAATTGGCAACATTTAGGAAAAGAACTTGAATCTAATACGGGCTATGGAAATAAAATGTCTTAAGAAGAATGTTTTACAAACCCTGAAGTCTTAGTTTCAACCGTCATTGTCCTTCATTTTTAACCGACTTCAAAAAAAGGAGGAGGTTCTCAATTCGCCTGTACCTATGTTTTTTTTTATGTGTGTTACCTCAGAACTTTTTTCTAGGTGAACCGATTTTGATGATTCTTTTTTTATTTGAAAGCTGGTGCTCCTCGTGTGGTCTCATATAAATGTGATCAGGATCTGACTAGTAGTTTTTGAGTTATCCTTAATAATGCGTATTTAATTGGCTTGGACTACATTGATGATGATTGTGGATCACAACCAACCATTCATTCTGTTGAAAAAGAAACAGTGTTTGCGCGGAAACAAAACTTATCAAAGATTTCAGTATTTAATTTAATAACTAGGTATTAATTTATAATTTTTATATAAATAAATGATTAAACATGAATTATGACTAAAATGATTAGAACGCCCGCTGGAATACAGCATTAAAACAAACTTCCAACAACTGACTCGTTGGTCTAGAGGTATGATTTCCGCTTAGAGTGCTGGAGCTCCCAGGTTTAAATCCCGGTCAAGCCCAAATACGTTTTATTTGCTTTTTTTTTAAACCGATTTCAAACAAGGAGGAGGTTCTCAATTCGCCTGTATGTTTTTTATGTGTTACATCAGAACTTTTTAGTGAATTTTCTTAAAAAAAATTCACTAATGAGGAGATCTCGACTTTCGAATTTGGAAAAAATTTCTTTAAATGAGCGCTATTTAGGACCCCCGGAACCCAAATCCGAGGTCAGTTTCGGACTTTATATGTTATATATATATATATATATATATATATATATATATATATATATATATATATATATATATATATATATATATATATATATATATATATATATATATATATATATATATATATATATATATATATATATTTATGTGTCACATCTATAACTTAAAAAATAATGGACTGATTTTGATAAAATTTGGCACATACCTTCCTTTCGCAAGTCGCTTGGATAAGTTCGTTAGCCAGGAGAATCCGCCAAAGTTTTCCCGGAAAATTTTGTGTTTTCTTTCGAAAAAAATCGAAAAAAATTTATATCTCCAAAATTAACAAAGTAAGAGCAATCAAATTCCATACGCAGGTTTATATCATTAGAGGCAAGTCACCTACCAAAATTTAGCTCCGTAGGTTAAATGACAAAAAAGTTACAGGCATTCAAAGAAAAATAAATTTGGGTTCTCCTCAAAACGTCAAAATCGCGATTTTAAACGTGAAAATTGGTGAGTAGCTTCCTTTTGCAAGTGGCTTGGATATGTTCGTTATCCAGGAAAATCCGACGAGGTTTTCCCGGAAAATTTTGTGTTTTTTTTCGAAAAAAATGTATATCTCCAAAATTAACAAGGTAAGGGCAACCAAATTTTATACGCGGGTTTATATCATTATAAGTAAGTTGCCTACCAAAACTTAGCTCTGTAGGTCAAAAGACAAAAAAGTTATAGGCATTTAAACAAAAATAAATTGGGGTTTTTCACAAAACGTCAAAGTTGCGATTTAAACGTCAAAATTGGCAACATTTAGGAAAAGAACTTGAATCTAATACGGGCTATGGAAATAAAATGTCTCAAGAAGAATGTTTTACAAACCCTGAAGTCTTAGTTTCAACCGTCATTGTCCTTCATTTTAATAAAATGTTTCCAGAAAATTTATTTCAAATAGACCCTTTCTCTGACGCTTGGCAGTAGTCTTAGCTATAGAGTTTATCGTTAATAGTATATAATTTTTGTAGAATTTTCGTAAAAAAAATCAATAAAGCTCAATATATCTGTTATTATACCAGATATGAAAAAAAATTGTATATATTAATTATAGGGTGTCTTAAGCTACATCTTAAAAAATTATTTCTACAATCACAGGGTGGCCCATAAGTCGTTGGTGATACAAATTTTCTTTTTTTTTAATCAAACACGCCTTATGTTATTGCATTTTTGCATTTTCCATCGAAATATAATGCATGTTTGTAAGAACAAAAATTCTGGACGCAGTAAGTGCGTTATGGTAGCGAATTTTGATCAAATGCTTAATATTTGAATAGCTCAATTTGCTATTAACCAATAAGGTTGACCAAAAAACGAGTTTTTTCGGGAACACTTTAAGTTTACTTTTGGGAATTTTTTTACATTTTCAAGCAATAAAGTTATTTTGATGAAACATGGCACATTGTTTTTACTATATAGATTATACTGATAACCAAATTTGAGGCCTGCTTTCTTAAAAAAACACACATTAGTGCTATTAAAAAATAGTTTTATGAAAATTCACTACCATAACGCACTTGCTGCGTCCAGAGTTTTTTGTAACTCAAGGAATTGTCATAATGATTCGACTTACTATCAAATCCTAACTGTTGCAAATGTGGAGCAAATCTCATGATATTTTTCTTTCAAAGATGATGGATTATCAATAGAATATTCATCTATTGGAGTGATATTCAATAAAGGAAGAGCTTGCTTTATAATGGGCAATTGAGTACCAAGGCTTAATTACGATAAGGTATTTAATTGTTGTGTCACTTCTTCGCTCGATAATGATAATAAACCTTAAATAAAAAATAACCAATAACATTTATACTTGAAATGAATAATGTAAAACTGTAATTAACCTGCACATTATGTACTTGCTGGATCCAGTGGTACACATAGTATTTGTGTCTGTGCCATCCCCAAAATATCAAACTGATGATGTCAGGCAAATATAAAATAACTCTCTATTCTTATTGTAAGCTTAAATAATATTATTTTGTGACAGGTTCTATCTTAGCAGCATTAGCCCATGATCAAACAGCGTCTTTACTACAATATAGTGACTGCTTTAAATTTTATTTATGCCCTCATCCCTCATCTGATTGCTATTTTTGGCAATGTGTGATGTGATGTCTGACTCAATTCAAAATCACTAAAAAAAGAATACACAGTAACAAAAAGTTGTTTTAACAATCGTTAATAGCAAAATAATGTTTTCAAATTTTCAAAAATCGAAAAAAAAGTAGTTGTCCGAACCCCACTATCAACCGGGGTTAACATTTGTAGAATTAATAGAAACTTAACATGAAAAATTTTCAAAAAAATCAACGAGTACAAGCAGTTTAAAAAATGCGATTAAAATTTTGAATTTCAAAAGTCGCATAAAAAACACTTGGCACCATTTTTTTAAATAATTTTCTGTGCAAAGTACATAAAATAACTAAAATTTTGAAAAAAAAATCCAATTTTGAACATTATTAAAGAAGTTATGAGCAAAAAACCGCCAAAACCGCAATTTTTTTGAAAATCCGATAAATTATGAATGGGTTCTCAAAAAAAATCTCAAATTTTGCCAGGAAGGGTTTTTAGACGGGTACTAAAAAATGTCATTATATTGAGGAAATCAAAAATCCAAAGCTGCAAAGCTGTCCAATTTGGCGTGGAATGCCCCATATATATATATATATATATATATATATATATATATATATATATATATATATATATATATATATATATATATATATATATATATATATATATATTGTAATGAGATAGTAAATGGCAAATCATAAAAAAATGAGTGACAACAAAACTAAAACCTAAAGTAGTTCAAAAGTAGTTTCAGAACATTGTAGAGTAAAACTACCAGATAACGATAAAGCAATTTTAACAATTAATTTAAGATTTCAAATTAAATTTCATCAATCATCTGCCAAATTATAAACCTGGCAGGTACTTTTGGTTGTTAATTGCCTAGATGATTTGCTTTTAGTCATCCTAAATAAGCTAGTTTTTCCAACAACAAAGAAGGTTTTAAAAAAAAATCTCTTCTTTTTCATCAACAATAAAAAAGTCGGCTGAAAATTATTATTTTAGACTCAAAGGTGACAAAGTTGTCGAGGTGTGCTTAAGAAAAATGAGATCTTGGTCCAAACATACGTAAGTTGGACACTATTGTTTTTACCAAATATTAGAGTTTTTGAAAACAAAACGTTACAGGTACATCGCGTGGAATAGACACCGGCCGTCGACGTGTAAGACTAACACTCTATCCCTCGACCACGAAAGCTTGCTAATGTATTGTACATTTACGCGCTACTTAAAAATACGACAAGTGAGCAACTAATCACAGAATTAGCAAACTGTTCAAAAATCAATTTTAGCCTGTTTTGTTTACAATATTTAGCTAATTCTTTCGTATCCTCTTTTATTTAATATGAAACTCACCAAATTATGGTTTGGCGAAAACGTCAGTTTTCTTGATAAAGTTAGTTCCGTAAAAATTTCTCTTGTGCATTAATTAAACCTTGATTTTTCCACTATATGCTATAATGCTGCATTTTTAGTCTCAATTTTTTATTGAGGCCATTCGCCAAGCTAAAAATACGGTGTATACTTATACCATCACATCATTTTTGATTTCAGTTCATCTGTCATTGTAACGTCGTAATTGTTGACAGGAGTTTTAGGGATTTTAGTGTCCGAGATTTCTCGATCGCTAATTCGAGTAGTATGTGTTACCCGTGCTATTTGTATCGTTTGGCCCCGTCGTAGGCATGTATTAATCTACGCATGAAAAATAACTGCTCTGTCTTTGTCAGAAATAGGACTTTAACCAGTTAAGTCGTTTCAGTTCATGTTATTCAGATTTTATTCTTAATTTGGAAATAACTCCAAATTTTGTGAGCCAAATGATTTAAAATTCGCAACATAGATTTATTTTCCCGATTTATAGCTACGTGTAAAGTCTCATTTGAGTTACATTCATACTCTCATAAATATAGCGCATTCAAAAATATTTTGGTATATTTTCAAGGGAATATAATGTCTGTTATGTGCCAAGTTAGGTTCAAATAAGTTTAGTTTTTTTATTTATCGCTCGGATATGCACACGCGCACACACACACACACACACACACACAAATATATATATATATATATATATATATATATATATATATATATATATATATATATATATATATATATATATACAAAAATGTTTATGTTGGATATGAATTCTAGGGGCCATAATTAACGCTCATTTTAAAAATTTTCCCGCAAGGCTCACCATCATAGCCTTTCTACTAGTGAATCATCTAAATGAAAATTCACTAAACGATAAATAAAATCAATGTCAAGACCGCAAAATTTTCAAACAACACATTGAAATGATGATGATGTCAAAAAGTTAAGAGTACAACAAATACTTCAAAACGTAACATTATTCAGACGTCAAATCACACATTGGGGCATCAAAATCTTTGTTTATTGTCATAACTTTCTTCTCATAAAAGACATTTCTGCATTTTTTTGTCAGCAATGCTGTAGTAATAGTTGTCGTGTCTCCAGGGGCAGTTTGTTAAATATTTTTATCATATTATCCTTGCAGTTTTTTGAAGTCTTGTTATTCTGGTATGAGGGGCACAATACTTCACTTTTAGCGAAAACCATAGCGATTTTGCTGTTCGTATGCTCTAAAAGACTGTAATTGTCTTTTACAAAATTAGCACATTCTAATATATATATATATATATATATATATATATATATATATATATATATATATATATATATATATATATATATATATATATATATATATATATATATATATATATAATAGCAGCTAGTATATACAAATACAAAATAATTTTTGCAGCTGTCCGATTGTCTTAAACTAAACATTGCTTGTAGATACCTTATTTGCACTCTAAAAACCTCTTTAACACCTACAGAGCTACCTCACAAAACCATACCACAGTGAAACACCCATTCAGCAAGTACCTACATGATATTCTCTAAGCCCAGCCTCCATTGACACAAAGTAAAACACCGATCCAAGCAGGTACATATTTAAATTATTACAAGGAGAGCATTCTTTCCAAACTTAACCGCGATAAAACTTGAAATTAAATAAATACTGCTTATGGGCCGTTACCACAAATTAGAAAAAAATATACCCAGTTTGTGGTAGTATGTTTGAGAAAGTTGAATGTCTGCAACCTCGTGTACCATGTGATGTTAGGTTCGTTAAAGATCCTCACTCTCATTACAGAAGAAATGTGTAGGATAGCGTGGCGCAACTACTTTCATGCGTCTGTTTTTGGCCATAGTCGCTGAAGTAGACCGACATTAAAGAAACAAAAGACAATATAAAAAAAAAAATTAAACGCCAATTTAGAAAAAATTACGTAAACATACTAGACAACGTTGTATATAATATATCTTTTTTGTCAGTGGTTATCAAGTTTATTAACATCTGTTTCTCTTTCCAGATGCTATGACACTAAGGGACGTTGTTTTAACAATTGAGCCGAAAGTCGTCGAGCGACGTCAGCAATCAACATTAATGTGTTCTTACAATCTAGAGGGCGCTCCACTTTACTCGGTGAAGTGGTACAGGGGTAGCTTCGAATTCTACCGGCACACGCCTAAAGAAAATCCACAAACGAAGGTGTTTTTGTTTCCGGGGATCAACGTTGACGTAAGTTTATCACTTATTCAGTCTGTTGTGAATTATTTGTCAGGTGATCCATCAGTTACCAAATTTCATAAAATTTTTTGTCAATAATTCATTAATAACAGCCGTTTTCATTGTATTTATAATATTTATAAATAGAACATCCCCTCTTTCTAGTGAATTTTCGTAGAAAAAATTCACCAATGGGGAGATCCCGACTTTTTAATTTTGAAAAAAATTTTTGCAAATGAGCGCGTATTAGAACCGCTAGAATCCATATCCGGAGTCAGTTTCAAGTTTTATGTATATATATATATATATATATATATATATATATATATATATATATATATATATATATATATATATATATATATATATATATATATATATATATATATATATATATATATATATATAGGCTGGTCTAACAGTGCGTTCAAAATCACTATCTCCTTTATTATTCAATTATAAAAAAAAATTGGAACAAAAGTTGCCGGTACTAACGTTAGCTACAAACTAAAATAATTTTTGCATATGCAGGGTATTGCATTTTAAAATAGTACACCCTGTATATTGTTTTATTTTTAAATTGCTCTTGTTTTGTTGCTTCCTGCAGTGTACAATTGTTGGGGTCTATATAAAGTCTTTGAAAACTTATGGCCACTTTTCTACAATATCAGAGGCACATTTTGCGGCCTGTATCTTCATTAATATGCCAGCATGCAACACTCTATCATGCCAAAAATCAACTTAAATCAATACAGAAAGAATTCCTTGAAAACAGTATACAGGGTGAGTAAAAACACTGGAGGTTAGTTTTCTCGAGAAATTCAAATGGAACATCCTGTATATTATTATCAATTTCGATACATCAACAAATGTTCTTTCAGTTTCATGAAGATTTCCTATACCTAAAACCAGTATTTACTGAGATATTTGGTGGCTCTTAAGAAAAAAGGTGCATTTATACACAGGAACAAACTACTGAGAGCCTCGGTGGTTCAGTGTTAAGAAAGTGTGCCTCTGAACCGAAGAGTACTGGGTTTGATCTCAGGGTACTCCTTTCACTTCGTCAATACATACTGTACAATTAACATCAACCGAGGTTCTGGCATTGTATTTGAGAAAGTTGAATGTCTGCACGTTCCGCCCTTCGGAGGGGGCGTAAAGCCGTCGGTCCCGTGTCCGTGCGATGTTGAGCACGTTAATGATCCCTATCCTTCTTATAGAAAGACGGGGGTTGGGCTAAATTTCCAGGATAGTGAAGTGAAACTGCTCCCTGGCGTCGGTGATTGGCCATAGTCGCGGAAATAGGCCGACGTTAAAGAAATTAAAAGCACACACACAACAAATTACTCTACTATACCGTAACTATGCAGAATAAATATATTGACTTACTTCTCAAACTTAACTTAAACAATAGAGTAGTTATTTTATTGTATTTTAATTATAACAAGAATCTAGAATGAATTTATCTCGACAAGAAATGATTGATATGATACATGTTTTAAGATGAAGTGACAAAAACGTTTTATTCGCGACAAGAATTTATCATAAGAAATATTCCAACAGAAGGCAACCACACAGAGGCGCTTTTGAAAGACTGATGCCACGTTTTGACGAAACGGGGAACACAGGATACAAGATTGAGAGAACCAAGCCTGTTTTAAACACAGAGGAAGAGTTGACAGTAAATTTGAAAGTGATAGAAGACCCTCATATCATCTCAAGAAAAATAGCAAGGAAAATTGATATCAGTAAGACCTTTGTTTTACGAATTTATAACAAATTTCTACCATACCGCATTCAACTGCCCCAAGAACTGTACATGGGCGACTATCATTTTGTCACTGGGCAAAATAAAAAATCCAAAGAGATACAAGATTCCTCAACTTCGTGTTGTTCAATAAAGCAATATTTCATAAGAACGGACATGTCAACAGACATAATTTTCACTCCTATTCTACTGAGAACCCTCACTTTACTCAAACGACTAGTCAAAATAGGTAGCATCTTAACGTCTGGGGTGGAGTTATTAGAAATTTTGTCATTGGTCCGCATTTCTTTGAAGAACGGCTCACTGCACAGCGATATCTTCAGTTTCTAAGAGAAGAGCTTGCACCATTATTAGACCAACTGCATGTTAACATATGTGACCATATGCGGGTTATACATGACGGTGCCCCAGTTCATCATACAGCTAACACGCATCCCTTTATTAACCAACATTTTCCAGAACGTTGAATTGGGAGAGGAGAGCCGAATGCATGGCCGCCTAGGTTACCTGATCTAACAAAAACGCACTTCTTATGGGGTTATGTAAAGAAAAAGTGTATCAGACACAACCATTGGCAAAGGAGATATGAAGGCAAGAATTCGTGGTGTATTTGATAATATTAATGAAGTGTATTACGAGACGCTAATTATTCTTTTGAAACTGACTAAAACTTATGTGCTGAGCAAAATGGTGGTCATTTCGAACACTCAAAAAAACTAGCTTTCGCTCTTTTTGTAGCGTTATTATATCATTGTTATCATAATTTTCCGTGATTTGATACATTCTGTTTAAAGCTTTAAGTTTTATTTCCATATCATTAAATCCAATAGTCTTTATACTTGTTAAATTTTTCCATTAAATTTTTTTTTCTAGTTATTATTTTCATTTGAGGAATATTTTTTCTCCATGCTTTTGTATATTGGTAACAGTACATTCTTTAAGGAATATGTCACAGTTGAAACTACCGACATTTGAAAGTTTTTTGAAATAATAACACAAGGTCGGAGTAATTACTAGGTTTTGAGAAGTAGTGACCGTAAATCTTAATATAATTCTTCCTATGCCCCAACAGACGACTAATAATCAAACCGAGAGAAGTCTAGACAGGAAACTGTATACAGGTGTTTCAAAAATAATACACTAACTCATTCCTGTGTGTAAATGTACCCTTTTTCTTAAAAAAACACCGAAAATCTCAGTAAATACTGGTTTTAGGTATAGGGAATACGTCATGAAACTGAAATAACACTTGTTGATGTATCGAAATTGATAATAATATGCAGGGTATAAGACGGTATAAAATCCTTGGCTATAACTTTTCGTATATTTACTACGATTTTCAATTTAAAATAGCCTTTCGCACTTTAATGATTTTTCATGGCTTAATTTATGCTTGCTTGACATGGTTTACGACTTGGTTCGTTGAATTGTTCACTTGTTGCCTGTTTGATTTTTATGGGACTGACTCTATATAGCCGCATGCGATGTAATTGGAAGCATCACCGTAAAGCGTGGTTGGATGGCGACAGCTAGTGTCAGGTATCGAAAATATTACGGAAGGAGGAATAGTGGTGGATAGATGTCGGAAGACTAGGTGAAACAGAGAGAGCGAGATGTCACCGGCGCAGACACACTGAAGTGCCGAAAGAGTATCGCGGACGACGGAGAAACTAGCGGGGAAAAGAGGAGAATGTGCAGTTGAAGAGCGGTGACGAGAAATATGTCGTTGTACTGGAGAGTTAGCGTAAATTAAGTGCTGGAAACTAGATAGACAGATAAGTCGTATCTATCCTGGGAGATTGGGGATTTATCCACACTTGATTTATAATTGTGTGTGTCCGGGAGACGGAATTAAGACACAGCAATACCCACAAAACTGGGAGTAATAGCTTCTGCAACCGCGAAACCGGAAGCAGAGATCGCACACTGGTCCACGTGTGAATCAATTACATACCTGGAAGTTATTGAGGTGCCCTCAGATAGGAGGTAATTATGTGCTTGCTTTAGCACCAGTAACACTCGTGTTTTTTTGTGTTTTTAGGGTTCCAATATAGGGTGGAAGTTATTCCAGTGTAGGGAGGAAAATATTCTAGTGTAGGCAGAAAAATATTCTAGTGTAGGGCTGTAAATTAAATATCCCTGTGCAGGGAGGAAATTCCATAATTAATAGTTATCGCAGTGCCTAGTATTGAGAGGCAATTATCCTAGTTTAGGTTGGAAATTCAATAAGTGGTAATTATCCCGGTGTAGGGAGAAAGCTATTGCAGCGTGGACTGTAAATGCAATATCCCAGTGTTGTTTGGAAGTTATTATATTATGGAAAATTATTATATTGGTATTATTTTATGGGTATATGGTTGTCCTTGTACTGGCTTGTTAACATCAGGTGATTCAGTATATGGTTATAGTCACTTTCAAGCCTATGGAGTTATATGGTGGCAGTTAAATTTCGTAGTTGCAGTTCAATTTCGTGTCAGTATATTTCGTGGTTGCAATTAGCCATAGTAGCAGGTTTCCAGACCGTATAGGTGTCCCAAAAGGGCTGACGCGTTTATGGACAGTAAATGGTATTCACTATTTGAGGAGAACGTTGAGGAAAATCAAACAGGGAGTCACATTTGTTCAGATAAGTTCTAGCAGATAAGAGTGTGATAAAGACCTTTTGATAAATTAAATGCGTAACATCTTTAATTAATTTAGAAATTTTATTTACCATTCTTATTTGTGCAAATTGATATTTTTTTATTGCAAAGAAACAGATAAAGCTCTCCAGTAGGTTGATGAATGCTTCACACTCATATAATTACTTTGCATTTGAGGGAGCTGTGATACGTTGTTAGATTGCTTGCTATAAAACTAAACATTACGTTATTTTATTGACTTATAATAACATTTTGACATTATTTTAAGTTATTGGCACTTACTCTGAGTAGATGAAAGTGAAACATTCAGCAACCTACTGGATACGGATCAAATGTATTCTTGGTTGGAGTTGGATCACTATGAACCTGCAACACCCTTCTCTTAACCTTTATAGCTCTTTTATAACGATGACCAACCCTGCATACTTAAACGCAACCTTGAAATTTCAAAAAAGTCATTGGTGTAAGTAAATTTACCGGGAAGTTAGGTGGCCGCCAGCTTTTAAACAGTGGAGACGGGCGGGGTTCTTAAATTAAATAAGATGTTACACAGGGCGCCAATTGATTGTTACACCTACCCCCGGATATTCCGATCAGTTGTTAATTAAGAATAGTTACCTTAACTCACCAGTGATACAACTTCAACCAAGAATCACTCTATACCTAGTACACACTGCAAGCGAAACACACACACACACAGAGGCACCCTTGTGCGTCAATGGTCACACACTTATAAGCCACCTATATCAATGATCAAACTCGTTAATTAAACGACTGGGCAAGTTTCAGGAGTGAGACTAACTTCAAATAAATCCAACAGACCGTTTGCCACAGGATAAAATATAAATTTTTTGTTAAAAGAAAATTTAAACACCAACAAGTTAACAAGTTAAAATCTACATGCAATAATCATTGTCCTGACCTGAAAAGCATAAAATATCTATACATCAGCTCAATAAATCTAGCTCTCTAAATTTTCTATTAGCTATTATCAATTTTCTAGTGGCTCAGTAGCCAATGATCTCACTAACTGTATCAACAATTAAAGATTACCAGACGTGCGCACGCTTAGCTCACATATTTAACATTCATCTACTCAGGGTAAGTAGCCGAGAACTTAAAATAATATCAAAAAAGTCTGGACGCAGAAAGTGCGTTATGATAGTGAATTTTCGTAAAAATATGTTAAAAAGCAAATATGTGTTTGTTTTTTAAGAAAGCAGACGTCCAATTTGGTTACCAGTATAACATATATGGTAGAAACAATGTACCATATTTCAACAAAACAACTTTACTGTTTGAAAATGTACAAAAAATTTTTCCAAAATAAACTTAACATGTAATAAAAATAGTTTCCTGACCAACGAACCTTATAGGTAAATAGCAAATTGAGGTATTCAAATTTGAGGCATTCAATAAAAACTCGTTACCATGACGCACTTGCTGAGTCACAATTTATTTTCCTACAAACATGCATTATAATTTCGTGGTCGAAATTCCATACATTTAAGGTCAGCTCAGAACGGTTACTGACCAAGGGAATCCGTCTGTCTAACATTTGATCAAAATCGACCCATTATTTTTTGAGTTATCGGTGTGATATATATATATATATATATATATATATATATATATATATATATATATATATATATATATATATATATATATATATATAAATTGAAACTGACACCGGATATGTGTTCTCGGGGGCTTAATTAGTGCTCATTTGAAGGAATTTTTTCAAAATTCAAAAGTCGCGATCTCCTCATTAGTGAATTTTAAAAAAATAAAATTCACTAAAAGATATTTTGAGTCAATAAAATAACGTAATGTTAAGTTTTATAGCAATAAATTTAAGAGGGTATCACAACTCCCTCAAATACAAAGTAATTATATGAATGTGAAGCATTCGTCAACCTACTGGAGAGCTTTATCTGTTTCTTTGCAATAAAAATTATCAATTTTCACCTATAAAAATATTGATTGAAAGTGACTATAATCATATACTGAACCTCCTGATGCTAACAAGCTAGTAGAAGGACACCCATATAACTGTTACAGGTTTAATTTGCACTCTTATTGGGAGAACCTCGGTGGTTCAGGGGTAAAAACGTGTGCCTCTGAACCAAAGGGTACTGGGTTCGATCCCGGGGTACCCCTTTCACTTGTTCAGTACAAACTGTAAAATTAACATCAACCGAGGTTCTGGCATTGAATTTGAGCAAGTTGAATGTCTGCACGTTCCGCCCTTCGGAGGGGGCGTAAAGCTGTCGGTCCCGTGTTCATGCGATGTTGGCCACGTTAAAGATCTCTACCCTCCTTACAGAAAGACGGGGGTTCGGCAAAATTTCTAGGATAGTGAGGTGAAACTGCTCCCTGGCGTCGGTGACTGGCCATAGTCTTGGAAATAGGCCGACGTTAAAGAAACAAAACACACACACACACTTATTGGATTATTTATGAGATATTTGTTCATACAGTTAATTTTTATCCTCCTAAATTTCTTTTCATCAATTGGAACTGCATTTTTGCATAGTGCGCTTTAAACTTTCTGCATGTTTTAGAAATAATTATGTTACAGTAGCCATTTGTTTTCCACTCAGGGCTCGTCCGAGGCCTTGCTGCCCCAATAGCACTGCAACCTTGGTTGATTGTGCATACGCTTAGTCTTACTCCACCCATTCCAAAATGACGGTGCCTTGAACTAGTCTGCACAGCGATTGGTAGGGTAAAATTTTATATTGCTCTGTCTCCAGTCTAGACTGACCGTAGGTCAGTTGTTTTTTGCGGTCCAGAGCTATACACTCGCACAAGATGTACTAGGCTGATTCCTCCCCCTCGCCGCACAGTGTACATGCATGTAAAATAGATTTAATTTTTTTTAATAAGAATTCGACATTTTTAGATAATAGACTACACACAAACGCAGAGAAAATGAACGTGCAAACTGACGAATGTTATTTTGACAACGAATCTTGACTGTCTTAAGCCATGGCCGTCTAGCAATAAAACGCTTTTTAGTAAATTTTTATTTAAAAAAATTCACTAATAGAGAGGTATCGATGGTGAGACTTTGCAAAAATTTTTTCAAATGAGCGCGAATTAGGACCCCTAGAACCCATATCCAGGGTCAGTTTCAATTTATATATATATATATATATATATATATATATATATATATATATATATATATATATATATATATATATATATATATGTGTGTGTGTGTGTGTGTGTGTATGTATGTATCCGTCTGATAACTCAAAAAATAATTAACCGATTTCAATGAAACTCGGCAGTTGCCTTTCTTTTATTAATGGCTTGGATGAGTTCGTAGGCCAGAAAAATCGGACGAGGTTTTCCGGGAAAATTTTGAGTTTTCTTTAAAAAAAAATAACAAATCTGTTTTAATGAAATTTACTATATATATATATATATATTGCCTTGGGAGAGGCCTTACTAAGTACCAAAATTAAACTTTTTAAGTTTATAGAAAATTGAGTTATTTAAATTTTAAATTTTCTTTCGAATTTTTTTTTTCCAAAAATTACAAACTTATTTTATTGAAATTTGGTGGATCTCTTGCACTAGGGATTACTTACTACATACCAAAATTAAACTTTCTAAGTTTATATAAAACTGAGTTATTCAAATTTGAAGCATTTAATAAAAAATCACTACCATAACGCACTTGCTGCGCCCAGAGTTTTTTGCTAATAAGGCCAAAACCGCTAAAATTAGGTATAACATCACATTATACTTTTAGATAGAGAATTAACTGATTCCTTGGGTTTCACTATAAAAAACAGATTGTTTCATTTAAAATTTCTGCATAACTTGCATTTTAATGTTCTACAAAAGTCTATTAAATTGTCGAGACCTGTAAGCCTCAACTTCATTCGCATAGCATTTGATGATATAGCAACATAATAAGGAACAATCACTGAAAAAGCAGGCCTCCAGCTATGCTGGTTGTAAAGAAAACATTTTTTTATTAAGAGATGCTAGTAAATTTCTTGAATTTTTTTTTCCTAAACGGCTCAAGATATGTGAAAGATAAGGACAGCTTGTACAAAAAGGTTCCATAATGTTTTGTATAGTCTAAAAATATTATAATATATACGGTGTTCTATTAGAAAAATCAGAGTTGGTATTTGGTAAGAGAAGATCTGGCAACACCGCATTGTTAAAAATATGTTTAGAATGAAGATCACGTCTTTATATGAACACAACCTTAATTACAAATTCGTCCCTTTTTCGTTTTTTTAGATACATCTAATAGGCCATCGAGTTTGGCGCACCCGGTATATCATGAACAGGGCATTAGAGTGTGCACTACTTGCCTCTCGTAAAAAAATCTTTTTTATAAACAGATATGTTCTATTTCATATTTAATCTCACATTTGTAACGTATATGTATAAATGAATTAAGTTTTACTTTAATAACTTTGTTTTCCTTGTGACTGATTAACTGATTCTATATACCGGGCCTCAGAAGCCAGGATTATGTAAGAGCCGTTATCATATTGGTTAAGTATCATAGGGTTAAAACAAAATTATTAAATTCTATGCAGTTGAGATTACAGGATCGAGAAAGAGTTGCCCAAAGACTACAACTCTAAGTTTTATAAAACCTAAGCAACATTGATTACACAGAATCTTACAAGACTGAGGTTGGACACTGTGGCTAGAAACGAAACGAAAAGCAGAATTACCCCAAAAACCACAAAAAAATAATAACAGAGAGTTACGTGCTAGATACGTATTTCAACAACGCAGTTGTCTTCATCAGTAGCTGTCGCTAAACTAACTGTATGGGCAAAATTATCATATTTATATACCTAAAAGTATACAATAAAAATGATGCAATACCGATGATGCAATACCGATGATGCAATACTGGATGATGATGCAATACCGTATGATGAAATACAAGATTATGCAACACCAGATGATGCAAGCCCCGAGGCATCAGTGTCAGATGATGCAACCCCGGGTGACAACAATTGTTGTGTCAGCCCAACCGGTTGTGTCGATGTTGAAAGCAACCATGGATTAATCCGTGCTATTTCAAAAAGTGCTGAATTGACCCGGACCCTTGTCTCACTTCATCAAATTCTATGGTTTTACCTTGCGGATTTCCAAACTTTCCAAAGCAGCTAACTTCCGATAATCCGTGGTTACCTTCAACAACTTAAGATCACTATCGCCTACCTTATGCCCCGAACCAATCATTTTGACTTTCGACAAAAATCGGACATTTATCAAATATCTTGTAATAATTGCGAGAAAATCTATATTAGGCAAAGAGAGAGAAATCAATAAGAACAAGATGTAAAGAGCACATAGCTCGTTGCAGATTCAAGAGAACAGAAAAATATAGCGCTGCCCAACATATGATTGACTCGGGACATAAGGTAGGCGATGGTAATCTTAAGTTGTTGGAGATAACCTCGGATTATCGAACCTCGGAAGTTAGATTATTTTGGAAAGTTTGAAAATCCGCAAGGCGATTCCACAGAATTTGCGAATTTAGTCATGGGTCCGGTCAATTCTCCACTTTTTGAAATAGCGCGAAATAATCCATGGTTGCTCTCAACATCGACACAACCGGTTGGGCGTATCCGCTAACACAACGATAGTCCTTGAATTACGTCACCCGATGTTACATCATCCGGTATTGAGGCATCCTATATTGTATCGTATATGGTGTTGCATCATCTTGTATTTCATCATTTGGTATGTATCATCCGACATTTCATCAACATCCGGTATTCCATCATCGGTATTACATCATTTTTAGTGTATAGTTTTAGGTATATAGGGTGGAGCTTTGAAAACGAAACAGACCGATTTGCGTCCAGAGAATTATTTTTTTAAAACGCTGAAACACGTCAATTTTTAATATTGAGGGGGACATGTTTTGACATTTTGACATAAAACTAAACTTTGTCACATCAACCCCTTAAGGGTGGTGATAACAACCCTTATATTTTAAATAGGGAACATGGGCAGAGTGTTACAGCATTCCAAGCTATTTATTTTCTGAATTCAGCACACTAATTTTTTTTGGAAGTTTTATCAACTCGTTTAAAAATTATTCGCAGTTGGAATTGCAAGAACGTATTTCATTCATTGTGCTAAGAAATGCACTGATTAGTAAATTTTTCGTTAAACAAAAACTAAAAACCAAAACGAAACGTCCAAAAATGTTTATTCAGTTAAGTAAGTGTTTAAATTGTTGACCACCAGCTTCCATACAAAAGTACAAATTTTGTTCAAAACGAGCAATGACATTTTGGAGCATTTCTGGAATTATTAGACGGCAATCTTCAACAATGCGTCGTCGTAATTCTTCTAGAGACTCCGGTTCTGTTACATAAATTCTATTCTTTAAATGGCCACATAGAAAGAAGTCTAATGGTGTTAAATCCGGTTATCTAGGGGGCCACTTAATAGCAGCTCTACTTCCAATCCATTGTCCTGGAAACTCTCTGTTCAAAAACCCCCTAACACGTTGCAAAAAATGCGGAGGAGCTCCATCTTGCAGAAACACTAATTGATTTTCTTGATAGCGATCATCATTTCCAACAATGTCAATTAGTAGAGGGTAAACGATATCTTCTAGTAACCCTAAATACGTTTAGCCAATCAAATTGCCATCAAGAAAAATTGGTCCGATTAAAAGGTCTCCAAAAATGCCAGTCCAGATATTCAATTTCTGTGGAGTTTGTGGGCTTCGTGAAATTTTCTTGGATTATATTCTGCACAACAACGACAATTATGACGATTGACTGTAGAGTTTAATAAAAACGTACACTCGTCTGAAAAACAAATATTGAACAGAAAGCTCCCGTTATCAGCTATTCGTGCAGTCATAACTTCACAAAACTCCAGCCGCCGATCAAAATCAACTTCATTCAGTTGTACAACATAAATATAATACGGGTGAAGTTTATGATGCTTCAATATTCGCTGAATAGTTCTTCTTTTGATATTTGAAACAGTGGCCAATTTTCTCGTGCTCAAAGTTGGGTCTACAGCAATTTGTCCTGAAACTTCAATCTCAGTAGTCTTATTTATAACCGGAAATTCACGTTCAGGATCCAGATTTTTATTGGCTACTAAACCACTTTGTCGAAACTTTAAACTAACTCCAAAATGTATTTTCTGTTAACATGTCTGTTCGGATGTCGTTGACTAAACAAATTTGCTCTACGGTTGGCGCAGTCATTGGTTTTGAAAAAAAAGAGTAATTATTTCAACTCTTTCTTCTACAGAATGCACTATTGTCAAATTAGTTTTCGGTAGTACCATCAAACCGACCGACTGAAATAATAAACCGCATTTCTCTCATTCCAATAATAAATGTTCTGATAGTCAATTTTTTTTTACAAACCAACAAAACATTGACTATCAGCACATTTCTTATCGAAATGAGTGAAATGCGTTTTTGCATCTACAACTGTGAATAATTTTTAAACGAGTTGATAAAACTTCCAAAAAAATTAGTGTGCTGAATTTAGAAAAGAAAGATATTTGAAATGATGTAACACTCAACCCATGTTCCCTTTTTAAAATATAAGGGTTGTTATCACCACCCTTAAGCGGTTGATGTGACAAAGTTGAGTTTTATGTCGAAACATGTGCCCCCTCAATATTAAAATTGACGTGTTTCAGCGTTTCTTAAAAAAAATTTCTCTGGACGCAAATCGGTCTGTTTCGTTTTCAATGCGCCACTCTATATAAATATAATAATTTTGCCCATACAGTTACTTTAGCGACAGCTACTGATGAAGGCAACTTTTTTGTCGAAATACGTATTTAGCACATAGCTCTCTGTTATTATTTTTTTGTGGTGTTTGGGGTGACTCTGCTTTTTGTTTTGATACAAATAATCTTGTTTTGCTGTTTTTCAGACACAGTTGTATTCTATCAGATCTAATAAAAGAGTAATTTTGTTTGTTACAGAACAGCAGATCCAACAGCACGCAAGTTGTACTCACCGATATAGACTTCAGTATAGCAGGAAACTTTAGCTGTGAAGTAACTATAGACGACACTTTCCGAACGTCAACTGACACACAAATCATGTTAGTCGTACGTAAGTGAAAAGTTTTTGATTTATGTATTTATATATTTTCCGTTCGACCTTACTCCATGTATGATATTCAAAAGTGTCAACTAATTTTTCTTTCCACGTAAGAAGTTTGCTATTTGAACGTTACAGTCTGACTTTATGTACAAGCCTTATCTTTCCAAGTTTCACAACTGTATATAACACAGCAGTGCAGGTTTCGTTACCCCTGATTACCGTTTTGTCTACCGACTAAACGAATAGTTAGAAAATTTGGACGCAGTAAGTACGTTATGGTAGTGAATTTTAATAAAAATATTTTGAATAGCAAATATGTGTTTTTTAAAGAAAGCAGGCATCACATTTGGTTAGCAGTATAACCCATATAGTAGAAATTTGAGCATTTAATGAAAATTCGCTATCATAACGCACTTGCTGCGTCCAGAATGTCTTTTCTTAAAAAGATGCATTATATTTCAATGGAAAATGCAACAATACAATAATATAAGGCGTGTTCCATTAAAAAAAAATGTATCACCCACGACTTATGGGTCACCTGTTAATGCAAAAATATTTTTTTAAGATGTAGCTCAAGTCACCCTATAATTAACGTATACAAGTTTTTCTCGTATCTTGTATGATAACGGATATATATATATATATATATATATATATATATATATATATATATAAATATATATAAATATTTTGTTTCAGTTTCCAGCCACAATGTCTAACCTCAGTATTTTGCTCAAATATGCATATTTTGGAAAATCATCTAATAGTTTACTCCAGTTGGGAGACCCTATATATATATATATATATATATATATATATATATATATATATATATATATATATATATATATATATATATATATATATATATATATATATAGGGTCTCCCAACTGGAGTAAACTATTAGATGATTTTCCAAAATATGCATATTTGAGCAAAATACTGAGGTTAGACATTGTGGCTGGAAACTGAAACAAAATATTTGGGCGGTGAAAATTTATGTGTGGGGGGTTTTCAAAGATGCTCTGTTTGATGCAAATAATTTCAAAATGGCGGATTTTCGGTTATGCGGGAAACAGATCTATTTTAAATGAAACACCCTTTATATTGTTATATTTTTGAAATGCCTATTTAATTTTAGGTCGACCTTCAAGGGAAACCGGTTCTTATCTTTTACTGTTTTCGAGATATTTTTTGTGAGAATTCTCTTCACAAGAAAGCTGGCTTAATGAAAGTGATTTCGCTTCATGTCAATATGTTTAGAAAATATTTTTTTGCCCCATGCATTACAGCATAGCTCCAATGTGATGTTGAAGCAACAATATTTCATATACAAGTGGTGTGTAAAATGTATCTGGATTCCGCAGGATTTAGAACCAAATACTTGTTTGTTCTAAATAGAACACCCTGTATTTTATGTTTTTGTTGGATGCACTGGAAGATCCTCTTTCAAATTGTATCAGCATTTTCTATACCCAGAGTTGATTTTTCCAGAGTTATTGTCAGTTTTTGGAAAAAGCACAGAATTCAGGATAAATGAGTAATTTAATCAATTATTAGAGTACCATGTAGAGTTTGACGTTCCAATAATTTTGTTGTATTGTATTTTTTAGTGTGAGTTTTTGTATGTTTGTGATAATAATAATAATCACGGTGCGCCAGTATAATGAAAAATCTTAACTATTCATACGAAGAGCTACTAAATTTATTCCACTTTCATGAACAGTGTAGTATGACTTCCAGCAAAACACATCGATCGTTTAATGAACGGTAGTATCCTGAATAGCCTCCACTTACTGTACTGAGACTCAGAAGATGCGAATCTAATTTCTTAAGTACTAGTAGCTGAAAATGAAGAAAGCGATCAACAGAATTACTGGTAACAGGAAACGAAGACAATGTAAATTCTGTTTTATCTTATTTTAAAGCTTATCCACGTGCACTAATAACTACAGCTGAACACGATTTAAATATAGCACATTCGTCGATACACAGAATATTATGCAAGCATAATATGCATAATTATAAATTAACATTTGTAAATTTTCTACAACCCGTGACCCTGGACGAAGAGCAAAATTTTGTCAAATGCTCCTTTACCGCCGCCAACATAATCCTTCTTTCATAAGAAATCTAATTTGGACGAATGAAACAAAGTTTTCCCATGAATTTTCAACTGACACGATTCTCATTACTGCGCACAGCACAATCATCATGTGACTAGGAACCCTGTTTTTAGATAAAATTAAATTTCAATGTGTTTGCTCTTTTAACGGACAACAAAATTTCGTACTGTATTTATGATAATAATCTTAATCCCAACCCGTACTTACGGATTTTACGAACCACAGTCAGTGATTTTTAGGGACTTTATCCCTTGATCGTTATAACAATTATTGGTACGGACTAGACGGTGCGCCAGCGCATTCCTCAGCATAGGTGAGGGGATACTTGAATAAAGTTTTCGAGGAAATGTGGATAGGACGCAGAGCTACATATGTTTGGCCTCCACGATCACCGGATCTCACCCCGCTCGATTTCTACTTATACAGCTATATTTGAACGGCCTATAAATTTACCTTGGCAGTTGATTACACTGAAACAAGTATATGGCTTTTGTTATATACGGAAACCGCTAAAAATTGCAAAATATGCAAATAATGCAAAATATATGGACATTTGCAATTTAGGCAAAATACGCTAAAATATGAAACTTATGCAAAAACTATGCGAATTGCATATAATCCGAGCCCTGGTTATCACAAACCCCTACTTCACATTTGAAAATTTGTTGGCTACAACTGTCACTTGAAGGAGGTTGAATGTAGGGAAGAAGTTTTCACGTTGCAGGATGTCAATTTTCAATTAAAAATTCACGTGTTTTGTGATTTTCTATAAATATGAACAATAAATGAGATACTGAATTAAAGCCATTTGGTTGTTTAACACTGCATACTAGGGGGTGGCTGCTTGGCAGACAGGTTGTTATGCAAATCACTTAATTTCCTAGAAGCAGATAATCTTAGATTTAGGCAGCCTCTTTGCTCTGCAAATTAGTATGTTATACTTTTGTTACTTTATTTCCCTGCTTCACAATTACGTAATGGATTACAATGTAGTGTTTTTCGCTTACAGCACTAACTTTAAGATCCTATAGACAACGCCTCTAGATAAAATGCTTAGATGCACGTTTATATAAAGGCACTAACGAGCTCAGTTTTCTCCTCAGAGCACTGCATAGGAGGCACAATGAATCTCAATTAAACTTGTATTTAGGGTACAAATCTCTGTATGCTGCTTTACTACCGAGCTTCTATTAGAACGTAAATTTTGCAGTGGGCTATATTGTATTCGTAATTAAATTTTCACTAATTAATACAACCAACCATGTTTGCTGTAATGTTTCTCCTTGGTAAGATATCCTCGCACGATATACATAATTAAGATTCTTTAAGGACGTTCCTTATTGCTAAAGATAAGGATAGGGAGGTAATATCATATCACATGTACAAATAAATGACGTATCTTTGTAACGTATTACACGTTATACAACCTTTACCAACACTATAATGTTCATTAATACATCATTATAGTATTTACTTAGTCAAGGAACTCTGTCCACAGAATCTGACGTCATCACGTTCATCCATAGACTTATGTTTATTCCGTGTCAGAACTATCTGCCTAAGGACAGTTGAAAATCCTGACAGCCGATACTTCATTTTCGTTGAGAGACAACAGGCCCTTTATAAGACTCTGCACAAACTCAAAAGCTATCTTTTTAGTAAAACCGTTTAAAAATGTCGAAAGCAACCATCGGCTGAAAAAAGAGCATCATTACCATATGAAGTAAGTCAGAGTCATGATGATTTGATGATTTGGCTTATTTAATGCTTCTTCTGTTTTCTGGTGGTTCGCAGCGTTATTCACATACATTATCATTAATAATTAAGAATTATATTTTTCTAAAATTAAAATGAAGGTAAACCTTGTATTTAGCGTGAAATTAAATTTAAAGAATTACCTAGTTTTAATAGTATATCTTACTAACAGTGAACAATTCTTATGAAAATTCACTACTATAACGCACTTGCTGCGTCCCGAAATTTTTGTGATACTGGAACCAATAAATATAAGTTAGTATTTGTTTCACTTGCCAGGTTATTAAAAATATTGAAGAACACAAATAACGATAAGCATGTGCTACTTACCTTTCATCAACAATTGTGTCAGAAACTTTCGGACCAAACCAAAAGAACACTTTTTAATAACAACTCTTAACATAATATGTAGAGATATAATAATAAAGAGCTTTATAACAACAAACGTGGCAAGTCGCTCACACTCCATGTAAGGATGCTTTGAAAAATAAAACCATAAACAATAATACCGAATCTTCGAATGTTTTGAGGTTAGATTAATATTTAAAAGTGAATAGATTTCTGGATTATAATGCTACTGGCGCTAAAACGTCGGAAACTAGCACTGAACTTATAGTTTTAAACCATTATATTGAATTGAAATTTCTATTTGGTATATTCTGTAATATTACAAAACATTTCAGTTTTAACAAATGTAAATAACACGCTGAGTGTCTCATGTTTCGGCGTCGGCAGTCGGCGGCTCCCGTTTGGCGATGATAGTTGGCCTACCATGCAGCGGTGTCAGATTGAGTAAATTAGAATTTATGATAAATCGAATGAGAAATTATTGGTAACTCAACATTTATTAATATTAAACCACATTTATTGGATGGATTAATTTTTTGACGAACCTTTATTTGTCATCAATAAGTACCAATATGTGTTATTACCCTATGTTTTACATTTTAAGATTCAAATGAAATTTTATTAAATCTGACGACTCGGCTCCTTTATATTTAATTGTCAGGTGACTGTTTCTATTTGAATAATCTACTCAAAATGACGCATTCACAGTCTAATCATCATTATCAACATTGAACGTGGGAAATGCTGTATGAAATTTGAAGTGATAGCTTAGACCGTTTATTCATTTATAATTTAGATTTTTTAATAACTCCTGTCCCCGTATGCCATTTAATTTGAAATTTGGTTAACAGCTATATCGTAACGTCTCCTATATATGTGCAAATTTTCATTCGAAACCCTTCAATATTTCAAAAAAATATTGCGTTTTCAAAATTTTCTTTACAGTTTTCTCCAAGAAAAATTAGACGCACTATATAATCTCGCTAATTTCTGTAGGAATAACTTTAGCGCTTTTGAAGATATTTATTTAAGCGTTCCGGTACTTTTTACTAACCCGGTATATATGATACAGAGATGCACACATTGACAGCCATTCAAAATACTTGAGCTATAAAAAATTGCTAGGAACAGGAAGTATTTTTCATCTTTAGATTCATCAAAATGTCTGGACGCCGCAGTGCGTTATAGTAGTGAATTTTCATATAATTGTTTTTAATAGCAAATGTGTCTTTTTTTAAAGAAGGCATGCATCAAAATTGATTACCGGTATAACCTATATAGTAAAAATAATGTACCATATTTCATCAAAAAAACTTTATTGTTTGAAAAAGTGCAAAATTTTTCGAAAATAAACTTAAGATGTTCCCCAAAAAAACTGGTCCGATTTTTCTGGCCAACGAACCTGTTCAAGCTATTTACCCACCTTGCAAGATATAATTATTCACAAAAAGCTTTTCTACGGAACTCCTCAAAAAATTTCATGAAAATTTGGAAACAATTTTTCCACCAAAACCAGAAAATATTTTTCTTAAATAACTTATTAAATATTTATTACCAAAATGTCACAAAAATCTTACAAACAATGATTTCTACAGAAACACAAAAATATTTTCTGCGAAAATTGCTAACTATTTTTTTTTACAAAAGATTTGCCTAAAGAATACATAAAATTCAAATTATATACCAAATCTGTAACGAGTTTAAAAAATAGGAAAATGCAAAAAAATGTTTCCAAAACCTAGAGTCTATATGCATGGAGTGTTCTTCAATTTGAAAAAATTGAGTTACGATAGTTAGAATTTTTCCAAATTCAGTCACTATTTGAAAACGCTCTGTAGACGGTATCTCGATTTTTTCGACTAATCATATTAAACGAAAACCTCTCTGAACGCATCACTTTCATGAGACTCTCTTATCTATTGGTAAAGATAATTAAAATCCTCCCTAAATGCGTCATTTTCATGGGACTCCGATTTCCATTGGTAAAAACGCCGTCACAATTTTTGATATGTTCCAAAATGTAAAAAGTTGAAAAACAATTGAAATAACTCGAAAAAGATGGGCGATATAAATGTTTTCTCTTTACAAGCATGCATTAAATTTGGGTGGAAAATGCAATAATGCTACAATAAATGGGGTGTTCCATTAAAAAAAACCTGGACGCAGCAAGTGCGTTATGGTAGTGAATTTTCATAGAAATGATCTGGCACAAAATATTTTATTATAACTTTTTTTTCTTGTAACATAGAAATCTAAATTTTGGTGTATAGTTTACTTTTTATATCGTAAACCTACCTACCAAATTTGGTTATAGATTTTTTATTTTTTAAGATAAAATTTTTTTTCAAATGAAAACACAAAATTTTTCCAGAAAACCTCGTCCGATTTTTCTGATTAACGAACTTATCAAAGCTATTTACAAAAGGACGGTACATGCCAAATTATATCAAAATCTGCCCATTATTCTTTGAGATAAAAATTTTTTTCGAATGAAAACTCAAAATTTTCCCGGAAAACTTTGTCCGATTTTCCTGACTAACAAACTTGTCAAAGCCATTTACAAAAGGAAGGTACATGCCAAATTTTATTAAAATCGGCTTATTACTTTTTCAGATAAGAATTTTTTTCGAATGAAAACTCAAATTTTTCCCGGAAAACCTCATCCGATTTCCCTGACTAACGAACTTATCCAAGCCATTTACAAAAGAAAGGTACATGCCAAATTTTATCAAAATCGGCCCATTATTTTTTGAGTTATCGGTGTGATACATATATATATATATATATATATATATATATATATATATATATATATATATATATATATATAAATATATATATATATATATATATATATATATATATATATATATATATATATATATTTATATATATATATATATATATATATATATATATATATATATATAGTAATGTAACTACTCTTAAGGGCTTATAAAAAAATAGAACTTTATTTCCCTTAAATACAAGTAATTAGATTGAGTACGTTATAAAACTATTACTATGAACTATAGAACGTTACAGCAAGAGCTTCAAACACGAACTGATGTGTCGCTCTACTTGCTGCAGCGTTTACAATTATGCTTACATGCAAATTATAACAAACCCGTGAGAAATGCAACTACAGGATAACTGTGCACTGGATATGTCACAGGGTCACTGTCTCTAGATAACTGATTCAGCTGGTGATGTAACTCCTCCATCCTTAGAATAAAGAACGTCCTCGTTCTCTGGAATAGTGTTGATCTTTTTGGATGTGCACACATTTGAGGATTTCCTTGATTTCCTTCTGAAGATGATGCCTGCTGCTACTATAAGGATTATGACGAGAATTGTGGTCACCCCGAAATGAGATGTATGGACCATCGGATGAAAGACGTGGTGTTGATTGATCTTTTCCAATTGGTTTCTTAATTTCTCCGTCTTTTTCAGGTGCATTGGGTGGAACTCTATTTCGTGTTGGGGTTCTATTTTTAGTTCTGCCACTGTGTATTGATTCCATGTAATGTTTGTGGTGATGTCTTCATAATTTTCATTATTGATTACAATTTTGCAGTTAGTTTTGGCACCTATGAGTGAATTTTGACTGGATATCTGTCTATCTAAATTTGACTGACATTCTTCTGAGATTGTGGTTTTCTGGTTCGTGATTAACAGTATGTTCCCATTATTAATCCGAGTCGACATAGTGTAGCAGTTATTGACTACGGCGAAGAGACATGTTGAAGTGTCTTCCAAATTACATTTTTCTTTGTGAGGTTGGTCAGAGCAAATAACGGCTTCTTCGATTGCTGGGCAATGTTCTGCTGTCCATAAGTTTCTTTGTTGGGTTTCTAAGTAATATGAACTGGGTGGAATGTGGACCTTATTATTTTGTGGGACAGGTATAATTCGAAAGTAAGATCCGGGTATCGGGTGTAAGATTGGGATTTGGAGAAAACACACAATAGTATCTCTGACAGACAAAACATTAAATTTTGTAAATTCTATGATTTTAAAGATATGATTAGAATCAAAATTAATTAGTTCGTTATTATTATAGATTAATTTTAAATGTTGCTTAATGTGCATTAAGTCTTCTGAAGTAAAAATTTCAATATTAGTAATTCCATTAAAGCTAAGGGAAATAGTGCGTTGTAATATTTTAGTGGATTCTAACAGTTTATTGCCTAAAGATATTTGAAACTCGATTAAAGATCTTTGTTCTACACGAGAATATAACTCTACAAAACAATTTCTAATATAATCGAGATTTTTATTGATTATGTTTTGCTCTTGTTCAAACCGTTGTGTCATTAAATTAGCAAAGGAATTTAAATTATCTAACTGAGTCATCATGTCTTGCTGATTAGCATAAAGGGCATCTAAATTTTTATTTATCTCTTTCAAGTCTTCTTGGTCAAGGTTACCTGTGATCATTTTTATGACTGATCCTGCTCCATTTATCAAACCTCGTTTTTGTCTAGAATGAGTTAACTTTTGGAGTTCATCTTTTATAACGTCAATTTGATTATTTAACATTTGAATGTGAAGCCAGGTTGCGTTATGTGTAAAATTTTGATTCACTATTTTTGCATTACTTAAAAGTTGATTATAATTATTTTCTAGGAGTGTTAAATTAAAATAAAAATAGAAACGATGGTAATGGTTAATGATTTTTGCAGTACCTATGTAGTCTTTAAAGTACCAATTCGTTTCAATGTTCTGAATCCGTAGTGGTTGAACTAGACGGAGGGTGGTCATCAGCCACGGGAGGAGGCTCCTGCAAGTGAAATTTCTTTTTAATACGCTTTACGTTTTTTAGATGAGTTGTTTGTTTTGACGAATGGGGTAACAATAATTTGTTTCGTGGAATATTTACGGGACCGGAATGTAATTTATATAGCGGGTCCGCTTTTCTGACTTTAGGTATTCTAACAGCTACTGTGTCAGCAGATATGTTAATATTTTGTTCCCTATTTTTATTTGCTTTGTCTAATAGTTTTGTTGCTTTATCCTTCTGTTTATTGTACAAGGTGTCGTAAAATGGTAGGATTTCTTTCAATCTTTTATTGTTGTAGTCTTCGTAAACTGTACGTTTGGGGTCGATAGGTTCTAGCTCATCAAAAGGGCCATATAAAAGTTTGAAAGGTGAATATCCCGTTAGTGAATGAATTGATTGGTTATAGATCAGGACCGCCGTAATCATTAGTGACTGAGGGCTTTCTGAAGGGTTGTTAATTTTTAAAACTCGAATTTTCTCTATCAGTGTCGAGTGTAGTCTTTCGACGGGCGAATTTGAATTTGGATTTTGGGGTGTCGTTACGTGTAATTTGATATTAAATATTAAACAGTATTCTTTAAGTACTGAACTGTTAAATTCGGTCCCGGCGTCGCTGATAAGGACCTTCGGGTGATTATGGTGTGTAAAGAAGTGACGCAGCTTGTTTACTATCGTGAGGGCTGTTTTATCAATGATATAATAGGCTTGAGCATATTTACTGAACAGGTCAATAAAGGTGAGGAATTTACAGTTATCAAAGCTGAAAACGTCTACATGAATGACTTCAAAGGGTCTTCTTGCTAATAAGGGTCCTGAAAAAGGTGGTTTATAGGGTCGTCTTTCGTACTTGGCCTGAAGGCAGGCTTCGCACTTATTGATGTAGTCATTGATATATGTTTTCATATTTGGCCAATAATAATTTGATTTAAGATGCGCGTATGTCTCATTTATACCATTATGATTTATATTATGGTAGTCTTGTATGATATCTAATTGTTTTCTTTTGCTTGCAATGTCTTCGACATATTTTGTGCATTTAATAATCTTTACTGAACTATCAAATAATCCTGAAGTGACTATTCTAAAATAACGTTCTAATTCTGGATCTACGAATATTACTCCGTACGTGTTAACAGGGTTGATATATTTTTTCAGAAAATCTGTTATTTGTTGCAGTTCATGATTTTTTTGAATATAGGTTCTTGTACAAGTGTTGCTAAATACTTTTGTGATTTTTGTATCTTTATTTTTACTGTAGTGAAAGATTATCCGTTGTTTAAAATAATTAAGAGGGTTTTCTGATATTGGCATGCTAAAAATCGGATTTTGTACAGACGTATGTTGAGTCTGTGTGCTTGTCTGTTCGTCAGGTTGTTCGTTATTAGTAGCGTTGGCGTTTATTCCTAGCTCTTCTGTCGTTGTCTGTTAAAATTCGTAATTCTGAAGGGTCTAAGTTGTTAAAAAGTGACACTAGATCGTCATCATTTTCAACAGCATTTATTTCTATGCGTGATAAGGCGTCCGCTACAACGTTATCCTTCCCTCTCTTATATTTAATTTCATAGTCAAATTCTTCTAACTTTAGCCGCCATTTTACAAGTCGAGAATTTGGTTCTTTTATTGAAAATAACCAAACTAACGGTTTATGGTCTGTTTCTATACAAAATTTCTTACCAAATAGGTAGGGCCTAAAGTGCTTTGTGTTTTCTACAATAGCAAGTAATTCCTTTTCTATGGTTGAGTAATTTCTCTCAGCAGAATTTAACGTTCGTGAATAAAAGGCGATGGGTTTGTCATTTTGAGAGAGAAATCCTCCGATAGCAACGTTACTAGCATCTGTTGTGAGGTGAAATGGTTTATTAAAATCGGGATATGTCAAGATTGGCGAGTTTGTAATTAGATCTTTTGCTGTCTGGAAAGCTTCTTTATATTCCGGGTTATTAATATCTATTTTACTATCTTTCTTTAAACATTTTGTTAGGGGAAATGCTATTTTGGCGAAATTCTTTATGAAGCGTCTGTAATACCCAACAAGACCCAAGAATGCCTTAATTTCTTTTTGTGTTTTGGGTAAGGGATAGTCTTGAATAGCAGAGATTTTACTCGGATTCGGTTTGATCCCGTCTATAGTGATTAGGTGGCCCAGGAACTCTACTTCTTTGCGCAGAAATTCTGACTTGTCTAGCTGTACTTTTAGGTTGCACTCGTATAATTTGTTAAATATTTGTTTTAAGTGGATTAAGTGTTCCTGTAGTGATTTTGAGAAAACTACTATGTCATCCATGTACACATAGCAGGATTTATAGAGAAATTCGCTAAGGACGTTATCCATAGCGCGTTGGAATGTACTAGGAGAATTCCGGAGACCGAAAGGCATGCGAACATACTCATAGTGCCCATTGTTTACCGAAAAAGCTGTTTTTTCGATACTATTTTTGCTCATTTCGATTTGGTGAAACCCTTGAGCTAAATCTAATGTTGAAAAGTAAGTACATTTGCCAAGGCTGTCTAAAATTTCTTCAATGCGTGGTAGGGGATATTTATCATTTATTGTCTTCTCGTTTAGTTTGCGATAATCAATTACAAGTCTCCATTTCTGTTTGCCAGAGGAATCTTTCTTTTTGGAAACAATCCACACGGGAGCCGAGTATGGCGATATGGACGGACGTATAATCTTGTTATCTAGTAATTTACGTATTTGATTTTGTATTTCGGTCTTTAGATGGTATGGGTAGCGATAAGACTTTACATAAACAGGGTCTTCGTCTTTGGTTCTTATTTCGTGTTTAACAGCGTTAGTAAATGTCAAGTCAGAGTCTTCGTGATAAAAAATGCTTTTATATTTATGACATAATTGAAATAATTTTTGTTTTTCCTCCGAATTAAGATGGTTCACTCTCAGTTGACTTAAAATTTTATCTTGTGACTCATTAAAAGGTTTCTCTAATTCATTAAAATTTTGTAAAGGGGGTACACATATTTGTTCAGTAAAGTAAACGGTAGCTAATTCCGAGGAACTATACAGATTCCGTTGTTTGCGTCAGCAATGCATTCTTCTATGTGTAAAAGCTCACTATCCATTCGTGGAATTATAACCGAGCCTTTATCTATATTTACTGGTATTTTTATATGGTCTTTAACTATTTGTCGAAATGGTCTAAAATTAGTGGGATTTAATTCTAAGAAAAATGGTATTTTTATTTTACCGAATTTTATAGTATGATTTTCGTAATTGATGTGAGTTTTTAATTGTTGCATATGCGCCGTGCCTATTAGTGCATCGAACCTATCATGCCACTCCATTACTCTAAAAGAGAATGGAAACTTAATGCCGTATTCCTGTAGCACAGGATATGTTATATTATCGGCACCTTTAGTAATTTGATTGACTGATTTCATTGCGAAATATTCTTTAAAGAAATGGTCTGAAAAAAGTTCATGAGCTATTTTTGAATTTATAATACTATCTGTGGCCCCCGTATCCAGAAGTATTTTCAGCCCTAAAGATGGTACAGTGATAAAAGGTAATTTTGGTTGATAATTTATATTATTTAGGTCAATAGTAATTAATTTTCCGAGGCTAGCATTTGAAAATCCTGAACTTGTTCGTCACCGTATTCTTGAGGTAAAACCTCTTCGTGATCGTAATAATTCATTTGTGAATTTTCATCAGCAAAATCGCTAGGGCCCTGTTCTTCGAGAACATGATTATTATGTAGCTCTTCTACACAAGTTGGAGGTCTAGAGCGTGGTGTGAGAAAATTGTTGTTTCTTTGAATTGGTGGTTTAGTATTATTTGTACTTGTATTATGGGCCGACGTCGTCGACATAGGTGTCGGCTGATAGTAATTCCTTCTACCAAATACCTGAGAATTGGTAGGGTAATTTCGGGGTTGGTAGATAGGTCTTAAATTTGAAATGGGTCTACTAGGAAATTGCTGACCTACGTGCGTTTGTTGTACGGGTCGAGCAGTTTGTTGAGGGTGGCCTAGTAGCGGGCTCATAAACTGAGGACTTGCTTGCGGTTTAAAATTATAATTATTATCAGGTGTAAAATTTTTGTGAGGTTTCCTTTGGTTATCATTATGAGAACTATTTTTATTCCGCAGGGTGTTAATAAAGTTTGCTTGCATAATTTCGTTATCTATACGATGACATTCTAATAAAGCAGCTTCTAAGGTATCTATATTAACTAGTCTAAGGTGATTAAAGTAAGGTTCTAATGCTCCTGCTTTAAAGGCAGTAATAGCTATAGTTTTAAAGTATTGTTTTTTGTACATTTTAATGGAAACTTCTAAATCCTGTAATTCGACATATTCATTCAAATTTTTCAATTTTTCTTTTATGATATTATGAAAATCAAGAATTGATTGTGATTTTGTCATGTAGCTTGTGGTTAAATCTGTTAGTAATAAATTTTCTGATCTGGGATCTGAGTATTGTGCTTTGAGGGCTAGTTTAATATTATCCCATGTTAGGTTTTCTAAAGTGAGCAATACATCTCGGGCTTCACCCGTTATTTTTGCCTTAATGAATTCTAGTATCATACGATTGGTATGTATGTTTTCAGGTGTATTTTCATCTTTCCTATAATTAATTATAAACAAATCACATTGATTAATAAAGTAAGTAAGGTGTTTTTGTCCAACTGAATATTCTGGAATCATCATCGAGGCTTGAGAAATCAAGGTAATAGGATTTTGCTGAGCCATGATGAATAAATTAGAAGTATTACTTAATTGTAAATTAGGGGTTATTAAGGATTCTGTTAAACTAGTTATTTCTTCGTCTTCAACGATTTGACTAAGGCGTATGGGAGATCTATCTCGATCTGACATAAATACGATAGAAAATTTATTTAAATTCTTGTGTAAATGTAATAATAATAAAAATGTTTACGAAAAACTAATTTTTGTGAACACAAAAAGAGATACAATTGCAGTATAATGAAAGAAGGAAGGGTACTTACAGGAAGTTCATATTCTTTTGCTTGTACTTCTGCCAATGGACTTTGCTAATACCACACGTTGTACCAAATACCAGGTTTTGTTCGTTATATTGCATCAACTTCTGAAGAAGACCGGACCAAAATGCTGAATAATTTTGGAAATATTTGCAAAAAGGGCCGTTGCAATATCCTGTTCTTTCGCAGCGCCAGTAATGTAACTACTGTTAAGGGCTTATAAAAAAATAGAACTTTATTTCCCTTAAATACAAGTAATTAGATTGAGTACGTTATAAAACTATTACTATGAACTATAGAACGTTACAGCAAGAGCTTCAAACACGAACTGATGTGTCGCTCTACTTGCTGCAGCGTTTACAATTATGCTTACATGCAAATTATAACAAACTTGTGAGAAATGCAACTACAGGATAACTGTGCACTGGATATGTCACAGGGTCACTGTCTCTAGATAACTGATTCAGCTGGTGATGTAACTATATATATATATATATATATATATATATATATATATATATATATATATATATATATATATATATATATATATATATATATATATATATATATATATATATATATATATATATATATATATATATATATAAACATATAAAAATTAAAACTGACCCCGGATATGGGTTCTAGGGGTCCTAGATCGCGCTCATTTGCAAAAATTTTTTCAAAATTCAAAAGTCGGGATCTCCCCATTAGTGAATTTTTTCTACGAAAATTCACTAAAAAAAAAGAAAACTTGCATCACTAACTACTTATGGGCCACCTCTGGTTGTCAAAATAATTTTATAGGATGCAGGTAAAGATACCCTATAAATAACTTTAATAATATTTTCCCGTATCTTGTATAGTAACCGATACATTGAGCTTCACAGTAAAAATGCACCACGCTGTATATATTTAAACATGTAAAAACTGAATATGACCCCGGAGGTACCTAGTTCGCACTCATTTGAAGAAATATTTTAGGAATTTTAAAGTCGCGGTCTTCTGAATAACGATTTTTTTCTACGAAAATTCGCGAAATAACTGACACTACTGCCATATCATCAGAGAAGAATTAGTTTTCTGCAAATATTTTAGTCAAATGAAGGACAGTCATGGTTGCAGCTGTAACTTAAGGCTTCGTAAAATACAGTTATTAGATAACTGCTTTGCATATCCCGTATGTGTTTCAGGTTCTCCGTCTAAAAGTTGCAAATTTGGAGGTTACAAATCATGAGTTTGACATTTTAAGAAAAAAAAACTATAAAAATTTCAAAGTAATTTTTCTGTTATTTCTTGACGTTTTTGCGTCAAGAAGACCTAGTCTTTGTCTGTAATATACAATAAATCTTGTTATCCACACAAAATAGTTAGGTTTTGTGCATTTCTCTGGTCATCAGTGGCACCCAATTTTTTTTTAAATGTCTATAGTTTTTTTTTACTTTCTACTTAGAGATCTGAATATTGGCGTGTAGGGTAAGTTTAATAGTGTAAACCTAAGTACCAAATTCGGTTGTCATAGCTTTGTTATTTTCGGAGACATAAAAATTTTCCGCAAGAAAACCCAAAATTTTCCAGGAAAAAACTGGCCCGATTTTCCTGGCTAACGAACTTTTCAATCCACTTGCAAAAGGAACGCACCTACCGAATTTTATCAAAATCGATGTATTATTTTTTGAGTTATCGGTGTGATATACAGTAAAACCTCCGTTAAAGGCCACCTCTATAAAGCGGCCATCTCTATATACCGACCAAATGTAAACGCAGAAAATGGTTCTTATGGCATTTGTTTATTAACTAACCTCTTTATAGCGGCCACCTCTATACAACGGCCATGGACAATTTCTATAAAAACTTGTTATACTTTTTTTAGTAAAATTACCTCTATATAACGGTCATCAACCAATCACCCTCAACGCCGAATCTGAGAATGGTCCGTCGGAAGATCGAGTGATAATAAAACACGTCGGGATGGTTTATGACCACCGCGCCGCATTCGTCAAATAATAGGTACAAGAACAGCAACCTCCAAAAAACGGCAACCAGTGCACTTTAAGAATTGAATAAATTTAATGTCTAGTTTAGATATTAGAGGCCTTTACTAACTGTAAAATATTCTGTGAAGTAAAAGGAAACGTATACCTAACTGAATAATCAGTTAAGTTAGATCCTTTTGCTTATCAACAACTTAATAGGTCGGTGAAAAGAAAACGTCTCAGTTTTAAAGAAAAAAAATGAAATCATTACTGATAGTGAAAAAAGTGGTTCAAGTTTAAGAAAATTGGCAGAAAAGTTTGGTGTTGGAAAAACTCAGATAAATGACATTTAAAAAAATAAAAGTGATATAAAAAAGCTTTGTGAACAAGGTGCTAACGTGAAACAGAGGAGAGAATTTTCAAAACCTGAGGGTAGTGCTGTTGATCCAGTGGTGTATAACTGGTTTTGCAAAGCTCGAAATAAAAATGTGTCTGTATCAGGACCTTTAATTCAACAAAGAGCATTAGAAGCGGCGCACAATTTAAATCTGATCAATTCCAAAGCATCAAACGGGTGGTTATAAAATTTTTGCCAAAGACATAGTATTTGCTTCAAGGCAATTTGTGGTGAGTCAGCTGACATTAACATCACGGATGTATAAAATTGGAAATTAACATTGCCATCAATCTTAAAAGCTTATTGCCCGAGATACATTTTTAATGCAGATGAAACAAATCTTTGTTACTGTGCGACATCATCAAAAACCTTTGCTTCAAAGAACGACAAGTGTGCTGGAAGAAAAATTGTTAAACAACGACTGACAATTGTATTTTGTGCTAATATGCTGGGTGAAAAAAAAGAACCTCTAATTATTGGCAAAAGCAAGAATCCACGTTGTTTTAAGGGTGAACATATTAGCGCATTGCCACTGGAGTGGGTATCAAACAAAAAGGCATGGATGACAACATATATAATGACAGCATGGCTTCATAAATTTAACAATATGAAAAGACAAAACAGGAAAGTAGTGATATTTTTAGACAATGCAACTTCGCACACCAGGATCCCACTGGAAAACCTAAAGATAATTTTTCTTCCGCCGAATGCAACATCCCACTGTCAACCTTTAGATCAAGGTATAAATCAAAATTTCAAAATGATTTATAGAGGTTTACTGGTTAAAAGACTGTTAACGTTAATTGACAGTGATTTAGTTCAAGAATTCTATAAACACATCACCATTACCAATGGTTTGATATGGATAGCTGCTGCCTGGAAAAAGGTCTCAAAAGACACTATTAGCAAATGTTTCTGCAAAGCTGGATTTTTACAGAATGAGTAGGAATTAGAAAATATTGCTCATGAAGAAGATGATATTCCCTTGGTGCAATTATTTATCACATTGACTAACTCATTTTCAAGCTTAAGACACTTTGCAGGAGTTGATGATAATATTTTAACCGAAAGTCCTGAACTATCACCGATTGTATTGAAGAAATACGTGAAAATACGGACGTGCAGTCTACCAATTCTGATAGTGAATGTGAAGAATCTGATTGTGTTGAATCTGTATCTACAATTTCAAGTTTATCCGAAGCTTGCCTAAAATTACGAGACTTAGAAAGTTTTTTTGTGCTTTCAAATAACGGTGAGTTAGTTACAAATATTTCAAAAATGCTAATTAAATGTGAATCGGAGAATTATAAAAATAAAATAAGCAATATGAAACAGCAATTTATCATGAAATATGTCAAAAAAGTTTAAAATAAATTGTGCATGTTACAATTTAAACTTCCTTTTTTGTCGTTGTTCTGTAAAATGTTATTAATAATTGTATACCTCTACTTACATATTAATTACAGTATGTAAATAAAAGTTTGTGATTTACAATTTCAGTGCTGTTTTTTCTAAAAATGTTAAAAACTTCTTAATAAGTTCCCTCAAGTAAACAACCTATATTATACACATATATTAACCGTAGTATCTACATAAGTATATTCATTAAAGGCAAACTTCTGAATAACGGCCACCTCTGTATAACGGCCAGTTTTATGTTCCCCGATGGTGGTCGCTATTGGGAGGTTTTACTGTATATAGTGAATTTTTTTTAAGCAAATTTACTAACTATAACGACGGAAAAATTTAACTAATTTAACATTATAGCCACATACGAAAATTTTTTTTTTGGAATATAATTTATCAATATACACAGCAGCATCAAACAACATTAAACACATTTACGTCACTTCTCCAACCTATGAATTATTAAACATTAATTAAGATAGCTACTTAAATGTGCGTACTTATAAGTAGTTATGTAAATGTAAGGAAGCTTTGTCTCCGGTTGTCATCTATGAGAATTAGCAACTGAAAGGTCCGTAGTATGCTAGGTTTGCTCCTCCTGAAACTTTTGATCCCTTGTGGCACATGAAACTCTCCGCAGCAATTGCTCAAACTAACTTCGCCATAGCGGTGCCGTAAGTTTTTGTGTTCATTATAGCAGCGCACAGTGTTATTCACTTATTTCAGTAGTATTCTAGAAAAGTGAAAGTTTGACGTTATTGTTCGCAGAGCACGCGAGTTTTGGGTCGAATTTATTGAAGTGAAACTTATCAATGTTAATCCAGTGGGCTCTGTGGCAAATTGGAATTTTGTGGATGCACCATTTTAAGAAGCACACAAACAAACCTTTGGTTTCGTCATAAATATTAAGTAACGTACCTGATTATAGTATAATGTGTCCATAACACTGGTGAACGGCCATTTTAGTGACAATGATTTTTCAACTGTTCCTCGAATTTTTGTAGAAAAAAATCACTAATGGGGAGGTCTCGAGGTTTGAATTGTGAAAAAAATTTTGCAAATTAGCGCCAACTAGGACCCCTAGAACACCTAGAATCCATATCCGGGGTCAGTTTCAATTTTTACACACACACACACAAATATATATATATATATATATATATATATATATATATATATATATATATATATATATATATATATATATATATATATATATATATATATATATATAGTTACATCCCTGTATATTCTCAACATCATACAAAATACGACGAATCCGGAAACCCTGCATCATCAGTTTAGTGACCTGTGTAAGAGTGCTGATGCAGACGTTTGCATTTATGTTAATTCTGTAGAACATTATTTCATTCAATCGCTGTAACTCTAGTTGTTCACATGTTGTTTTGAATCACATATTTTATAATAAATTTTAAGACTGTAATAATTGTACCACTTAAAAAAATAAATTACTTTTTTCGGACAATCGCTACGAAAAAACCTAATTGGCGCTGCATAGAACAGTATTGCACATCGAAACCTGATTTTGGCAAGCTTTAAATCTTCGTAAAATTAGTTTCGGTCTTTTTTCTAAAAGTTTATGTGCAACATCGAACATCCACACCGGTGCAAGTCAGTCCACACTGCCAGAGGGAAATCAGCGAGAAACCAATAGCAGAAGTACCAATGAGCTTCCTGTAAGTTTCCTCCGATATTTTTATCTGTGCATTCATATCGTATGTATTTTACATTTATACCTTATATAATTTTGTTCAATAATTCCTATTCGCGCTCTATTTTTCAATTCACCCTGTAATACTTAACAACCATTACTTGTTCATGTATGTTGTGTAATGATAAGAGATAGATCGCCTATTAGGAAAAGAGAACCTATATTAGAATTAGAGGAAGACAATTTTAATCAATTAAGTTTAAATAATTTAGAAATGGCAAATAATCACATTGCCGAATTTTCACAAGCTGCTATCATGATCCCCGAATATTCCGGTGGGCAGAAGCATCTTGCTTATTTTATTAAACAATGCGAACTTTATATTACTAGTTATAGAAGGCCAGAGGCCGAAACACACGCAAATCGAATGTTACTAGAGTTTATAAAAGCTAAAATCACTGGTAACGCTCGTGACGTGTTAATTAGTTTAGAAAACCATACATGGGAAAATATAAAATTTGCTTTAAAAAATCAGTTTTCAGACCCCCGTTCAGAACATCTTTTATTTAATGATTTAAATACTAGCTTTATGACTAAATCACAAACTATTCAGGAATATTTCAATGTAATTAAAGAAAAGCTAAAGATTTTAATTGAACATGTAGATATACAAGATTTAGTAAACGATGTAAAAACGTACAAGAAAGAATTTTATCAACAAAATGCAGTTGCAGCATTTAAAGCGGGTGTAATAAAACCTTACTTCTCACATCTCAGATTAGTTAGTGTTAATACTCTTGATTCACTTATGTTAGAGTGTAATAGAATAGATAACGAGATTATACAGTCGAATTTCATTAATAGCCTGAGAAACAAAAATAATACGTAAACAAATCATAACACACCTGTACAACATAGACAGACGTATACCCAAAAACCAATATTTCCAGCATTTCCCCAAATTTACAACAAACCACAACAAATCACACAACAAAGGCAACCGTTTCCTTCTCAGCCGATTTCTAACATAAGACCCGTTCAAAATTTTAATAAAAATATACAACACGCTCCAACTCAATTGAGTAGAGGAACGACACCCATGTCAATAAGCAACCAAATTCCCTTAAGAAATACACGACAAATGCCCCAAACAAACCACTTTATACCCCAATCTAGGCCCACGTTTCAACATCAAGAACTCTTTAACCAAGAGGACCTACCACTAGATCATTCTGACGAATACTTTTATGACGACCGACCCTCTGACGAAAATATAGAGCCACTAGAATTTCCTGGACCAACTGAAACTTTTACAAATTACAACACCAATCCAAATCGGGATTTTCACGAAACAGCCTCGGAAAACTAATCTATTTAGATATAAATAATATTGTTAATACCCCTAAATTACCGTTTTTTGTCATACCAAGTCTAAATTTAAAAGTATTGATTGATTCCGGAGCGTCAGATAGTATCATAAATCCAGGACCGGCTTACGAGTTATTTAAAAAATTTATTTATAAGGAACCATTTTCAATGAAATCAGTTAACCAGATAACCCATGGTGAAGACAACGTAAGGTATCCTATTTTACAAGAATTCAATATTAATTACCAATTTCCAATGCGTGTCATGCAATGGCACCATCGATTTGACGCGCTTATTGGGTCAGCTCATCTTACAAAATTAAAGGGAAATATTGATTATAATAAACAAATTTTAACTCTAGGAAACCAAAAAATACCATTTTACCTTGAAATAAATCCACTGAATTTTACACCTTTCAAACAAATTTGTGAAAACTATGTATCAGTCCCTGTAAATATAGAAAAAGGCACAGTAGTTTTACCACGTATTGAAGAAACAAATGTTTTAATTTACGAGTCAATATCTGAAGCAAAAGATGGATATTGTAGAGTGCCCATAATAAAGAAAAATCCAAATTCAAAATTTGTAGAAATACATTTTCAGGAACAAATAGATGTCGATCCATTACAAAATTACTCTGACGAACTACCTAAAATTTCAAAACATTTTGATGTAACAAAAGTTTTAAGAACAGATCATTTAAATACAGAAGAATATGAAAAACTTATTAATTTGTGTCGAAAGTATAATGATATTTTTTATCATGAAGACTCAGATCTCTCTTTCACCAATGCAATTAAACATAAAATAAGAACTAAAGACGATGAAGTTGTTCACACCAAATCATACCGGTACCCTTTTCATTTACGTGAAGAAGTCCAAAACCAAATTCAAAAACTCTTAGACAACAAAATAATTAGACCCTCAATATCACCCTACTCAAGTCCGATATGGATTGTCCCGAAGCGTCAAGACGCTTCTGGAAAAAAGAAATGGCGCTTAGTGATCGATTATCGTAAACTTAACGAGAAAACGATCGATGACAAGTACCCATTACCTCGTATCGAAGAAATTTTAGATAATTTGGGACGCTGCTCCTATTTCACGACTCTCGATCTAGCACAAGGATTCCATCAAATTGAAATGGATCCTGGCAGTGTCGAAAAAACAGCATTCTCTGTAAATAATACACATTATGAATGGATCCGAATGTCGTTCGGGTTGAAAGGGGCTCCTAGTACCTTTTCACGCCTAATGGATAATGTATTAAGACCATATTTATACAAGTTTTGTTTCGTATATATGGACGATATTGTTATCTTCTCGAAATCCCTTCAGGAACACCTTTGTCACGTGAAAAATATATTTGATAAGTTAAAAGAGTGTAATCTAAAAATTCAGTTAGATAAGTCAGAATTTTTGCGTAAAGAGGTCGAATTTCTAGGCCATCTGGTCACTGTCCGTGGGATCAAACCGAACCCATCAAAAATAACTGCCATTCAGAATTATCCATTACCAAAGACAAGTAAAGAAATAAGAGCATTTTTTGGATTAACAGGCTATTTTAGACGCTTTATTCAAAATTACGCTAAAGTAGTATTCCCCATCAATAAATATTTAAAAAAGGATACCAAGATAAATATTCACGACCCGGAATACGTTGACGCATTTCAAAAAATAAAAGAATTAATTACAAACTCTCCTGTCCTGACCCACCCCGATTTTTCTAAACAATTTCATTTAACCACTGACGCAAGCAATATAGCTATAGGTGGAGTATTGTCACAAAATAATAAACCAATTGCGTTTTACTCAAGAACACTAAATTCAGCCGAGAGAAATTATTCGACCATTGAAAAAGAGTTATTATCCATAGTAGAAAATACAAAACATTTTAGACCATATCTCTTTGGACAAAAATTTGTTATAGAAACTGACCACAAACCGCTTGTTTGGCTATTTTCAATTAAGGAACCAAACTCACGGCTAGTTAAATGGCGACTAAGATTAGAGGAATTTAATTACGAGATAAAATACAAGAAAGGCGCGAATCGAAATTAACGCGATTGAAGACGACTTTGACCTGGAATCAATAATTAATAACGTAGACACTGACGAAGACAGAGAAAGAGAAATAATTAACGAACTAGAAAACGACGCAAACAATGCCTCTACTAGCACGACTAATAACCTACCTGAAAGCAATGACTCACAGACACAACACTCGTCTGCAGAAAATCCAATTTTCAAAATACCTATATCAGAAAATCCAGTCAATTATTTTTCCAGACGAATAATTTTAGATTACGGACCAAAATATGACACACGCAAATTAAAAATATTCAAGTTTGAAACAATACATGTAAAGGTTCAACTCAGTTACGAATTAAGACAAATAAATGACTTCTTGAAACAATTTATTGATCCAAAATTCACTTACGGAATTTACTGTAAACATGATAGACTATTCAAATATTTCACTGCTGTTTCTTCAACATTATTTAATAGTTCTGTTAAAATAATAAAATCTAACGAATTTTTACAAGACGTTGAAAAACAAGAAACTCAACAACAAATTATAGACGAATATCACACACGAAACCACAATGGCATTAACGAGACTTATCAACATTAAAAAAAAAATATTTTTGGCCTAATATGAAAAATTATATAAACGCTTTTATTAATAAATGCTCAATTTGCCTTCAGACAAAATACGAAAGAAATCCGTACAAACCACCATTTTCAGGTCCCCTTCTAGCTAAACGCCCTTTTGAAGTGATACACATTGACACCTTCAGTTTCGATAATTGTAAATTCCTAACTATCATAGATTTATTCTCCAAATATGCGCAGGCATATTATATAACTGATGGATCCGCAATTACCGTGTTAAATAAACTTAGACACTATTTTTCCCATCATAATCATCCCCTAAAAATAGTAGCTGACGCTGGCAAAGAATTTTCGAATACTACCCTTAAAGAATACTGTAATTTATTTAATATTAATCTTCACATAACAACCCCCCAAAATCCTAACTCAAATTCACCAGTAGAGCGACTGCACTTAACTCTTGTAGAAAAATTGCGAATTCTTAAATTACAAAACCCACAAGAGAGGCCTGCAACCCTAATGATAACAGCAACCCTTATTTACAACCAGTCCATTCATTCGACAACTGGGTATTCACCTTTTACATTACTATACGGCCCCTACGACGACTTACCAACAGTTACACCTGAAACTACCTTTTACGAAGAATACAATAACAATAGGCTCAAAGAAATAATGCCTTTCTTCGACAGTGTATATCAGAAACAAAAAGTAAGTGGAGACAAAAGAATTTCTAAAGCAAATGCGGACAGACAAACGACACCAGATTTACAAGAAACGACACAACTAGCTATTAGAGTACCAAAAGTAAGAAAAACGAATCCTCTTTATAAATTACGATCACATCCTAAACAAAAAGAAAACATTGTTACATTTTCTAAAGCAAAAGCTCACGTTTCTAACATAAAAAGAGTAAGAAAGACTTTTTCGTTACAGGACAAAACTACTACTATTACAAACAACGATGACCCTCAACCTGGTCCATCCACTTCAAATAACACCGATAAAAACTAACGGATATTTTAAAGAGTATTTAGGCATAGCAAAAATACTCAAACATTATCATAAATTTTATTTTTATTTTAATATTACCGATATAGAAATTAATTATAACATATTATTAAAAAATTCTAAATTTTTAAACACTGGACAAATGTCTGCAAGTAACGAACGATATTTACTAATTTTAGATGACCATTTGTCACGATTAAGTAATGAACTACAAAAACTATCAATGCACAGAACTAAACGCGGATTAATAAACGGAGCAGGCTCTTTAATTAAAATGATAACAGGAAATCTCGACCAAGAAGACTTGAAAGAAATCAATAAAAATTTAGATAACCTTTTCCAAAATCAAGAAGACATAATTACCCAAATTGATAATTTAAATTCATTTGCTAATATAATCACACAAAGGTACGAAAAGGACCAAAAAATTATTAATCAAAATCTAGATCATATTTATCAGACTTTTTCCACTTTAGATAGCGAAAGAGAATTGTCGAGTAAAATTCATTTCCAAATTCACGTAGCTGTTAAATTACTCCATAATATAGAGATAATTCAAAGAACTATTTCCTTAAGTTTTAACGAAATTACTAATATAGAGCTCTTTACCACTAGTGATCTGTTAAATATTATTGATCACTTAAAGTTAAGTCATGACAGAAATGAATTGATCGACTTTGACAAAAATTATGTTTTTAAGGTTGTAGAATTTACCAAATTTCATATATTATCGGTTAAGGATACGATTGTATGCCTTTTAAAAGTTCCTATCCTACATCCCAATCCTGGTTCTTATTTTCGTGTTTATCCTATACCACAAAATTATATTCTCCTGGTACCACCCAGCTCATACTATTTAGAAACACCCTCTTCAAACTTATGGACCCAAGAGAAGTGCCCCTCTATAGAAGACGTGGTTATATGCAATAATCGCCCACGAGAAGAACATTGTCAGCTTGACACCTTACAAAATTGCACTTCTGCCAAAGTAATGAACCCCTACGAAATATCAACTCAGCTGCAGAATGGTCAGATCTTAATATCCACTAGCTCAGCAACCACTATTGTCGAAAATTGCGAAACATCGTTAGAACGAAAAATCTTCCAGGGAAACGGTCTAGTAACATCCCTCAATTCCTGCAAAGTCAAGATCAATGAGGAAATGTATGAAGACGTTGCTACCAATTTGACGCTACAACCCATAGAAGTCGAAGAATTGCAACCGACACCTCAACATCATATCCATTTTAAGCCAATTCATCTAAAAGAAAACAAAAGGATAAAAGAAGCATTGTCTCAAATACAACAGCATCCATTTCATCTCCGACCGTCCATGCAGTATTCCCACTTAGGCATTACCATTGGTGTATCCATCGCTGTTACCATTGTACTTCTGTTTCTTTTAAGAAGAAAAATTCAGAGCATCCTATACAAGTCCAACAGGCAAACGCAAACAGAAGAAGTGTCCGAACACGAGGACGTGTTAAAGATTTAAGGGTGGAGGAGTTACATCCCTGTATATTCTCAACATCATACAAAATACGACGAATCCGGAAACCCTGCATCATCAGTTTAGTGACCTGTGTAAGAGTGCTGATGCAGACGTTTGCATTTATGTTAATTCTGTAGAACATTATTTCATTCAATCGCTGTAACTCTAGTTGTTCACATGTTGTTTTGAATCACATATTTTATAATAAATTTTAAGACTGTAATAATTGTACCACTTAAATAAATAAATTACTTTTTTCGGACAATCGCTACGAAAAAACCTAATTATATATATATATATATATATATATATATATATATATATATATATATATATATATATATATATATATATATATATATATATATATATATATATATATATGTATATATGTTTTCTAAGTGGCTTGGATAAGTTCGTTAGCCAGGAAAATCGGACGAGGTTTCCGTGAAAATTTTGAGTTTTTTTCCGTTTAAGTGCAGAATTCAAAACAGCCATTTGAATTCGTCTATCAGGTCTATTTGTTGAAATAGGCTATATATATATATATATATATATATATATATATATATATATATATATATATATATATATATATATATATATATATATATATTGGTTTAATTTGTGACTTATGTACTTCTCACGTCATTACTATTTCTATTGCCTCCGACTGTCATTAAAAGAAAAAAGAAAACAGCAAAAATACAAAGCAAATATTTATTATCACAAGTAGTTATACTTACATTAATATTTTATCACCTAACGATCTTCTTTTATACAACTTTTCAGAATTGAGTTTAGTTGAACAAGTTTCGCGGAAGTACAACAGTATAATAACGAAGTTAGCAAGAGTGATGACTTAATTTTAAACAGCCTGTATATTTTTGTATACAAATGTTCATTAGAAAATAAAACTTGTTCATTTTCTTTAAAAAAATTGTTAATGAAGAGATCCATACTATTGAATTTTGAAAAAACTTCTTCAAATGTGCACAAAGTGGGCCCCCTAGAAGCCAAATCCAGGGTAAGTTTCAATATATATATATATATATATATATATATATATATATATATATATATATATATATATATATATATATATATATATATATATATATATATATATATATATATATATATATATATATATATATATATATATATATATATATATATATATATGTAGGTATGTATCACACCGATAACTAAAAAAATAATAGGTCGGTTTTGATCATATTGTCTGAGTACCTTCCTTTTGTAGGTGGCTTGGACAAGTCTGTTATCCAGGAAAATTGGATAAGAGTTTTCATGAAAAAAGTTGTGTTTTCTTTCGGAAAAAAATTATATCTCCGGAAGTAACAAAATAAGGGCAAGCAAATTTGTTACCTGTGTTTGTTTTATAAATATTGAACCATGTACCTAACTTTAGGACTGTAAGTTTAAACAAAAGAAGTTAACGTTAGAGAAAAAAAAAGTAGTTTTCCTCAAAACGACACGTCACGACTTGAGTTGTCTAAATTGGCAACATTTAGGCAAAGAATCTGAAATAAATACGGATTAGGTAAAGAAAATGTTGGAAGAAGGGTGTTCTCCAGCCCTTGAGTTTCAGCTTCAACCCTCATTGTCCTTCATTTCACAAAAATATTTTCAGAAATTTCATTTTAAATAGACTCATTCTCTGATGCTTTGGCGGTAGTTTTAGTTAAGTTTATGGTTTAACGGTGTATAATTTTTCAAATGAGCGCAAACTAGGCTCCCTAGAATCCACATCCGGGTTTGTAGTAGTTTGTAGTTTTTATCTGTTTTTTTGTTTGTCTGTTTACATATATACAGGGTGACGCATTTCTACGGAAAAGCTCAGCATAATTCTTATTATACAAGATACGAGAAAACGTTGTATACGTTAATTATTGGGGGTCTTGAACTGCATCATATAAAATTATACACAGGGTGCCCATAAGCCGTTGGTGATGCCTACAGTTATTTTTTTTCCTTATATTAGTGCATTTTTGCATTTTGTTAAATCGAGCGATGATGCATGTTTGAAAGATAAAAAAAAAACGTGACGCACTAAGTCCGTTTTGGTAGCGAATTTTCATTAAATGCTTCAAATTTTAAGAGCGCAATTTGCTATACCAAGGTTTGTTGGCAAGGAATCCAGTTTTCTCGGAGGAATTTTCTACATTTACAAACAATAAATTATTTTGATAAAATATGGTGCATTGTTTCTGCTATAGAGGTTATACCGGTAACCAGCTTAATGCCTGCTTGCATTAGAGAGACATATTTGCTATTAAAAACATTTTTATGAAAATTAACTTCCATAACGTACTTGCTGCGTCCAGAATCTTTTTTGTCTTTGATTCAATTTGAGCATTATAGATCCTATAATGCATACTGGTGAGGAAAAAAGTATATCGTTCACCTTTTCTGGGTTACTTTAACTGCTCTGCAACTTTGCAGGTTTTTGGCACATATCCAAAATTGTAATACGGCGTTTTAGTGAATTTTCGTAGAAAAAATTCACTTATATGTTATATATATATATATATATATATATATATATATATATATATATATATATATATATATATATATATATATATATATATATATATATATATATATATATATATGTCTCTATCACACCTATAACTCAAAAATAATGGCCGATTTGAATCAACTTTGGCATGTGCCTTTTGTACGTGGCTTGGATAGGTTCGTTATCCAGGAAAATCGGATGAGGGTTCCGTAAACATTTTGTGTTTTCTTTCGAAAAAAAAAATATCTTAAAAAATAAATAGCTATGATAACCAAATTTGGTAAGTAGGTTTACGATATAAACGGTAAACTATACACCAAAATTTAGATTTCTTTGTTACAAGAAAAAAATATAATAAAATATTTGGTGCCAGATCATTTCTATGAAAATTCACGCACTTGCTGCGTCCAGACCTTTTACTAATAAAAAGAAGGGAGTCCCATAAAAAAACGCATATAAAGTTTTCTTATATATTATTCGTTGTAAAATCCAGATGTGACCTACTATAGGCGCTTTCAAATAGTGGCTGAACTTGAAGAAATTCAAAATGCCGTAACTCAGCCCTATCTTATTTTAATTTTCAAAACAGATTGTGTAATTTAACTCTTATGTAATTTATTATCAAATTTTGTGTAAAATATATCAGTCAGTTTTCCAAAAAACGATTTTTCTTGTCAAATTTTTGTAAAATGTTGGTGATTAATAAGTAATATTTAATAGGTTTCTGTTAAAAAAAAAACGTTTGCGCATTCACATAAAAAATCTGTTTTCGAATTTTCGTGAAAAGAAATTTGTTGAGTGAATTTTAAAAGTGTAAAAACATTTCAGCTAATTTTCGAAAAAGGTTTCTACACCAATTTCGTGTTAAATTACGTCAGCCAAATTTTGTAAAAAATGACTAGTTTTCCGTGAAAAAGGTTTCGTGCAAATTATATTAAACATGTGTTCTTTGGGGATTTTGTTTAAAAGCTTTTTGTGAATAATTATATGTTGGTGAGTGTAGTTTTTTCAGGAAATTGCTTAAATTGGTACGTTGGCAAGGAAAATCGAACCAGTTTTGTAGGGAAACTTTCATTTACTTTTGGAAAATTTTTATATTTTCCCAAGGAACAATTTATTTTTATGAAACACGATTCCTACTATAATTCTACTACCACAAATTTGATGTCTTTTATTAAACAAAAACATGTTTGGAATTACAAATATTTTCATAAAATTCACTACCATAATGCACTTGCTACATCCAAACTTTTTTTTTATATTTGTACCTACATATAAACTTGAGCTCATACATTTATATCTATTTATTTATCTAATCTTATTTTATACTATTAGTGAATTTTCGTAGAAAAAATTCACTAATGGGGAGATCCCGACTTTTGAATTTTGAAAAAATTTTTGCAAATGAGCGCGAACTAGGACCCCTAGAACCCATATCCGGGGTCAGTTTCAATTTTTATATGTTTATATATATATATATATATATATATATATATATATATATATATATATATATATATATATATATATATATATATATATATATATATATATATATATATATATGTATATGTGCGTGTATCACACCGATAACTCAAAAAATAATGGGCCGATTTTGATAAAATTTGGCATGTACCTTTCTTTTGTTAATAGCTTGGACGAGTTTGTTAGTCAGGAAAATCGGACGAGGTTTTCCGGGAAAAATTTGAGTTTTCATTCGAAAAAAATTCATATCTCAAAAAGTAATAGGTTGATTTTAATAAAATTTGGCACATAACTTCCTTTTGTAAATATCTTTGACATATTTGTTAGTTAGAAAAATCGGACGAGGTTTTCCGAGAAGATTTTGAGTTTTCATTTGAAAAAAATTCATATCTCAAAAAGTAATAAGCCGATTTTAATAAAATTTGGCATGTACCTTCCTTTTGTAAATGGCTTTGACAAGTTCGTTATTCAGAAAAAGTGGACAAGGTTTTCCGGGAAAATTTTGAGTTTCCATTTGAAAAAATTTTTTATCTTAAAAAATAAAAAATCTATGATAACCAAATTTGGTAGGTAGGTTTACGATATAAAAGGTAAACTATACACCAAAATTTAGATTTCTATGTTACAATAAAAAAAAGTTATAATAAAATATTTTGTGCCAGATCATTTCTATGAAAATTCACTACCATAGCGCACTTGTGCGTCCCGAGATTTTTATATATCTGTACGTAGTCCCTTTGACAACACCGAATCTTATAACATTTAAATTCTTTTTTTTTTCACAGTGAATATTTGGTAAGTTATTGATTTAAGCTTCGTGGTATGCTCTTTTACAGTTATCTGAATAATAATCAATCAGCAAAATTTGCAGCGTATGTTTAAATAATACAAAGAAGAGAATCGGGAAAGATATATTTTACATATGAAAAACATGACTAACATTCGTGTGTAAGATCTGAAATACTCTGACAATATTAAATGTGAATTTTCTATTGCATAAGCAATATGCATAGAGTCGGCAGGCGAAAAATTTGTAGATAAATCACTTAATAGAGAACTAGAGACTTTATGTGCTTTACAAATGTTTATTTTCTTCTCTCTAACCGGTTTCGCTGTTTAATAGCATCATCAGACACGAGAAGTGATTTATACGTATTCATGATAACTACAAATAAAATCCGTTGCTACGTTATGATGTTTTGATCAAAGACTATTTAAAAAATAAAGTCTGGACGCAACAAGTGCGTTATGTTGAAAATTTTCATAACAATTATTCTAATTCCAAGTATGTTTTTTGTTTAATAAAATACATCAAATTTGGTTGAAATACAACATTTATAGTAGAAACTCTGTCCAATACTTCATCAAAATAACTTAATTGCTTGAAAAAAATATAAAAAAGTGGCGAAAAGAGATTAAATTTTCCCGAACAAATTGATCCAATTTTCCGGACCCACGAACCAATTTAGTTAATTCACACAAAAAGTACCCTTCCTTATATATATAATTATATTCACAAAAAGCTTTTCTAGAAAAAAAAAACTCGGGACGCAGCAAGTGCGTTATGGTAGTGAATTTTTATTAAATGCTTCAAATTTAATAACTCAATTTTCTATAAACTTAGAGAGTTTAATTTTAATACGTAGTAAGGTCTTTCCTAACGCAAGATATCCACAAAATTTCATTAAAATAACTTTGTAATTTTCGAGAAAAAAATTTTTTTGGAAAGAAAATTTAAATTTTGAATAACTTACTTTTATCTAAACTTAGAAAGTTGAATTTTAGTACATAGTAAGATCTCTCCTGAGGCAATATATATAGTAAATTTCATTAAAACAGCTTTGTTACTTTCGGAGAAAAAAATTTTTTCGAAAGAAAACTCAAAATTTTCCCGGGAAACCCCGTCCGATTTTTCTGGATAACGAACTCATCCAAGCCATTAATAAAAGAAAGGCACTTGCCGAGTTTCATTGAAATCGGTTAATTATTTTTTGAGTTATCAGACGGATACATATATATATATATATATATATATATATATATATATATATATATATATATATATATATATATATATATATATATATATATATATATATATATTATATATATATATATATATATATATATATATATATATATATATATATATATATATAAACATATAAAGATTGAAACTGACCCCAGATATGGGTTCTAGGGGTCCTAAATCGGGCTCATTTGAAAAAATTTTTTGCAAAGTTTCACCATCGATACCTCTCTATTAGTGAATTTTTTAAATAAAAATTCACTAATACAAAAAAAAAATTTCGTTAAAATTTTCAAGAAACCACTTTGTCGGAAATTGGCCTTTTTTACAAACATTGGCTTCAGCAATGTTACACGATATCGATCTTAAAATCGCTTTTTGAAAATTCCTGTAGATGATGGTGCAGAACCATTGAAAACAACCCGAACTCGTGATGTTAACTTATCTTCCTTGAACACACATGATGTGGAAGGAAATAAGAAGGTTTATCGTTGTAAAAATAATTTACTAAACTCATATGCCCTAAATCTACACATTCCTTCATAAATGAAGCATAATCAATCTTTAGACTAGGATTTTTATGAAATCTTTTTTCCAAACTCGTTAATTTTTTAGCAGCAAAGTTTTTTGAATCGCCAAGTTTTAAAGCGTCATCTTTAAACGGAATTCTAACAACAAAACGACCATCTGAATCTCGTGAAAATGTATCTGTGTAAAACTTTTCACATTTAAGATCTTATGGCTTATTGCTTACTTCTTCCACTAACAAAAATTTTTGAAGTAACTCATTTGTTAATATTATTTTGAGATGATGTTAAGAAACATTGAGATTTCAGATTAGTATCCGAAAACTGTTTTCTGTAAAATGGGTAACTGTTGTCCTAGGACAATTTTATGAGGTCTTAAACAATCCCAAAAAATTGAACATCCAATCAGTAAATCTATATTTTTGGGTTTATAGAATTCGAGATCAGCTAATTTAATGTTTTTAGAAATTTCTATAGCAGAAACATTTAACAAGGTACTTGGCAATAATCAAGAAATTTTTGGCAAAACAAAACAATCAAAATTTAATTCAAAATCATTAACCAGAGACTTTATTTTAACTTCACACCTTCTTTTTAAATAAGAAGTAGTAGAGTTAATTCCAGTAACAGCAACATTAATGCTTGATTCAGGAAGACCTAATTTTAAAGCTAAACTTTCACTGATGAAATTACTTTGGGAACCACAATCCAAAATAGCATGGCAACACTGTTGGTTGCCCTCTGAATTATAAACTAAAACCTTGACAGTAGACAAAACTACATGTGACTCCGTCAAACTAGCAAGAGCCAAGTGCTATTTAAAAGCATGAAGAAATCTGCTGTATTTTTATGAACATTTGAAACAAGGACCTAACTTACAAATTTCAGCCTTATGTCCTGTACAAAAACAGTTGACACATAAGTCTAAATCGTTTATCTTTACTAATCTTTGTGAAATATCAAAGTCTAAAAAGTCCTTAGAATTATAAATCTTGTGGTTATCTTTACCGCAATAATTACACTTATTTTTAAAAACAATTTAGAACTACTCAAAAAAACCTTTAACGTTCTTGTGCTTATTGACTGAAATCTTAGCTTTGTCTTGACACTCATTATAATATTTTTTAACATTAAGTTCTAATGGTTCCAGCAAATCAGCTCTACCTGAAAAGAACTTTGTAAAATCATTCAAAGATGGAAAATCTGAATCTGAACCCGCTTTACGTTTTTCCCATTCACAAATTGTAGGTTTGTCTAATTTAGTGGAAACTAAAAATATTAAAAGAGTGTCCCATGAGTCAATATGTGGGCCAAGGTTACCCAAAGCTCTCAAATGCTTAAATACAGAGTCCACAAGATTACGTAACGCCGATGACGAATCCTTTTGATTTGAAGGCATATTAAAGAGACCTTTTATATGACTTGTAATTAACAATCTTTTATTATCAAATCTACTACATAATAATTCACAAGCAATTTTGTAATTACTGGCAGAAAACTCGAGTGATTTAATAATCTTTAAGGCTGACGGATTTAAACTCGCTCTAAGATAATGAAATTTCTGAATATGATTAATAGAATTATTTGTATGTATAAGTGAATCAAATATATCTTTAAAGCTTAACCAACCTTCATATGTTCCGTCAAACTTTGGTAAATCTGTAACTGGTAATTTAATATTCGAAAAACTATTACTGTGATTACTAATGGAATCTGGTGACGAACTTTTTTGTTAACAGAATCTTCAGTAGTAGCACGTTGTGCCAAAACGAATTTTGCAGCGGCTACAGCTTTACCGAATTTATCAATAAAATCATGTCGTTGTTGATATTGGGTCTCTAATTGATCCTCATCGCAAGCCTCTTCGATACTATTTTGAACAACCTCAAATTTGTCGTATACAGAGAGCACTTTATCTAATTTAAATTTTAAGTATATGACCGTTTCTTCTGTTATTGAAGACATATCTTCATTAAATCTGTTTCGCATTGAATTTTTTTTTTCAAAAGTGGTAAGCTTGTGCTTTAAAGAACATCGTGATCTGTTTAATTGAGTCAAAGCCATTTTATTTAAAATATAATCCCTAATAAATTAATCTGAATGCAATAAACAAAACTTAACAATTAATCGACTTCACTTAATCAATCTCTTTAACCAGTCTTAATCTGAAATCTAAACTTAAGTTAAAATAAATATAATCTTTAAGCATAATTAAATAAATGAGCACTTAATATAAACTGTAATTGTAAATAAGCAATAATCTTTCAGTTATGTTAACTCAGTTTGAGAACGGTAAATCTCAGGTAATAAAGGAAACTTGACAAAGGATAAGCAAACAATGACTTTTTTGAATCTTGGAAAGCAGTAAACTTCGGCTCCTCTAGTCTTCTAATCTTGAAACCGTGGTAAAACCAAACTGTCCCTTCTACCTGACCTGGAACTTTCTCAACTGGCTTGTTGGAAGTTTGCACTGTTATTGTAGGTTTTCTAATATTTATAGATTATATATTCGATCTTCTAATTAATCAGCTTTTAAATCCGGTGAGCTGGGACCATAATGTTAACACTGATATAGCGGACTGTATTTCTAATCTAATCTGGACTGGTTAAATCATAATAATAATCTCTATATTTAAAAAACTTTCTATTTACAACATAAAATGTACAAGTAAGCACACTATTAGCGCTCTGGAGCTCGGTTTAGTGTGAAGTGAGGTAAAACGGCTCCACACAAATAACCAAAACCCTAAGACGGCATGCTAAAGCTGTATGCACATTAGAAACTACACGTTACTTTTTCTCCAATGACAGAACTTATTCAAGCTCGGCCTAACTTTGTGAATGAAATATTTTTTTCAGATGAATCAATATTTCATCTGAATGCTACGTCAACAGGCACAATTGTCGTTTATGGTCAACAGAGAACGCTAATTGAAGGAAGGAAGTCCATATGCAGTATCCTCAAAAAGTGAATGTGTGAGCTGGTTAGATTGGAAACAAATTAATTGGAGCTTTCCTATTAGCGAAAATTTAAATGGTGATGACTACTTGAATTAAGAAACCAAATTGTACCGGTCAGGTCAGGTCAGGTCCGGTCCGGTCAGGTCAGGACATTTCAGGTGAATAAAAAAGCGACCTAATGATCTGGAAGAACTACATAAGCGGATAACTGAAGAAATAAACCAAATTACGCCAGAGATGATACAAAATTCAGTGAGGCATCTTGTTGATAGATTGTATCACTGTTAAGTTGTAGACAGAGCACAATTTGAACAATTACTTTAGTTTAAATGAGATTACGAACTTTTCTAACAGATATCTTAATTTTTCATTATGAATATTTCATTTTTTTTGTGCTGTTATCTGATCAATTACAAAAAACATGTTGATGTTTCAGAACGTAGTTTTTTATTCTGCATCCGAAAATGGCAAATAATACAAGGTGTTCCATTTAAAAAAATTAAGTTGGAGTTATTTCCTGTTAAACCGGAAGTGAGAAGAATGTGAGTGTGTTATAAAAAAATGCTTATTTGTGACCATTCGTCATTACAAAAAGCCAAAAAAGTTGCGTCATTAGTAGCACAGATATTGGACCGTTCCGGCACTTTTTTCCGGAAGAATTAATACTGAATCTACCTCGTGCGTTATCGCCTTTCATATGATTTTGGGAGCAGGTAAAAATATCCGCGTCGATTGGAATTGTATCAGTTTTATCAACATATCAATAAAAATGACAAATGACGTCTTCAAGACATCATACCGTAGTAACGGAATTTATTTGTAGTTGCCGTGTATACGTATAATTCAAAATTAAATGTTCTCGTGTGTGATGATGCTTTCAAGCAGCGAAACCGGTTACAGAGGAGAAATCAAATATTTGCGAAATCATAAAAAGTCTTCACGTCTGTATTTAGTATGGAATGGTTTCACCAAGTAAGAGCAACTTCAACTAATGAAGATAAGTTACTATATTACACAATCCAGTAATGTGTGTAAGCACAGAGGAATTTCTCTAGGTTGGTATAACTGTCTTGTAGCAGAACTGATGCGTTTTCTCAACTACATTGAGCACAATTGGGAAATTCTCTTATGTCTAAAATAATCGCAGTGTAGTTAAACATGGAAACCATGGTAACCACTGTACTAATTAGACAACGCAGTGACTAATTGCTAAATTGTAAATTGATTACGACAAAAGACAACCTGCTCGACAAAGCGCTCTCGCCAGCAGCTTGGCTGAGTGATATTTTGCACAATTAATTGAAATGCTGGAAACTAAGAGAAATACAGTTGTTAATACAACGTCAGTTTTATTGTCAATATTAAAAGCGGAAGGAGCTAACTTTATGTAGAATAACGCTGGAGATATTCATAACAGATATTTACTTTGTCCTGCTTAAAGAAAACACTAAAAGTTTATGTACTAAAATGGTCGCTTATATTAGGGTCGATGTTATTTATTAATTTTTTGTAAAACCTGCATTAAAATATATAAACTGGAATTTGTGTGTATCACACCGATAACTCAAAAAATAATGGGCCGATTTTGATAAAATTTGGGGGGTACCTTCCTTGTGTAAATGGCTTCGATAGGTTCGTTGGTCAGGAAAATTTTGAGTTTTCAATCGAAAAAAATTTTTTTCTCAAAAAATAAAAATCTATGATAACCAAATTTGGTAGATAGGTTTACGATATAAAAAGTAAACTATACACCAAAATTTAGATTTATATGTGACAAGAAAAAAAAGCTATAATAAAATATTTTCTGCCAGATCATTTCTAGGAAAATTCACTACCATAACGCACTTGCTGCGTCCAGGCTTTTTTAGTATCTAACTATCATGCTGATGTTTATTTGTGCAGATATATTTTAAGTTGTGTTGATCAGGGATTAATTGATCTGGAACTATATATTATGTCTGTGTAATGTATGTAAGACTGTGATATTGAAATTTTATTATACAATTGGTGTAGTGTAATTTTAGTATTTATGTGTTGTAGTTATGAATAGTAAACACTAAATGAGAGCACATTTTTACGTTATGTTGATGGTTATGCTACTGAAATTTTGTATAACGGGTTGTTGTTTTGTTTGTACAATTTTGATTTTATTTTAACTTATTTTAAAGTTGTATTATACATGTATATTATTTTAATTCTATAACTGCATTTTAGCGTTGTTTTAATGTGGTGTCGCATCGATTTTATGTTTGTGTTCTATGTATAATCCTTTGAGTTTTTGTGTATGTTGTTCAAATATTTGTTTTTTTCTGCAGTATTTGTTTTTTGTAATTGTATCTATTTTAACAATTTATTGTGATGTCCTCGTTCTGCTCATTGGACTTTATTTTGTCTTTATTTTATACTTTTTTGTGTAAGTGTTTGTAATTTTTGCTTTATCGTGTCTGTATTCTTGTTTAGAATGGATAACTTTGTGAGAGGTATTTATTTGGAAGAATGTCAAACAGGAACAGCCGAAACTGCGAAAGAGCTTAAGTTGGATAATTTTAGGGTTTTCCATATGAATATTCGTAGTTTGCAAAAAAAGTATGATGGATTAAAAATTATTTTTACAGAGTTAGAGTGCAAGCTCGAGTGTGTAGTTTTGACAGAGACATGGAACTTAAATATCCTAATTTATATTCATTTATGGGCTATGAATTACTTTATAGCGGTGGTAATATAAACCAGAATGATGAATTCGTATTATACATATATATATATATATATATATATATATATATATATATATATATATATATATATATATATATATATATATATATATATATAGTATATATATATATATATATATATATATATATATATATATATATATATATATATATATAGTAAGACTGGCAGAGATAACTGCTGTGGAGGTGACCCTTGAATTAAGTAACAGTAGATTTTTGATACTCGCTGTCTACTTACCGACCTCCTGCTACGGATATTAAGAGTTTTAATATGGCGCTTTTGCAGTAGCTAAAGCGTCGGCCCAATTCACAACAGATCAATTTGGTTGTGGGTGACATCAACATAGATCTTTTTGGTAATAGCAGTGATATGCACGAATATCTGAATATTCTATCATCTGAGGGTTATGACTCCCTTATCAACAAGTACACACGAGTATATAAAGATTCTGGCAGTTGTTTAGATCACATATTTGTCAAAGTTGTACGTGGCTGCTGCAGTTTGAACCCAATTATAATGGAGTCGTGTGTAACGGATCATTATGCTACCGTGCTACAGAGCTCATTTCCTGCGGCACTGAAACATAGCGAAACTAAAAAAAGTGTATATAAACATCGCACTAATATGAAAACACTAAAGCATATGCTTATCAACAAAGACTGGTCTTGTATCTATGTTGCAGATGATGTTGAGATTGCTGCTGAAACTTTTGTTAGATGTGTCAACTATGATTGGACCCTACATGCAGAGGTACAGATGCCGGATATAGGGGAAGAAGGATTGGATTATCAGGGGCATTGTTATATCAGTGAATCAAAAAAAAAAAAACAGAAAATCATCAACTTGCTCAGCAATATAAAGATTATTGAAACAGACTAAATGGTATAGTAAGAACGGTCAAGAAAGAACATACGTTAAAATCATTGACAGAGGCAAAAATAATTCTAGAGGTTTGTGAAAAATAGTGAACGATATTGGCAAATAGACAACGGCGAAGGCAAGTATCACTAAGCTTCAAGATGAGCATGGATCGATCTTAGAGACTGATCTTGAATTTAATAAATATTTTTCATGTGTAGGAAAAGATTTGGCAAGCAGGATATCTGTCTCCGATAAATTAGTGTCGTCTGCGCGGGTAAGCCAGTCGTTGGTGATGTTGCCAACAGAATAGTGTGAGATTAGATCAATTGTGACGACACTGAACAACCACAAGGCTCCCGGATACGACTGAATAAGGGCAGAAACACTAAAACAAATAATAGATAAGATTGTCACTTCTCTGACTTTTTATTATAAATCGGTGTATAGACGATGGCATATTCCCTGGAGCTTTTAAAATGGGTGTTATCAAATCTTTATTTAAGAAAGGCGACATAGACTTCGAGATTTTAAAATCGGTTTAAAAAAGTGGATAGTTGGAGCAGATCATGAAGTAATCCACAGGGTTATAGAAGTTAATACGCTGGTGTAGTGATCTTTCCTTTACATTGCGTGTTTCTTATGCCTGACATCTGACCTGTGGACGCGCGCATGTCCAAATGTGTGTAGGTTACCCATGTGGTTTAAAACATTTGCGAAAAACATTTTGTCTATAGCCGAAAAAGGATAATTATACTCTTTTATATTTTCCGCGAATCCCTGGATTTCGTCTGCAGTTTTGGTTTTTGTTTGTATTTCTTTACAATGTCAGTGTGTGTGCACTTGTTTTTTTTTAGAGAAAATGATGTTACAAAGTATCACCAACAAGTCTTTGACTTAGGTGACTTTTAACGTTATTAAACAACCACGCTCTTAATTAATCTTGTAAGTTGTTTTGTAAAGAGAATGTATATTGTTCAATAAAATTATTATTATTATTATTGAAATTATTAGTATGTAAGCCTGAATATATTTTCATTACTGTTACTGACACCAACTAGTTTTGTTCTAATTAGAGCTCTAAATTCGCTTAAAGATGGAGACATCATTGTTTGCATGTATATTTTATTATTTTTAATGAACTTAATTAAAACAAAACACTTTTGAGGTTTATTTATGAATGCATAGACGTTCTCTGTGGTATTTAGGGACGCAGACGTAGTAATAAATATTAACTCCAATTATTTTTTCGGTCTTTGCTCTCATTTAATAAGATCATATTTTCAGGTTCATTTCAGAATTCTGAAGTCTAAATTAAGTATTAAAGATTCCAAAGTATTTACGAATGTAAGAATTTTCCAGCAAAATAAGACATCAGAAATTCCAAAGAAAAAAATTCCATTATATCAACAACAGCGAAATTAAAAAAAAAATCGCTTTTAATCATCTCTGAAATTTGTAAGTCAAACAAAAAAAAATCATTAGCGAAAGCACGTGAACAGTCTGGTAGATGTGAAAGCGACAGTTTATTGATTGTGGTTTCATTCAATGCTTGTTGAACATGATAATTTTCCGACTGAATTTTCTAATACTAATATAATTAACGTTTTCGAGGAGTTATTTAAGCTTGATGTTTTCTTCTAAAGATGATAATAGAATGATCCCAAGGACTATTAGCCCAAATAAGTAAGGTCTATATTCAAGATGCTTTCAGTAGCGATTAAACCAAAAGACAAACTTGATTTAAATTTCCAATGAGGAACTTAATTATATTTCAAGATTAGAATATAAGTGTGAAATCATTACAAACTTGATGTTCAACGTTTCCAATAACGTCCTTCATATAAATTCGGGTATCCCAAGAGAAGATTAAATTATCGATAAACTCGGCTTTCAAGAAACATTGCGTAAATTATAATCTGAATACAGGCTGCGGACCTTCAGCTAAATTACAAAGGGCGCGAATAAAGGGTAATCTGTCTTTGAGCTAAATCCGTAACGTGATAACTTGATAAGTTTAGCTTTTATTACGTTAGAAAGCAAATTTTAATGAATAATTATGTCATCAGCTTGAGCAGAAGACACAGAAAATTAATTCATGTAAAAATAATGTATAACATTCTATTAAATTCAAAAATTTACCAACTTCAAATTTCTTGTTTTACGCTGACAAAACGCTGACAAGACAAAACAAAAGAATTCTAGAAAGTGAGACCTCTTTACTACCTACTTGTTTGCAAAAATACATTAAGGCATAATTACCTATTTCTTATGCTACTATTTGAAAATTCTAATTGCACTTGCTGCTTCTTTGTAACAATAATAAGTAATAATAATATTAATACGAATAGATAGACACGTTTATTGATTTATTTACAATAAATAAATAGTACCACAAAGACAAAGAATCAGTCAAAAACATAATTGATTTAAAAGTAAAACATGTAGGTAAACAGAATTAGACAAACAATTAAATGGTAATAAAAATACAAATATGTGTATAAATAATCAAAATTTCTAAAAAACATTTAAAAAGTCTGGGTGCATCAAGTACGATATGGAAATGAATTTTCATAAACATGTCTTTAATAGCAAATATGTCTTTTAGTTAATTTTCATTAAGAAAACTCACTAATAGAGAGGTATCGATGGTAAGATTTTTAAATAATTTCTTTGAATGAGCGCGAATTAGGGCCGCTAGAACCCAAATCAAGGGTCAGTTGAAAAGTTATATATATATATATATATATATATATATATATATATATATATATATATATATATATATATATATATATATATATATATATATATATCAACAGATAAGTCAAAAAATACTTTACCAATCGAAACCGAGGTTGTGACATTGCATTTGAGCAAGGTGAATGTCTGCACGTCCCGCCCTTTGGAGGTGGCATAAAGCCCTTGGCTCCGTGTCCCATGCGATGTTGGGCACGTTGAAGATCCCTACCTTCCTTATGTCAGCGGTTTGGCGAAATTTTCAGGATGGTGAGGTAAAACTGCTCCCTGGCGTCGGTGATTGGCCGTAGTTGTGAAAATAGACCGATGTTAAAGAATATAAAAAACGGCCAATATTGAAATTGAACATGCATTATATAAAACACAATCTACAATCAGACATAAATAAAACAAAATAAAGAAAAAAATTTACAAAGATGTTTAAAAAAAATATGAATAAAATCAGTGTAAAGAGTTCATTAAAATGATGGAGAAATTCCAAAAACTCAAGAGTACAACAAATACCTTAAACCACTAAACAAGCTGGGGGACCTGGAGCAAATAAAAGTGATGCAAGGGGAAGAACGTTATTAAGAAAAAATGTTGATGCAAAATATTAAAAAGGCTGCCAATTGAAGTCCAACTAAGCTGTTTTTGATCGATGTTCGTTTTTTATTTCCTTCCACCACAACACTGTTCACATTAGGTCCCGTAAGTTTGGAGGGGCGGGGGTCTATTCACCCCATTTTACGTCTTGTTTATGCACGCTAGAGTGGTTTTAAGTATGTTTCTGAAAAAAAAATTAAATCCCGTATACCCCTAGTATGCTGAGTTACCCAATTACTTCTCTTCGTTCTCAGATAAAGTAACAGTAACAAAATAAATACAAAAGTAAAGGTCAATAAATTGCTTAAGTGTCCTCCTTCAATTGTCAAAGGTTCTAGTACATGTCGAACATGAAGTGCTGTTGCTGCTTTTACCTCACAAGCGTCGAGAGACAGGAATGCACTCCTTGCTCTATTCTGAAGCTTTTTCTTGGTAATAATGGACGTAAGATAAACAATTTATATCATACTACATCAAAATCAAGTGAGGTGAAATCTGGCGTCCTCAGTGTCTAAACATAAAGACCTGATCGATGAATCCAACTATGTGCGCAAGTTTATTTGTAATTTGATTCGTGCAGTGGGCTTGTGGACCATCTAACCGATACCGTCAACCTCGCAGAGTTTCAAATTTCAAGTCATCGAGACAGTAAGATACTGTGGTCCGTAATATTTCAAGATATTTACCTGAATTTAGATTATCTTCGTAAAAACAGAATCTTAGTCCTTTATTTCCAAAACATTTTGTTCAAATTTCTAACGATATATATATATATATATATATATATATATATATATATATATATATATATATATATATATATATATATATATATAGGGTGTTTCAAAAATGATGTTCTATGTTATAGGTGCAGATTCAGCAGAAAAAAATAGGACCATTTTTTCATATAAACATGGGGCTGCAAATGCTTAGTTTTTTGTGCTGAATGTGCACCTGTAACATAAACCATCATTTTTGAAACACTTTATATATATATATATATATATATATATATATATATATATATATATATATATATATACCCTCGTAAGCCTCAAACTGACGCGACTGCCTGACTTATTTTGAGACTAAAAGCAAGTTAGATAGATATAGCACTATTGACATATCATGTATTGTTCGGCATATTTGGGATAATAATCATCATGTTAACCATTTCTGCGAAGAGTGCTTCGGAAAGGACGCTAATAAATTTATTTAACGGGCTAAATATTGACAGTTCAGCCAAACTTTTATGTTCGTAGTATTTCTGTATATTGTCTCTGTCACCACAGATTACCAAATGTGATGAAATTAAAAGTTTCTCAACAAATAAACCCTAGGACCTTATATTACTCGAATTTTAAGAAAAAAATGTAAATTTTTGCCAAGTCACCTCCCATTCATCCCCTGCCCGTTAAAGCGATTTTACCCAATAACAATCCGAACCGCTCGTTTGTCGAGTGCTAACTGTATAGCAAATTTGAAGATTTCGTTCTAAAGTTATTCGTGCTACAAACAGATAGACATATAAATCGACAGACCGACAGATCTACAGACAAAAAAAATGTTCGTTCACAAATTACGTTTTATATATGTTTTGATACTTTTTACGACGTTTAAGCGAAACATTTTTTTAAATTTTTGTCGCCTGTGCGATACTTCCACAGGTTGTGACGATGTGGAAGTGAAAGCAAAAATGACACCTAAAATTTTCTTTCAGATAATTGATCACTACAGAATCACGCAACTTTTCCCCAATTTAATCATCCTCGTATCTAATATTTACAAGATCACAATGGTGAGGCTCTAATTTGAACTACCTTGTATGTAGACCTAGACCGACCTCATTAAAAAAAAATATCAATTACGATTTTTGTGACTTTTTGCGATTTCCTGTTACGTGAATTTCTCCTACGAAACTTCTCTTATAAACCTGAATAGACTATAGTCACTGATATATTATCGAGATTCTGAGGGAACACCGCAATCGTGTCCGATATATGCACAAACCGCACTGCTTTGTTTTAGAACAGCTGTAACAATACTCATAATCATGATAAGTAAGGCATATATATGTAAATTATCTAGAGAGGAATTATATCTTTATTACATGATATAAAGGTTGTGCCCTTCTGTGCTAATATTGTGTTGTATCATTTTGGAATGCAGAATTGCCGGAGTATGCCCCGAAAATAAGTGTGGGAAGGGATCCTTTGGACTACGGAGACATCCTGCGTGCCAATTGTTCTTCCCCTCCAGCCAAACCGCCTGCGACATTGAAGTTCTTCCTGAACAGGATACCGGTAAGTGTAGGAACATTTTACATATTTCAGCTAAACATTCTGCCAGCATCTGCGACAAACTGAAATACCCTCTAAAATTAGTGCTGGCCTTTGCTGAATTTCACCAACAGCAGGTTAATGTGTTGTGTGTGTGTGTTGAAATGAGATATCTGCCGAGCAAATATCAGGCTGTACTTTCATTTAGGACATTCCTATTGCACGCTTTTGAAGAGCTTGTTAAAACAGACGAACAATTCTGTATCTCAAAAACATGATTAAAATTTTTGCTCTCCTTTTTAATTAGATGACACGACTAACAGAAAATAAGTTTTGCTTGCAGGCTAAATAAATAACTAAAGTCACATTTAGCTTTACTTTCTGCCCGTTTGGTTAGAAAGACAACTATTTATGAATAAAGGTTTCTCAAGCAGTAAGTGCATTACGAAAGCGAATTGCTGTAAAAATTTGACTTCCTTAGAGAATAAGTATTCAAGTCATCGGCTATTGGTTTCTATTTACTTGGTGAAAAAATAATGTTATTATGTACCCTTTAACTAGTTTCGCCTAAAGACATGATTAGATAAAATAAAGCTAAAAATAATTATAACACCCATGGCAACTATCAATACAAATCAGTTCATATTTTGGGATATTTTCGTGCGACCTTTAAAAAATGATGCTGCAAACTCAGGGTCCATGACTAGACCACAATGAAAATGCTAGTATTCATGTATCTATAAACTTCTGAAACGTTATATTACTCGAGTTTTAACGAAAAAAATTTGTCCCTTATTGATTCCCTCTCCTTTAATGCGATCTTACCCAAAAACAACTCAAAGTGTTCCCTTGTCGGGTGCTAACTGGATATCAAATTTGAAGATGATATCTTAATTCGTTGGAAAGTTACTGAGCCTACTGCCAGACCTACAGGCCGACAGACCGACCGACGAACAGACGAAAAAAATTTCGTTCCAGAATCATATTTTCTATATGTTTTGGGGACTTTTACGTTTTAGCAACAAAAAAATTTGAAATTTCTGTCATTGATATTTCAGCCTCACACATTCAACCGGTAATTTCGTTTCAGCACAGAATACCAGATGTTTGATGAAACTGAAAGCTTTCTAATAAACAGACCCTAAAACGTTATATTACACGAGTTTTAACGAAAAAATGTCAATTTGAACCAAATCATCCCCCATTCATCTCCCACCCCCTGGTGAGTGTTTACCCAAAAATAATCCGTTCGTCTATCGGGTCCCAAATATGAAGACGATATCCTAATTCGTTTTAAATTTACTGTGGCTACAAACAGACAGACATACAGACCGACAGACAAAAAAACGTTCTCAAATCATGTTTCTTATGTTTTAACAATTTTTACGACGTTTAAGTGAAAAAACAATTTTTTGTCGCCGATGCCATATTTCCACACGTATTGACGATGTGGAGGTAATATTGTCAGCTAATTGCAAAAATATCAGTTGTAAAAATGATAATAATAACAACAATAGAAAGAAGCAAAACAGATGTAAGGATTTATCTGTCTTCAGAATTGCTTATTTGCCTCTCTGTAACCAGTTTCGCACTTTCACGGCATCGTCAGAAAGTAGGAAGATTAATTTATTCATACGTATTTATGACGATGCCGTTAAAGGGCCAAACTGGCCACAGGGAAGAAAGCAATAAATTGTGAAGCAAGAGGTTAGGTTTCACCAAGTTAGAATAACAACGATCGATGAGAAGGGCACAAACCTCTACAGGGCATTCGGTAACTTGATGAGATAAAGTTGCATATGGAAAATCAAATTCTAAGCAGAACACAAAAAATAACTATTTCCCAGATCGGGCATAGTTAGTCTGGACGCAGCATGTTCGTTTTGGTAGCGAGGTTTTAAAGAAATGGTCTACACTTTCTTACTAAAATTGTATATATATATATATATATATATATATATATATATATATATATATATATATATATATATATATATATATATATATATATATACATATATGGTGACATTAAAAAAAGTGCGATGCATAGTACCACACGATAGAAGACATACAGAAAAACAAAAAAAGTTCCTGTACACTTATGTACATAACCCCCTTATTTTTAAGATACAGTGTAATATAATTTTTTTTAAATTATTTTGTGAACTTTTTGCGGTAGATAATTTAATTTTCTATAAAAAGTTATGTTTGATTTATTGTCGTAGTGCTCATGATTTTTGTACAAAAACCAAAAGAGATTTCGTGTTGACTGGGCATTTAGGAAATCCGTATTTTCTCGAGTAACAAATGAAAACGATAAAACAATCGTTTACATGCAGTTAGCTACATCAACAAACAATGCCAACTGTCAAACAGACATTGAAATAATTGATTTAAAGTCGCTACGTTCGCTACGTTGCTGAAGAGGTTTATTGTTTAATTTCTCGTTTGTTGCTTTTTAAAACGGTTAAGTATACTTTTGTAGAATACAGGAACATTATTATATGTTATGGCGCGGCTACATCCAATTCCAGTGAAGCTCAGCGAATCCACCGAGAAAAATATCCCAGGCGACACGTTTCCAATGGGAGAATATTTGTCGACGTTCATCGGCGATTGGGAGAAGATGGCTGCTTTAGAAAAGGAAAAGTTGACAGTGGGGTTCGACAAAGTTGTTGTACTGTTAACAACGAAGAATTTATTGTGCAAATGGTGGAAAATAATCCTGCGATAAGTGTAAGAAACATAAGTTCTGCTCTACACAATTTAAACGGTGAATCAATCAGAAAAGTCCTTAAGAAACAGCTTCTTAACCCGTTCGTTTTTCAAAACGTTCGCCACTTATTAGAATAAGCTCATGTACCCCGTGTACAATATTGCGAGTGGCCACAAAATCAAGAGGAACATTTCCCGTTGTTAATTATGTTTACTGATGAGGCAGGTTTTAGTCACGACGATATCCTAAACAGGGATAACATGCACTATTGAAGTGACCAAAATCTCCATGAAACCGTAACCATAAGTATGAGTTTTCAATTAATGTGTCGGCATGTATATTTGACAATGTTATAATTGGGCCATTTCGAATTCACAATGGTTTGACAGGTGAACTCAACACTTTATTGGAAGATATACAGTTTTTTTTTATTTCAACAACACACCACGAGGGCTTACAGCCTAAATACTATCGTACCGTGGGTGTCGACAAGGAAGAAAGAGGAAACTTGTTAATTCTGGACTTGAAGGTTTGGAGGTTCGGGGGAGAAGGAAAAACATGTGCCGGCAAGGAATTCCACAACTTGGAAGTCCTAGGGACAAAAGAGCGGGCATAACAAGATATTCAATGTCTGGTGACCTGAACAGTAAAAGGGTGCATTCGCTCTGTTCCCCTGGTAGATCTCTTAGGGGCAGCAGGTGGAGAAACTATGGAAGAAAGCTCCTCTGAGCAGTGCTTGTGCAGATATCTATAAAGGAGAGAGATCACCAACGGCACGTCGGCGGGCAAGGGATGGCAGCCTTTGGGTGAGGGTAGGGTCACCGATGAGACGTATAGCTCTCTTCTGAATGGAGTGCAGGATAGCGAGTGTAGAAGCGACAGCAGCACCCGAGATGTGGGAGCAGTATCAGAGGTTTGGTCTTATTTGTGAAGTACATAAAGTATATAGTATAGCTGGTGAAAAGTATTTGCGAGCCCGAAAGAGGAAACCTAATTTCTTAGCAGCCGCTTCTGCAATTGATGTGACATGTTGGCGCCAATTGAGATTTCGATCCACAGAAATTCCAACAAGTGAAAAGGACTCATTACTTTGAATAACTTGGTTGTTCATTGTGATGGGTCTAGGGCTGGTGTATCTCTTATGGGAAAGAAAGCAAGACTGTGATTTGGTGGGGTTGAATTGTACAGTATTTCTACTTCTCCAGTCTAATATTTTTTGGAGATACACAGAGACAGAACACTCCATGAGTCTGCGATTCTCATTTAATTGGGCTAAAGAGACAGGCTTAGAATAGGGTATATTTGAGTGGAGGGTGCTGTCGTCCGTGTAACTGTGAACTGGGTTGGATATGCTAGAGAGGAGGTCATTGATGTGAAGAAGAAACAAAGTAGGGGCTAAAGCTAAACCTTGAGGAACTCTTGCATTAATTTGATACAGTTTAGAGGAATGGCCATCCACGGACAACAGTAATGATTCGGTTGGAGATGAAATTTGCTGTTGAGGTACAGAGATTTGGTGGTAGGCCATATGCCGGATGTTTATTAAGCAGCGATGCGTGCCAGACCTGATCGAATGCTTTGGATATGTCTAGAGCGACAATCTGGGATTCACCGTGTAGTTCCATAGACTTCTTCCAAGAATGGGTGATAAAGGAAAGGAGGTCGGCAGTTGATTTTCGCTGACCGACCCACACTGCCTGTCGTGGATTATACGGTATTTTTCAAGAAATTTTAGTCGGTGTTTATATACTTTTCCATCACTTTAGAGACGACTGAAAGAAGAGAAATAGGCCTGTAGTTGCTAGGAAGCGCTTTGGATCCTTTTTTTGGGGACGGGTTGTACTCGAGCAGTTTTCCAGTTACTAGGGAATATGCCCCTATTGTAAGATATTGGAAACAGACGAGCCAGGACAGGAGCAAGTTCTAGTTAAACATAATTAGGAAAAGTAGCACATGAATGACGAAGCGCCAGCTCATTTTTCCCGAATAGCAAGGGAGTTTTGAAATAGAAAATTTGGAAATAGGTTGATTTGTTGTGGTGGACCTATTTTATATCCCGACCTCAAGCCACTCGATTTTACATTTTAGCGGTTTTTGAAAAATTAGGTTTATTCCGTAGAGATAAAAAATTATGAAGAAAATTTATGGAACAGAAATGAAGCACCTGATAGGTTTAGTAATAATCCAGAGATATTTCAGAGATGTCTTCAGTCGATAACCAAAAGATTGGAAATGGCTATTCAAGATAGAGGCCGCCAATTTGAACACCTTCTTTAAAGTTATCCTTTATCATTTGATTTTTTTATTATGTTTGTTTTTATTTATGTTTAATTCCTATTGCTCATAATTCATACAGTCATTGATGTCAATTGTTTATTCTGTTTATTTGTCACTCGAGATATATAATTTTTTCCAGGGAGGTACTAATTTATTTAATCAGCTTAATAGCTTAATGATCATGAACCATTTTCATTCCGCCACTGGTTGCTTATAACCGTTATTACTTTACACAAGGTGGTAACCTGTAAGGGGCTATTTTTTAATAATTGTAGTTATATTATATATACTTAATTGGAGGAAAATTAAATTATCTATCGCAAAAAGTTGAAAAATTGAAAAAATATATACACTGTATTTTCAAAACAAAAGGATTTTGGACATAAGTATACAGGAACTTTCTTTGTTTTTTTGATGTCCTCTATCGCGCAGACTATGTATATATATATATATATATATATATATATATATATATATATATATATATATATATATATATATATATATATATATATATGGTGACACTGAAAAAAGTGCAATGCGTAGTACCGTGCGATAGAGGACATCAAAAAAAAACAAAAAAGTTTTTTTTTGATTTGTTGTCGTATGTCCAAATCCATTTGTTTTCGAGATACAGTGTAATTTTTTTAAATTTTTATTTCATTTGAATTTTCTTCCAATTAATTATAAAGAATATAATCACAATTATTACAAAATATCCCCTCACGGGTTGCCACATTGTATATATATATATATATATATATATATATATATATATATATATATATATATATATATATATATATATATAGATATATATATATATATATATATATATATATATATATATATATATATATATATATATCTACTCGTGGTTCGTCTTTTTCGTGAAGAGTAGAAAAATGCCTTTTTCAATGTTCAATGTTTACAGCCGTAAAAGGGATATGTTAATAGATTAATATAAAATAAAATAAAGAACTAAAAAAAACTTAAGAAGCCGCGCCTGAGGCGGCGAAACGTCGTTAAATCAAAAACACAAATGTTGTTCTAATTTTTGTCCAAAAATGAAGAAGTTTCCACGAATATAAACCCAATAAATTATATATATATATATATATATATATATATATATATATATATATCTAGGTGTTATATAGGTGTCCCGTATCGTTATATTCAAATTTTGTGAGCAAATAGGCTTAATTCTAAGCCAAAAAAAAACCCAAATGTGGTAGTTCAATTCTTATTACTTCCGAAGCCACAGGCCTAACAAAACGAAATTGGTTTTGAATAAAATGAAATGCGAATACCAGTTATGTGGTTTCGAGGTGCTACCGATTTTCTTGTGAAGAGTATGCGCATTTGGACTTCATTTATGGTCTTGTAACGACAGTGCACGTCTTCATTTACCAAACGCAATATCATCAATCTGAGAAATCTGCATCTGTGGGAACCATAAAATCCCAAAGCAATAGGTGCATCTAGCATCCAGCATGAATTTTTCGTGAACGTTTGTGCCGCCTTAATCAATGCTTTACTAGTTGGTCCTTGTCCCCATAAGATTAAGTGTCGCCAGTTACCCACAGTTCTTTATGGAAGAGTTGCCATTTCTTTTAGAAGATGTTCCCCTGATCAAAAGAATAAACATGTAAATTCAAATGGCTGAGGGCATTGCGGAATTGAGGTCCGAAACTTTATGGACAACAGTTATCCACAATGGATTTGTCGAGGGGCACGTATTGAATGGCCATCCAGATCTCCTTACCATAATCCGTTAAATTATTAGTTTTGGGGGAAAATAAAAAAATTGGTATCGGCAAAAATTTGAAACCAGATTATCGGAATTATTAGAGCGTATTTAGCAAACTGTCCAATAAGCAAGAGAAAACCAGCGTGCAATAAGAATTGTCGCTTGATCCATTGACACGTGAGCACAAGATTGTATTCAGAAAGGAGGGGCGCATTTTCAATAGATGATGGATTGAAGATTTGTTACATAAGTCAATATTTGGTTTTAGACTTTAAACCTTGCAATAATTTCTTAGGCTTGTAACTTCGGAAGGAATAAAAATCGAGCTACCATTTCTGTGTTTTTTTATCTTAGAATTAAGCCCACAAGACACCCTACACACACACGCAGAAATATATATATATATATATATATATATATATATATATATATATATATATATATATATATATATATATATATATATATTACGTATCGTCGTCCCCTTTTATGTAGTAGAACTTTAACAGTCGATAGAAAAACTAATTCTAAAACACAAATGTCATATCAACATAGACGCGGAAACGCTTTGTTTCAAAGGTACAAGACTGAAATTTTCAAAAAAAATAGCGATTTATTTTAACAGTTTTCAAATTAGTAGAGATATTCTGGTGAGAATACGGCTAGCTTTACCTACATTGTCCCTATGTTATGGAAGAAATGGACCAGGGCTGACAATTTTGACAAAATTGTTAGTTGGTTGCACACAGTCTATTTTATAACATTTTGTGTTATTTGGAGCTGTCGTGACAACATACCACCTGGTTTCGCACCAAAATGGTGACCCTGTCGTACATCTCAGAATGTTCTAGGAGGCTGGCTTCCATAGCCGTATTACTTTATAGGTGTGATGTCGCTGTAATTTGTATACCGTCCTGATGAGCTCTAACTAAAGCAAAACCGGTGTGCGGTTATAATTATGGTGAGAATACATCTAGCTTTACATACACGGTGCCCATATTAGGGAAGAAATAGACCAGGGCTGACAATTTACAAAATTGTTAGTTGATTGTACACAGTCTCTCTTTTATAACATTTTGTGTTATTTGGAGCTGTTATGGCAACATACTACCTGGTTCCGCACCGAGAGGGCGACCCCCTCGTACATCTCACAATGTTCTAGTGGAGATAATTTATAGTTTTAAGTGAATTTCCTTAAAAAAATTCACTATTGAGGAGATCCCGACTTTTGAATGTTGATAAAATTTCTTCAAATGAGCGCTAATTAGGCCCCCTAGAACACATATCCGGGGTCAGTTTCGATTTTTATATGTTTATATATAATATATATATATATATATATATATATATATATATATATATATATATATATATATATATATATATATATATATATATATATCTATATATGTATCACACCGATAACTCAAAAAATATTAGGCCGATTTTGACAAAATTTGGTGAATACTTTCCTTTTGTAAGTGGTTTGGATAAGTTCGTTAGCAAGGAAAATCGGCCTAGGTCTCCCCGGAAAATTTTGTGTTTCCCTTAGAAAAAAATTCATATCTCCGGAAATAACAAAGTAAGGGCAACGAAATTTAGTACGTCGTTTTATATCGGCATTGATAAATTACCTACCAAAACTCAGCGCTGTAGGTTGGAAGACAAAAAAGTTATGGGCATTTAAAGAAAAATAAATTGGGGTTTTCCTCAAAACGTCAAAGTGACAATTTAAAACGTCAAAATTCGCAACATTTGGACAAAGAACTTGAATCTAATACGGGCTATGGAAAGAAAATGTCTCAAGAAGAATGTTTTACAAACCCTGCAGTCTTAGTTTTAACCGTCATTGTCCTTCATTTTACTAAAATATTTCCAGAAAATTCATTTAAAATAGACCCTTTTTCTGATGCTTGGCAGTAGTCATAGCTATAGAGTTTATCGTTTAACGGTATATAACTTTTGTCGAATTTTCGTAAAAAATCAATAAAGCTCAATATATCCGTTATTCTACAAGATATGAAAAAAATTTGTATACATTAATTATAGGGTGTCTTGAGCTACATCTTAAAAAAAATTTCTACAATCACAGGCTGGCCCATAAGTCGTTGGTGATACAAATATTTTTTTTAGTCGAAAACGCCTTAGGTTTTTGCATTTTCCATCGAAATATAATGCATGTTTATAAGTAAAGAAATTCTGGACGCAGCAAGTGCGTTATGGTAGCGAATTTTGATTAAATGCTTCATATTTGAAAAGCTCAATTTGCTATTAACCTATAGGGTTGACCAAGAAACGAGTTTTTTCGGGAACACTAAGTCTACTTTCGGAAATTTTTGTACATTTTCAAACAATAAACTTATTTTGATTAGACATGGCACATTGTTTTTACTACATAGGTTATACTGGTAACCAAATTGCCTGCTTTCTTTAAAAAACACACATATTTTCTATTAAAAATATTTTATGAAAATTCACTACCATAACGCACTTGTTTATAATTAATAACCAAATGTAATGAATATTTTCACCGTATACGCTGCCATATTTAGTCATAATACCAAGAATAACGAACCACTAGTGACGAAGTTATGGTGTTCCACTGCTATTAAATTAGAAAAATTATTAATAGGGCCCCCTAAAAATCAAATTATATACTTTTTCTACAGAATAGTTCTATTCTCTGAAAAATAATGTGTGCACATTTTGCTGTATCTGCCACAGTTGCGTGGCAAATGAGCTGTTTAGTTCCTAACTCTCGAATATTCCTGATAAAAAATTTGTTGCATGTTTGATAAAAAAATTAAGTGACAAATAAATAATTGCTTTTCCATACTTATTAAAAATAGTTTAGTCAACCGCTGGGGAGATATTTTTGATTTTATAAATTAGTATTTCAGATTTTTACCTCCAGGAATAGTAACGTCAAATTTTGTTAAGCAATTCAGAACTTAATTCAGTATTTTAAAATGATATGTCTAAATGCGACCAAAAATTCTCATTAAGCCTTTAATTTTCTGAAATGAAGTTTTAGTTTTTTGCGCTAAAAAAACCTATTACAATCATGCTGCTATGGGGACTTAATAGCTTCGATAATGATAGATTATTCTGTATCGTAACACCCTGGCTGAATTTATGTTTCTTTGATAATGTGTCGTGATGTCTTATTCGTTACACACTTGGTACGACCTATTTTACTCCCACATCGTCACAACGTGTGGAAGTATCGAATCGGCGACAAAAATTTCAATTTTTTTTCGCTTAAGCGTCGTAAAAGGATCAAAATATATAGAAAACATTATTTGGAACGAACATCTTTTTTGTCTGTAGGTCTGTATGTTTGTCTGCTTGTAGCCACGATAACTTTAAAACGAATTGAGATATCGTCTTCAAATTTGGTATACAGTTAGCACTCGATAAAGGAACAGTGCGAATTGTTTTTAGGTAAGATCGCTTTAGGGGCTAGGGGATATGAATGAGTGGGGATTTGGTGAAAATTAAAATTTTTATGGTAAAATTATATATATATATATATATATATATATATATATATATATATATATATATATATATATATATATATATATATAACGGTGTATGTAGACACGACCCAGTTCTTCCTGGAAAATTTTGTATTTTCTTCCGAGAACGAAAAAAATTTATATCTCGAGAAATAACAAAGTTATTGCAACCAAGTTTGGTACACGGCTTTATATCACAAAAAGTAAATTACGTCTTAAATTGTAATTCTGTGAGTTAGAACAAAAGAAAGTGAGAGACATTTAAAGAAAAACATTTTAAGTGCCACTGATGACTAGAGAAATGCATAAGAACAAAATGTTTTGTGTGGATAAGAAAACCTATTGTATATTACAGGTCAGTATTAAGTTCTTTAGCTCCAAAAATTCAGGAAGTGCCAGAAAAATTACTTTGAAAATTTTATAGTTTTTCGCTTAAAACGTCAAAGTCGCGATCTGAAACGTCAAAATTGGCAACTTTGAGGCAAAAACGGTTTATGTAGAGAAAAAAAAAGAAGTGTATTTTACAAACTCTAAAGTTTCAGCTTCATCCGTCATTGTCCTTCATTTTACTAAAATAATTCCAGAATAGTCATTTGAAATAGGTCTTTTCTCTGATGCTTTGGCAGCAATTTTAGTTACAGAGTTTGTGGTTTAAAATAATTTTTGACGAATTATCGTTGAAAAAATCTCAATATATCCGTTAATATACAAGATACGAGAAAAAATTGTATATGTTAATTATAGGTTGTCTTGAGCTGCATCTTATAAGATTATTTATTCAATCACAGCGTGATCCATAAGCCGTTGGTGATACACATTTTCTTTTTTAAATTAAACACCCCTTATTAATTTTTAGATTTTTCTTCTAAGTATAATATATGTTTGTGGAAAAATATTCGGGAGGCAGCAAGTGCATTTTGGTAGTGAATTTTCATTAAATATTTAAAATTTCAATAACTCAATTTGTATTGACCTAAGGTTATTTGGCCGGGACCGAGTTTTTTCGGGAACATTTTAAGTTTATTTTCGGAAACTTGTACATTTTCAAACAATAGTTATTTTGATAAATCATGGTTCGCTGTTTCGACTATAATACAGGTTATAGTGGCAACCAAATTTGCTACCTGCTTTCATGAAAAATACATATTTGCTATTAAGAACATTTCTATGAAAATTCACTTTCATAACACACTTGCTGCGCCCAGACTTGTTCTCTTTAAAACTACACTCTTAGAAACGATCATATATGTAGAGTAACTGTAACCAAATATTAATATGTGTAATAAATCCCATTCGATTTCGGTTAACTTATATTAACCACCAAGGGGTAAAAAAAGTTTTCGGTTACTTACTAAAGAAGGGCTAAAACAAATGCTTCACGAAATTCTGCAAACAGTTTGCTTAGCACATCCTGTGATTTTTTTTCCAATTTTTTCTGAACAAGACTTTTAGTGAATTTATCTACAAAACATTCGCTTATGAGGAGATCACGACTTTTGAGAAGTTTCTTTAGATGAGCTTGAATTAAGACCCTTAAAAAATCATATCCAGGGTCAGGATAATCATATAATTGAGATATCCCTACCAGCCAGATTCTCGCATACAAGCGTTTATGCGATGTAGCCACTTCATCGGCTTTACCTCTCGGCAGCTAATTATAAAACTAAGCTAAAAATTACTGGGTCAGAAACTACGCTATTGTAATGAATAAGATATCAATATGCATTAAAAAAAATACTGACGCAGCACCGTTATTGTAGTGAAAAGGGTGGGGACTCGATTAAAAAAGTCTACACTCAGCAAGTGCGTTAAGGTAGTGAATTTTCGTAAAAATGCTTAATAGCAAATATGTCTTTCACTTCCACATTGTCACGTGTAGAAGTATCGCATCGGCGACAAAAATTGAAATTTTTTTGTTTGATTAAACGTCGTAAACACTATCGAAGCATATATACAACATGATTTGGGAACGAAAATATTTGTTGTTTGTCGCTCTGTCGGTCTGTTGGTCTGTCTGTATGTTTGTCTGTTTGTAGCCACAATAACTTTAGAACGAATTGAGATATCGTCTTCAAATTTGGTACACAGTTAGCACTCGGCAAACGAGCGTTTCGGATTGTTTTTGGGTAAAATCGCTTTAGGGAGTAGGGGGTGAATGGGGGGTGATTTGGTGAAAATTCAAAAGTTTTTCGTTAAAACTAGAGTAATATAACATTGTAGGGTATATTTACTAGGAAACTTTGAATTTCATCAAACATCTGATATTCTGTGTTGAAATTAAATTAGGGGTTAAATGTGTGGGGGTGGCATATTATTGACAAAATTTTGATTTTTTTCTGCTAAAACGGCGTAAAAAGGCCCAAAACATGTAATAAAAACGTTGATTCTGAAACGAATTTTTCTTGTCGGTCAGTCGGTATCTCTGCATGTACGTCTGTCTGTTAACAGGCACAATAAGTTTCGAACGAATTGAGATACCATTTTCAAATTTGGTATCCAGTTAGCACCCGACAAAGGAACGTTTGAAATGGTTTTGGGTTAGATCGCTTCAGGGGGGAGGGGATACATAAGGGTAGTTTGGCGAAAATGGAAATTTGTTCAATAAAACCTGGGTAATATAACGTTTTAAAAGTAATTGGGTACATAACTACAAATATTTTCTTTGCGGTCAAGCCATGGGCCCTAAATTCATTCCATGAGAATATACTTCTGAAGAAAATAAGTTGTCACAGCTATGTGGAAGTTATGATTCAATTTGCAGCCCTTATTTTATAATACCTACTGATATCTTATTCGTTACCATAACACATTTTGCGTCCACGTTTTTAAATATCGTTTTTAGCCAATTTTTCTTTAAAAAAAATCACAATGGGGAGACCTCGACTTTTAGATTTTCCCAAGTGAGCACGAACTAGGCCCCCTAGAACAACACATATCAGGGTCAGTTTCAATAAATAAATATATATATATATATATATATATATATATATATATATATATATATATATATATATATATATATATATATATATATATATATATATATATGTGTGTGTGTGTGTGTGTGTGAAGGTATGTACAAATAATATGGGATTGCTTGGGAACATGCACTTACTCTTCCATTCACCATAGGCTTTTATAAATTCAGTGTTGTAGCAAGTATCAACCCGCTAAAAATAGTGGTGCAAATTGAATTATAACTTCCACATAGCTGTGATGAGATATCCTCTTCAGAAAGACATTTTCGTCAACTGAGTTTAGGGCCCATGATTTGACCACAAAGAAAATATTTGTATTTATGTACCCAAAAACTTTTGAAAAGTTATATAACTCTAGTTTTATTAAAGAAATGTGAATTTTTACAAAATCACCCCTTGTTTATCCCCTACCCCCTGCAGCGATCTTACTCGGGCGCTAACTGGGTACCAAATTGTAAGATGATATCTCAATTTGTTGTAAACTTATCGCGGCTCCAAACAGACAGACATACAGACCGACAGACTCACAGACCGACCGACAGACCGACAGACAAAAAAATCTTCGTTTCCAAATTATGTTTTATGTGTTTTCATACTTTTACGACGTTTAAGCGAAACAATTTTTCTGTAAATTTTGTCGCCGATGCGATGCTTCCACACTTTGTGACGATATGGAAATAAAAAGTAACTAGAGTAGCACAGATATCCATTACAAATAATTTTACCTTTTCTATACCGATTTTGATCACATTTAGTGGGTACGCTCCCTTTGTAAATAGCTTGGACAGCTTCTATAGTCAGAAAAATCGGACCAGTTTTTCCGGGAGAGCTTTGGGTTTTCTTTAGGAAAATTTTAGTTTATCCGGAAATAATACGGCTATAACAACCAATTTTGCACGCTGCGTTCTGTCATGAGGAGTAGCCGATGTATCAAAATTCAGATTTTTAGGTTAAAAGACAAAAAAGGTATGAGCCTCTGATTTTAAAAAGTTGAAACGTAAATATTAATAATTTTGGTAGTCGTACAAATGTATTTTGTGAATGAAAAATACGACATGAAATGACTCAAAAGCTCGTAGGTCTGTGTCTCAGCTGCTTTTTTCCTTAATTTCGTTAAAATATGAGTCAAAAATGGATTTTAATAAAAATTGTTTGGTATAAATAATAAAGACTAGAAAATTAACATAATAAGGTGTATAGCTGTTAGTACATATATTTGTCATGTCGGTGGTAGTCGAGCGGTCGAACCAGTCTGCATCAGATAATGGAGTCCCATAAGACCAGTTCTAATCCTACATCAGGGACTTCACTTTTTTTATTTATTTAGTGTTTCATTTCATTTTATGGCTCTTTGATCAGATTGTGTAATTCCAATGAATTGGTTAGCGAGTTTTTGTATGAAAATATAAATAAAGAGGATATGAAAACGTTTAAGGCTTTATTCAATTTGAATAGTACATCTGGTTGTTTGTTATTGCCCCAACTTAGTTAAACGCTTTCATACTTAATACATCCGTAGACTATTCCTGGGACTGCACAAATGCTTGTTATTTTCTGCAACGGATAAATATTTTTAGCGAATTTTCTTTAAAAAATTCATGAATGCGGAGATCGCGACTTTTGAATTTTAAAAAGTTCTTCAAATGAGCGCGAACTAGCCTCCCTAGAACACATACCCCCGAGGTCAGTTTCAATTTTTATATGTTTATATATATATATATATATATATATATATATATATATATATATATATATTTGTGTGTGTGTGTGTATGTATGTAACTTAAAAAATAATAAACCGATTTTTATCAAATTTGGTGAGTCCTTTCCTTTTACAAGTCGCTTATCATTAAGCAAAATTATGTTAAAAGTATAAGTCTATTGTTAGACTCCATGGCCTACTGCTTTTTGAACACTTTTTTTTGTCGCTTGTTTTCTGGTATTGGATTTAATAGCCTACTATCCTCAAAACGGTTCTTCTCAAAATTGTCAGTGTATTTACAAGATTTTTTAAGCATGTTGTATATAATTGGAAAGCTCTTTTTACAGCCTATCGCATGAGCAAAACATCAAATATGGCTGCCATAATAAAAACAAACGTTGGTACCTGTAGCTCAAAAACAAATGACAATTAAAAGTTGATATTAGCACAGAAAGATTTCTCTGTAAAAAGTGTCCCGATAACGTGCAGGTCTTAGACATGTCAGATCAATTGGTTTTTCAAAATAACTCGAAAACGAAAAGAGGCAGGGCAAAATACAAGTCATATTTGGAACGAGCATGAAATTCTACAAAACGTTGCTAATTTAACCGTCTCCCTATCTCTAAAATAACGGAGATAGCAATACATTCCCATCGAGGTTGGGACACACTGTATATTGGTATAAACGCCGTATGAAAATTTGTGACATGTGTTTTTGATATGTGCCAAAAACGTAAAAAACTGCAAAACAATTTAGACAACTCGAAAACGGTAAACGATATCATTTTTTTCCTTATAAACATGCATTAGAATTCGATGGAAAATGCAAAAATGCAATAAAAGAACGCAGGTGTTCTATTTAAAAACAAAATGTGTTTCACCAATAACTTATGGGCCATCTATGCATCTCGAGATACCCTATAATTAATGTATATAATTTTTCTCATTTCTTGTATAATAACGGATACATTGAGCTTTACCGTAGAAATGCGTCACTCTGTATACGTGTAAACAGACAAAAACTGAAACTGACCCCATATGTGGGTTTGAGGGGGTTCTAGTTCGCGATCCTTTGAAGAAATCTTTTTAAAATTCATAAGTCGCGGTTTACTCAATGACGATTTTTTTCTACGAAAATCTGCTAAAATATAGACTGTTAAACAATAAACTCTATAGCTGAAACTCTTGCCAGCACATCCGAAAGAGGGACTACTTGAAATGAATTTTTCGAAAATATTTTATTATAATGAAGGTCAATGATAATTGAGGCTGAAACTTAAGGCTTTATAAAACACACATATTACGATATTTGTTCCACATAATCCGTATTTGTGTCACATTACTTTTCAGAGGCACACGTTCTTACCACTAAACTACCGAGGCTCCTTAGTTTGTAATATTCAATTGGGTTTGTTACCCATACAAAATATTTTGTTCTTGTGCTTGCTTCTGATCACAAGTGGCACCCACATTTTTTTTCTTTAAATACCTATAACTTTTTTTAACTTAGAGATCTGAATTTCGGCATGTTGGGTAAGTTTGATGGTAGAAACGTGTGTGCCAAGTTTGGTTGTCGTAGCTTTGCTTTTTTGGAGATACCAAAAATTAAAATTTTCTAGAAAAAACTGCCCAAATTCTGCTGGCTAACTAACTTATTCAAGCCATTTACAAAATCAGCGTACCTACCAAATTTCATCAAAATCGGCCAATTGTTTTTTGAGTTACTGGTAGGATATATATATATATATATATATATATATATATATATATATATATATATATATATATATATATATATGCAGGGTGTTACTTAATGATAGGGCGTAATTTTAAGGGCGCGTTCCTGAACCAAAGTAGAAAAGTTCATATAAACATGTGTCCTGAAAAGTCTGGTTTTCAAGATACGGGGTGTCAAAGTTAAAAAGAAAAGGTTTTTTATTAATATCTTAATGACCCTTGTGTCCATTTTGTTGAAATCTGGCAGGGTTATTCATTGGAATAAGACGCTAAGTTGGCACTAACTAAAAGATAATTATAGTTTCAGTGGCGTCTCGAGGGGCACTCTCACGAATAATATTGACTAAAAAAATTTATGCTACTGAGTTTTTTTTAATTTAAATTTTCTTCAGATTAAGCACATAAAAAGACAACTTATTTCACTGTTAATATCTTTCCGTATACTACTTCCTTTTCGAGGAAAAAAATAAAAACGACTTCATTGCATGTCGAAAAATTGTTAAAATAAAATCAAGTTAATTGTGATCGTTGCTAGGAAACGTTGTTTTATCATTATGTACATAATGTTTTTGACTTTCTGTGACAGTTTGTTATTATTTTCCCTCTGGTCAAAAGGTTAATTGGCTTATAAAAAACTGGTAAATAAGTATTCTAATTTGGAGATGAATTTCCTTTATGGTCCTGTCAATGGTAATTTGGCGGAGGCCCGGCGGCTCTATCAAGAAAGGTATCCTGATCGTGTCCTTCCAGGTAAATAAATATTCATAAACATTCATCGTCGTCTGACTGAATCTGGCAGTTTTAAACGTAATGCCTCTGACGGAAGACCTCGTACAAGTCGAACTCCAGCAGTAACAATCTTACAGTCATTTTCTACAAAATGATTTGCCTCTGCTTCTTGAAGATGTTCCTTTATATTTACGTCAACATCATTGCTTCATGCATGATGGTGCTCCTGCCCACTTTAGCCAATTAGCTCGCAAGTATTTGAATGGAGCTTACCAAAATCGTTGGATAGGTCGTGACCACAATTCTGGCCACCTAGATCGCCTGATTTAAACATCCTAGATTTTTATTTGTGGGGGCACCTCAAAGCATTAGTTTATGTTACATTGATGTAGATTTGTTAAATTTTAAAAAATGGCTTAGAAATAAATATTCTGAACGATCACAATTAACTTGATTCTATTTTAAAATTTTTTCCACATGCAATGAAGCCGTTTTTATTTTTTTCCTCGAAAAGAAAGTATAATACAAAGAGATAATAATAGGCAAAAAAGTTGTATTTTTAGGTGCTTAACCTGAAAAAAATTAAAATAAAAAACAACTCAGTAGCGTGCATTTTTTTAGTCAATATTATTCGTGAGACAGCACCCCGAGACGCCACTGGAACTTATAATTATCTTTTAGTTAGTGCCTTATTACAATTAATAACCCTGCTAGATTTCAACAAAATGGGCAAAAGGATCATCAATATATTAATAAAAAACCAAATTATTTTTTTAAATTTTGACACCCTGTATCCTGAAAACCAGACTCTTCAGGACACATGTTTATATGAACTTTTTTACTTGAATTTGGTTCAGGAACGCGCCCTTGAAATTACGCCCTATCATTAAGTAACACCCTATATATATATATATATATATATATATATATATATATATATATATATATATATATATATATATATATATATATATATACATATATATATATAATATAAACGGAGATCTCTTGATTAGTGAATTCTTCGGTTTGTGAAGAATTTGATAAAAGGTAGGTTTAGATAATCATGAAATTAAATTAATTTTCATATAAAATTAGGCAAAATGGTCCAGCTGTTATCAGGTAATGTGCTTACCAACGAACAGCATTTAATTTTTATTTATATATATATAACCTGCGTGACTTTTCTATTTACCAATCATTTCATCATATTTTACTACAAAACCCCATACTGTATAGTGACATAAAACTATCCGATCTTGTTTAACTTTTTTGGCAAGCATACTTTGGCAAAAGTAATTTTTGATCAATTATTGAGATACTATTGAAAAATCAATAAACAATTTGATTCGCTTGAGGCTCAAATTTAACTTTATTATCTTCACATTTTTCCCATATTCTACAGCAACTCCTCTTAAGGCAGATCTAAGCAAACTATAATACACTATTTGTTACAGGTAGCCTGGTCTGAGCCAATCCCTCAGCCAAAATCACTGGATCCAGTCTGGAGTGATTTATCGTTGCAGATGGTGTTATCAGATTTTCATTTTGACAATGGAAAGTTAATACTTCAGTGTGTTGCTGAAATTAGTGACATTTATTATGAGATATCCGAATTAGAGTTACCCAGTGCACATAATCCCGTCCCACAAAAATACCGTAAGTCTTTAATTTTTAAGTGTTGGCATATTTATTTCGTTGACAAATTAGTGAGACTATCTGAGCAAGTTGATATTAAAATTAGACTTGAAAATTCAGTGCAGCCTTATGAGATAAAATACTAAAATATCTTAAGATGTAAGCTACAAAACAATGCATTTAGTATATAAGTATATATATATATATATATATATATATATATATATATATATATATATATATATATATATATATATATATATATATATATATTACTTGACATACTAAAACCAAATGTGTTTCAAAAGAAATGCATTATTGCTCAAAATTGAATAGCAACTTTGTCGCTTACTGCTAGTAACCATGGTAAACAGTTACACATAGAAAAATTAACTTAGAGGCTGCTCTGTTTTGTGGCACCGACAAGACACAAATTTCTATAGAATATAGTTTAGAAATGCCAAAAACTATTTTAGAGTTTGATTTCAAGCAGGTCGTTCGCAAATAACTAAGGAAGAAACTTGTAATTGCGCGAAAAAATGTTTGTTTTGTTAAATATTCCACAATGTAACATGTTATAAATTATATTTTAGAAGTATACTCAAAAGTAAAACAGATTTATATTTAATAAATACACTCATATGCTGGGAGTCGATAAAACTGGGGACTTGAGATTTATCCATGAAGGTACACATCCGAACTTCTAACCAGTTTTAACACATACATAATGGGTTAAAAGGAGGTAATTTTTTTCAGCTACGTTCTTCTCTCAAGGTTTAAGCAGAACATAACCAAATATAAAGTCTCTATTTTGTCTCTAGTAGAAGAATCGGTAAATAAAATTTGCGCAGAACCTAAAACGCTTCGAAAAGAAAAGGCAGAAGAAAACTTTGTCCTGTTACTTCTTCTATGGAGACTTATAATTAAATAATATTTTGAGTAACTTCATAATTAAGGTTTTGGAAGCAAAATATACATTATGGATTAGTGAGTGTATTAAAAATGAGAAGGAAAGCAATCGGATAGTTGGGTACTTCTAAAAGTAGTTGTGAAGACTGTAATCCTAAAACTGGGTTTGCCGGGGTATGAGCTCCTTACTTCTTTTAGATTGCATGGAGGCGTGTGCGCGTACGTCCGTAGCAATCTACACTGCACCAGACCCCCCAATTCAGAAGTCAAAAGAAAAGACATACTATGGATGAAACTCTCTCTCAGGGCTGCACCTAAATTCATCTGTTGCATTTACCGGTCACCTTCTGACAACAACTTTGTCCAGCTCTTTCACTACCTTTCTGAAAAAACCGACCATCTGATTTCTGAATATCCTTTCTCCGAGGTCCCTATTATTGGTGACTTCAATATCCATAATAAGGAATGGCTAGGATCTTCACAAACCGATTCACAAGGAAGAGCAGCAAAGGCCTTCGCATTTAGCAATTCTTTATCCAATATGGTTCAGCAACCTACTTACTTTCCTCGCATCCCAACACACAGCTCAAATCCCTTGGATCTCCTCCTTACTACAAATCCTGACTGCTATAAGATATCAGTCACGCCCCACTGGGTCGCTCAGACCACGGCATGATCACTGCTTCCTGCACAATGCAACCCGAGGTCACACAGTCATCACACCCACGTATCGTTTGGCACTACAACTCCGCGAACTGAGATGAAATGCTACATTACTTTTCCTCATTTCCATGGGCGTCTGTCTGCTTCTCTCATCCTGACCTCTCTGAAATCTTACAAAACGTCTCTGAATTTATCCAAGCTGGCATGGAAATATTTATTCCACGTACACCGAAAACCTCTGCAGCCACTCAAAAGCCCTGGTTCTCTAAATCCTGCGACAAGGCCAGACTTGAAAAGGTCAAAGCTCACAAAAGCTTCTACACAATCCCAGTCAAGAAAACCGTCAATACTTTAACGACGCAAGAAACCGATATGTCCGCATTCTTTCTGAGGCAAAAAACTCGTTTAATAACCACATCAAAAACAAAGTCCTTTTATGCTCCAGCGGCAGCAAACCCTTCTGGACTCTTGCTAAATCAATTGGGAATAATTTATGCAAGAGCACGTTCCCACCTTTCGTCTCAGCGGATGAAATTGTTTCTACCGCCCTGGGGAAGGCTGAACTTTTTCCTAGTTGTTCGCCGGCAAGTCTACTCTCAACCCACCTCCAAATGTTCAACCACCAACAGTCCCCAATGTCGCGCATAAAATGACGGATATCATTTTCAAAACAAAAAAGGTACGAAAGGTGCTCTCTTCTGATAATACCAGGAAAGCCGCTGGCCTTGACGACATCCCAGCAATTGTTCTCAAAAATGCGCACCAGAACTTTCTCCTGTCCTGACTCGCCTGTTTAAAACATCTTTTAATAAAGGCATATTCCCTAGTAACTGGAAAGCTGCTCGAGTACAACCCGTCCCCAAGAAAGGACCCAAAGCACTTCCTAACAACTACAGGCCTATTTCATTCCTTTCAGTCGTCTCTAAAGTGATGGAAAAGTATATAAACACAAAATTACTAAAATTTATTGAAAAACACAGTCTAATCCACGACAGGCAGTATTTATTTCATCAGCGCAGATCAACTGCCGAGCTCATTTCCTTTGTCGCTCATTCTTGGAACAAATCTATGGAACTACATGGTGAATCCCACATTGTCGCTCTAGACATATCCAAAGCATTCGACCAGGTCTGGCACGCAGCGCTGCTTATTAACTACTGGCCTATGGCCTACCACCAAAACTTTGTAGGTGAACAGCAAATTTCCTCTCCAACCGGAGCATTTCTGTTGTCGTGGATGGCCATTCCTCTAAACTGTATCCAATTAATGCAGGAGTTCCTCAAGGTTCAGCTTTAGCCCCTACTTTGTTTCTTGTCCACATCAATGACCTCCTCTCTAGCACATCCAAGCCAGCTCACAGTTACGCGGGCGACAGCACCCTCCACTCAAAAATACAATATTCTAAGCATGTCTCTTTAGCCCAATTAGATGAGGATTGCAGACTCATGGAGGGTTCTATCTAAGTGGATCTCCAAAAAATATTAGACTGGGGAAGTATAAATCTAGTACAATTCAACCCCATCAAATCACAGTCTTTCTTTCTTTCTCATAAGAGACACACCAGCCCTAGACCCATCACAATAAACCACCAAGTTATTCAAAGTAATGAGTCCTTTACACTTGTTGGCATTTCTGTGGATCGAAACCTCAATTGGTACCAACATGTCACATCAAATGCAGAAGCGGCTGCTAATAAATTAAGTTTCCTCTTCCGGGCTCGCAAATACTTTTCACTTGCTAATCTCTATACCTTATATACTTCACAAAAGGACCAAACCTCGAATACTGCTCCCACATCTGGGGTGCTGCTGCCGCTTCTACACTCGTTATCCTGGACTCCATTCAAAAGAGAGCTATACGTCTCGTCGGTGACCCTACCCTCACCCAAAGGCTGCCATCCCTTGCCCGCCGACGTGCCGTTGGTGACCTCTCTCTCTCTTTTATAGATACCTGCACGGACACTGCTCAGAGGAGCTTTATTCCATAGTTCCTCCACCTGCTGCCCCCAACAGATCTACCAGGGGAACAGAGCGAATGCACCCTTTTACTTTCCAGGTCACCATACAGAGAACATCTTGTTATGCCCGCTATTTTGTCCAAAGGACTTCCAAGTTTTGGAATTCCTTGCCGGCACAGGCTTTTTTCTTCTCCCCCGAACCTCCAACCTTCAAGTCCAGAATTAGCAAGTTGCCTCTTTTCTCCTTGTCGACACCCACGGTACGATAGTATTTAGGCTATTAACCCTTGTGGCGTGTTGTTGAAATAAAAAATTAAAAAAATGTTGGAGAGAAGTAATATTGAAAGTAGATTGGATATTGTGGAGGCCGATACTTGGGTTTAATCCAGATTAGAAACTAGATTTAAAGAAAACATACAACGATTATAATTAAGAATAGAAGATATGTCGTGTTTTGCTCAACAATATTGTCAAAAAAACTACATAAAACACAACAACAACAGAAAATCTTGCATGAGTTAACAATAATAAAGAACTGCGTTAAAGAGGGGCATAAAAAAGTGTACTAATTCATGTTCCGAAAACAGGTGTAACGCAAAAATATCTACAACTAATCGATGCGTTAAACTTAGTTCAAAGAAAACCGACGATCGATAACGGGATTTGGGGTTAGATGACCAAAACGAGAAGAGAGTACAGCATTTCTTATTAGGTGGCTAGTAGGTAGGTGATACATTTTAGATACACCGGGTTAGACATGTACCGGGTGTACAAATTAAACATACCTACATTGATAACGCCACCACAACCCCTGTGTGTGTGAGGGCGAAACTCTAATATATTAAATAAGAACCTACAATTTTCACTGCAGATTTGCATTCTATTCTGAAAGCAAACGTAACATTTATTGAAAAAAAAATAATTTAATCGTGGCGGATGGCGCTGTAATCGACGAAATTCAATTACTTCGGTTTTTTCAATTGAAAAGCAATATTAAGATAATTTGACAGTTGATATATTTTTTTTAAATCCAATTTAGTTTTGCAAATTTGAGTTTACTAAAAAGCGTTTTTCTTAAGACAGCTAAAAATATTGTATATAAACTACTTTTGGGGTAACCCAGAAACAACGGCGTGGACATAGTAGTTTTCTGACCCTTTCGGGGTGCTACAAATAAGTGAGTCTCCCTGCATCTCACCGTCGGAGTGCTTGATTCATGTGAGCCCCCCTTGCCTCTCACCACCGGTGTGCTTGATCCAGCTAAGTCCACTCGTCTCTCACAATCGGGATACCTAATTTAGGTAAGTTCCCTCATCTTTCACCATCGGGGTGCTTGATTCAGGCAAGTCCCCTCGCCTTTTACCATCAGGGTGTTGGATTTTTGTGAGTCCCTTAATTAATTGAATGTTGAGGTTGCTCACCTCCACCTACTTGGCAGTGTCCTAATCGTGCATTCAAGTAATCATTTACTCGATGAAAAGTTTGTGATGTTATCGTATTCGCGCATTGTATTATTTTGTCGCTTAATTTATCAAGATTTGTAGGCTTTTTTTCATAAGCTTTGCTTTCCAAGTAGCCCCGGTAGAAATACTCCAGAGGTGTTAAAATATGTGGCCTTGCTAGCCACTCAATCGCACCACTCGAATGCAGTGCCGAGGAAACGTGTTGTTGAATACATTGCATACAATCAACGCGAAATCACATTGAGCCTCATCCTGCTGAAATCAGATATTGTAAAACGCTATTTCAACAATATTATGGATTTCTGCAATTACCTGATCGTATGATAAGATAATAATAAATGCACGTATTTTTGGCCGGTCAAATTACCATCGATGAAAAATGGTTCGACAATTCGATTGCAAAATATTCCGGCCCAAACATTAAGTTTTTGATCATATTGCGTATTGGACCAGTCTCGCGTGTTGCGCCTATTAACCTATCCACTCGACTGTAATGTAGCTCCGTCAGAGAAATACGTCCATAAGTAAATTATCCATTTCCATCCCACCGTTTCATCATTTTCTTACAAAATTCGAATCTTAAATTCTAATTTCTTGAAAAACACAGTCTAATACACGACAGGCAGTATGGATTCCGTCTACGCAGATCGACTGCCGACCTCCTTTCCTTTGTCACCCATTCTTGGAACAAGTGTATGGAACTGCGCGGTGAATCCCAGATTGTCGCTCTAGACATATTCAAAGCATCCGGCCAGATCCGGCACGCAGCGCTGCTTAAAAAAATTCCGGCCTATGGCCTACCACCAAAACTCTGGAACAAGTCTATGGAACTACACGGTTAATCCCAGATTGTCGCTCTAGACAGAGTATTTCTGTTGTCGTGGATGGCCATTCCTCTAAACTGTATCCATTTAATGCAGGAGTTCCCCAAGGTTCAGCTTTAGCCCCTACTTTGTTTCTTCTCCACATCAATGACCTCCTCTCTAGCACATCCAATCCAGTTCACAGGTACGCGGACGACAGCACCCTCCACTCAAATATACAATATGTTAAGCCTGTCTCTTTAGCCCTATTAGATGAGGATCGTAGACTCATGGAGGGTTCTGTCTCCGTGGATCTCTCAAAAATATTAGACTGAGGAAGTAGAAATCTTGTACAATTCAACCCCACCAAATCTCAGTCTTGCTTTCTTTCTCATAAGAGATACACCAGCCCTAGACCCATCACAATGAACCACCAAGTTATTCAAAGTAATGAGTCCTTTTCTCTTGTTGGCGTTTCTTTCGATCGAAATCTCAATTGGCACCAACATGTCACATCGATTACAGAAGCGGCTCCTAAGAAATTAGGTTTCCTCTTCTGGGCTCGCAAATAATTTTCACCAGCTAATCTCAATACCTTATATACTTCACAAATAAGGCCAAACCTCGAATACTGCTCCAATATCTGGGGTGCAGCTACCGCTTCTACACTCGCTATCCTTTACTCCATTCAAAAGAGCTATATGTCTCATCGGTTACCCTACCCTCACCCAAAGGCTGCCATCCCTTGCCCACCGACGTGCTGTTGGTGACCTCTCACTCTCTCTCTCTTTTATAGATATCTCCATGGGCACTGCTCAGAGGAGCTTTCTTCCATAGTTCCTCCACCTGCTGCCCCCAACAGATCTACCAGGGGAACAGAGCGAATGCACCCTTTTACTATTACTTGTTATGCCAGCTCTTTTGTCCCGAGAACTTTCAAGTTGTGGAATTCTTTGCAGGCATACGTTTTTCCTTCTCCTCCGAACCTCCAAACCTTCAAGTCCAGAATTAACAAGTTGCCTCTTTCCTCCTTGTCGACACCCACGGTACGATAGTATTTACGCTGTAAGCCCTCGTGGTGTGTTGTTAAAATAAAAAATTAAAAAATCTTTGCTCAAAGTCATCACACCGAAGCACTTGCGTCAGTTTCACCTTGATTGGATGGAATTAATTAACATTTAAAATTTGATGCGAGTAAAGACGATTTGCTTGTGCTAGTTCGTTGTGCGATCTTTCGAACAGATGTAGGAGCATTTTCAATAACGTTTGCACAAACTTCCAATCTCTTGCCTTTGTTCGGTGCACTTTTTGAGGTTCCAGAGCTCGCTCGATATTTTAGAGTGCTCAACTATCATTCATATATTTTAGTTTTATCGCCTTACCCTTGGAGTATGATCTCTATTATTTGTTTATCTGATAAACACATTACGCCAACTAACACAGCGATTACTCGAAGGCGAATATTGTTGACAACTATCTGTCATCAAAAACAACAACACTTTTGGAGTGCGTTTCCAGGGTAATGTAATGTATTTTCTGAACTAGACCGAAAATAAGTTTTTCCATCTCGAATAATCTTTAATGGTTATTTCCACTCGAAACATTACATTTCTTCGAGAAAATTGGTAAGGAGCAGAATTTAAAGACATCGTCATTCAGCTGATTAAGCTCGGAAGTAAAAATTTCGAAATATAAAATAAATCATTTAAATGATTTGAACACGTGAATCACCCCGACAGTGAGATGCAAGGGCACCCACCGGCAATTGTTGAAAATACAAATAGAAAACTAAATTTTGTCCATTACAGCACCATCTGTCACGACTGGAAAAAATTCTTTCAATAATATTTATGTAGCTTTTGGCATTTAATGCGAATCTGCAATCAAAAGTAAGTGTTTCTGTTTGGGATTTTGAAGATGCCCCCTTTTCCATCCACAGGGGTTAAGGTAGGTGTCAGTTCTAGTATCATTTGATAGCTTATTCAAAAATATAAGATGCGTGTTTCTTCATTTCCCGACCTGAAGCGTATTTTTCGAAATATTTAATTGTTCCAGAATTTCTGGACATCCGGTACCCATATGGGATAAGGTACTAGTGACATAGCTTCCATTATATCATGTAGCTGGGGCTCGATTAATCTGGAACATAATTTTTATGTTATGCAGCCTCCAGACTAGCATATCACAACAACTTTTTTCCAAATAGAACGTTTTATATGTTACATTGAATTGGCCACCAATTGCCCTTAGTGATTTAATAATAACAGATACCCCATTGGCAATAGTTGCGGAAATATTGATGCAGTTCTGACGAAAATGTTTTTCAAACCCACATCAAGTAGCTACGAAAATCCAAAAGATCGAACATCCGTAAACAAATTAATTATATTTTACACAAATCCAAACATCGACTAATAGCTGTCAATGTGTCTGAGATAGCCACCATCGCTTCTTGGCAATACGTAATTCAATTTATAAAACTTTTAAGTATCTTAAGATCATAGTCAGTGACGATAGCCATTTCATTTATAAACTCTGTATTCAAGTCTTTAATGCCGTTGCTATATACCTCCATACTTAGACATTGATATCTAAAAAAATAATGAAATATTTTAGATCCATTGACATAGTTCGGGAAATCTCGCCAAGGTATTGATGTAGCTTCTGTCTGTCAGTTTGAGTCCAAGTAATGACGAAACCAGCAGCCCTGGTTCACGAAATTTCAAGGCAACACGCTAAGTGATCTTGACGACAGCAAAATAGCCCGGAAGCCACGTATCATTCCAAGCCAGCTTGTTGGAGAAATTAGTGTTAAGTCTTAAAATGTGTTATCCTGAATAGCATTTTCCAAAGTTTATTTAACATCAGCCTCCTACAGATTCATGTTAGTGTTTTGTATAAGGTACCCAACTAGCACAAATTAGTGCTGTAACCTGGCAGCGACTATCGCGATAGCTTCTAAATATTTTTCCGTCAGTCACTAATCAATTTTAGGGACGTTGCTATCACGGAGCAACCACCAAAATGAGGAATAGTTGCAACGCTATGACGTGGTATCGGCGACTTACCCGACTACGTTCCAACAACCTAGCCTTCGCTTAACGACAACATGGCAAAACGGGAACAGCCATTATTACAGGACTTACTTTCTTTGTCTTGAAAATTATTCACAGAATAATATCTCTTGCCCGCTCTTATGCCCTAAATCCATATTTGCCTTTTATTCCGATTCTATAGATTCTAGCGAGTCTACAAGCTAACATTAAAAATTAAATTTCAGATGATTTATATTTGGATGTGTTGAGTGTTCAAAACTAAACTGATGCCAGCTTACTGTTAAAATAGACAATGAAATTTTTGCATCCAGAAAACACGCGCCTTCAAAATTTTCAGCTTTCAATAAAAAATCTATATCACCTATTATAGGCTATTCCATATTATTACCCTCAAAGTGCTACAATTTGTATACTAATACTTTTCTACACAAGAAACAGGATCGCAGGATCTCAGACTCATGGAGGGTTCTGTCTCCGTGGATCTCCAAAAAATATTAGACTGGGGAAGTAGAAATCTTGTACAATTCAACCCCACCAAATCACAGTCTTGCTTTCTTTCTCATAAGAGATACACCAGCACTAGACCCATCACAATAAACAACGAAGTTATTCAAAGAAGGGAGTCCTTTTCACTTGTTGGCATTTCTGTCGATCGAAATCTCAATTGGCACCAACATCTCACATCAATTGCAGAAGCGGCTGCTAAGAAATTAGGTTTCCTCTTCCGGGCTCGCAAATACTTTTCACCACCAAATCCCTATACCTTATATACTTTACAAATACGACCAAACCTCTAATACTGCGTTTACATCTGGGGTGCTGCTGCCGCTTCTACACTCGCTATCCTGGACTCCATTCAGAAGAGAGCTATACGTCTCATCGGAGACCCTACCGTCACCCAAAGGCTACCATCCTTTGTCCAGCGACGTGCCGTTGGTGACCTCTCTCTCTCTCTCTCTCTTTTATAGATATCTGCAGGGGCACTGCACAGTGGAGCTTTCTTCCATAGTTCCTCCACCTGCTGCCCCCAACAGATATACCAGGGGAACAGAGCGAATGCACCCTTTTCATGTCCAGGTCACCAGACATAGGACATCTTGTTATGCCCGGTCTTTTGTCGTGAAGACTTCCAAGTTGTGGAATTCCTTGCAGGCACATGTTTTTCCTTCTCCCCCGAATCGCCAAACCTTCAAGTCCAGAATTAACAAGTTGCCTCTTTTCTCCTTGTCGACAACCACGGTACGATAGTATTTAGGCTGTAAGCCCCCGTGGTGTGTTGTTGAAACAAAACAAAAAATAGTAACTTTGTTAAAATTATAGCAACAAATAAACTTTTAGATAAGGCGTCGTCAGACTCCATCTACAAAAATGGAACATTTTAAAACAAACACTTTGTATAAGCACTAACTGAGATATGGATCTTGTCAGTCGTTACATCTTGTCTTTAGTGGCAAATCCAAAAAGGCCGGAACTTTAAAGTTACTTTCACCACCAAGCGGGATTATGCCTCAACATTTGATAGTTGCTTTACAGTAACGGATACGTCGTAGTCTTTCAAACGCGTGTTCTCCCTGCCACTCCGTCCGAGAATAGAAGATACTTTCCAACTCCTGTGTTTTACCTCATATTTTAACATAACAATGTTTTAGGTTGTTTTTGTCTAAGTCCGTCTTCTTTTGTATTTTGTACCATTCGCATTAAAAACCAGTGGTAGTGTATGTGTTCGTTAAGACGAGAAAATTCTGCGTCCAAAGAATTATTGATGCCATTGTACCCAAACTCTTCATTTGTTCTTCGTACATCAACGGTCTTGGTGTTTTTAATCAAGTTCTGCTACCGGTTGATAAATTCATGCCATTTGACTTTGATATCTGGAATAAATATGTGAACGCTCTCTGGCTTATTTTATGACAGTGATAACATATTTCAAATTGTTCCAATAGTGGAATCTAAGAAACAGGAATCTCTCCTTCTTGATATACACCATAAAATCAATTTTCATTTTCAGTGGGATGATGCAGTCACCCTCATTACTGTAATTAAAATATGCTTGATGTTCCGTTTGAAAACAACCCTCCATATTTGTAGCAAATGTTTCACTGACGTTTGTTGACAATAACAGCGTGTTCACGACAGCATAATAATGTTTCAAACTGCTGCTTTGCCTATTTAACTTTCTTGTTAAATGTAGAATGTCTGTAATGTTCTGTTTGTTGATAAAGTTTCTAGGTTTTGTTGACGTATGACATTATTATACAAATGCTTATATTATATCACTACCAGCCGTATATATCACGAAGAAGTTCCACAACTATTAAGTGTAATATGAAGAGGCCGACAACGTCGCGGAAACTATTACGCTACTTTAAAATGGCTTCCATTTTGATGTAGCATTTTAGCAACGCTTAATTATTTCAGCTAGAGTCGTTTGCTACCTTCAAGTTCCCGCAACTTTTAAATTGTCCCGTGAGTAACGGCGACGTTTCCAGTACCTTGAAAGCAGGCAAGAGGTTGCGTAACACTAAAGTAGTTGTAAATGGTGAATATTACCTAATTATTATTTTCACCATTGAGTCCTAGAATTAGTGACGCTTACATAATAACTCCTCCTTTTGAGTTCCGATATCAGTTGGTGTTGATGGGATACTATCAGGTAATAAGTAATTACTTTAACACTTAATTTACAAGCAGATTCGTTAAAAAATTGTAGGTGTCCGTTTTCAACACGTTATTAATTGGGAAAAATTACCATTTTGCTATGTTCGTTGGTATGTCTCACTAGTTTGCTAATTTGTTAGCTTTAAATTTTAATTATAGTTTTAATTATGAAATATTTTTTTCAGTACCGTACGCCGGAGGGACGAGCAATATACACAACACGCCACTTTTAGTGTCTGTATTTATATTTGCATTTATTTTTAGTTAAAATTCATTCCTAAATTTGTAATCCTTATTTTAGTGTCATACCACAAATCATTATGATATGTTACAAATGTCACAAACAAAAACAAATTATCCTGCTATTAGGAATTGTTATAAGAGAAAAGGCGTGTTGTTCCTAACATAAAATATTTATCTCCTAGTAATTCGAATAGATGAATATTTTTTAGAAATTTTGATACCAAGATTATAAGGCATATTATAATATAATAAAATGATGAAAGTGAATATAGTAGCTAGTTGTTAATTAGGAAAGCGAAAAGTTCCCAAAAGTCACAATATAGCTACTTAATATAACATACGGTACAGGAGAAGGAAAGGTTTTGTTAGGTTTGCTGTGTAGTTCAAATTCGAGGTGCTGGTTTTGTTGACGTTCCTCATGTCTTCTAGTCTTATGAAACATAAAATCATATAAGTTTAGTCAGCACATATTTATAGCTAATTTTTTATTATTATTTAGAACAAGACGCCATGTACCTAGGCTGTTTGATTAATATTTTTTGTCACTCACAAGGTTTATAGATTAAAGAGGTTGCCTGGTAACTCTCTAACAATCAGAGAGTGAAACGAAAATGCATCACAGGAATCCCCATTTTTAATCTAGTGGAATAATAATGCATTGATTATTGATATCAGCCGCCATTTTCATGTTTATCTTTTTAAAGTTGTTTGCTTTTTAAACTTATTACAAGATTGCACATTTAACAGTAAGTCAAAATTAACATATTTTCACATAGGAACAGAAAGCATTGAAGTTTTAGGATATTATTCGATTTTAAATTAATGAATTCAATTGATGGTTTATATTGAAAATGATTAAAAAAAAAATATTTATGAAATTAAAAATTAATAAGGTCTCAAATTAGGCAGAATGTTTTTCTTACAATCCACCACCTAGGTTTTTAGTTGTCTTAATAGCTTACTTACCTATTTTACTGGATATTGGGAACCTCGGTGGTTCGGGGGTAAGAACGTGTGCCTCTGAACCGAAGGGTATTGGGTTCGATCCCTGGGTGCTCCTTACACTTTTTCAGTACAAACTGTAAATTTACATCAACCGAGGTTCTGGCATTGTATTTGAACAAGTTGAATGTCTGCACGTTCCGCCCTTCGGAGGGGGCATAAAGGCGTCGGTCCCGTGTCCATGCGATGTTGGGCACGTCAAATATCCCTACTCTCCTTACAGAAAGGCAGGGGTTCGGCAAAATTTCCAGGATAGTGAGGTAAAACTGCTCCCTGGCGTCGGTGATTGGCCATAGTCGCGAAAATAGGCCGACGTTAAAGGAACAAAACACACATACTGGATATTGTCCCATTTTTCAGCTAATCACAACAAGTAGATTCACTAAGTGAAGATTGGAACCTGTGATGAGCACTGACAAGTACACTTGGAGAACCCAAATCACCACAACACATTTTAAAAAAGACCAGACAATCGTTTCACTAACCAAGTTAGCGTCATCAGAGGATGAAAAATTCTAACTATTTTAAAAACTAACATCACCTTGTATACCGGATCTTAGGTAAAGGGACCGAACTAAGATGGGAAAATGAATGCAGGCAAATTCTGCAGTGTATTGTATTTTTATCGCGGGACGAGGTCTGCACTGTCCCTACTAGGTTAGGTTAGGTTAGTTTGTGAGTGGTCCATATCGGTCCCTCCACCGCGACCATAAGGTCTATTGTGGCTCACGCCTAATGTCTATATTTCGCCCAACAAATCCAGCCTCCTACAGAGGTCGATAACCTTTGCGGGCGAAAGTTGATCCAGATCCTCTGGAGCAAGCTTTACCTTGCCAAAGAGCAGGTGTCTAGTCCTATCCGCTGCCGGACAGGAACACAGCACGTGCTCTGCTGTTTCGTCATCCTCCATACACAGCCGGCACTCGGTCTCCTGACCGATCCCAATGCGGTGCATGTGATGCCGCAAGCGACAGTGTCCTGTATACAGGCCGACTAGAGTACTCAGTTGTTGTCTGTTCAACTCTAGAAGTTTCTTAGCCCTTGACTCAGACAGGCCATTTATGAAGGCCTTAGAGTGAGCTAATCCTGGAAGATTTTGCCAATATTGAATTGTCCTTCTATCTGTCCAGGTCTTTAAGGTGCGTTTTGCTGTGCAAGATGTTATTCCCAGCACCGGTTCTGGTCCGACAAAGTCACACTGGGCACCACTCCTGGCAAGCGCGTCTGCCGCAACGTTGCCATCATGGTCCGAGTGACCCGGTATCCAGACCAGCGACACCTCATTACAGCTGCCCAATTCGTTAAGGGCAGATTTACAACTCCATACCGTCTTTGAATTGCAACGGTAGGAACCAAGAGCCTTTATTGCAGCTTGGCTATCTGCAAATATCTTTATCGATTTGTTTGTGCATAGGTCTTTTAAGCTTTCCTTTGCACACATCTCGATGGCATAAACTTCTGCCTGGTGTATGGTTGCGTACTTGCCGAGGCTAGCTGATAGTCTAGCATCGGTGCTGCCCCCATATGCGCCGGCTCCTACTCCCATATTGGTTTTGGAGCCGTCAGAGTACCAGCAGAGGTCCGCTCTCAACAGGGTCGATTGGTTCCGGTCCCAGTCCTCCCTTTCCGGGAGGACGGTCTTGAAAGACAGATCTCTGCTGATTTTTGTAGGCATCAAGTCCGAGACCATTCCCAGAATCCTGTGACAATCACTGTCATCAAGGAGTCCGGACCCCCTCAGACTGACTTCCCTCGGCATGTTATCTGCCGTTTGTTTTAGTCTGTACGTTGTCCACCTCGCCACCCTCTCCAACCATATGTGAAGTAGGGGAATATTGAGGAGGACCTCCAGAGCGACTGATGGTGCGGTGCTTATCGCTCCCGTTATCATCAGACATGCTTGTCTCTGTAGATGAGCCAGTTTGGCCCTCGCGGTACCACGTAGCACCTTAGGCCACCAAACTATGGCTCCATATGTTATCATAGGTCTGATAACCACTACATAGAGCCAGTACATCTGTTGGGGGTTTGTTCCCCAGTTGTTCCCACAGATTCTCCGGCAGGTCCACAGGGACATCTTAGCCCTGCGGATAACATTTTCTAACTGTCTATCCCAGTTGAGCTTCTTATCTAGGATAACTCCCAGATATTTTGCTTGGTCCGAAAATGGAATGTTTTCTCCCATAAGATTAGGTGGTTTTAATTTGTCCAACCTTCTTCTTCTGGTGAACGGGACAATGATCGTTTTGCGAGGGTTCACAGACATCTGTTCCCTACGGCACCAATCATTGACTACATTTAGTGCTTCTTGAAGAGTACTAGACAGTTCCTCCTCAGATTTGCCTCTAACCATTATGACAAGATCATCCGCATACGCCTGGACCTCAACCTCCCAGAGTCCGAGGATAGCCAGCAGGTCGTCCACAAAGAGGGACCACAACAGGGGGGATAGAACGCCCCCCTGAGGACACCCTCTCGCAGCCCTAACGCTGACCACCTCTCCCCGTAATGAGGTAATAATGGTCCGATTGTGCAGCATGTTTCCGATCCAGCCACAGATGGTAGGTTCCACCCCCCTAGCGATAGTGGCCTCGTAGAGGGAGATCGGTAATGCATTATTAAATGCTCCTTCTATGTCGAGAAATGCCGCCACCGCAACCTCTCCATTTTCCAGAGAGTGTGTGATCTTCTCGACGAGGTTATTGAGCGCTAACTCAGTTGATTTGCCAGTTTGATAGGCATACTGGTGGGTATTTAGGGGGTTCTTGGTTAAGATGTTCCCCCTAATGTGTCCGTCCAGTATTTTTTCCAATCCCTTCAGGAGGAATGATGTAATACTGAGAGGTCTCAGTGAAGTAGGTAGGAGGTCATTACGTCCCAATTTGGGAATGTAAACCCCCCTAACCACCGTCCAGCTGGAAGGAATATAGTTCCAGGCCAGACTGGCTCTGAACAGCCTGATAAGGAAGGGTAGGAGAATCTCCAGTCCCTTTTGTAGTAGGACCGGTACCACCCCATCCTCCCCTGGCGACTTGAATGGCTGGAAATGATTCACAGCACACTCCACTGCCGAGGCTGTAACTATTCTCCGAGCAACTAGCCAGTCCTCCCTTTGGGGGCGTTTAGATCGTCCCTCAGCTGGTAGGACCTCACCGTTGCTCAGGATCAGACAATCTGGGAAGTGTGTGTGTGCTAAGAGCTCTAACGTTTCTTTCCGAGATTCAGTAAAGGAACCATCTGGTCGTTTTATCGATCCCAGTTCCTGTACACGGTCGCGTGAGAGAATCCTGTGGATTCTGGCGCTGCTGGGCACACTATTAATGTCCCCGCAGAACCTCCTCCAGGACTCCCTCTTAGCGTTCCTGATCTCTTTATTATAATGCGTTAGAGCAGTTTTATATTGCTCCCAGTTGCCTGTAATCTTAGCACGATTGAAGAGACGGCTAACTTCTCTTCGTAGTTTATCGAGGTTATTATTCCACCAAGTAGACCCCCGACTGTCTCTCTTTGACCTCAGTGGACAGTTTTCGTGATAGGCAGAGACCACAGCTTCCCTAACCTGTTCGGCCGCAATCTCGATCTCATCACGATCCCTCACTGTGGGGATTGCGGACCCAAGTCTGCCGGCGAGGGACTGTTTGTATCCCTCCCAATCCGTCCTCCTCGGGTCCCGATACTCTAACACAGGTCTAGGGCCTGTTTCAATTTCAAATAGGATATGGGCATGGTCTGAACATGAGGGTTCAGACGACACCCTCCATTTGAGGATTTTTGAGCTCAAAAGCCTTGAGCTGATCGTAAGATCTAAAACCTCTCTCCGGTTAGCTGTAAGAAAGGTGGGTTCCGAGCCTATGTTGTTGACAACCAGCTCCTCCCCTAAAATGTATTCAAATAATGATTCACCTCGTCTGTTAGTGTCCGTGCTCCCCCAAGCCAAGTGATGGGAGTTCGCATCACACCCCATTACGAGGTGATAATTGTTCCTCTTGCAGTAGGCGATCAATTTCCGCGCTTCTGCTGGAGGTGGTTGTTCTGCATCTCTGTCTCCAGGGAAATAGGCCGAACAGGCCACTACTTCCAGCCTGGTCCCCCCGGATGTGATCACGAGATGGATGGATGCCATGTCCTTGGTGCAGTACTCTGAAAGTGTAAAATACTGCAAGTTGTTTCTGATCCAGATACAGGCTCTGGGTTTAGTACCAGAGCCCACCTCTACTATCTTACCAGAAGTGTTACCCAGCCCTTTAGTTCGTTCCGAATTAGCGGTCCAGGGCTCTTGGAGAAGAGCAATATCTATTTGCTCTTCCTTTAATTTCATGCTAAGGAGGTATGTCGCAGCCTTAGCATGATGCAGATTAGCTTGAATGCACCTTAAGTGGGTGGGCATTGGGGTAGGAATATAGGAGTGTATAGAGGATAAAGGAGTAGGTTAAGGAGCTTAAAGGAAAAGGGAATTATGGTGCAGGTTCCTCCTCCTTTTTAGGAGCTCGATAACCAAGCTTCCTATAGGAGGGTCTACCTTTGGTAGTCGTCCTAGGGGTGGACTTTCCTTTCCCCTGTTTTTTCCCTCTGGAGGTTCCAGTGGAAGGTTGAATCCTGCCACCTCCTCTATTGGGTCTGTGTAAGTCGTGTCCATGTTTGGTCCCACGAGCAGCAAGGGAAAATAGACCTCCATGGAAGAGCCCCGCATCCCATGAATAGGCATTTACACAGGGAGGTCGCCCGGTTTCCCTGGGGAGGGTTAACGTTAGCGACAGAATTACCAACCTGCCAATGCTCGGCCATATCGGCCAGAAGCATCATCGCCTCGGCACCAACCCGCCAACGACCTTGCGATGTGGGTTTTTTATAGAGGACTCTCCTCGCAATGCCGGCCAATTAAGGCAAGCATTCCCGGCCCTCCTAAGACATGACTAGGAAGGTTACGGTTTGGTTAGTTCATTTAGTTCACGTCTAATAGTAGACGCTATCCAGGGTGCACCACGTGGAGGCGAACTAACTTTACACCCCTACTAACTTGTCTAAAATGTGTCCATCTCTAGTAATTTTGGAAAGGTTCAACGACACCTAAATTAACATAGTTTGCTTTGTCGGAACTATCTGTATTATTATGTTATCTCTAGGACGTGTTAAAAACGTGGGAATTTTTATTTAGCGAAACAATCGATCAGGTGGCTCGTAATCAGCGGTGGTGCCACGTTCATACAATTTTTGTTGTAACTATATTTCGCATTATATATATATATATATATATATATATATATATATATATATATATATATATATATATATATACATACATATACATATATATATATATATATATATATATATATATATATATATATATATATATATATATATATATATATATATATATACTTTCGAAGGAATTTAGCTGTCCTGGTTGTCTAACATTTTTTATTAATTTCAGATTATCTTTATTAACGTGATGATTATTATCCCAAATATGTCGGGCGACAGTAGATCTATCTATAGTACCGTAACGTAATTGGGCTAAGTGTTCTTTGAATCTAACTCTAATCGATCTTTTTGTTTGCGCGACGTACTTAAGATTACAATCTTTACAACTTATTTCATAAATTCCCGACATTTTGTCGGTGCAATCCTTGTCTTTTGGATTACCTAGCAAGTTTTTTAAGGTATTAGCATTTCTTCAAAGTTAACTTGCAGCTAACATTATCGACAAAAAATACCTTAAAAAACTTGCTAGGTTAATGATTCAACGGATCATGAAACTCCCCTAGTATACTTCGTAAAAAACGTCAGCGTCATTTCTTCCCCTGCCCTATCCGGGCAAAAAGAGCTCTTAGGTGACTATATAACCCCAAATCAAAATGAACCGTCTTGCTCAACGTGGGCCGTATCAAAAATTTAGGAAAAAAATTTGAAGAAACTCCCAGTTTAAGCAAAATCACAGCTCAAAATCAAACTTCATCCTGTAGAATCAGAAACCTGGCAGAATCTAGCGACGGGCCAAGCGTCAAAGAAAAAGGCGGAAGCGATATCTTTACTGAATATACGGCCTTTTCCAATACACGAAAGAACAGTCAATGAAAGAAGTGGAAAGATGACTGCAAGTGTAATCACTAGTACTTCAGAAAATCAGAGGCAAAAAGAAAAAAACAAGACGCTTAAAATGTTAAAACGCGGTAAAAAGAAGTGCAACAAACATAAAAAATAATGCAAACCAACGATATTGACGAGGAAACTTATGTCCAGGCCCCTAGAATGCTTTGTAGATCCGCCTGCAGAAGACTGGATTCAGTGCTCGCAATGCTTGAGATGGCGACACGAATTTTGTGCCGATTATTCTAGTGCAGAGGCGGTTTTATACGACTTCAACTTACCCGCCATTTAGGATTCTAAGTTAAAATAAAACAAAGTTATTGGAATTTAAAAATATTGGGTAATACTCATGCCTAGAAGAATGTACAAAAACAAAATATTTTGTGTGGATAATAAAATATGTTGCATATCACAGCCAAAGTTTTGTGGCGCAAAAATTAAGAGATATCAGAAAAACCACTTTGAAAATTTTATAGTTTTTATTCTTAAAACGTGAAAGTCGTGATTTGATTATCAAAATTGGATTATATAGAGAAAATTTCGAAGGAAATCTGTTTTACAAAAGCTTTAATTTCAACCGTTATTCCCGTCCATTTTACTAAAATATTTGCCGACAATTGGTTACTCATAGACCCTGCGTCTAATGCTTGGCAGTATTTTTAGGTACAGGGTATATGCTTTAATAGTCTATAATTTTTAGCGAATTTTCGTAGAAAAGTTTCGTTGTTGACGAGACGGCGATTTTTGAATCTTGGGAAGATTTCTTCAAATGAGCGCGAATTATTCCCCTTACAACTCATGTCGGGGGTATGTTTCAGTTTTTGTTTGTTAACATATATACAGGGTAAAGCATTTCTACGGAAAAGCTTAATATATCCGTTATTATATGCGAGAAAAAAATTTATACGTTAACCATAGGGTGTCTTGAGCTACATCTTATAAAATAATTTTGACAATCACAGGCTGGCCAATAAGTCGTTGGTGATACAAACGTAATTTTTTTTTCCACCGAACATCTCTTATATTATTGCATTTTTGCATTTTCCATAGAAATATAATGCATGTTTGTAAACAAAAAGTCGACTTTTTGACTTATTTCAATTGTTTTGCAACTTTTCACATTCTTCGCACATATAAAAAATATGATACAATGTTTTTACTAATAGATGCCGGAGTCTCATGAAAGTTTTTGTACTCTTTTATGTATGTGTGTGTTTGTGTGTTCGTATTCGCATATTTGTGGAATCTTATGTGTGCTTGGAACTTTGAACTGCCGTCATTTTTGAGTTGTGGATTCTTACACAATTTTCTTTTAGCACAACAAATTAATTCCCGAATATTATGCTCTCTTTCTCGTCGCTTTACAGCCAGCTTGCAGCTACCTTTGGTTTTACCGGTTGTACTAGTTTCTAACTTCTGCCAGTTGGAAGATTTATTTGGGTAAGAAACGATGCCAGAATTGAGGTTACGATTGGAGTTGCGGAGTTGTAGAGCCGTTGCGGACTAATACTTATATGAAGGTTTTGTCTTAAAATCAATCATAGATGAATTGCTTGAAGTTTGTGCACCATACTTAACACCATATATATATATATATATATATATATATATATATATATATATATATATATATATATATATATATATATATATATATATATATATGCACATACTCACAATACGATTTTGCCGCACTCTGAAGACCTTTAAACCATAGTATGTGTAGTCTAAGATTTGGCTTAGCAGTTTCGATGGTCCAGTGGTAAGGACGTGTGCCTCTGGACCCAAAGTTCCTGGCTTCGATTCCCAGCAGAAGCGTCAAATTATTTTTCAGTACCTACATACTGTACATTAAGATCGATCGAGGTTGTCACATTGTGTTTGAGCTAGTTGAATGTCTGTACGGTTCGCCCTTTGGTGGTGGCGTTAAGTGGTCAGTCCCGTGTACCATGCGATGTTGAGCACGTTAAATATCCCCACCAAGAAATGGGAGGTGCCAGGAAAAAGGTCAGGATAGTTTCTTGGAGTTGTATTGCTTAGATTGATGTCCATACTTCTTTCTTTAGACGTAGTTAATACTGTTGCTTCATAGAACCTGTCATCTGACCACCTAACCGCAGTACTTTATTTCCTTGTGTTATAACTATTATGTTTTGTAAGACATACAAAGTAAATAGTATCACTAAAATGTGAACAAAAAATAATAATTTTTACTTATACTTAAAAAATACTTTAAAGGTGTCATGATTTGTTTATAGTATAATAGATAAATCATCGGTAAACTGAGACAACTAAACTAGTGTTAAACATAATAAAAAACAATTAGTAGATAAAATTTAAAAAAAGTGACCCTCCATTGCGTAGTATTAACTGAGAAGCAGTAAAGACAATGCTAAACGAGCTTAGGAAAGACAGTTACTTGGAAAACTATTTTTGCTAAGCGAATTAGAATACCAAACAAATAAATGTACGTCATTATATCAGGGTATTGTGACTCTTGTGCTTTCCATGACGTAATAGTGCAATAGAAAATTAGGGGAATTTCAGTTAAATTATTTACAGAAAACGCATAGTAACGGAGACACTGGCATCTCAATGATTACAGTCTCAATTCGTTTTTGGCTGATCATATTTATATACTGTCATATATTTTAACACTTTCAATTTTATTAGCCAGATGTTTTACTATTTTTTAGTTATAAAGAATGCTTTTCAAAAACGTTAAAATTCACCATTTTATGTCTTAGAAGCTAAGCTGATCGCCGCCTAATTAAGATAAGAATTTAAGATAGAGCAAGTATATTACCAAACAAAAAATGAACACGAACGTGCAAGAACGATTTAAATGTAATAAAATACATTTTACCTAGTAAGCAACAATTTTCATTAGCTTTTGCGACGGAGATTGTAATTTGTCTACATCGGATTCTAAGTTATGGCATCTTAGTTTCACACATCACCAGAATGCTCATATTTATGGCATCCACGATACACATAGTTGGAAAACCAATATTTGTGACAGCGATGCCATATCTGAAATATTGTTGTTACTTCAACTGTATGGAGGGTAAGCTAACTGTGACCCTATCTACGTACAATCCACATATCATGGCTAGTTTCTGCGTGCGTAGAATGGAAAATGCCACAAATTACGATCCCGTCATGGATGGCACAAAGGTTTGAAAACCTGTATATGTGTGTGTTTGTGTGTAATTTACTGGCTTCTGCAATTCCCACTAGCCACAGACTTTTATTGTACTCTTTTAAATAATAAAGTTATTTTGATGATATATGGTAATTTTTTTCTCCTAAATATAGGTTATACTGGTAACCAAATTTGATGACTGCTTTCTTAAAAAAAAACATATTTGCCATTAAAAGGTTTTTCATGAAAATTCACTCTTATAAGGCACTTGCTGCGTCCAGACTTTTTTCGTATTGCTTCCTATTTTACAAATGTTGAATGAAATAAAAACTCTCATTATCAATTGATTGGGTCTTGATTTGATTTTCAATAACAAATAATTAAATAGTTGACTACTATGTTAATAAATTATTTTATAATTAGTTAGGTTTGACAGTACAATTGTGTTTTATTAACTAAACTCACAACATAATAACTCTGGTGTAACGGTTTTATTATTAGCCACTTTTGTTTATATAAAATATATATTTGTACTAATTCAGCACCGCCAAGTTTTACACTTGCATAATATTGTTAATTGTTTTACCTTGTGTATTTGATTAACATAACCATACAGCTTTATTTGCATTTATCAAAAAATTAACACAATTGAAAATGTATGTGCATTGTGGCTATCAATGCGTTAATACGTTTCAGTGTACTGGTTAAGTTATTTGCTTTTATTTATTTATATATTATATTTATACAAGCATAAAAAGTGGATTTTGGATTGAATATTTTTAATACATCTACCTAGAACAAAGTTGCGATTGTGCGGTTTAAAATTCTCAGGCCAGGAATTACATTAAGTGAAGATTGGAACCTGTGATGAGCATTAATAAGCGGATTTGGAGAACCCAAATCACCACAACATATTTTAAAAGACCTGACCATCGTGTCATCAACCAAGTTAGCGTCCTCAGAGGATGAATAATTCTAAATATCCGCAACTTATATTCTTCTGCTTTTCTGCGGGTAGTCGGTCACTGGCGATTTATGGGGTTCAACGACACCTAAAGTAACATATTTTCGTTTCGCGAAAATGTCTGTATATTTTTAAATATCTCTCGGACGTGCTTTTGGCGGCATTTATTTTATAAAGCAGTCTATCAGGTGACTGCTGCCTGGATGTTCTTATTTTTTTATTATCACTGCATTTAGCAATATATATATATATATATATATATATATATATATATATATATATATATATATATATATATATATATAAGATCACTATAAGTTGTAAAGATTGTGATCAATCATTTCAATAGATCTTTTTGTTTGTCCGACGTATTTAAGATCACAACCTTTACAACTTATTGTGATCTTAAATACGTCAGCCAAATAGAAAGATCTGTTGAAATTGGATTCAAAGAGCATTTAGCACAATTAAGATACGGTACTATAGATAGATCTTTTTTCGCCCGACATATTTGGGATAATAATCATCACATTACCGAGGAGAATCTAAAATGAATAAAAAATGTTAGACAACCAAGACAACTAAACGCTTTCCAGAGTATATATATATATATATATATATATATATATATATATATATATATATATATATATATATATATATATATATATATATATATATATATATATATTGCTAGATATAGTAATAATAAAAAACGTCGCCGGCTATAAGCAGTCACCTGATAGATTGCTTTATAAAATAAATGCCGGCAAAAGCACTTCTGAGAGACAATAAAAGAATACAGATACTTCCGCCGAACGAAAATATGTTATTTTAGGTGTCTTTAAACCTTCATAAATCGCTAGTGACCGACTGCTTGCAGAATTGCAAAAGAATATGAGTTGCGGATATAAGATATTTAGAATTCTTCATCCTCTGATGACGCTAACCTGGTTAGTGAAACGATTGTCAGGTATTTTAAGATGTGTTGAGGTGATTTGTGTTCTCCAAATGTGCTTACCAGGAATTAATTTTTTTGGTAAATGAGAATATTTCCCCATTTACTTTAGGCATCAAACTAAATGCTGATAATTTAATTTTTCAATTTAGTGAATTATATATATATATATATATATATATATATATATATATATATATATATATATATATATATATATATATAAATATATATATATATATATAAATATATATATATACATGTATATATAAAGTGGGTGTTTCCTCTTTGAAGTTCTGAAAATGTCACTGATTTGAAAATTTGTATACAGTTGTTTCTCTTCAATAAAAACCTTTATTTTTTATTGCGTTTTCAGATCTGTAGAGCCTTTTGGAAAATAATCTCAGAAGCTTTCCCTATACCTAAATTTAGCCGTTTCGAGACGTGTGGACTTTTTTGAAAATGATCGAGTTTAAACATTCCTTTTAGAAAATCGATAACTTCGCTGTTTTTAAATATTTCCGAATACAGTGCTGGCATTTTAAAGAAGAATGTTCGATCTTTCTTTCACTGTAATCAGAGCTGCCCAGAAATTAATCTAAGCATAAAAATTTTACCATACGTTTAGGAAACTTTAAAAACTCTAAACTTATTTTTTTTTGTTGATAAAATTTCCCAATTTCTTCTTTGTCAAATAAAGGAACATTAAATTCTAAATCGACATGTATTAATATTCCCTACACCTATATTTTTCATTTTCCAAGTCATTTTGACTTTTTGGTAATATTGCAGGACATTAATTACTATCTTGAAAACTGCACTCGTATATGAATCGCCATTGCCGTGGAAATGAGATTGGCAGCATTTTTGTTTAACAAACATCGTCATTTAGAGTAACTGTTATATGTATGATTCGATAAATAGAAAGAAAAATGGAGGCTCAAAGTTTTTCAAATCAAACAATGAAATCATGGTGAAATATTCAGATTATTAATAAATTAAAGGTGTTCTATGTGTTGTCCATTCTATTCCAGACATTTCAGAATTCTGGTTTGAACTTCTGTTGTTGTCGCTCTTCTAGTTTTTTATGGATCCAACTACCTAAATTTTGTTGTCACCCGTCGCATCAGTTCTTCTCTGCTATGCACTGGAGTAGAGTACACACCTTTTTATGTGTCCCCCATATATACAAACTTAGTGGCGTCAGAGCAGGAGATCTGGAAAGCCATCTCGAGGCACCATATAGTCGAACAAACCAACGATCTTCAAAAATCCTTGTAATAGCTCGCTGACTTTATACGTGGAATGTACTGGCGCTTTATACATCTCATACCAACAGGTGCTCAGCACATTCAATGGCAAATTATCGCAAAACTCAGACGCAACTCCTCTCAGCAATCTCAAACATCTCCCACCTGTTATATTTTCGTCTTGAATTTTAAAGGCAATCCGATTATCCATCACAATACAGAACACAGTGAACATAAATGTGTGTTGAAAACGCCCTTTTCTGATGAATCGTTGAATTATTCTGTGCCCAAAAATGCAGATTCCGTCAATTGATGATTTTCTCTCTACTAATTTTTGATTCGTCGGTTGAAATATTTTTTGTAGGAAACAAGGATCTTCCTGTATTCTTATTAACTTTCACAATATTCGATTCTCTGGCAATAGATATTCAAGAATAAGTGAATGTGCTGTTAACAGATTTCACTGACAGACCCAGATATATTGAAGCTGTTCGGATTGTCTCATGTGGGTGTGCATGAAAATAGCACAGCACAGTATTTTGCATATCTTCTTCGCCAGTTACAACTTTAATTACCTATCTTGTTGGTTTTGTTGTCGAAAATGTACGAAATTGGATTTAAATCTTTCAAACTTTCATCTATTCGAGCGTGGTAAGTGAAGATATTTTTTGTTGAATGAACGGCATGCTCTTTCCACAAGATTGCCACATTTTCCGTTAATAGAGATTAAATTCATCAAATCTCTTTTTGGGTAATTTCGAACTTTTTCTGCCTATTTATCGAATCATACATACCACAATTACAACGTGTGTTAAACAAAGTTATGACAGTTCTTATTTCCATGGCAATGGCGATTCATATACGACTGCAGTTTTAAAGCTAGTAATGAAATTCCTGCAATATTATTCCAAGGAAAATCACTTTAAAACTATAAAATATAGGTATAGGGAATATTAACACAGGTCGATTCAGAATTTAACGTTCCTTTATTTGATGAAGGAAAAAATGGGGCATTTTATTAAAAAATTGAGTTAAGAGTATTTGAAGCTTCCTAAACCTAGGTTGAAAATTTGGACGTTACGTTAATTTTTGTGCAATTCTTATTACATTAAAATGTCCGAATTGTATCCGAAAATATTTAAAAAATGAAGAAGTTATTTTTTAAAAGGAATATGCAACATTCTCAAAAAGTTCAAATATTTTGAAAACGCCTAGGTATAGAGAAGGCAAATAAAATTCTTTCAAAAAGTCTTAACAAACCTGAAAACGCAATAAAGAAAGTGCTGCAAAATAAATCATAACTTCCACATAGCTGTAATAATCTATTCTCTTCAGAAAAACATTCTCATGGTATGAACTTAGGACCCATGACTTGACCACAAAGAAAATATTTGTATTCCTGTATCCATAAACCTGTGAAATGTTATATTATTCGAGTTTTATGGAAAAATGTCAATTTTCACCAAATCACCTTCTATTTATCCCCCACCCCCCAAAGCTATCGTACCCAAAAACAATTCGTTGCGTTCCTTTATCCGGTGCTAACTGGATACTAAATTTGAAGATAATTATTTCAATTTGTTCAAAACTTAGGTCTAGCGCCTATTAACATTTGTTCGAAAGTTGTGGCGCATATTAACAGACAGACGTACATGCCGACCGATCAACCGACCGACAAAAAAATTTTGTTTCCAAAATCAAGTTTTCTATATGCTTTGAGATTTTTACGCCGTTTTAGCCAAAAAAATTCAAATTTTTTGTCAACAATATTCCACCCCGACGCTCCCAACTCCACATTTAATTTGAGGACAAAATACCATATTTGCGATGAAGTTAAAAGTTTTTTAATAAATAAACCCTAAATCGTTATATCGCTCAAGTTTTAAAATCCAAATTGTCACCAAATCACCCCTTATTTCTCCCCTACCCCTTGAAACGATCTTACCCAGAAACAATTCGAAGCGATCTTTTGTCGGGTGCTCATTGGGTACCAAATTTGAAGATGATATCTCAATTCGCTCGAAAGTTATGGCGCCTATTAACAGACAGACGTACATGTCGACTGACCGACAGACAAAAATCAAGGAATAAAGTTTTCTATATGTTTTGAGATTTTTACGTAGTTTCAGCAAAAAAAAACGATTCTAAATTTTTGTTAACAATATTCCAACCCAACACATTCAAATCCTAATTTAATTTCAGCACAAAATACCAGATGTTGGATAAAATTAAAAGTTTTCTAATAAATAAACCCAGAAATGTTATATTACTCGAGTTTTAACGGCAAAATGTTAATTTTCACCCCTACCCCCTAAGGCGATTTTACCCGAAAACCATTCGAACCGTTCGTTTGTTGAGTGCTAACTATATGCTAAATTTGAAAACGATAGCTCGATTCGTTCTAAAGTTATCGTGGCAAGGCATACAGACCAACGGAAAAAAATTGTTCGTTTCCAAATCATGTTTTCTATATGGTTTGATACTCTTTACGTTTAAGAAAAAAAAAATTAATTTTTGTCGCCGATGTGATACTTCCACACGTTGTGACGATGTGGAAGTAATTGTTAATTCAAATCAAAGACCTACCCTGTTCTGTCATAGGCGAATTAACAACTGTTGCACATCTCTTTACTTTTAAAAAAACATTTATTTAACAACTTAAACTAACATAGTAACAGCTATAAAACTTATAATATAATGAATTAATTAATTTAAATTACATCTTGTTTATACTAAAATTAAGGCTGGGAAGGTGACGACGGTTGCTGTTCACATGGCTATATTCACGGAATGCAAGGTGCTATTCTGCTGATTCCACGGTTGCTGCTGAATAGTCAGATTGCACTTATGCAAGGAACGTGCTTATCTGCATGTTGACTACATTGTAATATGATATGTTGTCCGTGTTAGCTGTAACAGACATTCGTGAGAAGTGATGGTGTGCATTACGATACTTGTTATCTCCTCCCCCTATTAGGAGACGGAGCCTTGTGGTCCGATGATTCGCAAGGGGATGTCTGTGGGCTTCTGTTCTTCGTGTTTTATTGAAAGACGACTCCTGAAGCACTTGATTATCAAGGCGATGGCGATGGATGCCACGCCGACGTGAATGATAATGGTACAGACGCTCGTATGATACATCGGGAAATGGATGGCGGTTGGAATCTTCTGCTTTTCAGCTTGAAGTTGTGCCTTGATTGTTTCCAGATCGTGAAGCGGTACGTTCTCTAGTTTCAGGTTTGGAAGTTCGACCTGAATTGTATGTGCTGTTTGATGTGTCTCTGGAACTGGCATATTGAATGTGTGTTGTGTTTCTGTGGGTCCTGGACCTGGTTTGTATATCCGTCCATTTAACGTAAGTAGACATTTGCTTTTAAGGGTGACTATATAAGTTCCCTTAAGTATCTTATTTTCTTCACGGTCCGGACATTTTAGATTGACTTTGGCATCGTCTGGTGTGATTACTATCTACTGTGAATTGCCATATCTTGCAACAGATGTTTACTCAATTTTGACTGGTTCTTGAACACAGCTTTCGATTGATTTTCGTAGAGTGATGAGTCGGACTTCACATGGACTATTGTCGTCTACGCTGGTCTTCATGTCGTCTTCGCAGAAGTATAGTTGCTTCTGTAGCTCTTGGCATGGTTGACTTCTGAATGCATATAGTTGCTCGTTGAGGACAAGGTACTTTGAATGTGGGATAATCATTGAGTTGAAATTTTGTTGGTTTGGTACAGGTACGGAATATATTTGGTAGAATGTATAGTCTGACTTTTCTATTAACGGAATTTCAATTTGGAAAATATTTTTGTAATCGTTCTGAACGCATTTAATTTTGAAACATTTTTCGTAAAGAATTATAACGCTCTGAGTGATCAATCTTGAATCAGAGGATATTATATATATATATATATATATATATATATATATATATATATATATATATATATATATATATATATATATATATATATATATATTGTTTACAGTTCTCTTTTTATAAATTTAGGGTTTAGTATAGATGTGTGATACGTGTCTAATTTAGCAAAGGTTATTGCATTTTCTGTTGTTAGTATTATTGATTCTATATTGCTAATTAATATTCCTATCTGAGTAAATAATTCCAAAAGTTGAGAGCGATTGTAAGCCGACAACTGATCAGCGATTAACATTCTTGTCGCATTCTGAAGTTTATTGATTTTATCTGCTATTTGATTTTGATTATGAACCAGTGATGTTAATGTGTTGTTAAATTCGTTTATGGCGTCGATCGTGAGTAAGGTTTGTTCTCTCATTAACTCATGCATTTCGTTCTGATCGTTTGCTAACACGTCCAGCGCTTTATTAATTCTTTCTCCATCCTCTGCGTCTAGATTGCCGGTGACAAATTTGGAAGCGGATTTTAATCCGTTAATTAGGCCTCTTTTGTGTCTGTCTGTTTGTGGAAAGATTCTAGCAAATGTTTGATCGGTGTTACGTATCGTGTAGTTGATGGTTATAAGATAATTATGGTATTCTTTTCTAAATTCCTCATTTAGAGATTTAGTAATGATATCGTAGTGTTCTTTGAGTTTGTTGTATTCGTCGTATACTGGTTTCATGTCATGTATATGTATTAAAGTTCAATTGTCATTTTGTGAAAGTGCTGTCCCAAGTTTTCTGGGCAGGAACCCAGGGTTGTTACGTAATTATTATAGTTGCGGCTGGGCTCCGCCTGGCCACAAGAAGATCAGAATGAGCACGAACATCCGTGGTTCTTCTGCTAAGTGTTGATACACCAGAAACCAATATTCTCTTGATTACTCAGCTGTATCCTACCGAATGCGCCAATTAACAACTGTTGCATATCTCTTTACTTTTAAAAAAACATTAATTGAACAACTTAAACTAACATAGTAACAGCTATAAAACTTATAATATAATGAATGAATTAATTTAAATTACATCTTATTTATACTAAAACTAAGCCTGGAAAGGTGACGACGGTTGCTGTTCCCATGGCTCTATTCACGGAATGCAACGTGCTACTCTGCCGATTCCACTGTTGCTGCTGAATAGTCAGATTGCACTTATGCAAGGAACGTGCTTATCTGCATGTTGACTACACTGTAATTTGATATGTTGTCCGTGTTAGATGTAACGGACATTCGTGAGAAGTGATGATGTGCATTATGATACTTGTTATCTCGCGTAACACAATAATTGTAATATTTATTATTCAATTTAATTCTATTAGAAATTGATGGTTAATTTATAAATAATATAGGTTAATTAAACTAGAATTGTTTTTTTTAGTTTTCAATATTAATAAATTTAGAACCGCAACAATAAAATTTAATTTAATGACGTGTTTCTAAATTCAAATAAAATTTGTATTCGTTATATTATCTATGTATATTTGATTTATCACCTAACTATTTATCTGCATTATAATCTGCTTTAAAATTTGTGGTCATTAGCGCGTGAAATGATAACATAAATGTCTGGACGCAGCTAGTGCGTTGTGGTAGCGTAATTTCATAGAACTGTTTTTAATGTTGAATATGTTTTTTCTTAAAGAATGACATAAAATTTAGTAGATAGTATAACCTTTATAGTAGAAACAATGTATCGTATTTCATCAAACTAATTTTTTGTTTGAAAAGTACAAAAACTTTCCGAAGATATATTAAAAATTTTCCCCCCAAAAAAAAATAGTCAGGCTTTCCTGGCCAACGCATCTATCCACGTAATTTACACAAAAACTACATCAGCCACATAAAGTATTTTGACAGAAATAAAAAATGTTTAAATGAATATTTGTAAACAATCTGTTTTATACAATTCGTACTTTTTTTACAGAAATTAGTTAAGTAAATTAAGAGCATCCTGTATATGGCGTTTCGATTTTTTTTAAAGAATACTATAATTGAAAACCCTAAATACGTCATCTTTATGGGACTTATATTTTCATTCGTAAAAACACTGTACCACAACTTCTGATATGTGCCAAAATGTAAAAAGCCTGGACGCAGCAAGTGCGCTATGATGATGAATTTTCATTAAAATGTTTTAAATAGCAAATATGTGTTTCTTAAGAAAGCAGCCATCAAATTTGGTTACCAGTATTACCTTTATAGTAGAAACAATGTACCATATACCATAACTTTATTGTTTGAAAATGTAAAAAAAAATTTGGAAATAAACTTAAAATGTTCCCGAAAAAACTAGTTTCCTGGCCAACGGACCTTATAAGTTAATAGAAAATTGAGCTATTTAAATTTGATGCATTTACTACCATAACGCACTTGCTAAGTCCCGAATTTATTTTCTTGCAAACATGCATTATAATTTCCTGGTCGAAATTTCATACATTTAAGGTCAGGTCAGAACTGACACTGACCGGGGAATCCGTCTATGTAATTAAAACAAAGCATTGTTTAATCTATTTAAACTAAGCAGATTTTTTCTGACTAACTAACCTATCCAAGCCACTTGCAAAAGGAAGGTACTCACCAAATTTCTCAAAATCGGCCCATTTTTTGTTGTTGAAATAACTCGAAAAGAATGGACGATATCATTTTTTTCCTTACAAGCACGTATTAAAATTTGATGGAAAATGCAACAATGCTACAATAAAAGCGGTATTCCATCAAAAAAAGAGAACTTGTATCACCAACGACTTATGGGCCAGCCTTTTAGCGCCAACGTAGTTTTATAAACTGCAGCTCAAAACACCGTATAAATAACTTTCATAATATTTTCCCGTATCTCATATATATCTTCGATAATTCGTGAAAAAATATAGACCATTAACCCACAAACTCTATAACTGAAACTACTAACAAAGCATCAGAGAAGGGGTCTACCTAATATGAATTGTTTACAAACATTCTAGTAAAATGAAGGACAATGATGGTTGAAGCTGTCACTTAAGGCTTTGTAAAACACATTTATTATGACGTTTCTTCTACATAACAATATTCGCTCTAGGTTATTCGCCTAAAAGTTTCAAATTTTACGTTTCACATCGCCACAAGAAAGAATTATAACATTTTCAAAGTAATTTTACTGTTATTACTTCCAGATCGTCAATACGTGTGGAAGTATGACATCGGCGACAAAAATTCCAATTTTTTTTTTCGCTGTCCGCGGTCTGTCAGTGTGTTGGTCTGTCGATCTGTCCGTCTGTCGGTCTGTCAGTCTGTCGTTCTGTATGTCTGTCGGTTTGTAGCCACGATCATTTTAGAACGAAATGAGATATAGTCTTCTAATTTTCTGTACAGTTAAGACACGACAAATGAACGGGTCGGATCGTTTTTGGGTAATATCGTTCCAGGGGATATGGGATGAATCGGGGGTAAGTTGGTGAAAATTGAAATTTTTTCGTTAAAACTCGAGCAATACAACGTTTTAGGGTTTATTTATTATAAAACTTCCAATTTCATCGATACCGTGGTGAAATTAGATTAGGGGTTGAATGTGTGGGGGCGGAATATCGGTGACAGACATTTCGATATTTTTGTTGCTAAAACGGCCTATTTATTTATTTATTTATTTATTTATTTATTTATTTATTTATTTATTTATTTATTTATTTATTTATTTGGATACCAACGGGGTTGCCCCCAAAATAGGATCACATACAGAGTATACAAATACAAATATAGCAGTGATAACAAAAACATCATTCATTATTCTAAAAAGAAATCAAAACAATATTTAATTTAAGTTGTAAATACAATATGCACATACTTGTGCACACACTTATAATATGGAGGGAAATAAAGAATCAAAAAATCAAAAAAATCAAGGCAACAACAATAATCGGACTTTCAGAGCTTTTTTATACCCGAGCAATGAGCCACTGAACATGTCGATGGCCGAGAACTCATTACCCGCTCTCAACATTCTTGACAGCGGCGAATTTAGAGCAGCGTTAGTTCTGCTAAAGGGCAAGGAAAAAGGTTCAGCCACCCTGAGAAGTCGATTTGGAACATTGAAACGTATCTGACTTAGAAGTTCCGGAGAGTCTATCAAACCGTTTACTATTTTAAAAAGGAAAAGACAATCTGAGACAAGCCGGCCTTCTTCCAATGATAGAATTTCAAAAAAGTATCGCATAATTTTGTAATCATTATTAAATTCTAACTTAAGTTTAAAGCACAAAAACCTTAAAAATCTATTTTGTATCTTTTCTAGACGCTCCTTGTAAATAAGATACTGGGGATTCCATACAGAAGACGCAAATTTTAATTTGCTGGCAACATACGCATTGTATAATGAGATAAAACATTTTTTATTGTAAAAGACTGCACCCTGCCGCATGATAAGCCCCAGCATACGATAACTGTCAGTAGCAAGATTGTCAATATGTCTGTAGAACAGTAGCTTGCTCTCAAAGGTAACGCCTAGATCTTTTACATAAGTAACCCGTGTAATAATATTATTATCTAAGAGATACGGAAAGTCTTGCCATAGTTTCCCACGGGTAAAAGTTATAACACTACACTTATCTAAATTAAGGTAAAGCTGATTTATCCTACAATAATTAGTCAAGTTGTTAAGGTCGGCCTGTAAACGCAAACAGTCTTGTTCACAATTAATAGGAATAAATAATTTGAGGTCGTCGGCATACATCAAAAATTTACAGAATTGAAAACAAGTATTTATATCATTAACGTATACAAGAAATAATAGTGGTCCAAGGTGGGATCCTTGGGGTACACCTGATGGTAATTCGTAAGGGATAGATTCGTAACCTAACACGGATATAAATTGAGATCTGTTTCTAATATATGAACTAACCCAACGCAGAAGAACTCCATGCACACCGATCACCTCCAGCCTTCTCAACAAAATGCTATGATTAATTTTATCAAAGGCCTTGGAAAAATCGGTGTACACAGCATCCACCTGCTTTTCTGTTTCCAAAGATCTCAATAGAAATTCTGTATATAGAGTTAAGTTGGTGTCAACCGACCTGGCTCTATAAAAACCATGTTGCTCTGGAATAATTTTTTGTTTGACAAATTCAAAAAGCTTTACATATACCAGGGATTCAAACAATTTTCCAAATACATCTAAGATACTGATCAGACGATAATTTTTAATACATTTCCTAGGACCACCCTTATGTATAGGAATACCAGAGGCAGTCTTCCATTTTATTGGATAAATTCCAGAATGCAGGGATCTATTGAAAATCAACATCAGAGGTTCTAACAGAGAATCGCCACATCTCTTACAAAATATGGCGACAATACGTCAGGTCCAGCACCCTTTTTATCATCAAGCCTTGCCAATGAATCCAGTATCTCGTCTGCAGTAATATAAATGCTGAATAGAGAGCGTGAATCAATACCCACCTCTGCATCATCCGTATACGGTGCGTCATCCCCATTTTCATAAACGCTTCTAAAAAAGTGCGCAAAAAGATCGCAAATACCCCCTCCCGATGAAGCAAAAACTTCATCTAATGTCATCGTAGACGGTATACCTTGATTGCCCTTCTTTAATGAGATATAACGCCAAAAACGGCTGGAATCCGAAGCAATTGAGTTCTCGGTCAGTCTGATATAGTGGTCGTGATCAATAGCAATTTGCCGCTTGCAACGAGCCCGTAACATTTTAAAGGAACTATAATCGGCTGTGTTTTTATAAAGTTTCCACTTTTTGTGATACTTATTTTTTTCTTTGATACACTTAATTGTTGATGGAGAAAAATATGGAGGATATTTTTTCTTTATTCGGATCATTGGGACGTGATATTTAATGCAATCAAAGATAACAGAGTATAACTTTTCAACCATACGATCAACCTCCAAACCTTCCATCAGGGCACGCCAAGGAATATTTTTCAGAATATGATTTATCATAGGGTAATTTGCTTTTTTAAAATTAAAAGAGCTATTATCAGCCCTTTTTAAACAATGTACAGCTTTCATAGAGAGCATGAATTCAACAGCAGGGTGGTGAACGTCCTCATCTACGAGAGGACAACAACAGTGTAATAAGCTCTCAACAATCTCTTCATTACACATAACAAGATCAAGTATTCTATGATTTACATTAGTAACATAATTAAACTGCTTAAAATTACATAAAGAAAAGGCATCAAGCAAAGGCACAGAGCTATTGTCAAAGTTAGCTGGAATTAAAGCTGCTGTATCTGCCAGTCGTTTCCACTCTATTCTAGGACGATTGAAGTCACCGCACAAAAGAAGTGGTGAATCGCCAACTGTTCCAATGAGATCACCCAGGCCACTAGCAAAGCATTGCAATGAGTCTTCTGACTGTGGAGGAATATATACACATCCTACATAAAGCTTTATACCATTCCCAAGCGTCACCAATACCCAAAGATCCTCCTCGTCTGTTTGTAATTGCAGAACAGACGATGAGTTGAAAGTATTTTTCACCATGATTAACACGCCGCCTCCCCCAGACCTTTGTGAAGCTGAAGATGCGCGATCCCTACGATACACAGTGTAGTCATTCCCGTTTATTAATTCACTGTCCAAAACTCCTTCTAGAAGCCAAGATTCCGTCACACAAACAATATCGAAGTTATTTGCAGCCAAATTTAGTCTAAAGTTTAAAAGTTTAGTTCTTAAACCGCGGGCGTTTTGATAAAAAACACTAAAAGCCATTTAAATTTTAAAGAAAATAAACAATTGTAAAGTATCAAAAACAAACTAAAATTTACAGCTTGTCAAAAACATCCCGACCTCGAATATGTATAACTCGAGACCGCTCTGTCTTTCGCATAAATATTTGGCCGTTTTTTACCCAAATAAACTGGTAGCTCTTCTCTCTTGCTACCCTTCTTGCATCTGTCAACAATAGCTTATTCGAAGGTGTCAGATGTTCGCCAATGGAAAGTGCGTCACCAACCCCTTGAATATTTACACCAGAACGCCCAGCATCTCCCAAAGAAGTTCTTCCGACCTTCCAAGCTGCGAGAAAATTATCTCTAATGTTCCGTGAATTAAATCTGACCACGACAGTTTTAGGTTTATCTGGGATTCTTGTACGCACCCTGTATACAGTGTCAATATGACTACGCTCTACTGGGAAATTTGTAAATTCTCCTATTTTCTGTACCAGCTCAATTAGATTTTCCCCATTCTTCTGTGGAATGCTAAATACTTCAACACTGTTGCTTCGAGAAAACTGTTCCATTTCATCAATTCTCGCATTAAGTGCCATAAACTCCGATGAAAATTTTTCAGCCTGAACTTGCAGATTATCCACCTTTTTTGTATAGGTCTTAAAGCCCTTCATCACAAGTTCAAAATCGGAAATCTTATTTGAACAAAACATAACAGACTCCCGTAGCGTCCTCAGTTCCGCCCAAATCTCTTTAAGAATTCCGGTAAGACTCGCATCTTCAGAACGCATGTCAGAGCCTAAAGGAAGAGTAAGCTGCGCAGCCCCAGGTACAGCTGGTGGACCCGCAGCGTCCTCGTCGACTACGGCCACGGTAGTTAACGAACGTCGTGATCCTCCGTCTCCAGCAGCAGCGGGACGATTTGTTGATTTTGTAGCAGCAGCGGCAGCGGGACCGGCACCAGCTCTGCAGTTCGAACACAGCCAGGCTAAACCAGCAGCATTCTTTATTTGTATCAGCTGGTCTTTCGATAACTCGGAACATCGCCCGTTTGCATGATAGTAGCGCCCACACGAACCATCACACAGAATTCCTGGTGATTTTTTACTTATTGCTGATAAGCATGTATTGCAGATATTCGACATTATTTTAATTAAATTGAAGCTCAAAAACTCACTATTATTCTAAGTAACGATAGCACAACCACTTCTAAACAACGTTCACCAAATCACAAGTCGTATCTCTGCAAAATTACGAATTATTAACTATTATTTCCACACAAAAAACCGTATAAACTTGGACGTAAAAATATCACGTTTGACTGTAAACTCACTCACTCTTAACAATATAATATAAAGTCTTAAAATCTATAGAAAACTGATCTGGTATTCTGTGGTGAAATTAAATTAAGGGTTGAATGTGTGGGGGTGGAATGTCGGTGACAGAAATTTGGAAATTTCTTTTTTTGCTAAAACGGCGTAGAATGTATCAAAACATATAGAAAACTTGACTTTGTAACGAAAAGTATTTTGTCTCTCGTTCTGTTGGTTGGTCGGTCTGTCGGTCTGTACGTCTGTCTATTAGCAGGCATAATAACATTCGAACCAATTGAGATTTCATCTTCAAAATTCGTATTCAGTTAGCACCTGACAAAGGAATGCTTCGAATTGTTTGGGTAAGATCGCTGCAGGGAGTAGGGGACGAATGAGGGGTAATTTAGTTAAAATTGGAATTTTTTTGTTAAAAATCCAGTAATATAATGTTTTAAAAGTTTATGGGTAAAGAACTACGATTTTTATCTTTGTGATCAAGTCATGGACCCCAAATTCATTTCATGAGAATGTCTTTCTCAGTTGACACAGGTATGTGGACGTTATGATTCAATTCGCAACACAATTTTTTGACCTTTTTGCGTCAAGAAAACTTAATGTTTATCTATAATATACGATAGATTGTGTTATGCAAAAAATATTTTGGTTTTGTGCGTTTCACTGGTCATCAGTGGCACCCAAAACAAACACAGATTTCCCCATTTGTAAATTTTTCCTAGTGCGTTATGGTAGTGAATTTTCATAGAAATGATTTACTCAGTGTTTTAAGAAAACTATATATGCGCCAAGAAAAGTAATAATTGTGTGTATGTTCATTAGATTATGTTCTACCCACAAATATTCTATATTTGTTCCCTCTTGTTACATCCAGTGGCACCAAAACCTATTTTACTAAATACTTATAATTTCTTTGGTTTCAACTTAGAAATTTAAATTTTTGCATATAGCTTACTTTCCATAATAATATAAACCTGTGTACCAAACTTGTTACCAATAGCTTTGTTATTTGTGGAGATAGAAATTCTTCCGTAAGAAATTTTCGCAGAAAAACTGGTCTTATTTTCTTCGCTAACGAACTTGTACAAGCCAATTGCAAAATGAAGGTACCTGCACAATTTCATAAAAATAGACTCCATATTGCAATGTTTAATGGAGTACGGAACTTTCCATCAATAGAGCCTTATTGCTTTCACGTTAGATTTGTAACAACATCTTATAATGCGAAGATAACAGCTTTGGCGAAAAATTTTTGCCTTTTCCAACGGGAATTTTCACAGCGACTACGGCTTTTTCTCTTTATAAATGTCCCTGATGTGGTTCACATGCCTTCATATATCCTAACTTAATACTTGCAGCGTCAATTGCATGCAAAACTGGAAAGATGTCAACAGACTCGAAGGCCTCTTCTCTACAGAAATTCACTAAAAATTATACATTATTAAATTATGAAATTTCTAAATTAAGCTACTGCCAAAGCAGCACATTAATGGTCTATTCAAATTGAATTTTCTGCAAATATTTTAGTAACACAAAAGACAATGATGGTTTAGGCAGAAACTTAAGACTTTGTAAAACACTCTTCTTACCACATTCCTTCTACATAGCCCGCATTCCTTTCAGAACCTTGTTTAAAAATAGCCAGTTTTGACTTTTTGAATCGCGACTTTGACATTTTAAGAAGAAAAACTATAAACGTCTTAAGGTAACTTTTCTGGGACCTATTGGCCTGTTTGCGCAATTTAATTGTTGTCTGCAAATTCAATAAATTTTGTTAACCGCGCGCAATATTTTGGCCTTGTGTTTTTCTCTGATCGTCATCAGTGACACCCTCGGTTTTTTAAAGGACTTACAACATTTTTTACATGTAACTAAGAAATTTAATCTTAGTACATAGTTCACTTTTAGTAATATAAACTTGCGTAACAAATTTAGTTCCCAGGGTTTTGTTATTTTTGAAAATACAGTATTCTCTCAATTATTTGTGTGCAAATTATCCGGTGTGCGAATTATAAGTTGGTCAAAATTTAAAATCTGGAATAAATCATAACTCAACCCATTTTGTTTCCTCTAGTACAACTGTAATAAATATCCCTAATAAAAACCAGCAACCATCTTAATAAGGGTCTGCCTATTAGAATTACTAAGTTCCAAAAGTACCGAGGAAAATAAAACTGTAAAATTCGTTAGAACCTGTAGTATAGTAGTATGTATGTAGAAGCAGAAAAAACTGCCGCAGATTGCTTATTCTGTTGTGATGAATTCTTATTTCTCTCCAAACGTGCCACTAAAATTGGAACGCTGCGAAGGATCCATATCAGGGAATGGTTACGTTAAGGTTATTAATTTTAATTGTCCCTACCTTTTCATACTTGATCTCATTCTTATGGGCGAGACACGGCACAAATTAGGAAGATTGACGTTTCCTGAGAAAAACACAGTTGTTAAACATTCTCTCTCTCTCTCTCTCTCTCTATATATATATATATATATATATATATATATATATATATATATATATATATATATATATATATATATATATACCTAAAACTCAGAATCACATTTCAGGGTTCGACCTTGTGAGAACTGTAAGTAAGTAAACAAAGTTCTTGGTTTTACCATGCTTTATATATTTCGTGTCAACTTGACACTTCAAAGCCTACAAAGGAAGCAACAACTAAACAACATTCAGCTACAAGACATTACATTCTCTTGCAGATAACTGAACTAAAGTTAAACTTGAGAAGCAACAGAAGGGATCACACCAATAGGAGCCGCTTTGTAGCCAGCCTGGTAACAGTGCACATAGGACATTTACACACACACAAACGGGTGCCTCTAATCGGCGTATTTACATCGTCATTTTCTTAAGAACCAGCGTTAGATTGTTTAAAAAGGTGGATGCAATCATAATTTCATAATTTTTCGCGTGTCTATTCTATCGTCGAAATTTCATTTCACGTGAGTGACAGTTGACATTTGTTTTAACTCATAAACCATAGAGCGAAAATAGAGTAGCGGCCGACTGTTGGTTATAAGCATAGAATACATGTAAAATCAGGAAACACAGAGGTGATCTCCCTTTGTCTCAGTCAGGCACAGTGAGACCATATGAATATTCGCCAGGCTCTGGCGATGGTGTATTCGTTTTTTGGCAGTTTTTTCTTGGATCCGACCAAAATGCCATTAGACAGATGAATTTAGAAATCGAACAAGAGTGTCTCTTCATGCAATCAACAGTAACTTTATATCCTGGAGGGATTTTTTTAATTATATTTTTATATTGAAAGTTGAGGAGCGAGAAGCCTGATTTGTTTGAACAGCGAAAGAAGCGAAAAGATATCGCCCCTGTGAGGATTTATTTCCCCAGTCACCAGAAGAGGAGGTGGTTAACTGAAAGCGTTTTTGGCAAGATTCTTGTTACATCCGCTCAATTGGCGTTGAACAGGTGCGTTATAAATGACACAAGAGTGTTACTTCATGTTATCACAGTAACTTGATGGCCTGAAGGGCTGCGGACTGGAGATTGTGAATTTAAGATTAGTTGCATTAAATCTGGTCACAGAGAACAAGGACACCTTGCGGTGACCGCTCATTGAAATAGCGAGAAGAGAAGTCAAGCGGCGCTGGTTCTGCTAGTTTTTATTGTTATAACTAACCACCCGCCACTGGAGGGATGCACTTACACAAAAAAGCAATGTTAACCTTATGTTACTCTATGCAATATATATATATATATATATATATATATATATATATATATATATATATATATATATATATATATATATATATATATGCATGTATACACAGCAACGGTACATCGTTTTTTTTTTCAATTATCCGTGTTGCCGACCCGAATATGGGTTCTAGGGTTTCTAGTTCTCACTTATAAAAAAAAAATATCAAAGATCGCGATCTCCTGATTAGTGATTTTTTTACGGAAAGACGAGAATCTAACACGTAGTGTTCAATGATTATATTGCTTACGTGTAACTAAATAACCGAAATATTTTTTCTTCTGTTTAAGAAATAATTCAAATCTCACACTTTTGGCTTAACCATTACGCTAATGACCATAAGTGTCAAAGCCATTCTAAAAAAATATCGTCACCACATGCCTTGCTAAAATTCATATTAATTTTGTTTCTGTATTATTCCAATTTTTAAGAAAATTGGCCAAGGAAACACACTGCCTTGTTAGAAATTGTTGATTTCTTTCCGTCTTTCTATGAACTATTCTGTTTTAAAAACTTTATTAATGCATTCTTCCCTCATATATATCAGCATATGCGATACGGAATCAATAAAGAGCGAATACGTGTGTTAACAGCACGATGGGAATTTCGCTTAGCTCTTTTGTCTACGGTACTTGATATATTGCAGATGTGTGATCTTTGTTGTACTCGTAATAGCTTAATCTACAACATTTATGGTCACGTAGATCTATAGAACCGCTGAAATAGCTTGTACGTACGGTGTATAGGGAGTTGAGTTACACGTACAATTTTCCGTAGAGTATCGGAGTGAGTTCCACAAAATTTTTGTATTCTGTCATGCACTTAATAGAGAGTGAAGTTGGCACTGTTGTTATTTGTTACTTCTGCCTCCTTTTTACGTCAGGTTCAATAAAACATTCGTAACGTAGCAGTTATATTAACGAAGAGAAATTGCTTTAAAATCAATTTACTATAAGAATATCTAATGCAATTAAAAAAAACGTATGAATGTAGTAAGTGCATTATACTGACGTACTTTTATAAAAATATGTTAAATTAGGACACATCCTATAAATCTTAATTAAAAAATTGTATCTCTTAAAATAGAACAGCTGGTTTCATAAAATTTTGTGCACATAGCAACATTAAATTTTTCAGTGTAAGAGAAGATTATGTTATTAAAATTTGAAAGAAAATGTTGATTAGAATCCACCACCATAACGCACTTGCTGCGTCCTAACGTTTACACTATGCTATCTATAGTTTGTTAATCGATTTATTGAAGATAAGGATTTTTTCAAATTTTTTTTAAATAACAATAACGTAAAATAAAGATCATATAGCTCCTTTTATTAAAAGATATTGCAAAATGTTCTAATTGGAAACACTTCGTAAATTAGCATGTCGTAAACTTTTTATTTTTAATTAAATAAACAATAGTGCCTGCAGAAATTCGAAAGTGCTTTTTATCGCTTGCCTGCTTGGTATTTTGTATTTATATACTTTTCACGACTAACCGCTCCCTATGTTACTGCTCATCAGGCCATACCTGCAACAGAAGAAGTGCCAAGTCAAATATCTGGGTACCAGATCTCGAACCTACTCACCCAAGGCTGGCCTCCAGCAGGACTCTGCTGTCGCCCTTCTGCTATACAATATATTTGTCGCAGACATACCGACACCGCCCCAAAATGTGACACACGCACTATACGCAGAACACATTAGCATCCTCAGCGGGTCCACTCAGCCGAGGATAGTAACCCAACCTTTACAAGGCGCCGTCGACGAGCTGCAAGATTAATATATGAAATCATTTTTAGCCATAAACCCCAAAAAATGTTCAGCAGACCTATTTTCCAAGGGGAGACACACACCTCACGTACACGTTTAATTAGATAACCGTCTAATTCCTTAGCAAGACTTTGCCAAATACCTCGCGGTTTTCCTAACCAAACGCTTAACATGGCGCACCTATGTCCAACATGCCCCAGGGAAAGGTTCTATGTTCATCACGAAGTTCTTTTCACTTAACAGAAATTCCAAATCGCCCATAAACTGCTCATGTACAAAGTCACAATCCGGCCAGACTTGATCTATGCATTCCTTACATGGTCCACCACGACCGATATATCAAGACCCTGAAAATCATCAAGAATAAAATTCTGAGAATGGTTGCCAGAGCACCACGGTTTGCAAGAAACAGTTAGATTCACTCTAGACTGAAAATTCTTCGATACTTAAGTTTATAACTCAACTATTCAGATTCACTCTAGACTGAAAATTCTTCGATACTTAAGTTTATAACTCAACTATTCACTACTTACTTTGCAAAAGCCGCTTCTCGCCCAAATGCTCTTCCCCGTAGTGCCACTGAATACGATGAGCAACTTCCACTGTAATATAAGCGTCCCAAGTTTATCCTTACCCGATAACTCCCCTGAGGAAAAACACAATGGAGACATTTAAATCCCAACATCATTGTGTGAAATCTTTCAAACGAATATATGGAGTAAAGTCCAGTATTCCAGTGGAGTTTAGTGATTAGAAGTCCCACACTACCTCAATATCGCACACACTACGGTGTGTGAATGAGATGTTAATGCAGCATTCTCCACTCCTGTATCAAAAAAAAAAATAAAAAATGTACCAAAATATTAGTTTTCAGTTACTGAAGTAAAATTTGTAGTAAAGCTTAAAGAAGGAGTTATGTGTGTTTGATATTTTTTCCTATACCAGGAGACCCTCTAAATAAGCTGATGAAAGATAGACTGATAAGGTTTCTTTTTTTTTCTTAGAAAATTTTTCAAAGTGGCTAGAAGTTAGAAAAGGTTAAGTGCCATCGTCGTTGCATTGAAAACAAAGCTATGTGCCATAGGATGCAACTATAAAAAAATGTATGTACCAATGTGTTTTACTTCAAAAAGAAGTTTTAACATATTATTTATTTCAAATGTTTATTACAGCATATTTTCGAAATACATTTTTTTATATAAATTTATGACATGTCATACAATAAAATACAGAAATTTATTTACATAGTTCAGTATAAAAATCCTTATAGTTTTTATCTAGAAAATGTAACATAGCACGTAAGTTTTCTTTCATGTCCTTAATATTTGCTGGTTTATTATCTGCCTTCAGCTCAACCTTCTTCAAATCCTCTGCAGATTTTCCTTTTTTTTAGCACTCTTACCGGTTGCCAGTCTTCTAGTTCACAAAATGTTTTTTATCCCTACCTTACCATTAGCGCTGTATCTGATCATGGAAACATTTGATATATTTAAGTTTTTTGTATTCATCGAACTATCCGCAATTTCTTGGAATTGAAAAAACCTGCCGTTCGTCATTTCAATCATTTCAAATTTGTTATTATGGGTAGAAGAGAAAACTATGTCTATCAGTTTATTTGGGATAAAAGCCTTGCAGCGCTTCCTCCTTTTTTCTATAAATGTGAAATCTCTATCGCAAGGCAAGAAACTATGGCCAGACAAAAGAAATTTCAGTTCTATAACCTCGAATAAACCAGTAGCTATCAACCACATAAAGAAAAAGACCATCACACGGTTTTTATTTTGTCCGGAGAAGTTTTTGCTCCAAACTACCAAATTCTTTTTAAACTGGTGAACATTAAAAACTTGAAGTAGGCATGAAATAATTTCGTTGCTTCTTCTTTGAGCAATACCGTCATGCCACATAAACATTATGGCCTTGCTTGTGTGACATATATGCACACAGAAATTAAAGCACGAGAGCTGCCGTTTGTAAAACATGTCTGTATGTACTAACGTCGGTACAATCAATACTTGCTGTAAGTCTATACATATAGCACTTTGATTGCTGTGTGGAAGCTGGGAACAAGCTGAGTTTTGTTTTAATGTTTCCATTGCTTTCTCTGCCTTTCTGTGTTGAATTTCTAAATTTAGTTTATTGGCATTCAATTTTCCAGCGCCTTTAGATGCTTTTATTCTGCATTATAACTCGTCACAAACACGACAAGTATCTGAACGTGAATGTCTAAAAGACAACTTAGGGAATTATTCTTTGAATATTCTTGCATATAGCTTATATGTTACAGGAGTATTTGCATTCTCGACTTGAAAACCTTTAAATAGCCTGTGAACATTAAGATCTGAACTGAGATATTCTCTACTAGATTTTGCACGAGAATAGTGGCTTTTACATTTTGGGATACGACTAATATGATTAATTATCTGTTGTCAGGGCTCAACAGTGAATTTCTTAGGCTTTTCGAATTTTTCTCTTTTTTCCTTATACTGGTTTTCTCCCATTTTTTTAAGTTTCATTAAAGTTTGAACCTGGGTTTTTGTAGTTGCGAATATATCAAGAAACGTTTTCTACACACCTGAATATTTTCACCTTTTCCATTGGGAACATGATATACAACAGAAGCCTGACGCCTGCTATTAGCTGGATCGGTGTAAAGTCCATGTCTACGCCGCTGAACATTAATGACATCGAGAAGGTCCATTAAATAAGTTTTCTGCGTTGGTTCGTCACATAAATAAAACCGCGTAAAGAGGTCCTGCTTGTGTTGTTCAGATAGTTCTTTGCAGTTATATCTACACTTGCAAGTTACCTAACAAATAAGTATAATAAAATTATCACACAAAAACAAGGTATGTACTATTACACTTACCAATGCTTACGGGGGTCGTTTCGCCTGCTTATTTCTCAGACCCAGTTTTATATGCTTTTCCGCAAACACGTAACTTTTTTTCTCCCTCATAAAAGGCCCTGAACCACTTTTCCGCTTGTTAGTCTGATTATTAGCATTTTACATGTTTAATTATTAGCACTGGAAACAATTTTCACACTGTACGACGTGCACGCGACGTTGTTTTAATAAATTTATAATGGCGGTGTATAACGTGTCTCTGGCGCACGTTTGGCACTTAGCCGATTTTTGGGGACGAAGTTGCTGGTACATACATGTAGCGCCATCTACAAAAATGAATTACACCACTAAAAATATGACATTTGGCACATAGCCCCATTTAGTATCATCCGCGGTGGCACATAGAGTGTATTTAGCTAAAAAATAGAAATTTATTATTTTTGGCACTTAGCGCACTTATCTAATCCACTCTTCATTTGTTATCTGCTTTCTTAAAAAAAACACAGATTTGCTACTTAAAACATTTTAATGAAAATTCGCTATCATAACGCACTTACTTCGTCCAGACTTTTTTAGTTTATACAAGTTTGTTGGCCTAAAGATCCTAACCAGCTGTTTTATAAATGTTGAACAATTGTTACTAAAATGCTCTTACCGTATTTACAAAAAACGCGCTGTCTAAATAGATAATATAAGTTTTGAAACAAACAAAAAGCGTCTATATTTCTAATGGTATTTGCTCTCTAAAAAAGAATACAAATGGTTAACTTGTAAGCTTTGTTGTGTTTGATCACTAATAAGCTTACGAGCTTAATAAGCGACACAGAAGTAACGATCTAACTTTTCGTTTGAGTAGCAAAATGGATGTTTTTATTTCTCTGCCAGTGTGGCTCTGTATAAACATGTGCCAGTAATAAGAGTCTCCAATAAGTTTGAAGCTTTAAATGTCGATGAATTGAGAAAAAGCATTTAGACGAAGATTCTTTGAGCGCATCCTGGCTAAAGTAAAAAGCCTTAGTGTTCCTTTAAATAAAACTATAGTAGGCAGCAACAAAAATTATAAAAGGGAAACAATTTAAACATTCAACTATTCAACATCCTGTTTAATGTTAAAATTAAATTGTATTTCCACAATTTAACTTTAACATCAGGAAGGATTACTGTAAAAAGGAATACAGACATCGGTCCAATTTTGTCCCACATTACACTTAATAATGATTTAGGAATATCTAAGCTCCTATATTTGTTCAGTTAGGGATAAGGCGAACTTATGTTGACAGAAATGCTTCAAAATTTATATATAGCAAGGCTAGACGCTCTACATATGTAAAAATCTTCATTGTACTTGCTTTAATAATTGAAAAAAATATGCCACTTTAAAGAGTTTTTCGTACACTTTTCAGAAAAAAATTTATCGATAATACCTAATTAACGAACTCGTCCTTTGTTTTCCTCCAGGGAAGATTTGTGGCAAATAAGTTAAAATTAGTTTACCATTTCTTGAGTTGTCCTAGGATGTACATACACACAAATATATATATATATATATATATATATATATATATATATATATATATATATATATATATATATACAGGGTCATTATTAAGTGGTGACCAAAAATAAAACCCCATGTTCTTTGAACAATTTTAGAGAGGGTATGTCCTATAAAAAAATTGCCTACAATGCTTCATTAAAAGGGATACAGGGTGTTGAAGTTGAATTTCAAAAAATAAAATTTCCCAATTTTTTAAAAAGTAGCACATATATTTTGCTGAAACTTCGCATGTGTAGGCTGTTATGGAAGGCGCGTATTCCACCATAACAATTGAATCGGCTAATCCAGCAGTGGCGCGCGCACCTATATGTCATTGGTTGTCCCTCAAGAAAAAAACGGGTACGCCAATGATTTTTTTATTTTTTTTTAAATCTTACTTTTATTCGTGAACAAAATGACTCTCTTGATAACTTTCTGTACGACGCTTATTTTACGAGTAAGCAATGAATCAGATAAGTGTTTTAGAGCACAGTTCATTATTTTTAACCAGTCGTTGTTTGGTAGAAAATCGCAATGATACACTTTTATCAGGCTTATAGTATTTTATTTATTACAATAAATGTTCAAAAATGCCTCCATTGGCCTGAATACACGCACGACATCTTTTTAATATGGAAAATTTAATGTCTTGAGGATTCATTGTTGCTTGAATATGACGAAAAGCATTATTTATCAGTTGTTGTAGCTGCTCTGGTGTATTTATTTGTTCACTGTAGACCAGTCGCTTAAAATCACCCCAAAGATAGAAGTCAAGTGGGTTTAAGTCCGGTAATCTTGCAGGCCAATGTATTGGTCCAGTTCTGCTGACCCATCTTTCATTATAATGTTCATGTAGCCATGTAACAACGTTTAGACTATGATGCGCTGGTGCACCGTCATGCTGGTACCACATTATACCTCTTGTTGCTAGTGGAATGTCATCTAGAATGTTTTCTACACGGTTTTCTAGGAGCGCTAAGTCCGAAGATCCATTTCAACGTTGTGGCAGGACTTCAATGAACAGTGAGCCGTTAAAAATACCACACCATAAATTAATGGAAAATCTATGTTGAAATGTGCGAGTCCTTGTTGCATGTGGATTTTCTAATGACCAGACATGCTCATTATGAGAATTATAAATACCATTTCTTGTACATATTGATTCGTCAGACCAGAAGATTAGATTAGGGAATAAAATATTTTGATTGTTCACTTCCAACATCCATTCACAAGAGACTCGTCGATGCACATTATCTCCAGGTAGAAGGCAATGAACATTCTGTTGATGATATGGATGTAAGGCTTCTCGATGTAAAGTTCTCTAAACAAAGCTTTGAGAACATTGTAACTGCGTGTCAATCCTCCGAGTACTTGTAGAAGGTTGATCCATCACTGCATCCACCACTCTCTTCGTCTTCAAGTTAATGTTGTCTTCTACCATTAGCTCTAGCGCCAGGCCGTTGTCCAATACCGCACTGCCGAAGTCTTGAAAACGATCGAAAAAACCCTTGTGTTAGGTTGACGGCGTGTTAGAAACCTACGTTGATATTCCCAACAAGCAGCTAGAGCATTTACATCAGCATATCCGTAGATAAAAATTATAACTCCCTTCTCTTCTGAGGTGTACTCCATTATAAGAAGTAAAAGAGTAAAAAATTTTGCAATTTTATAAAGTTTCCTTGTTAAATTATATTATGATTTTATGTACCATAGCTGGTGGTTATCTCTAATAGTTTTCAAAATATGCCGACCTGAAGACAAAAATTGGCATCTGAAGAGGTTTAATAAAACGGTTTTTGTTAACTGAGTTTTTGTCTTCAGCTATATTTTTCTTACATTTTAGGGCATAAATATTGCTTGGTCTAATGCAGTCAACAGCATATGATAAATTTATACAGGCTGCTCCTAAAACATTATTATTTTTTAGAAACTTCAAACAACCGTAACTTGACTTTTTCAAATGAAACACCCTGTATGTTATTGCATATGTGAATTCTGCGTTTAGTTGTTGACAGAAATATATTATAAGGTTTTATATTACTTTTGCGTCCTAATCAAAATATTTTGTTATTTTTTTAGTTTGAATCACTTTTTCAGATCTGACACAGTTTTTTTATTTTATAAATTAAATCGACGGGGAATAATACATCAACTCTGAAAAAATACTTTTATTTCGATAGTTTTTACCAATGGTAAATTTAAAGGTATGCCGAAAGGCACATAATGGGAAAGTAAAACAACTTTTTCTACTTGGTGTCCAAAGCTGCCAAACTATTGTCCTTAGCAAGGTTGCCATGGAACGCTTACATCAGCTTGACAGTTTTGGAAAAGTATAACTTATTTCATAAACAGTTGACACTAAAAACAGTCCCTCACTTTTTGGGAAAACAAATTCGTATTAGTCAAATGTGAATTCAGACCGTTGATGCAATACATTGAATTCACAATATTATTTATCTTATTTTAATTTAGCCCCAAAAATAGTGGATTGTTTTATAATGAAATTAAAAAAATCGATACTTCGTTGCTTTCAATGTATTATTTTTGGTTTTAGTAACGACATTGTTTCATATTATTGCCACCTATGTGATAGTTATGACAAAGCTAAGTCTTGGCTGTCCAACTGAGAATTATCTTTTTGAATTTTGCCAGGGAGGGTTTCTAATTCCTCTAAAAGTACTTTTTTACCTATTTTCGTCGTAGGTTAGGGTCAACTTGGAAACCGTTAAGCAAATATGCGACACGCCCTTTTAGCATTTCTCTGATAGTAATTAAATTTAGCAGGTCGTTAATACTATACCTTCCAAATGGCAAAGACAGCGATTTTCACTTAACTGGGAGAAGCAAGGAACAGTACTGTCACTTAGACCGCTAGAATCTGTCGAGTCTGACCACTGGTGTTTGTTTCATAGCAACCTTGCTGAAGACAAAACGGTAGTTCTGAACACATAATACTAAAAATGGTTGATATAGTTTCCATTATACAATTTTCCGCATATTTTGTGGAATTTATCACAAAATAACTAATTAAAATTCATGTTCTAAAAAGTTTGTGCATTTTCTCATCTAGAATTTATTTTATAGTATTAAATCTAAGAGAAAATCCCAAAAAGTGACTCATATTCACGAAATAAAGAAATATTTCGCTTAAGACGCAAAATAGTATAAAACGATATATATATATATATATATATATATATATATATATATATATATATATATATATATATATTGTGATGGGGTATTATTTTCTATTAGTCTGTGGTACAAATGCATAACCATGAAATATTTTATTGCGATTTATATTTAATTAAACCTGTATTTCGTACTTATTATCTTATCCGGCTGTAATAAGGTGATTAAATTCCAAGCATCGCGGAGATTTTTGTCCGCCTGTGAAATTCATATAAAAGGAGAAGCAACACGGGACAGAAACAGTATTGGTAATTCCGCTAGTAAACCGACAAGATGAGCCGTGACCAGCCCGTGGAAACCGTACCAAGTCCGATTCCGCTTTCCGTCCGAGCGCACCTGGTTTGGCTGATTTACGAAAATATTTTCGTAGGTGAGAAATTAGCTGTTTTAAGTAATTCATATTTTGTGACAAATTTTCATATTTTTAAATTATTACGCTTCTCAGTCTAAATCTCCTCCAGGGAGTTATTTCTGCTTTTACTGAGCTGCCGCCGTCCCTTTAAATAATCCTCGTATGTTAGATTCTCCTGCATTATTTTTGTGAGGATGCTGAAGGTTCACAGCTCATTTAAATAAGCGAAATATATTCTTCATGGTTTGATCCCGATAGGGACGCCGACGATTCACAGTCACTCCATGTGATACGTTCCTTTCCAATTAGCCCTGTACACTTCGTCTGGCTCCAGGCTTTCCGCCTCATACAGTAAAAGTTCTTGCGTTATTTTAGTGAGGACGCTGAGGATTCACAGCTCGCTAAAGTAATCAGGATGTTTGTGTCCCGGTTTGGCCCTAGCGGGAACTATCGTCCCGTCTCTTCTTCCGCACTTATGCGCCTCCGGTGTTCCCCACTTTGACTGAGAGGCTACAGATATTACTCTCAACTTGTTTATCGTTAGGTGCCGCCCGTTTGCTGTATCCGTGTTTTAGTAGAACGCCGCTCGTACCGTGTATGCCTTGCTGACTCCCTACGCTTCAACCAACACTAGCCGTTGTCATTTTAGTGAAAGCTACGTTCTGATTTAATGTTATTACCCGCATATTTGATTTGTATATAGTTTGTAAATATTGCTTCATGTATATATTTTGTAAATAGTTTCTAATCTAAAATATAGGGTTGGGTAAATAAAGTACCTCAATTAATTCGTATCCAACCCCTCAGCCTATACTTACCAAATCTGTTACACGTTTCAACAAAACAGAAGTAGTCAGATCACGCCGAATTAGGGACTAAAGCCCGCTCACTCGGGAGTCACTTAATTGAGTGTGTATCACCTAAGAGCTACCGAAGCCTTCTCCACATTGTTACCCAGGTACTTTGCGTTATATCGGTCAGAGTTCACTGAAGAAGTCGCAGACATGCTCAACAGGGAGTAAACCCTTTAAAATCTGACGCCCGAGGTCCTCCGATAGTAACGGACAGTCAGTGTCACCGAAAAAACTATCTGCAAGGCAAGACCTCGTCACAATATGCGTCAAGAAGTAGGCTCCAAATTCTAATATGTAATAATATACAGGGCGTTTGATTTGAAAAAGTCAAGCTACGGTTGCTTGTAGTTTCTAAAAAGTAATAATGTTTTAGGAGCAGCCCGTATAAATTTATTGAGAACTGTCAACTGCGTGAGATTAAGCAATATTTAATATCTAAGATGTAAGAAAATTATATCAGAAGACGGAAACTCGAATTAAGTTTTATTAAACCGCTTCAGATGTCAATTTTTGTTTTCAGGTCGCCATATTTTGTAAACTATTAGAAATAAGTACCAACTATGTTACACGAAGTTATATTAAAATTTGAAAATTAATCTAAAAATGTAATAACATATAGGATGTTCTATTTGAAATAAGGAAGTTGATACTCATTTCCGGTATAACCGGAACGATCAAAAGCTATAATTATCGTCATTGAAGAGACAATTATTGAAAATATACTTCTAGAAATTTTCGGATTTCAAACCAGCGTAGTTCCTGATATACGGCTAACATTCCAAGCTCGTAGGACACCCTATATATATATATATATATATATATATATATATATATATATATATATATATATATATATATATATATATATATATATATATATATATATATATATATATTTATGAACAATCACTGAAAACGTGGGGGAAATCTATATAACTTTCAAAATAAACTGGCTTTTGCTTCGCTGGTCCTGTTTTCCGCGGACTCCTCCATATTTGGTACTTGGTACACTTAAAATAATCTGTACTTATATTGTACGTTCAACTGTGTCATTAATTGATTTCACTTTTTTTTGTACAAAATAAACTTGGTACGCATAATATATGCATGGTGTACGAGATTTAAAATTTTACTCTCATTCTCTTAGGGTGTACACTCCAAGAAAGCAAGACAAAGGTTGGTTAACCGACGGTTTAAAGAGGCTAATGAAGTTGCGCGATAGTACCTTGCTGAAGTTTAAGCAAATTGGCAATTAAAGTACTTTTCCTTATTACAAACAGTTACGTAACTTTTTGAACATAAACTGTCTAATAGTGCAAATCTATGGAAATCTTTAAATAATATAGATATTAATCTCGAAAAAAGAGCAGCGAATTCTATTCCAGTGAACCTATCTGATGTTGAGAAGTTAAACAAGTATTTCATTGACTCCATTCCAAAGATCGATAACGCGCAGGTGAGTCAGACTGCTAATCAATATAGGGACACAAAAAAATGTAATTTTGAATTCCCATTTAAATTTAGTGAGGTGCCAAAAATAGAGGTACTGGATTATTTAAATTCGATTAAATCAAAAGCTGTTGGATCTGATGGTATTTCGTATACTTCGTAATACATTTCTCTTGCTCTGTTGTCCGTTTATTCTTCCATATATTACGCATGTGATGAATGCTTGTATAAGAACATCATCGTTTCCCACTGAGTGGAAGAAGTCTAAGGTGATACCGACTGTAAAGTCAGCACGTTTTAAAGAGTTTTGTGATCTTAGGGCTGTAAGCATTTTGTCAGTGTTGTCAAAAATTTTAGAAAAAGTAATGAACGAGCAGCTGAAGTCCCATACACATAGATACAATACACTACTTCAAAGACAGTCTGGTTTTCGAGCAGGGTATAGCTGCGCTACAGCTATGCTGTATATTGTGGATGATATACTTTCAGCAAGTGACAAAGGGTTGATGACAATACTTGTACTGCTGGACTATAGCAGGGCCTTTGACACGGTGAACCATGCAATCCTTCTTTCAATTTTAGAATTTATAAGACTGGGTAATTCTGCAATGAAAATAGTGGAGAGTTACTTAAGTGATCGTTCGCAGAGGTTTTTTTTGAGAGGAAAGCTCTCTGACGACATATCTTTGAAAACAGGCGTACCGCAGGGATCTATCCTAAGTCCTCTATTATTTGCTATTTATACATGTAACGTATTCAGTCACATCAAGTATTCACAAGTTCACTCATATCCAGATGACACCCAGGTGTACTACTCATTTATGCCTTCGGATATGACTGCAGCGTGTCGTTGGATAACAGAGGATTTGAATAATATTTCCCAAGTGTCAGCAGCACATAATTTGAAACTGAATCCTGCGAAATCCACTTTAGTTCTATTTGGTAGGAAGGTTGACAGGCTTAACTGTTTCCAACTTGTGGATGTAGAAATCAATGGCTTACGATTGCCTCTTCAAGAGAGTGGGAAAAGTCTGGGGTTCCTGCTGGATAGCGACATGAAATTTGAAGGTCATGTATCAAGATGCATTATGCTAACATTTTCAAGTCTTAGGAGAATCTATTTCTGCAGGCATTATTTTAATCGTAAAAGTAGGCTTTTGCTGTGTGATTCGTTGGTGATATCAGTCTTTAATCATTGTCTATCTGTCTACGGACCATGTTTACGTTCCTGTGATGTTTTAAAAATTCAGAGTGTTCAAAACTCTTGTATTAGGAAGTATCACAGCAGATCAGCTGCTTTTGGGTCTAGTGGATGATTAAATATAGCTGGAAGAGTTGGGTATCATCCAGGATGTCTTTTTTATCGGATCATTAAAACACATAAGCCTCCTTATCTCTACAACAAAATCACTTTTAGAACAGACGTGCACACACTGAATTTAAGACATAGGTTTACAGTGACCCTTCCGTTACATAAAACGACGTTGTTTGAAGGATCGTTCATGTTCGGTGTGGCGAGATTCTACAATAGGCTCCCTGTTGAGGCCAGAAATCTTTCTGTGAGCGGATTCCGTTGCTGGTACCGTCGTAAATTGTCTTATCAACGGGTTACTTAAGAATTGTGTAGTGCCTTGTGTGTTGGCGCTGCAATGCCAGTAGGTATTTTAGAAGAAGATTGGGCATTCACTATCATGCGGTGATAAGATGGGTTGGGTTAATTTGTAAATGGGCTTGGTATGGGTTGGTTACTAGTATGTTTGTGATATTATATTATATTATTATATTTATTTTTGTTCGAAATGTTTGTACATATGTTTTTTACAATGTATTTTTAACTGTAGTAGCAGTGGAAAACCAGTGGCAGCGTGAAAGTGATCACTGCTAGCACACTGAACCGCATGCTATTCCAGATATATAAGTGGAAGAGTACTATGTTAGAATATATAACTTATGTATCATAAATGAAATAAAGGTTATTACTATTATTATTATTAGTAAATGTACTTATGCATATGATACATTTACGCGCAAGCGACATCTATACATTTTTTTTCAGCAAAATTTCCGGGATAGTGAGGTGAAACTGCTCCCTGGCATCGGTGATTGGCCATAGTCGCGGAAATAGATCGACGTTAAAAAAACAAGAAACAAAAGAGGAATATATATATATATATATATATATATATATATATATATATATATATATAATAATAAGGTACGTACACGTAGAACGGTTTACACGCTTACCTATTAAATATATAGTAATTTTACAAATGCCAAAACCAGTTTAGAACTGACATACTGAATAATAACTTTAATTTTGACAACCGGTCAAATGGCGCAATTTTTAGTTATATTGTCGATTTCTGTCCCTATTTATTTATTTTTCTAACTATGAAAATTTTGGTTATAAGTAAAACGAGCGACCGATAGCTTTACAGATTTTTATATTAATTCGTTTACATTTTATAATGTGTCTAACAAAATATTTTTTAATAAACGATTTTAATGAATACTCGATACCATAACTTGCTCCGTCAGAAATCTTGTATAAGGGCAAAAATGTAAAAACCCTTTCCTTCTCTAAATGGTACTTAATTTAAGCCAAAAATACTGATTTGTGTTATGACAATAACTAGAGAAGCTAATTTAAGAAATAATTTTTTAAGTAAAATCTATATATCATATGTAAATGTTTATACACACACAAAGTAATCACATTGCAAATGTACGTTGATGAGAAAAGCTCGCAGATTTCAAAATAAAGTACAAGAAAATTCTAACAGTATCCAAAGTCTGTCTGTCTGAAAAAGAAATTGTAGTTTTATACAGCGTAAATCCCACAAGTTAAGATAACCCACTGCAATAGATAGTTTGTTAAATAATCTACTATCAGAATTAACTTACATTTACCAAGCATTTACCTAAATGCAATTTGTTTATTCAAAATATCATTTTTTTTTGCTGCGATTTTTAATAGGGTCAGTTCAGTGATTTAAGTAAAAAAATACAAAACTTTTGTACGTATATTATTTTTAGATTTTCATGCTTTACAGTAAAATAGAGTCTGCAAACATTTTCGATAAAGGGTGTGCAACTCTTAAGCTGTCGGTTTTAAAGAGACTATGAAATAAAAAATTAGCTAATAATATAATGCAAAATTGCAAAAAGAATTAGGCACATAGCATGTTTTGTTGAAAAAATAAGCAAACGTTCTGGCATAACCAGAAGTGGTCGTTGCTATGTTCGTTGCAAGATATTAAGCAAAATATTAAAAAAAGTAATAAAATAGACAGATTTCAAATCCAAAATATTTGAAATAATACACCGTACTGGGTGTCAACGGTTGAATAAAGAAAGTTTGTCGTTTTGGGTAATCTAAAGAAAAAATAATAATAAAATGTATATGTTATATTATATGGTTATCAAGTGTGGATTTAAAAAGTATTCTGGACTGTACAGAGTGTGTGAAGAACGCAGGGCCGTAGAAATTATTATTCGTTTTTTGAATTCCGATTTTAATTCTAAAGCTGTTTTCTTAAATGTGTGATGTATGTATAATTTATACTTTTCAAATTTTTGAGATTTTTATCCAGAAAAGCATATTTATAAATACCACTTTATTATTATGTACTTACCTGTTTTTTACTAGAAAACCTTTTATGTTTTGTTCTAGGGGAAAGCAAATTTAAGCTAATGCGCTGCCTAAAAAATGTTTTAGATAAAAGCTTTATAATGCTTAAAACATATGTTCAAACTTGGGAAATTTGAAATTCAAAACGATCACTTTTTTTCAAATGGAACACTCCATATATTTTTGTTACGTTAAAGAGAATCAACAACTCCAAATTTTGTTATGTGTGTTCTACACACTTTACTTCTCTGAGTAGAAATGAGCTATGCAGTCGCACTGCAACTGTCCTGTTTCTGTAGTGCAGTTTTTTTCTCTTAGGGCTCGTCCGCGACTTTGCCGCCCCGATAGCACCGCAGGCTAATTGTACATGCCCTTTGTCTTTTCTACTCCGCCCATTCCAAAATCACTGTGTCTTGAACTAGTCTACACAGCAATTGGTGGGGTGAAGTTTTACATTGCTCTGTCACGGTCTAGGCTGTCCGTAGATCAGTTGTCTTTTGCAGTCCAGAGCTTTACACTCGCACAAGATGTGCTTGACTAATTCCTACCCCTCGACGCAGAGTCTGCATGCCAGGTCCCCCTCGAAAAGCCCCACTTTATTCAGGTGATTCTTGACAGCCATGTGTCCCGTCAAGGGTCCTGTTATGTTCCCGAGCTGTCCTCTGCTAATATTTATCAGCTTCACAGCTCTCTTTGAACTGGGATCCCCAATTAGTGTCTTTCCATGTCTGAGCACTGGACAATCTGCCCAGTATGCTTTGTGCTAGTCCCTGAGCCAGGACCTGATGGTTCCCCTGGCCATGCCTTTCGATACGCCCAGAACCGGTTCTGGTCCCATAAATGGTTCTGTTGATCCTCTATTCGCGAGACTGTCAGTTTCTTTATTGCCTTTGACCCCCGAGTGACCCAGCACCCAGATGAAGGTGACCTCATTCTGCCCAGCCAGGTCGCTCGCCTTCTCTTGGCATTCACTAACCTGCCTGGAATTTACCCGTGGGCTACTTAGGACCTTAAGGGCTGACTGGCTGTCTGCTTGTTGGTGTAGTACTTCTTGTTCTCTCGCAAGCAGTGCAAGATTGCGTACAAATCGGCCTGAAAGACCGTTGCGTGAACCCCGAGGGAAATTTGGTGACTTACCCTCGGTTCTTTCGAATAAACGCCTTCCCACGTCCCACGCTCGCCGCCGGATCCGTTTGTAAACCAGACTAGCGCGTCCCGTGGTAGGCCTGGCGTCTCCCCCCGCCGTGACTCGCGGTCGAGGATTACCACTGTAAACTTATTTTCCCTACAGATTCGCGGCCTCGCGAAGTCTGACCCCATTTCAAGCATGGGCTTATTTACGATCGCCTGCAGCCTGGGTTGGCCCTAAATGTATCATTGCAGGCTAGTCTGTATAGTCCTATCCTAGCTTTCCCCATAATAACTAAGTGGGGTGGGAGCAGATCCAGCAACACGTCCATGGTGGTTGTTGAGGTTGAGGTCATGGCATCTATGATGCCGAGGCAAGCAATCCTTTGGATCTTGCCCAGTTTTTGTCTAGCACTGGATTGTGTCATCTTAGGCCACCAAACCAGTGCCGTTTATGTTAAGGATGGTCTGACCACCCTTGTGTATTATTATTGGACGGTATTTTTTTTCAACAATACCCTAACTGGTATCTTTAATGCCCTAAATAATTTTTGCGTGGTCTGGCGATGATGAATGTTAAAATATGTGCTGAAACAAGACGGTGCCTCTCTGCATTTACATCTCAAAAATGGATTTGGCATGGAGGACTTGATGAGTGGCTCCAAGATCATGCAACCTTGTCCTTTACATTTATTCTTAAGGGGTTAAATTAAAGAACAGGTATATGCTACACCGCCAATTACAAGACAAGGTATCCAAAATAGAATAAGAGGCGCTTACAAACACGTTGATATTCTAGGAAACATGAGAAAAAACATAATAAAAATAATTAATGTAGAAACTCAGTAGGGTGACACACACACACACAAAAATTGTGGGCTATTGATTATCTTTGTCATAACATAAAAATACATAGAATATTCCAGTCAGAAAAGCGATTTTTTTGGAATTTTAAATTTGACAGATTTAAGCCACAATTATTTACATATTCTGCATTTGAAAAAGTTATCTTCTTGAGTTTTAAGTGCGGCAGGTTTAAACATTGATTTTAAACATCTTGTCCTTTGAAAAAGTGATCTTCTTGAATTTCAAGTACCATTGGTTTGAACATTAATTTTTAAAATCCTGTAGCTTTTATTTCAAATATCATTTATGTAAAGCACAATCTTTAACGAAGGTTTTCCTAGCAAAATACAGGTTGGTACATAATAATAAAACGATGTCTGCATTCCGAGATTGAAAATATATTATTGCGCAATGTCTTTTTGATTTGTTGCAGTGGATCCGGCAGTGTTGTCTATAACTTCCTAGATTACATGGCGTTTGATTGATCTTTCCATAATGTTGCTTGATGCATTTCGCATGTCTTTACTAGACGAATTTGATTTTTCCTTTTGTTGTTTATAGTATAAATTTTTCGCAGCTTTTATAGTTTGAGTTAACCTGCTTTTGTATATTTTGTATTCTTGTTCTAAAGCAGAGTTTCTTGGATCATTTTTGTTTGCTCATGGTTTATGAAAATTAATAAGCTATTTGTTATCCACTCTCTCTTTTCTGTTTTTTGCTAATCTTTCTGATAGTCGAAGCTGCATTATTGATAGCGTTTTTTAGTACAGATATAAGTTTTTAGGTGGCTTTTTCCGTATTTAAGTTTGTAAGTCTTTCAACGAAAATAGTAGTTGCCAATGTGTGTTTGAATTTCTTGTAATTTATTCGTTTATATATATTTATGTCATACAGATCAGTTTTTTTGTAGAGCCTTTTATACTTATTACCACGTCAAATAAAGCTATGAATTCCAGTTTAGCTGGCATTTGATATTTTGGTTTGGTGAGTAAGTCCAATGAAATATACTGAAGAACGTTCAAGTAGCCAACCAAGTCTCTGGTTTAAAATTGTCTACTTGGAATGGTCTTGAGGCACTTAGTGCAGCTTTTATCTTCACGCATATTTGCAGTTACGTTATTCCAAGATAGATCATCTTTTGCAATTTTTGCAATATGGTTTCTGTTGAGGCTTGTTCGGTTTTCGGTTACCATACTTAGATGCACATGTGACCATGGGCTCAACCACAGTTTAGTATATCCAATACACCATCCTGGGATTCAACCCATATTTGTTTTCAACAACACACCACGAGGGCTTACAGCCTAAATACTATCGTACCGTGGGTGTCGACAAGGAGGAAAGAGGCAACTTGTTAATTCTGGAGTTGAAGGTTTGGAGGTTCGTGGGAGAAGGAAAAACATGTGACGCCAAAGAATTCCACAACTTGGAAGTCCTAGGGACAAAGGAGCGAGCATAACAAGATGTTCTATGTCTGGTGACCTGGAAAGTAAAAGGGTGCATTCGCTCTGTTTTCCTGGTAAATCTGTTGGGGGCAGCAAGTGCAGGAACTATGGAAGAAAGCTCATCTGAGCAGTGCCCGTGCAGATATCTATAAAAGAGAGAGAGGTCACGAACGGCACGTCGCTGGGCAAGGAATGGCAGCCTTTGGGTGAGGATAGGGTCACCGATGAGATGTATAGCTCTCTTCTGAATGGACTCAAGGATAGCGAGTGTAGAAGCGGCAGCAGCACCCCAGATGTGGGAGCAGTATTCGAGGTTTGGTCTTATTTGTGAAGTATATAAAGTATAGAGTTTAGCTGGTGAAAAGTATTTGCGAGCCCAGAAGAGAAAACCTAATTTCTAAGCAGCCGCTTCTGCAATTGATATGACATGTTGGTGCCAATTGAGATTTCGATCCACAGAGATGCCAACAAGTGAAAAGGACTCATTACTTTGAATAACTTGGTTGTTTATTGTGATGTGCCTAGGGCTGGTGTATCTCTTATGAGAAAGAAAGCACGACTGTAGTTTGGTGGTGTTGAATTGTACACGATTTCTACTTCCCCAGTCCAATATTTTTTTTTGGGATCCACGGAGATAGAACCCTCCATGAGTCTGCGATCCTCATCTAATTTGGCTAAAGAGACAGGCTTAAAATATTGTTTATTTGAGTGGAGGGTGCTGTCGTCCGCGTAACTGTGAACTGGGTTGGATGTGCTAGAGAGGAGGTCATTGATGTGGAGAAGAAACAAAGTAGGGGCTAAAGCTGAACCTTGAGGAACTCCTGCATTAATTCGATATAGTTTGGAGGAATGGCCATCCACGACAACAGAAATGCTCCGGTTGAAGAGGAAATTTGCCGTCCACGTACAGAGTTTTGATGGTAGGCCATAGGCCGGTAGTTTATTAAGCACCGCTGCGTGCTAGACCTGGTCGAATGCTTTGGATATGTCTAGAGCGACAATCTGGAATTCACCGTGTAGTTCCATAGACTTGTTCCAAGAATAGGTTACAAAGGAAAGGAGGTCGGCAGTTGATCTGCGCTGACGGAATCCATACTGACTGTCGTGGATTAGACTGTTTTTCAAGAAATTTTAGTAATTCGGTGTTTATATACTTTTCCATCACTTTAGAGATGACTGAAAGGAGAGAAACAGGCCTGTAGTTGCTAGGAAGCGCTTTCGATCCTTTTTTGGGGACGGGATTTATTCGAGCAGTTTTCCAGTTACTAGGGAATATGCCTCTATTATAAGATGTCTGAAATAGACGAGTCAGGACAGGAGCAAGTTCCGGTGCGCATTTTTTGTGAACAATTGCTGGGATCTTGTCAAGGCCAGAGGCTTTCCTGGTATTAAGAGAAGAGAGCATCTTTCGTACCTTTTTAGTTTTGAAAATGATATCCGTCATTTTATGCGCGACATTGGGGACTGTTGGTGGTTAAACATTTGGAGGTGGGTTGAAAGTAGAATTGCCGGCGAACAACGAGGCAAAAAGAAAGTTCAGCCTTGCCCAGGGGGGTATAAACAATTTCATCCCCTGAGACAAGAGGTGGGAACGTGCCCTTGCAGAAATTATTCCCAATAGATTTAGCAAGAGTCCAGAAGGGTTTGCTGCCGCTGGAGCTTAAGAGGACTTTGTTTTTGATGTGGCTATTAAACGAGTTTTTTGCCTCAGAAAGAATGCGGACATAGCGGTTTTTTGCGTCGTTAAATGCTTGACGGTTTTCTTGACTGGGATTGTGTAGAAGCTTTTTGTGAGCTTTGACCTTTTCAAGTCTGGCCTTGTCACAGGATTTAGAGAACCAGTGGCTGAAGAGGTTTTCTGTGTATGTGGATTAAATAATTCAATGCCAGCTTGGATAATTTCGGTGACGTTTTGTGAGATATCAGAGGGGTCAGAATAAGAGAAGCAGACAGACGCCCATGGAAATGAGGAAAAGTAATCTCACATTTCGCCCCAGTTCGCGGAGTTGTAGTGCCAAACGATACGTGGGTGGGATGACTGTGTGACCTCGAGTTGTATGTCTTTCATAGGAGCCTATGGCAAGTTCAGATTGCCAGTATGGCATCGAAATAATGTTTTCCAAGTATGTGTTCCAGTACAGTTTTTGGTCTAAGAAGATCCCTAGTAATTAAGCGTCATTGCAAAATTCTATAGTTGTATTTAGGTTTTAAAATTTAATAAAATTCAGGCGAAATATCATTTTTTTGCAATGATTTTTGTTAAAAAACGATCTAGATCGCATTTTATAAACAAACTAGACCAGCAAATAATATAATGTAATAGTAACATTTATTTATCACAATTATATAATGTATTGAGAAAAGAAATAATGCTTGTGCTTGCATAAAACACAATTTGTTTAGAGATATGTTTGCAATAAAATTATCGAAAAGATCTGTCACTAAAATTTGGCTCAAAATCTTGTTAAAATTTTTACCATCACCAATAATCCTGCAACGAGCCTGCATATTAAACTTTGCATCAAAATACAAATTTACCGCCAAATATCCCCACTAACTGCTAAAATTTCTACTACTGTAAATTGGACATGACGCTAATAAAAAAATTATATTGTTTGCATGGTGGTATGCTTTGTATCGATTTTCTGCAAACGGTTCTGGCTGTAAATTAAATTAGTATTGTTTCCTATCTCTGTACGCCCATCTTCAAGCATTAAATAATAATTACATTGAAAGTCAATTAGTTCAAAGACTTGATGAATGTTTTCCACTGAAACAGCGGCTTTTCTCATCAATCATTACAAAGTCATGAAGAGCCCAGTTAGAAGCACATCTCTCTTATTTTATCAGTAGTTGCAGACAATCAAAAGATCAAGGACAACTCACAAAAGCAGCAGCGCAATTCAACTTTATATTAAACAGAGCAAGAAATGAGGTTTTTTCATGACTTATTCAGTTGTTCTTTGTTCTAGTTTGATACAGTCAAATTAGTTGTTCGTTCATGAGGAACATTTAATTTGATACAATTGTTAACTGTGATAATATTTCTAATAATAAGAGACGTTACGTTCTAATAAATTCTTGAGCTTTATTTACATCTCCCGTTCCAATAATAATGAGTGATTTATAATGTAGATGCCGCAGCGAAAAGCATTATGTGATAAGTGAGTCGCAATAAGTACAATTTATCACAATTTTTGACGACTGCTGGGATCTCATGGATTCAAACCCAATGGAGAAAAATATTTTAGTTTAAATTCTCGAGGGTAAGTATATTTAATCTTTTATGTCTCTCATTTCTTTAGTGAACCGGTAAACGAAGACAAGTTGTTTCCAAGGATTCGCTTTTTTAAGATGTTATTTACGCGAATGAAATATTCATCGCCTACAGTTTTTTTTTAATAGGGTACGATAAAATAAACAAGAAGCTGTATTAAGATACTGATTTACTCCTTTGTATATGAATACATGTACAAGCTGATTTATTAGGGGTGGCGACCAGCTGTATCTCGGAAACCGTATGCCATTAGAATTTTGGAAATAAAATTTTTATGAGAAAAGTGGCCACGAAAAGAAGCCTCAAAATTATTGACAGGGTTGTAGGTTGACCACCAGAGGGCGCAACTGAACATCAAAAAATCGATTTTTGCAAAAAAAATCTCAATTAATTTACTGAAAATGTAAGAATCTTCTGAAAAATCTGAATATTTTTGTGAGAAGAATTTTATTCTATCTTCGCAAATAAGACGTGGGGGCAGAGTGGGAATCTTGTTTAAAGCAAACGCTTTTAGGTCCTGCTCTACCTAACCAAATTTTTCAACCTTGGTCTTTTCCAAAGAGGTCCTCTAAGCTAATAGCATATTTATAAACACGAGCTATTATAATAAATATTGTGAATGCTAAAAGGCGTCGCTTAATATTTTTTTAGCAATTGTATTGTTTATTAAATATATTGAATGGAAACATTTAGTTTGACCACGCTTTATGCGAATAGATGAAATTATCAACAAACCAGTGAACACCCGACATCGATATCTTTTATATATCCAAAGATATCTTTACATTTATGTAAATATTGGGGATTTTTTCTTCAGTTATGAGTAGTTATGGGGGCACCCTGGCTGAACCCCTCCACTTTCCAATATGGCGTATGCATATGCGCGTTACGTCACATCACACCTGTCAACTGTCATTTGTCAGCTGTCAGCTGTCAGATGACATCATCTGTCAGATGTCACAAGATGGCTTCGTGTGAATGTTACCGCGTGCTTCTTCCCTCCAGCCGAATGCTTGGTAGGTTATATTTGTTGTTGTATTCTCACACGTGTTATTGTGAGGTTGAGTTTGACATATAGGATCCTGGAATCTCCATTTAAATACATGTGAATTTTGTAACCTAGTATGGACAATCAAGTCTATCTTTGGACATTTAAGTTAACCCTGGACATAATTATAACGGCGTTTAAATGAAAAAAAATTTCGACTTTTTCGTAGGGAGTCAGGTATGGACAAGGTATTATTAATAACAAAAACAGTGGTAAAATTGTCTCTCTTTGGAATTATGCATTTTTATTCAGACCCAGTTCCATTAGCTGTTTGATCAGCTGTTTCTTTTGAACTTGTTTTTCTCTGTGCCTTTCTGATTGCAATTCCCTTTTGTATTTGGTAAAACCGTTTTCTCTTTTCATTAGCTTCTTGTCTTATACGAATACCCGAAGCTCCGCTGTCGCACTGGCAAGTCTCTTTATTGTGCAGTCATTTCACTGATGCGTAAACTGATACGTTTTCAACTCCTTTTGATGCTAAACATGATCTTTTATCTCCTAGAGGCACACGTTCTTCCTCTGCCATGCACCCAAGAATCACAGTACACTCGCCTAGAATAATGCGAATGCGGTGTTCCACGAAGACCATCGCCATCTCTTTAAAGATGTTTCTGCACATTTGCACAAGCAATATATCTTAATACTCCAACAGCATGATCTATACAAATTATTTTCTTGAAAATTGTTTTAGGATGCAAACGTCGCCCTGCACGTTGCAGCTTCTTTTTAAATCCCTGAACCGTAGACCCATTTGTAAAATGTATCAAAGCGTGCATGTGTTCATGCGCCACACTTCAATCGTTTGCTTCTAGATGACATGGACAAATCGAATACCACTTAATATTTGGTACACGAACTGAAATCTTGTTCATCTAAGGGAAGATGAAACCGCTGTGTAGCATACTCTTCGTAATCTTTGGCCATTTCTCGTGGTAAAATCGCCTTAACGCCGTTAACATTTAGTAAACTCAGGTAATCGGCTTTTGATATGGAAGTCATCTCGTGAGAACGACGTGACCAGGATGAATGTCCACAGAATACTAGCCGTGTACACGTAGACTATTCCAGTATATATGGTGCATCTCAGACAAGACATAAAGAACAGACAGGACAGACAGCTGTTGGACAGCTGTTAGACAGCTACCTTGCCTGTCTGTCCTGTCAGTCTTGGTTGGTTGACTGGCTGTTTGTCTGATCCGAACAACACCGATGTTTTTAACGATCCGAACAACTCCGATCTTTCACGACAATATGCGATAATTAAAGATGGACCATATATATTGGAATAGTTTTATTGATTAGGCCGTTTCCGCCAACGGGATTTAACAAGTCTTCTCTCGTCAACAATATTTATTAACATAAATCATGATATTATTATACATAACAGAAATTTACAAAATGATACAATTGATGAAAGCACCTATTACCCAGTTATTTTATATACTCAAAATGTTTTTCACCATCTGCTTTCCACAGATACAGTCTTTCTATAGTAGAGTTGACACTGGCCTCAATTTAATCAACAAAAATACTTCTTACTGCTTACCGAGTCCTTTCTTTCATATCCTAACGTGTAGTTGGACATGTTTTAAAAACTATATCTTTAATTCTTCCCCACGAGTAAAAATTTAAAACCATAGGGTCAGGTGATCTTGCTGGCCATGGAAAAATACTACCTCTTCGAATCCACTTATTTGAAAACGTAACATTTAAACAATTTTGGACAGCTCCGGCAATGCTGGGCAACCGTCTTGTTGATACCATATGTCTAGTCTGTTTTGTATCGTAAAATTTTCTGGTAGAATGGATAATATATTATTTAAAAATTTCAAGTACCTTTCTTCCGTTCATTTTTCTTTAAAGAAAAAGTACGATAAGCTTCTAATTTAAAATACTACACCACAGGTTTACTCTCCAGCGATTTTGGTAATTGGGCTCCCTCTACCAATATGGGTTGGTTTTTATTAGTAGTTACTTTGTGTAAGTTTACTTTACCAGAGATTGAAAGCGTAGCCTCATCTGACCATATTATTCCAGATAGGAGATCTGGGTTATTATTTGACATACCTTTTAACCGGTTGCAATGGCCTAGTCGACGAGCAAAATCTGTTTCTTGTAATTCTTAATTTAAAACAACATAATAAGGATTCATTTTATGTTATTTTAGTGGTCAATTTACTAAGGAATAATATAATCCTAGCTCTCCTAAAATGTCCCTAATACTTCTGTGTGGTTCAGCTCCAACATACGCTAAGATGTTAGTAACATTTTATTCATTTATATTTATCCGTACCCTATTACTGAGAAAGGTTAGACATTGCTAGTTTCTCGTAGCCGTCTTGTCAATCTTTTAAAAATTTATCTTAAATAACTCGGTCTTCCAGGATATCGTAGCGCATATTCCCTTTCAGCAATGACTGCATCCTGCAGGCTTTCAAAATACACACCTAGCATATCATGAGCGTGTTTATTTGAGAAATATTGTATTATGAAAAAGTGACTAGCCAAACGTACAAATTTATTTTGAAAACAATTTGAAAATAAATAATAACAGAAGGATGCCCGAGAAAAATAACTTTACCAGTTTGACATACTCGTAATGTTACCGCTCATTCACACATTTATCCGAAGCAATTTAAGAGATCTGGAATACAATTCCACTACTAAAATGGCTAAATTTGTGCATAGTAAATGATGAGAAATATTTTTATTATCTAAAAGTAAATTTCTGTTATGAGGATAATTGGTTGGAATATGTTTCATTATTTATGTTAATAATCATTGTTGCCAGTTGCCAGGATATTCTTTTCATAAGACTTGTCTAGCGAGACAAAATTTTTTGAACTTCGTTGGGAATAACCCACGTATTAGAGTACTAAAGAAAAAAATCTCGACTATTTATATGTTTTTTAAGATATATTTGGATAGAGAAAAATATTGATCTCGCGTTTTCACTGGTTGGTTGCTAATTTATATGGCGTGGTTAAACTTACACGTTTCTATTTAATATTTTCTAAAAAAAACACGATTGGTAAAAACTTAAACGGCGCCCTCTATAATTCACAATATTTATTATAATGTTTCGAATTTATCGTATCGGCTTAGAAGATCTTTTTGGAACAAGACCAAGTTAGAAAAATTCGGGGAAGCAGAACCGGAGCCAGAAGCGTTTTTGGCTCCCACTCTTCCTCAACCCTTATTTACCAAGATAGAGTAAAATTCTTCCCACAAAAAATATTCAGATTTTACCAAAGATTCTTATTTTTACATTCTCAGTAGAACTAAATTAAGAATATGCTGCAAAAATCGGTTTTCTGATTTTTGGTTTTTGAGTTACGTCCTCTGGCGGTCGACCTACAACCCTGTGAATATTTTTTTAAATAATGTTTTCCTACAATTCTAGGATATACTGTTTCCGCGATACAGGCGGTCGCGACCCTGGATAATTAATTACGACCTTAATTTATCTTGTACAAAAACCTAACTGTACATATTCAGCAAAGACCATCGTATTGTAACTAAAATTGCATTAACAATTATGAGATGCAAATATAACCATGCGTCAAGTTTTTTGGTGTCCGATACAAAGACATTATGGAACAAGTACATATGAGGTATTATTTCGCACACAGGAAAGGGACCAATATACAGGGTCATTCATAAGTGGTGACCAAAAATAAAACCCCATGTTTTTTGAACAATTATAGAGAGGGTATGTCCTATTAAAATGTTTCCTATAATGCTTCATTAAAAAGATACAGTGTGTTGAAGTTGAATTTCAAAAAATAAAATCCCCAATTTTTTAAAAAGTAGTACATATATTTTGCTGAAACTTCGCATGTGTAGACTGTTATGGATGGCGCGTATTCTACCATACCATAACAATTGAATAGGCTAATCCAGCAGTGGCGCGCGTACCCACATGTCATTGGTTATCGCTTAAGAAAAAAACGAGTATGCCAATGATATTTTTTTATTTTTTATTTTTTGAATCTTCCTTTCATTCGTGAACAAAATGACTCTCTTGATAATTTTCTGTACGACGCTTATTTGTTGAGTAAGCAATGAATCAGATAAGTGTTTTAGAGCACAGTTCATGATTTTTAACCAGTCGTTTGGTAGAAAATCGCAATGATACACTTTTACGCCTCCATTCGCCTGAATACACGCACGACATCTTTTTTATATGGAAAATTTAATGTCTTGATAATTTTTTGTACGACGATTATCTTTGTTGCATTTTAGTAAGTAGTAGTTTGGTTTGCCAAAGTTGTCATTAAGTGTCACTGGACCTTTAGGTTAACAAGTTATTATTTTGAATAGGTGTAAGTGGTAAACTTTATTATAAAATTGCAAATTTTCTACTCTTTTACTTCTTATAATGGAGTACACCTCAGAAGAGTATGCAGATATATTTATAATCTACGGATATGCTGATGGAAATGCTCTAGCTGCTTGTCGGGAATATTAACGTAGGTTTCCCACTCGCCGTCAACCTACAACAAGGGTTTTTTTCTCGATCGTTCAAGACTTCGGCAGTGCGGTATTGGACAACGGCCTGACGCTAGAGCTAATGGTAGAAGACAACATCAACTTGACGACGAAGAGAGAGTGGTGGATGCAGTGATGGATCAACCTTCTACAAGTACTCGGAGGATTGCCACGCAGTTACAATATTCTCAAAGCTTTGTTTGGAGAACTTTACATCGAGAAGCCTTACATCCATATCATCGACAGAATGTTCATTGCCTTTTACCTGGAGATAATGTGTATCGACGAGTCTTTTGTGAATGGATGTTGGAAATGAACGGTCAAAATATCTTATTCCCTAATCAAATATTCTGGTCTGACGAATCAACATTTACAAGAAATGGTATTTATAATTCTCACAATGAGCATGTCTGGTCATTGGAAAATCCACATGCAACAAGGACTCGCACATTTTAACATAGATTTTCCATTAATTTATGGTATGGTATTTTTAACGGCTCACTGTTCATGGAAGTCCTGCTACAATGTTTAAATGGATCTTCGTACTTAGCGCTCCAAGAAAACCGTGTATAAAACATTCTAGATGACATTCCACTATCAACAAAAAGTATGATGTGGTACTAGCATGACGGTGCACCAGCGCATCATAGTCAAAACGTTGTTACATGGCTACATGAACATTATAATGAAAGATGGATTGGCAGAACTGGACCAATACATTGGCCTGCAAGATCACCGGACTTAAACCCACTTGACTTTTATCTTTGGGGTGATTTTAAGCGACTGGTCTACAGTGAACAAATAAATACACCAGAGCAGCTACAACAACTGATAAATAATACTTTTCGTCATACTCAAGCAACAATGAATCCTCAAGACATTAAATTTTCCATATTAAAAAGATGTCGTGCGTGTATTCAGGCCAATGGAGGCATATTTGAACATTTATAAATTACTATAAGCCTAATAAAAGTGTATCATTTCGATTTTCTACCAAACAACGACTGGTTAAAAATCATGAACTGTGCTCTAACACTTACCTGATTCATTGCTTACTCGTAAAATAAGCGTCGTACAGAAAATTATCAAGAGAGTCATTTTGTGCACGAATAAAAGTGAGATTCAAAAAATAAAAAAAATTAAAAATATCATTGGCGTACCCGTTTTTTTCTTGAGGGATAACCAATGACATGTGGGTACGCGCGCCACTGCTGGATTAGCCGATTTAATTGTTATAGTAGAATACGCGAGTTATGGTTGCACCACCCGGTATACTACACATACCAAGGCTACTGTCAGCACATATGGGTACGTTGCGCTACACCGGCTTTTCCGTCGACTCAGCGTCCGGTTGAAGTGCAGCGACATTACCGAGGGGAAATTGATCAGCAATTAATAGTCTATAAATATATGTCGAACATTAATATTCAACAGTTAGTCTTTGCCATCCAGCCTTAATGGTATTAGATTACTCATATGTATTTTATTGTAATTTTTATATTATTTAAATTTTAATATATATATCGTTGTACTGTAACTTCAAATAAATAAATTTAACTTTATGAAGTTCAATTGAAGTACAACTCTAAGTGGCGCAGTCGTTAGTATGAGTTTAGTGCCCTTTTGACAAAAATCGCAAAAGTCCGCACTTCGATTTTTATCGTTAAAAACTCAGAACCAGCTTCAAAGTCAACAAAGAACAGCATCGTCCAAGTTGATAAAAATAATTTAAGTAACTTTCAATTAAAAATACAGTGAGTGCGCGAGCGATCATAAGAGAAAATAAGGTTTGATACGGAACTTCTGCCTACGAAGTTGTCTGCCTTATTCGCTGTATCTTATGATGCTGAAGCAAAGAAGAACAGAAATCGTCTTCATCTTCACATTGGCGTAAGTGCTTTCATTGTTCCTTTGAATTTCCTTGTCCTACCTTAATCTAAAATCGATTAAAGTTAGAAGCAAATATTACGGGAAATATTAATTAAAATTTTACCCAAATTTAAATTATTGATTAATAAATTAATGTCAGACTCTGAAACAGAGACAGTTGACAATTTTAATAATAAAGTAAAAATAAATTTAGCACCTCCCAAACTTATAGTAACAGAGAAAAATACAATAAGCTCAAATAACAATCAAATTATGGCAAATCAATTACAAAATTATCACATTAATGCTATTCCCGCATACGATGGGGACCAGCATACTTTAGCTTTATTTATTTCAGCGTGTGAAAATTTTCTCACTTCATTTGTTGATAGAACAAATGATGACAATCCAAATAACCAATGGATGCTTAGAATAGTAATAAGTAAATTAGAAGGTAGAGCTAGAACATTGATAGGTAGTAGGGAAGATGCCACAAATTGGCCTCGTATTAAACAATTATTGCAACAATACTTCGGCGACCAGAGAGACGAAGACTGTTTAGCTAGGGACCTCTTGCTCTTAAAGCCAGACCCTAGAGAAACCCCATACCAATTCGGTATGAGAATACAAGACTCACGTAGTCTTTTAGCTTCAAAAGTAAGACTAACAACTGCAAACGAAGCATTTCGTTTAATTAAAAATGAATTTTACGATAAAGTGGCACTGAAAACGTATTTACATGGTTTGAGTGGTCAACTAGGGTTAGCAGTTAGGCTACAAAACCCGACTAATCTAGAACACGCTATGTCGCTTGTTCTGGAAGAAGAGAATTTTCAATATGGAGAAAAACAAATGAAATATCTCCACAATCAATCCACAAATTTTAAAAACTCAAATGTTCCAAATAAACAACCTCAATACATACAGAATCAGCAAAATAATAGAAATAACGTTCCGCATTTTACGCACCCCCGACAATTCCATAACCAACCCACATACAGAAAGCCCTTAAATTTACGTAATCAGCCCCCACAACAGCTGACACAAAACGTATTCAGACCAAATCCAAATTTCAGACCAAACTATAGGCCAACACCTATGGAGGTATCTGCAAAAAATTCCTCGATACATACACGTCCCAATCCAAATTTTAGACAACATTTCCAGCCCGAACCTATGGAAACATCATCTAGAAATTTCAATACTCATCCGAGAGGTCCTAACGGGCCTAACGCACAGTCATCACCTACCCAATTATACCATCAAGAGGTTCAACATGAATTTAAATCAGACAACCCTGTTTATGACGAATCTTATGAAAATTATCCTTCAGAAACACACTCTTATACAATTCCTGAAGATGACGCTCGTTACTTTGACGAAACGAATCATGAAACGTACGAAGAAGAAACTAGACCTGAAGCAGCTTTTGAACAAACAGATAACATCGAACAAAATTTTATTCAGGTTATCGAACTAAACAAAAAAATATAGTACAGATAAATTCTGTAAACCACCCTAAATTGCCTTATATACTGGTCGAAATCAACCCCTCATTTCAAATGCGACTTATGCTTGACACCGGTTCGATGAAATCGCTGTTATGTGAAAATATTGCCCATAATTTTTATTCCAAATTTATAGAGCATGAAAAATTTCAAATTAAATCTGTTCACCAAACCAGTTTTCATAATGAAATTCTAAAAATTCCTCTACCAAGTATATTTAAAACAGGCAGAGCCAAATTTAAATTCTATGTATTTAACATCAATAATCAATATCATGGGTTAATTGGTACTGACCTTCTCAAACAACTGGGAGCTAAAATAGATTTTTATAATAGGAAATTGGTAACGAAGCATACATGCATTCCCTTGTATTTACCATGTGACGACGACATACATCGCGAATGTAACTCGAAACCACAAGAATTAAATAACATAATACTGCCTGCGAGATGTGAAACAATAGTCAAACTTCCTATAGACTGTAGTTCCAACATAGGCATAATAAATAATATAAAACTCGAGTCAGGTGTAATTATTCCTGCATCTATCGTGACAGTTTCAAATGGCCAGGCTATAACCTCTATAGTGAATAGTAATGAAAATCCCGTACAGCTGATTATACATAAAGCTATTTATGCAGAACCTGTTTCAACTAACGAATTAAATTCCATTCATCATAACAAAGATATCGACTTAGAAAACATAGATGGTACTGCTAATGAAATTGACGAATTACAAATTCAAAATTTAAACAGATTAAGACTTGATCACACTAATGACGAAGAACGAGACATGATAGAAAACTTATGTTACGAGTACAGAGACATATTTTATTGCGAAGGTGTCCCATTATCATTTTCTAATCAAGTTAAACATAGTATTAGGTTATCTAATCCTAACCCAGTATTTGTTAAGCCATATCGATTACCTGAAGCTCAAAAGCAAGAAGTCAAAAGACAAATTGACGACTTGTTAAGACAAAAAATTATTCAGCCATCTTCCAGCCCGTGGAATAGCCCTGTCCTGATTGTTAACAAAAAATCAGATGCCAGTGGCAAACAAAAATTTCGCATGGTCATAGACTATAGACGTCTTAATGAACAAACTATTGGTGATAAGTATCCCTTACCCAATATTTCGGAAATATTGGATAAATTAGGTCGTAGCCAGTATTATACCACTTTAGACTTAGCCTCAGGATATCATCAAATTGAAATGAATCCTGAAGATATGGAAAAAACTGCCTTCAGCTCTGAAGGGGGGCACTATATGTACAGGCGTATGCCATTCGGGTTGAAGGGAGCGCCTAGTACCTTTCAAAGGGCTATGGATAATATCCTTAGGGGTATTCAAAATGAAAAATGTTTTACCTACCTTGATGACATCATAATTTTCAGTACTTCTTTGCAAGAACACATAGAAAGGTTGACAAATGTATTCGAAAGGTTAAGAAAGGCTAATTTAAAAATACAGCTTGACAAGAGTGAATTTTTAAAAAAGGAAGTAGCCTACCTCGGGCACATTATCACGTCCGAAGGCGTAAAACCAAATCCTGATAAAGTAAAGGCTGTAAGAGAATTCCCCATACCTAAAACAAGAAAAGAGATCAAGGGATTTCTAGGTCTTGTAGGGTACTACCGAAAATTTATTAAAGACTTCGGTAAATTAACAAAACCATTGACTCGATGCTTAAAAAAAATGCAACTATAGTTCATGATAGTAGTTTTATAGAAGCTTTCGAAACATGCAAAAATATATTAATGAATGACCCCGTATTACAATACCCTGATTTCACAAAACCCTTTATACTCACTACGGATGCTTCCAATGTAGCCCTTGGAGCTGTCCTTTCTCAAGGGTCAGTAGGTAATGATAAACCTATTAGTTATGCTTCTCGTACCCTCAATGAAACAGAGCAGAGATACTCCACCATTGAACGGGAACTTCTTTCTATTGTTTGGGCCACCAAATACTTCCGCCCCTATCTTTATGGTCGTAAGTTCTATATATATACTGACCACAGGCCTTTAGTATGGCTTATGCAACTAAAGGAACCCAATTCAAAATTAACACGTTGGCGTTTAAAACTCGAGGAATATGACTATGAAATAATTTATAAAAAAGGGTCTCTAAACTGCAACGCAGATTCCTTGTCCCGCATCCAAGTTCATGCTTTAGAGGATGCAGAAATTGCATCAATCGCTAATAATTTTGATGAGGACGAAAGACCTCTCCAAGATTTACAAAGGCAGCTCAACACCCCAAATTTTGATGACGTTGTGCAACCAACTGAACCCGAATATATTCCGCCAATGAGCCCTCCAGAACTCTCTTTTATTCCAGTAGAAATTCCTAGCACCTCAAGCAACACTATTCCACCTATAAGCCGAACAGACAAAACAACACTTGAACAAAATAACGACTTACGAGACAGTGATCATTCACAAGTAAATGTAGAACCAAAAATAGGTATTCAGATATCAGATGTTCCTATAGAAAAACAACTAAACCAATATTATATATCTCCCGTACATAATAATCCAAGACCAGTAAAACAACTAAAGGTTAACAATCAAAATAAATATTTGGTGCAAATCCCGAGAAATGATAATCGACAAGCAATCATAAATTTTCTAAAGGAATATACTACAATAGGCAAAAGGTATTACTTTAATTTCGAAACAGAAAAATTATACCAAGATTTCTGCTCAGTGTATGTGGAAATATTTAACAACAATGCACCCATTATTATCAGTTGCCCCAAGCATCGTCTGCCCTTAGCCGACGATGAAGAGATTAACGAGGTAATTAGAAATTATCACGAGGGAAAAACTAACCATAGAGGTATAATAGAAACTATAAAACAAATATCCAACAAGTATTACTTTCAAAAAATGCGTGAAAAAATAACGGCTTATATTAATGAATGTGAAATTTGCAAGCGAGCCAAGTACGATAGAAATCCACCCAATATACCCTTAATGCTAACAGACACCCCTAGTAAACCCTTTCAGGTTATACATGCTGACACCTTTATAATAGAAAATCAAGTATTCTTAACAATCATTGATACTTTCTCAAAATTAGGGACAGCAATACCTATAAGTAGTAAGAATCCGGTAGAAACTGCTAATGCATTCATACAGTATTTTACGTACTATGGCACACCCGAACACATCATTATGGACAGTGGAACCGAATTTCGAACGGAAATCATCCAAAATCTTTTAGAGCTTCACAAAATTAAAATTCATTTTACTACACCTAAAAATCCAAATTCTAACGGTCCCATTGAAAGACTACACTCAACACTAATTGAACACGTTCGAATATTACGACAAACGTACACTAAAGACCCCATAAAATATTTAATGAACTACGCCCTTCTGGCATACAACTCAACTATACATACATCTACAAATCACACCCCCTTAGAAATAACCTTTGGACACACCTCTAATAGGGATATTTTCGATATAAATGATCATGAAAAGCTATTACAAGATTATCTAATATCGCACAAAAATAAATTAAAAATATTATATGAAAAGGTGAAAGAGTTAATAGAGAAAAATAAGCTTCGCTCCATTTCTAACGCTAATAATAGAACCAATGATACCGACTTATTTAGAGATCAAACACAGGTATATACAAAAGTAGACAAACGAAACAAGAATAACCCTAAATTTGACCGCCCCTACGAGGTTGTAAGCATATCTGACAAAAATATAATGACTTTAAGAAAAAACAAAAAATTGTCTAAACGTCATTTACGAAATCTAAAACGACCTAATGTTTCAGGTCCATCTTCCTTATCCAAACCCAAGGACAAAGAATAACATTAGACAAGATCAATGACAACCCCGGACTATTATCAATTAACATGGGCAAAATGCAAAATTCCATTGACAAATGGACCATTATTCGAGTAATCCCTTTAACACCACTTCTCAATGGGTTTCGTTCCATAGATAAACAGTCCCAAGATATCCATGACATTATTCACAATTCCACACATTCTAATCTTTATCAAAACGAGATACAAAATTACCAAAATATCCTTTCCCATCAAATTGTGGAGACACAAAAAATATTTAACCAAATTATACCCTCTAATAATAATCGTAATAAAAGAGGACTAGTTAATGCTGTAGGTACAATCATAAAGACCTTAACAGGCAACATGGACGCAGACGATGCAGAACGTTATGATACGGCAATTTCTCAATTAACATCAAATCAAGACAAAATTAAAACAATAGTTGATAATCAAATCATGTTAACAGAACAGGCCATAGAAAAATTTGATAAAACCATATCCTCGGTCATTTTAAACCAAAACAAAATTGAGGAACGTTTGCAGTTGATCACTTTAGGTTTCGAACAGGAAAAAATTAATAACGAACACATAATGCGTCTGCAGATGGTGTATATACAATTGATTACAGAAATCATTAATATTAAAAGCATTTTAAGCACATTAGTTAACGCAATAACTTTTGCAAGATTAGAAACAATGCACCCATCCATATTAGAACCTGAAGACTTACTAATAGAACTTAAAAGAATTGAGAGTTTTGTAACCAATCTCCCCTATAAGCTTGATGCAAATAATGTAGCTTTATACGAGGAGATGTCAATAATTAAGTGTTACTACAAAAATTATACTTTAGTGTTTGCTATTGAAATTCCATTAGTAGAATCTAAACATTATAACTATTACCACCTTTATGCATTTCCTGTGAAACAAGGTCCTAGTCAAAATTATACCGTCATCATCCCTCAATCCAAATACCTAGCCCTTAACGATGAAAGCTATAACTTACAAAACACACTATGCCAAGAAGTCAGCCCTGGAGACTACTTATGCAGAGGTCAAACGATGAATCAGATCAGCAATAGCAGCCCTTGTGAAGTCCAATTGGTCAAGTTCACAACCAGATACGAAACTTGCGAACACCACCCAGTCAACATACAGCAGATGAAGAGCCAGAAGATAAGTGCAAACAAATGGATAATGGTATTCCCCCGTGAAAGTACAGCACACCAACGATGCCGTAGCCGACAAGAAACCACAAATCTAGAAGGAAGCTACTTGGTTCAAATCCCCGAAGGATGTCAAATGACAGTAAATAAGCAAATGTTCTCCCCATCTCACAATGAGATAGTATCTACCTACCACATCCAACTACCCAAGTTGAAGCTTACCAACTTTCAGCTACAAGAGGTAGTAAATACAGCCCCAATCAAATTAGAATCAATAGATCTGGATGAATTACAAAAAACAAAGCATCAACTACAACACCAACGGTCATTATTGAATGCAGTTCAACATCCGAAAGTAAGCCTGTCTACTAGCATCTGGACCATCCTGTTGTACGTGATTGTTGCCCTGATAGCAGTCTATGCTTTATGGAGACTAAGAAAACCAACCAAAGAACCAAGATCCAACACCAACCAACAACAACAAAGATGCCCCATGGAAGAAATCCCCCTGGAGAATATCACTTTGAAAATTTAGCTTCCCTAAATTTTCTATCTGGCCCCGGAGGAGTTATGGTTGCACCACCCGGTATACTACACATACCAAGGCTACTGTCAGCACATATGGGTACGTTGCGCTACACCGGCTTTTCCGTCGACTCAGCGTCCGGTTGAAGTGCAGCGACATTACCGAGGGGAAATTGATCAGCAATTAATAGTCTATAAATATATGTCGAACATTAATATTCAACAGTTAGTCTTTGCCATCCAGCCTTAATGGTATTAGATTACTCATATGTATTTTATTGTAATTTTTATATTATTTAAATTTTAATATATATATCGTTGTACTGTAACTTCAAATAAATAAATTTAACTTTATGAAGTTCAATTGAAGTACAACTCTAAGTCGCGCCTTCCATAAAAGCATACACATGCGAAGTTTCAGCAAAATATATGTACTACTTTTTAAAAAATTGCGAAATTTTATTTTTTGAAATTCAACTTCAACACCCTGTATATTTTTAATGAAGCATTATAGGAAAAAATTTTATAGGACATACCCTCTCTAAAATTGTTTAAAGAACATGGCGTTTCATTTTTGGTCACCACTTATGAATCACCCTGTATAAAGGTGGTTACAAACACCAAATAGAGAACAGATGCGACTATATGTTTATTAATATATAAGTACTATATAAAAACAATATCAGACTACGCATGTTAATTTTATAGTAGAGCGTCAAATAGCAATCTCAAAAAATTTGACATTTTACCAAATAAGTGTTTGAGATTATGTTAGAGTTAACTTAGATTAACATCAGCTTGTGAAATTATATCTGAATACGAAGAAATTTAACTTAGTTTTAGAAAAATCGTTCTCACTGAAAGATTTTTTTCCAAAATCATGTCTAAAAATGACACGTTAACAGTATAAATGTATTTTACCTTTACTTCAGATCTAACAATCGTTACGCTCTTCAGGGTTCCGGATTTGTTGACTAACAAAACACACATTTTCACACTACTAATTTATTATAACCAACTAGTTTTCGACCATGAACAAACCAACTAAAATATTCCTTTATTAAAAATGTCCATAGACATATATTTCACTATTCTCCTTCTAGGATCACTTATTCTCCACCAACACTAACTCACTACTGACTGACTGCTATCTGCGGCTCTTTCATTTATACAGTCTATAGAGGTACCGGATCTTTTCACATTATTCCATACCTGTCACTTCTAGTCCATTATTGAAAGACAGTTCTAGAGTATTCGCTATTACCAACCAGTGGCGGCTCGTGACTTTGTGAATGAGTGAAGTAGAATCCGAGTGGCCTCAAACGGGAGTCCAGGGCGACGAAGTACCCCCCCCCCCTTCCTGCGCCCTAACCTATTCTTTTTTAATTTTCAAGGTCACCCGTTCTCCTGGCACTTCAGTATTTAAATGAAAAATTAATTTGTTTAAAAATATAAACTTTGACAAGGAATAATGTCCAGGAATATTAGATAAGAGGAGACTGTACACGCACGCATACGGTAATATAATACGGCGCGTTTACCTATGAAAATCTGTTTATATGTAGCGGGAAGAGTTACAAGAATATTTTTTTTCAAATTCAAGGTACTTCTCTTTTTAACAATTTGAAATTTTATATCTAATATGTTAATATTTTGAAAGTATTCTTTTAGGGGTGATAATAAACAAATCGATTCCGCTTACCAAAAAGAAACATCAATAATCCAGCTTTTCAAAATCTGTAAATGTGACACATACCAGATAGTAAAAATAAAAATACGCGTCTAACGATACAACTCAATCTAAATAAACGACGTAAACTAGCTTTGAAGCAGGCTAAGAACTCTGCATCACTTTTGTGACACTCATAATCACCAACCAACCAAAGCGCGTGTCGTTGCTATGGCAAGAGTCTCATGCCAGGGTCCCGAAACAGACGCAGCATTTGTATACGAATGAATCTGGCTCAGTCAGTCTGCAGTTGCTTGAAGCTCTACGTGGTCTGCAATACGTAAGCGCTGCGCGTTGATACATTCAATTCGGTGATCAAGGGCGGGCGTGCCATAAATTACTATAAAAGTACATAATAAACTGCAGCGCGACGTAACAGGGCATTTTTATGTGGTTGTACCAGATGAATTTGAGGGAATGAAAAAAAGTAAAATTATGGTGGATTTTGAATAAAAAAGTTCAGCTTAACCGAAAAATATAGGTGAAACAGCAATTAACCTGCGTCATCTGACGAGCTGCTACTGTTACCAACACACTTTACAAGCCGCCTGTGACCATAAAATTAACATGGTTTATAAACTTAGCTCTCATAGAGACAGATGCGGCGCTGCCGCCCTCCTACATTCGACAGTCCCGGTCGAATTCTGACATTTCCTCGTACGTCATGAGCCTGTGCATATGGACCACCTTCATCTTGCTCTTTAGGCTTATCTAAATGCTATAGACGAGGTCATTGATCCTTTTGACTACCTTATGCGGACCTTCCCATAATTTCTGTAGTTTCGGTGACCGTCCCTTGCGTCGTACTGGATTGTAGAACCACACTTGATCTCCTTCCTTGAAACCAGCTTAATTAGCTCGCACTTCATAACGAGTCTTCATGCGGACGCTTTCTACTCGCATATGCATTTTGACAGCAGAATGGATGGTTTCCCTTCTCATTATGTCGCAGTTATCTTCAATCAAAGTCATTACGTTGCACTGGTTCTTGTCCTGAGGTTTCTACTTGCACAAAAATCTCTGCAGGCCCTATTCTTCTCGTCGACATCAGCTCTGTACCAACAAATATGTTCATTGACTTTTTTTCTGGTTTGCTTCACACCTACATGGCCTATAGACGCTTTGCCTTGTATTTCTCTCATGATTCATTCTCTCGTTGCTTTTGGCTGAATGAGTGGATCGTCTTTTTCTCTCTGAGATTTCACACTTTTATTGCAGACGTTAACGTTGCTACTTTATTCCACGGTGATTTTCGCACCACCAGGTTACTCTGCCAGTCGGCATTGCTATTTCTTCTCCGCCGATAATCAGGGTGTTTGTGCCAAGATCAAGTAAACGCACTGACCTTGGCTAATGTCCAAGCCAATTATAATCGGGTCTGATCTGGCGCCGACTACTCTGTGCTTTGCCCTTTATGTCCCAATTAGCAGCTCGACGTCAGTTTTGCAAAATACGTGGATCTGATCACCGCTGGCTACATTTGCAGTGGTTCTTGATCTGATGTTTCTACTTGCACAAAAATCTCTGCAGGCCATATTCTTCTCGTCGACATCAGCTCTGTACCAACAAATGTGTTCATTAACTTTTTTCTGGTTTGCTTCACACCTACATGGCATATAGACGCTTCGCCTTGTATTTTTCTCATGATTCATTATCTCGTTGCTTTTGACTGTATAAGTGGATTGTCTTTTTCTCTCTGAGATTTCACACTTTTATTGCAGACGTTAACGTTGCTACTTTATTTTACGGTGATTTTTGCACCACCAGGTTACTCTGCTAGTCGGCATTGCTATTTCTTCTCCGCCGATAATTTGCGTGTTAGTGCCAAGATCAAGTAAACGCACTGAGCTTGGCTAATGTGCAAGCCAATTATAATCGTGTCTGAGCTGGCGGCGACTACTCTGGGCTTTGCCCTTTCTGTCCCAATTAGCTCAACGTCAGTTTTGCAAAATACGTGGATCTGATCACCGCTGGCTACATTTACTCTGTATACTCTGCCTGAGTCTCTTACTCACCATTTTGTTACCATGTCGCGGCGATTAATCGCCTAGGTGCGCCAGTGTCGACGACCATCTGGGTCTTGTTGCCGCTTGCTATCCATCTACAACCAAAGCACTGCCAGAATCGCTAGCTTAAAAAATGTTTACGGGCTTTACCTTCACTTTCTCCAAAGCGCGTGATCTTAGAGTCCAACATTCGCCTCGTATATATCCCACCTTGGCGCAGTTTCGGCAACACAAGCCATTTATACTGTGAGCTCCTATTGGGTGCCTATGAGACATAGGCCTCATCTGTTCTGCCATTTTCTCTAGTAGCTGCATGACCCTGGATGAATGTGTTTTATTATCTTCTCGGATTTGGGGACTGCAAACTTTTACATGACCTCCCAACTTTCTGATTTTCAGCGACAGCTGGTTCATAAATTCTATCGGAGTCACAAAGTATGCTAATCGTGTCAGTCTGACAACCTTAGCGTGAAGATGTTGGAGATTCTCGCCCGACTTCTGACAACAATTTCTCAACTGGATTCGATAAAGCTTTTGTAAATTCTGGTCGTCAAATCTTATCTCTAATCAATGCTGACAAAACTGAACTGTTTTTTCCTATAAATACCTTGCAGCACATCTAGGGTATATCATCTAAGAGCTACAATTAACTAGTTTTTTTTCCCTCGCCCCAACCATGTGCTGTAGCAGGGGCTTCAAACTGGCGCAGACAAATATCCCATGTGACGGGCCCATCAAATGCGGAGACCTTATTTCCTAAGACAGGGCCATCTTTGAGTTTGATGTTTCCCTTGGCTAGTGTAGCACACTTATTTTCTAGTGATTTCATTTTCTGCTGTACGTCCTCATGTATACTCGTCAGCTTGTTATATACATCGTAGCTGATACGATACCCCTTACTCGACTTTCTACTTGCTGGAAGACTTCGTCTTTCACCTGCTTCATACGTTCGTCCACACATAAAGTTATATTCTCAATTATGCTGGCTTGTTATTGCAGAATTTTCTTTGTTTCTTCACCTCTAATTTTATTTTTTTCTTTTGTAACATCATCTCCTTTTGTTGGCTTCTTCATCTCTTTTTTCTCATTTCTTCTTTTACTCCGTCGCCACTTATATTTGCTTCTTCATTTACTTTATTCTTCTTCTTCAATTTAATTAATTAATTCCAATGGCTGGGTGTCCACATTGGCTGCTGCACTACTTGTCTTGGGCAGATACGTACTTAAAGCTAGTACACTGTTGGTTACCACAACCAGTTACAGGTCAATTCTGACACTAATCTTACAGATTTTTCAGAAATTTACACGTTGCTCAACGAATATCCCCGAAAATATCTTCTTAAGCGGCTTTAAAATCCCACTGCTGACACAAGTTCTTACGTTATTCGGGGTTCTGGATTTATTGACTAACAAAACACAGCTTTCGAAGTACTAATTTATTATAACCAACTATTTTCCGACCATAAATACGCCAACTAAAATATTTATCTATTACAAATATCTAAATTTTAGAAATTTCGCGCACTACGGCCGCCATCTTGGGTGACGTCATCCCAGGTTAGACCCCTATTGGTTCTCTATCGAGCCGCCATCTTGTTACGTCACTGTGACGTGACTGCGCGCGTGCGCAGTGACCGGGTGGTGGGTGGTGGTTCCAGAACCGCTCTTCTATACCTACTCCTGAACAATAATCAAATTAGTATATACCCTACATTCAATGAGTGAAGGACGGTTAAAAGATGGATGCTAAAAAAATTGAGTGGTTCTAGTTATCCAACCCAACATGCTTGGAGCTCTTACAGTGACGCCAACAATGTGAAGTGACATCCTAAGCTGTGAATCCAACGTGACACCCAGATCACGAAGAGTATTAACCCACTTTCATTCCATTGATGAGATAATCATAATTTGAAGTGGTAAACTGAGAGGTAGCTTTGCATAAACTATTCTTCTCACGTATAAACAGTTAAACTTCCCAATAAACACACGTGCGTTTAATAAACTTCTATTTTACGTAAAGACCGTTGAAAAAACGTTATCAGTTATAAAAATTAACGTTGCGTTCTAGGCTAAAAACGCAACGTTACTATTTCTTCGTTGTAAAGACGTTAATTATGGAGAGTTTTTAGACATCATATTTAAACGTTATTTCAACACATTTCGCCTATCAAAAAACTACGTTTAGTTGAGATTAATACGTTGAATATATGTATTTTATTAAACATTTTATAAACGAAAGATATTTTGTGTGGTATAAACGTTATATGTGAAACAGGTATTTACCTAATTTTTGTGAAAAAAAAGCGTAAAAATTTTCTCGTTGTAAAGACCTTATTGATGAAGAGTATAATATTTAAACGTTGTTTCAACACAGTTCGCTTACCAAAAATCTACATGAAGTTAGGATTCATACATAAAATACACGTATTTTATCAGACATATAACGTTTATATCACATAAATATCTCTCTATTTATGTGATATAAACGTTATATTTAAACAACTGTTTTCCTAATTTTTGTAAAAAAAGCAACGAAACAATTTGTCATTGTGAAAGACGTTATTAATTGTTTTTAAATATAATATTTAAAGGTTGTTTCATCACAGTTCGCCTATCAAACACATGTATTAAGTAGGGATTCATACATATAAAATATACATATATTACCGGACATTTTTTAAGCGAGAGATATTTTATGTGATATAAAAGATATATTTAAAACCACTATTTTTCTAATTGTTGTTAAAAAAGCAAATTACTTAACAATTTATTGTTGTAAAAGAGGTTATTAATTAAGTGTTTTTAAACATAATATTTAGACGTAGATTCAACAAGATTCGCCTATAAAAAACATACATGAAGTAGGGATTTTTACATAAAATATACGTATCTTACTAGATATTTTTTAAGCGTGAGATATTATGTAATATATTATATTATGTACCTATAGTTATATAGGTTACATTTTTCCTGCCTTTTAAAAATTTTTGTCACATAATCAATCTGAGAGGTATTCGATAATGCGTGTATGTTTTAATAGGAGCTATTTTGTCTTTTGCATTCCACTGTGTAATACATGAAACAGATTTAATATTCTAGTTAAGTACTTATGTCCTTGTAAATTAGTAAGTGTTTGTGCGCATGCTGAACGAGAACGAACAACAAATAGAAATAGAAATAGAAACAGAACAGGTGAAGTGATGGCGTGCAGTGTGTAACGTGGTGTTTGGATTTAGATGTTATTAAATATTATATTCAGTACGTGACACTTGTATATTATGGTGAATGGTGGTCTGTTTTATAGTTTATAATAGTTTTATACACATTTACAAAGAATGATTATCATCCTGTAGCGATTTCCCTCAAAAATTTTGGAAATAGGTACAGTTAGTGCAAAGGGTCAAGTTTTATGTCTTGAAGTTAGGTCAAGGTAAGTTCTATCACAATATGTAATACTTGTCTTCAAAAGTTGTCGAAGTTTCTTGTACTTTGATTGCTATAGAGCGTTATTAGGTAGAATAAATAATTGGGACTTATTAGTTTAGCCGGCATGTTTAAAATGGCCATGTTGGTTGCTTTCTCATATTTTCAAGTTTAATTTTATTGAGACATTAGACGTATATCTAACGTTTATGAATACACTTTTTTCCTCTATTTTGATTGTTCGTGAATCAAACTTTCGAATGAGAGTAATAATGGTTAGTTATGGGTTTAGCATTTATAAATTCTGATGTATTTGTTTGTTTTCGGCAGTTTAATTTAATTTGCACGATAAATGTACACGCACACACACACACACCTATATATATATATATATATATATATATATATATATATATATATATATATATATATATATATATATATATATATATATATATATATATATATATATATATATAATTTCATTCGAACCCACGAGACTAATGACAGTAGTATATGGTAATCACAATTTCATGACCTATTTATTTATATTTATTAGTTTATAATTTTAGATGCTGCAAAGCTAAATTTTCCCCAACGTTAAGAGGCGACAGAGCAATCTTTTGTGCTGTTAAGGATTGGTTGAAATTAGCTACTTCGGGAATGTCCAGAGCAAAAAACTAATAGAGCAATACTTTTTTGTTTTGGTTGAGAAGTTGACAAACCATTAAGAATTATATTTTTTATTTCATGATTAAGACGCTATGATTGAAGAAGCTTGTTATATTTTAAAATGTGGTAATAATTATTTTAGTTTTTTGATAATATGTTTTTGAAATATATTTTTGTTTTTTAAATAAAATCCTTTTTATTTGACATTTGACTTGTGATCTAATCCATTTTTATAAAGCCCATTTAAAATTATAAACATAAATAATAATTTGTCAATGGTAGGTTTATAAAATTTAGCAGAGTAGCAAGTTTAGAAGTTTTGATGAGCAATGAGCACTTAAAGTAAGTATCTACACCACAATGGAGTACAGTTGACACTTATACACCTAATGATGGTTTGTGCTATAAGTTGCCATCGTCAAAGAATTAATCGTACTCATCTGCTGTCAGCTGGGTTGAAAAACTATCATTTGGCAGGTATGTATTAGTTGTAATTCAAACGTTTATTATACGTCGTTAATACAAGCAGATTAACGTGACAGATCCCGTTGATAAACCGTAACTATAAACGTGTATTTAAAGTTTAAAACATACATGTATAAAAAAGGTTTTTATATTGATTTAATATATATATATATATATATATATATATATATATATATATATATATATATATATATATATATATATATATATATATATATATATATATATATATATATATATATATATATATATATATATATATATATATATATAGATATATATATATAATTCGGGAGACATTTTTACCAAAATTAAACGTAAGGTAGCAGTTTCCTTTTAAACGTTTAATTAACGAACATGTGTTTACTGGGTTGGACCTGAGGAGGAAGTTCGTCAAAGTGTACGTATAGAGTGTGGTAGCATATGAAACAGAAACATAGACTTTAAATAATCAGGACACCAAAAAAAAATTAAACTTTGTGAGTGCGCATAGACCAAAAATTACAACAATACGGTACATCAAAATAATGGCGAAAAAATTTTGCTAAAAAGGCGAGAGAAGAAATAAGCTATAGGCCATTATTCTAGAAAACGTGGCACGACTAATAAAGTGTGGAAGTTACATCGAAATGAAGAGAGCTGCTGGAGACAGATAATCATGAGTGCGATGACAGCGCGACATTGCGTGGAGATTGTGGTGATGATAATTGGCTAATGGGCACGGCAATCGCCACAACGCATTGATCGTATAGGTGCAATCACAGAAGCTACCCATAAATTTTGATTAACCAATTCCTCATGACACTTTAAAATAATATATTAATTTTTTCTTTTACCATCTCTTAACTCTGGCCCGCTGTCATTTTGCCTTTCTAGTAACTGTGTTAATCTGTCAATGTTAGTCACCAATTGAAAAATGTTAACGCTTGTTTAAAGGAAAAGGTTATTTTATATTCTTAATTACTTGGTTTGAATAATATTGTCTTATTTTGCTAATGTATTATATGAACATGGTAAGTAAATATGTATTCCTTGAATAAATTTCGTACTCATAATGTTTAGTTCTAGGTTAGGCTACATATTGATAATATTTATTAATAATTAATATTTATCGATAATTTTATCATGACATCGTGACAAATAAGTTTAAAACTTAGACTTAACTAAGATGCGATTTTGACACGTTTTATCTAAATATTAAACCAAGATCTTCAGAATGACGTTAATTGGTTAAATTTTGACATACCATAAATTAGGAATTTTCTTCTGCTATTAAATTAGTTTGATTAAATTCAGAACTTCCGCTAGTGTCTTTACTCACAGAAAAAACAGATACCATTTAAATCTGGACTAGGAATGTACAGAGCAAATAACTCTAAAATATATATACAAGATAAAAGGTCAATTTTCAGTTTACCTCAAGGATAGCTTTAGACAAATCTGTTTATGGATGCGATTGGCATCTTACCTGCACGTTGACACTATTTTTACATTTTGCTCTTTGGCTTTGCTTGTTGTTTGAATTTAAACTTTTTCGCTGGCCTGGTACCGTAAGTTAAACATTTATTAGTCAAAATTTATCTATTTTTTCACCTGCTATGTTACATGTCGCTTTACTAGTACACCCAGTTGGTTGCAGTTACCTATCCCTCTATATTTCTCTGATCACGCTTCGCCATATTTGCAACTCGGGGGGCAGAGGGGTGCCCCGCTGCGTCGTTCTTCCCCTCCAGCATGCCTACAAACACCCAATACCCTCATGGAAAAAAAAATCAAGAACAACGTCCAGGAAGTTACAGGTTCTAGTGCAAATGCAGTAGTCAGCATTAAAGGAGGTATGGCTGTTAAATGTGAAGAAGGCAGCTTTTAGAGGTGCGACTAATCTGTTTTTTTTTTAATTTCTACTCATATTTCCTTTCTATCTTCTCCGCCCAGCACTCCTATTCACCATTGATCCCGTAATTTTTGTGGAAGTTATTTGCACAAATTTTTTCCTGCGGTTTGTACATCCAGGGGGCGTTTTAAGAATATTTATAAAAAAAGTTCTAAAAACCCTTCGTGAGGTAAACTGCAAAACTACCAGATAAGTTTTATATCTACTTGATTTCGTGTTGTTTTGGTAACACAAATTACATTCCTGTCTATTTTATTTATACAACTGACCGTGTAAATCATGAATAAATTTATGTAAAGATGTTATATGGGCGAATTTTCATTACGAAGGCCATGATGAAAAGCTTTCGGAAAAATTTCTTCAGATGAGCGCGAATTTGGATCCCTAGAACACAAAACCACGGATCGTTAAAATTTATATATATATATATATATATATATATATATATATATATATATATATATATATATATATATATATATATATATATCCGAGCGATAACTCAAAAAATACTAAACTGATTTCAATCAAACTTGGCAAAAATCTTGCTTGGACAAAAACCGAAGTCAATTTCGTTAATCAGCCTTTATGCTCAAGTTGTTCCGGTGGAAAATCGGGGAAAACTTTTTAAAACGCTATATTTTTGTAAGTATCAGAGTAACTGGAATGATATTTTACGTGTGGCTAGAAATAGTGCAAATAAAGCTTTGTTGTAAGTCTTAGGTAATCTGGTACACAATAATTAGGGTTTTTTCCAAATTAAAAATAAAATCCCAAAGAGATGCGATGAGACGACTTAGTGGTTAAATTCCAATGCCTGACAGACAGAGTAGTTAACTGGCACCTGTAGATTGATTCATACAACAGGTATAAACCATACATCGACGGTGACCAAACTAAATATATATACCCGGCATAAAACATACTACCCGAACCAACAACAATCGTCAAATCTCGGCCGCAATTATGGAAAAAGGCCCACGACGTGAAATTAAAAATTTGACATTTTATTGTTATTTAACTGGATGATTCATTCAATTATTAAAAGACACTATATTTGTAGCTGTATGAACTGCCTCAAATACAGTTTTATCTCAGCAAAGATATGTGTGTGTGTTTTGTTTCTTTAACGTTGGCCTATTTCCGCGACTATGGCCAATCACCGACGCCAGGGAGCAGTTTCACCTCACTATCCTGGAAATTTTGCCGAACCCCTGTCTTTCTGTAAGGAGCATAGGGATCTTTAACGTGCCCAACATCGCATGGACACGGGACCGAAGGATTTACGCCCCCTCCGAAGGGCGGAACGTGCAGACATTCAACTTGCTCAAATACAATGCCAGAACCTCGGTTGATGTTAATAATACAGTTTGTACTGAAAAAGTGAAAGGAGTAACCTGGGATCGAACCCAGTACCCTTCGGTTCAGAGGCACACGTTCTTACCCCTGAACCACCGAGGTTCTTAGCATAGATATATAATGCTGTCGTATAATATAATAGAAATGTAAACAAAATCAAGCCAAGTTTTTATAAAAGTAATTTCAAAACAGTTTCTTTTATCTTTAAACTTAAACATAAGACGTCATATAAGACCGAAACAGTCGTGGGATGTGTTTTGCTGGTAATTGTACTAATTCTATAATTAATTGCGTATACTCTGAATATAATATCCTGGGCATGAAGCTGATCCAAAATATTACGGAAATAAAACGTTGGTTGAAGTCTACTTAGATGGCGCCGGGCATATCGCCCTTGCCTCCTAAGCAGAAGGTTATGCGGTCTAAGCCCGCTTGATGAATGTATGTTTTTTTATATTTTATTTTGACAATATATAAATTATAAACAATAGTGCGCAGATTTCATAGGTTTCAAACAAGGTCTCATTTTTGTTTGAAACGCCTGAATAAGTTTGTCACCTTTGAGTCTGAAATTATGTGTGTGTGTTTTGTTTCTTTAACGCCTGTTTCCGCGACTATGGCAAATCACCGACGCCAGGGAGCAGTTTCACCTCACTAACCCGGAAATTTTGCCGAACCCCTGCCTTTCTGTAAGGAGGGTAGGGATCTTTAACATGCCCAACATCACATGGACACGGGACCGACGGCTTTACGCCCCCTCCGAAGGGCGGAACGTGCAGACATTCAACTTGCTCAAATACAATGCCAAAACTTCGGTTGATGTTAATTTTACAGCTTGTACTGAAAAAGTGAAAGGAGTACCCTGGGATCGAACCCAGTACCCTTCGGTTCGAGGCACACGTTCTTACCCCTGAACCACCAAGTTTCTTAAGAGTCTGAAATTATAATTTTGTTGATATTGAAAAAACCGGTTTGATTAGGTTGACTAAAACGAAATCATATTGGCGATTAATAAGGAAAAATAACTGCTACGTTTATAATTTGGCAGATACTTTAGTTTTCTAAATATAAATTAAGTTTCCTTCTGGAAATCTTTTGTATAACTTTAATGAAAATTGTAACACAAGTTTATTTTAAAGATACTTGCACTATCTACAGATATAGCAAAATTTCGTTATTTAGCTTCATAGAAAATTGAGTTTTGGGCATTTTTCTCAAAAGGAGTTGTAACACAAGATTTTTTTGATAATATATATCGCTGATAACACTTTCGAAAGAATTCTTCAAATGTGCGCGTACTAGGACCTCTAAAATCTACCTTCAAGGTCTGTGTACGTTAAAAGTATTAACTTCACTATTATGTGGTATATGCAATTCTTATCAAAATTCGCTACTATAACGCACTTTCTGCGTCCCAAATATTTTATTTGTCCTTTTTGTAGGACTTTCCTTTCACTAAAACAAATATGTTAGCCCTATGAAAATTCACTATTATAGCGCACTTGCTGCGACTCAAAATTTTCTGAGTAAAAGCAGGCATCAAATTTGTTTACCAGTGTAACTTATATAGTAAAGACGATGAACCATATTTCATGAAAATAGTGTTACAAAAAGTACACAATTTTCCGAACACAAACTCAAATTGTTATTTAAAAAAACTGCCTACTACCTTCTATCTACTTTCTCTTTAAGCTATTCATAAAAAAAAGTTTTTCGCCTAAACTTCAAAAAAAATTGCATGAAAATTTGTAAACAATTTTTCACCAAAATGTGAAAACAATTATTTTAAATAACTTACTAATCTGTTATAATAAATAACAAAATTTCACAATAATCTTACAAAAATAATATTTACGGAAACTCAAAAAAATGTCTGCGAATATTCACTAAATATTTTTTACACAGAAATTTGTTATAAGAATAGATAAAATTTAAAATATATACCTACCAAATCTGTAATTCAAATTAAAGAAAATATTTTGTTTAATTTTTACCGCAATTTCAAACAGGGGAAGTAAGAAAAAAGTATAAGCCTTAAAATAATCATATTTTCATCTCACATGCTGTCAGAAATAAGTCTGTCAGAACAAGTCTGTCAGTTTGAAGTTTTTTTACTATCAGATTTATAAAAACGTAAACATATATAATCCTATCAAATTAAATATTTATTGTATTTTTTTGTGTCAAAGTAATTTTTTTTCGAGAGTTCTAAGTAATAACATAATCTGATTGGTTATTACTATTAAATAAAAAGTAGAAGAAAAGATTTTTTTCTCGTATTTTGTATAATAACGGATATATTGGGCTTGGTCCTAGAAATGTGTCACCCAGTATATACATATAAGCAGATCAAAATTGAAATAAACCCCAGATGTAAGTTCTAGGCGTCCTTGTTGACGCAAATATTTTTCTCCAACATTCGCCAAAAATTATAAACTATTGAACTGTAAACCCTATAATTAAAACTACTGCTAAACATCAGAGAAAGGGACTATTGAAAATGAATTTTCTGCAAAGATTTTAGGAAAATGACGAACAATGATGGTTGAAGCTGAAACAAGGGTTTGTAAAAGACACTTCTTGACACATTTTTTTACATAATCCATATTGCTCTCAGGTTCTTAACCTGAAAGTTGCTCATTTGACGTTTCAAATCGCAACTATGACGTTTTAAGAAGAAAAACTAGAATTTTCAGTTTCTTAACCTCCCTGTGCCAAAATCCTCATCTTTGCCTGTGATATTCATTGCATTTTCTTATGCACACAAAATATTTTGGTTTTGTGCGTTTCTCTGGTCATCAGTGGCACCCATTTTTTTTTAAATGCCTATAACTATTTTTTTACCCAGAGATCTAAATTTTGGCATGTTGTATTTTTATATAATATATACCTACGTACCAAACTTGGTAGCCATAGTTTTGTTACTTCTGGTGATACAACAAATTTTACAAAAATAACCAACATTTTTCCGAAAAATCTATGGAATTTTTTTTGGCTAACGAGCCTATCCAAGCTACTTACAAAGGAGCGGCACCTCCCAAATTTCATTAAAATCGGCCCATCAATTTTTAAATTTTCGGTGTGATAAAATATATATAAAACATATAAAAAATTAAATTGTCCCCGGATATTTGTTCTAGGGGCCAGGTTCGCGCTCATTTGATGACTTCGTTTTTAAATCCAAAAGTCGCGATCTCCTCATTAGTGAATTTTTTCTGCTAAAATTCAGTAACAAGCCATTAGTCTTGTCTTATGGACGTGTTGCTTTTCGCGTCTAGCTTTTACGAGCGAAATGGCTTTATCAGACAAATACTAAATTATCAAAGCTCATATATCAAAAACAGAATCAAATAGGACGCCAATTTAGGTAAGCAATTTATTCTTTTGTAAACTGAAACTTGTTGTAACAAATATCGCCAGCCGTAAAATAAAATCTGAAACTGTTCGGGATTTCAACAACATGGAAACATATGTGAGTCTGTGAGTCCGAACAATGGACTAGTTTGTCTACGTATTAGAAAGCGCCAGCTCAGTTGTAATTTGTATCTAGCTTTTGTTAGCCATCCCATCGAGACAAACTTTCCTGAAATTAGGATAGAATCCCCTACATCCAACAAACAATATATCATAACTCAGTTAGCTTCGACAGAAACGTCTGTCATCCTTAAGTGTAGGTACCACTATATCAATTTGAGCAGACTAGTGATGACGGGTACATAAATAATTAACTTAGTTCATGTTCGCGTTTAGATTTACAGTCAGATGAAACTGAACAGCATAAGCTGAAGTAACATGATGTAGAGAGAATACGTAGGATTATATACGTTTATTGTTTTAGTGAGAAATTTAGAACTATCGCAAACCCTCGTTATGCACAAGCAAAAAGCTACAGGACGGGTGAAAAAAAAATCTGAAAAAAAATTAGAGTCTAGACGCAGCAAATGCGTTATAGTACTGAATTTTCATAAAAATGTTTTGATTAGGAAATATGTGGGTTTTTTTTAAGAAAGCGGACATAAAAATTACTACTAGAACCTTTGTGGTCGTAACAATGTACTATATTTCATTAAAATAACTTTATTGTTTGAAAATGTAAAAAAAAACGAAAATAAACTTACAATGTTCCAGAAAGAACTGGTTTTCTGGCCAACGAACCTTGGCCTAATAGCAAATTAAGCTATTCAAATTTGAAGCACTTAATGATAATTCGCTACCATAACATACTAGCTAGATCCCGAATCTCTTTTCTTACAAGCATGCATTTTATTTCGATTAGAAAGGTAAAATGTAATAATATAAGACTTTGTCGATATATTTTTTTTATCACTTATGGGCCAGCCTGTGACTGTAGAATTTTTTTAAAGATGCAGCTCAAGACGCCCTATAATTAACGTATACCATTTTTTCTCACGTATTCTTAATAATGGGTATATTAATCTTTATTGATTTTCTATGGAAATTAGTTAAAAATTATATACCATTTAACAATAAACTCTATAGCTAAAACTACTGCCAAAGCATCAGGGAAAGGATCTACTTGAAAAGAATTTTCTGGAAAGATTTTAATAAAATGAAGAATAATGACGGTTGAACCTAAAACTTTAGCGTTTGTAAAATACTCTCCTGTGAGGTTTTCTCTGCATAACCCGTACTTGTTTAAGGTTCTTTGTCTAAATTTTTCCAATTTTGACGTTTCAAATCGCAGGTTTGACGTTTTGAGGAAAACCCCACTTTTTTTTTAAATGCCTATAACTTTTTTGTTTTTTAACTTAAAAATATAAGTTTAGGTAAAAAGTTCACTTTTTACGATATAAACCCTCGTACCAAATTTAGTTACCGTAACTTTGTTATTTTCGGAGATATAAAAGTCTTCCGAAAAGAAACACAACCCGGCCGATTCTTCTGGCCAACGGACCTATTCAAGCCACTTGGAAAATGAAGGTACTCACCCAATTCGATTAAAATCTGCGCATTATTAGTGAATTTTCGTAGATAAAATTCACTAATGAGGAGATCCCGACTTTTGAATTTTGAAAAATGTTTTGCAAGTGAGCGCGAAATAGGACCTCTAGAACCCATATCCGGAGACAGTTTCAATATATATATATATATATATATATATATATATATATATATATATATATATATATATATATATATATATATATATATATATATATATATATATCTGTGTGTGTGTGTGTGTATCACACCGATAACTCAAAAAATAAAAAAGCTATGATAACCAAATTTGGTAGGTAGTTTTATGGTGGACAAAGTAAACTATACGCCATAATTTAGATCTCTATGTTACAAGAAAAAAAGTTATAATAAAATATTTTGTGCCAGATCATTTCTATGAAAATTCACTACCATAACGCACTTGCTGCGTCCAGGCTTTTTTTGAGTTACATATATTTTCAGTTTTCAGTTAGTTAATAAAATATATTTATTAGTGAATTTTGAAACAAAATTCTTCATATGAGCGCGAAGTAGGCCCCCTAGAACACATATGTCGTGGTTATTATCCCATACCCATATCCATTTAATAAAATAATTAATGTATTATAAAATTAAAAAACCAAACTCTCAATTTGATTCAATACCATTCACCCACGAATTAGAAGTTAACAATAAACTTCCTTTTTTAGATGTAGTACTTATTAAAAAATAATAACTTCGTTGAATTTGATGTCGACAGGAAGAAAACCGCGATTCTAAATTATATTCCAAATGACTCACATCATACGTTTGCACAAAAAACTGCTGATTTAAATTTCTTAGTAAATAGGTTGATAAGTTTTTCCTTAAGTAAGAGTATATATAGTACATAATTAGAGTACATCAAAAATGTGGCTAAATATAATGGATATTCGGATGGCTTAGTGGAAAAATTAATGAATAGACACAGCAAAGAAAATGATAGCGGAATATACGACTTTCAGGGAAGATAAAATAGTTAAAAAATTTGTTTGCCTACCTTTTAAACCGCCTATAAAAGGGGTCGTAGGAGTATTTTTAAGTAAACTGATTTGCAGCTAACTTTTTCGACAAAAAGTAATTCAGAAATTCGTTAGGTAATAGATAAGATAAAGATAAAGCCACTGATTTGTTGGGTATTTATGAGATAGGTTATAAAGATTGTAATCGTAAATCAGCTGGGAAGACTAGAGAAACATGGGGACCAGATTGCGAGAAGATATCGAACATTTGCGATACGGTAGTGTGGATAAGTCTTGCGTGGAATAACATATTTGGGATAATAACCACCGCATTGATAAGGAAAATTTGAAGCTCATCAAAAATATAAGACAGCAATCGATGCTTAATGCATACGAAAGCATTGATATTTATATAGCAATAAAAAAACAAACCTTCTTAAATCGAGCGGCACCTCTCATTTCAAGCCCTTTATTTTCTCTTTGCTTTTGAATCACATAAACACTCCGAAAGCTGCCAGGTAGAGTAATAAAATAAGTTCAATAACCTCATTCGGCAGTAAAGATACAATACACCAAATATGCGCTGGCTTAAAATGTATCTCCTTTTCGGTTTCGTTTCCTTTGACCTAGGAATCAATATAAATACTTGCTGTAGTCGAATTAAGTTAATTTCATTTTCTGATGAAGCTAATTTTGTGTGCGAAATTATCGTTCTTCTTCTTCTTCAAGTGCCGTCTCCTCTTAGAAGGTTGGCTATCGTCATGGCTCACTTTTGATGCTGCAGCTCTGAACAACTCAACGGATCTACAGTTGTACCATTTTCTCAGGTTATTTAGCCAGGAAATACGTCTTCTTCTTATGTTTCTCTTTCCCCGTATCTTTCCCTGCATAATATTCTGAAACAATACATATTTCTCCCCTCTCATCACGTGGCCCAGATATTGCAGCTTCCTTATTTTAATTGTGTTCAATATCTCTTTTTCTTTTCTCATTCTTCCCAGTACCTGCTCATTTGTTACCATGTCTACCCAACTTATCCTCAAGATCCTTCTATATGACCACATCTCAAATGCCTCTAGTCGATCACTTATATCTTTCTTTAACGTCCATGATTCCATCCCATATAGCAACACCGAGCAAACGTAGCATCTCAATATTCTTACTCTAAGTTGTAAGTTAAGATCTCTGCATAACACGCTTCTCATTATGTTAAATATGATTCTGGCCTGGCCAATTCTTGATTTAATTTCTTCAGTGTACTTATTATTTTCATTGACAGTTGTTCCCAGGTACCTGTACTTACTGACTTTCCTGTTGGTGAACTGATTTTGTAATGGTCATAAATTTGGTCTTTTTGATATTTAAGGTAAGTCCGCTCTCCTCGCTACTCGTCACTACTCGGTCTACTAAGCTCTGTAAATCTTCTATTGTTTCGGCAAAGAGTAAGGTGTCGTCTGCATACCGGATATTGTTAATGTTGACCTTTACTCCTATTGTTGTTTCTTCCAGCGCTCTCTGAATGATTTCTTCCGAGTAAAGATTAAACAATACCGGTGATAGTACACATCCTTGCCTTACACGACGTTGCATTTTTACTTCTTCTGAGAGTTCATTGTCCACCTTGATATTAGCCGTCTGGCTGTAGTATAAATTATTTATTATTCTAATATCTTTCATGTCTATATTTTTACTTTTAAGTAACTGAATGAGGTGGTTGTGGCGGACTCTATCAAATGCTTTGTTGTAGTCAAGGAAACAGACATACATCGGCTGATTGATGTCCATGCATCTTTGAGTCAACACATTGAAGACAAACAAGGCTTCTCTTGTTCCCATTGCATTTATGAATCCAAATTGGGTTTCGCTAATAGCTTGTTCTAATTTCCTAAAAATTCTCTGGTGTATTATCTTTAGGAATATTTTGAGAGTGTGACTCATTAGACTGATGGTTCGGTGGTCGCTACATTCGTTTGCATTAACCTTTTTTGGTAATGTACATAAGGTCTATCTAAGCCATTCGCGGGGAATGATTGCTGTGTTGTATATTGTGTTAAATAGTTCCACCAATATGCCCATTTGATATTCTGTGATTAGTTTAATTATTTCTGCTGGAATTTCATCGGGTCCTGGAGCTTTATTAGACTTTGCCATTTTTACCGCATGCATTACCTCTTCCTTTGTTATTGTTGGGCCCAGATCTCCTTCTGTGTCCTCTTCTACTATTTCTTGTTGCCTGTCATCGTCGAATAGTTCCCGGATATACTTCTTCCATCTTGCTAACTTCCCTGCAGTGTCTGGGATTATTTTGCAATCTCTGTCCAGCAAAACATTGCTTTGGTTTTGCCTTTTTATACCAGCCACCTCCCTAATTTTTTTATAGAGGTTAATATCATCGTGTTTCATTGTGACAAATCTTCTATCTCCGCACATTTTTCTCTGTACCACTTTTCTTTGGTTCACGTATTCTTTTTTTATATTACTATGTATATGGTTATATGCATTGTTGTCTATGTTTTTGTACGTTCTTCTTTCGTTAGGTCTTTGAAAATATGTGTTGTGGTGATTTGGGTTCTCCAAGTGTACTTATCAGTGCTCATCACAGGTTTTAATCTTCACTTAGTGTTTGCTAAGATATATATATATATATATATATATATATATATATATATATATATATATATATATATATATATATATATATATATATATATATATATATATATATATATATATATATATATAACCTGTGATCTAGGGGGCCTAGTTCGCGCTCATTTGAAGAATTTTTTTTCAAAATTCAGGAATCGCGATCTCTTCAATAGCTAATTTTTTCTTGAGAGAATTCACTAATAAATATATTTTATTAACTAACGGAAGAGTTAGTTCATTTAAAAGGCAACATCCATGAATAATTATCTCAGCTTTAAGAAGACTCGTGTTAGGTTTTCCTATACGTATCTTCAATTGTTTTAGTGATAATGTGATTTTTGTACATATTGGGGCACCTTTATAAGCACTGAGATGAAGCTTCGACGTTGTGGATAAGTAAAGCAGAAAAATTCGCATATTTGCATGTCACAAGCGGCCGCTATTGAGTCGGTTACTTTAAAGTTTCAGTTGACATTTGTGTGAACAATTTACCAACTACTTATATTAGTCCATTCAAACTAAATCAATTTTCGACAAATAAAACATTAATCGGTAAAGATCTAAATTTTGGTAAACATGCTTACTACGGCTTCCCATTAAAGATACTAAAAGTTCCCATCAGAAACTGTTGCGCTCGAGCCGCCACCTTGGAAAAAGGTAGGTTTTTTTAAGTTTTGGTTATATCTCGGCAACTCCTGACTGATAAACAAATGGTTTAAATATTAAATAGAATATATTAAATTGCATATAGACAGTCTTATCAACATTTTTTTATCCTCAAAACTTTAGCTGCAATCAGACGTTGAATAGAATTTTTTTTAGTTTTTGCTCTCGATTTGTCTTTTAGTGAATTTTCTTAAAAAAAATTCACTAATGAGGAGATCCCGACTTTTGAATTTTGAAAAAATTTCTTCAAATGAGCGCTAAATAGGCCCCCCAAAAAACATATCCGGGGTCAGTTTCAATTTTTATATGTTTATACATATATATATATATATATATATATATATATATATATATATATATATATATATATATATATATATATATATATATATATATATATATATATATATATATATATATATATATATATATATATATATATATATATATATATATATATATATATATATATATATATATATATATATATATATATATATATATATATATATATATATATATATATATATATATATATATATATATATATATATATGTATCACACCGATAACTCAAAAAATAATGGGCCGATTTTGATTAAATTTGGTGAAAAAATTCCTTTTGCAAATGGCTTGGATAAGTTCGTTAGCCAGAAAAATCTGCCCAGGTTTTCCCGGAAAATTTTGTGTTTTCTTTCGAAAAAAATTCATATCTCCGGAATTAACAAAGTAAGGGCACCTACGTCTTTATAAGTAAGTTACCTACAAAAATTTAGATATGTAGCTCAAAAGACAAAAAAGTTATAGGCATTTAAAGAAAAATAAATTGGGGTTTTCCTCAAAACGTCAAAGTGACGATTTAAAATGTCAAAATTGGCAACATTTAGGCAAGTAACTTGAATCTAATACGGGCTATAGAAATAAAATGTCTCAAGAACGATGTTTTACAAACCCTAATGTCTTAGTTTCAACCGTCATTGTCCTTCATTTTACTAAAATGTTTGCAGAAAATTCATTTCAAATAGACCCTTTCTCTGATGCTTGGCAGTAGCCTTAGCTATAGAGTTTATCGTTTAATGGTATATAATTTTTGTCGAATTTTCGTAAAAAATCAATAAAGCTCAATATATCCGTTATTATATAAGATATGAAAAAAAATTGTATATATTAATTATAGGGTGTCTTGACCTACATCTTAAAATAATATTTCTACAATCACAGTGGCCCATAAGTCGTTGGTGATACAAATTTCCTTTTTTTTTAAATCAAACACGCCTTATGTTATTGCATTTTTGCATTTTCCATCGAAATATAATGCATGTTTGTGGGAAAAGAAATTCTGGACGCAGCAAGTGCGTTATGGTAGCGAATGTTCATCAAATGTTTCATATTTGAACAGCTCAATTTGCTATTAACTTTTCAGTTTACTTTTGGAAATTTTTGTACATTTTCACACAATAAAGTTATTTTGATGAAACATCCCACATTGTTTTTACTATATTGGTTATACTGGTAACCAAATTTGATACCTGCTTTCTTAAAAAAATACACATATTTGTTATTAAAAACATTTTTATGAAAATTCACTACCATAACGCACTTGCTGCGTCCAGAATTTTTTGTTTCTGTACACTGTAAATAAAATCGGTAAAATATTTCTTTTTAACTTCCTCCATGAAACTACAACGAAGGAGAGACAGACAGCCGAACATTTCATTTATTCAGACCAATAGAAAATATTTTTTAGGTAAATTGGAGTTTTTACAATTAAAATCCGAAAATTGCGAAAATCCGCGATAGATTTTCTAACACATGAATAGTGTTTAATAGATTTGTTTTTAAGGGTGGTAAGCCCCGAGCTGCTGATGTTCCTCTCACTGGTGAGAAAATGTTGTGCCACACACATCTCTTGGCGTCTTTATTCAGTTTATAAAAACTCCGGACGCAGCAAGTGCGTTATGGTAGTGAATTTTCATAAAAATGGTTTTTATAACCAGTATAACCTATATAGTGGGAACAATGTACCACATTTTATCAAAATAACTTTGTTGTTGGAAAAGGGCAAATATTTTTCGAAAACTAACTTAAAATATATCCGAAAAACTGACCCGATTTTCCTGGCCAACAAACTTCTTCAAGGTATTTAGCCACCTACCAAGGTATAATTATTTACAAAAAGCTTTTCGACAAAACTTACAAAAAAAATTGTAAACAACTTTTTTGCGAAAATCCAAAAACATCTTTTTTACAATAACTCATTAAACATTAGGTACTAATTACCAAAATTTTACAAAAATTTCACAAACAATGATTTCTACATAAACAAATATAGTTCGCTACCATAACGCACTTGCTGCGTCCAGAATTTTTTTCTTACAAACATGCATTATATTTCGATGGAAAATGCAATAACATAAGGCGTGTTTGATTAAAAAAAATAATAATTGTATCACCAACGACTTATGGGCCACCCTGTGATTGTATAAATATTTTTTTCAGATGTAGCTCAAGACACCCTATAATTAATATATACAAATTTTTTTATATCTTTTATAATTACGGCTATATTGAGCTTTATTGATTTTTTACGAAAATTCGACAAAAATTATATACATTAAACGATAAACTCTATAGCTAAGGCTACTGCCAAGCACCAAAGAAAGGGTCTATTTGAAATGAATTTTCTGGAAATATTTTAGTAAAATGAAGGACAATGACGGTTGAAACTAAGACTTCAGGGTTTGTAAAACATTCTTCTTGAGACATTTTATTTCCATAGCTCGTATTAGATTCAAGTTCTTTGCCTAAATGTGGCTGATTTTGACGTTTTAAATCGCAACTTTGACGTTTTGAGGAAAACCCCAATTTATTTTTCTTTAATTGCCTATAACTTTTTTGTATTTTGAGCTAAATTTTGGTAGGTAACTTACGTATAAGAACATAAACCCGTGTACCAAATTTGGTTGCCCTTACTTTGTTAATTCCGGAGATATAAATTTTTTTCAAAAGAAAACACAAAATTTTCCGGGAAAACCTTGGCAGATTTTCCTGGCTAACGAACTAATCCAAGCCATTTGCAAAAGGAATTTATTCACCAAATTTAAACAAAATCGGCCCATTATTTTTTGAGTTATCGGTGTGATACATATATATATATATATATATATATATATATATATATATATATATATATATATATATATATATATATATATATATATATATATATATATATATATATATAAACATATAAAAATTGAAACTGACCCCGGATATGTGTTCTGGGGGGCTTAATTAGCGCTCATTTGAAGAAATTTTTTCAAAATTCAAAAGTCGGGATCTCCTCATTAGTGAATTTTTTTAAGAAAATTCACTAAAACATAGTAAGTGTCGTAAATGGTTTTGATTGTGAGGAAAGCCTTTGTACTGAAGAAACAGTGTGTATTAAAGATAAAGCATTTAACACTTTAAAAAAGCCAGAAATGAAGACAATAAAAAGAAAATTTGGAAGGTTTGCATACAGTGGCTGTACATATTTCGTGCAGAAAAGAATATACCCACGAAAACAGTATTATGTCTACATTAAAACTGATACGGAAAAGCACCGCTGAAGCAGAGCCTGTTATTTCACCGAAAAAAATCTCAGCTCAGGTTATCTGTCCCAAGTTTTCATTTAAAAAATGCGTGTTTTTACTGTGCAAAATCAATGGGTACGCAGTTTTATATCGTCAGACAAGCTCAAGACAATGCTGATACCTCTATCGTCGGGACAGCAATATAATTCTTTCCGTCTGCAAATATTCTCATTGTTTGGGATGATTTTGGTCTCCTGGTTCTACTTACTGCATTGATCCCGAAGAAAAGAAATATTTACTTCACGAAACCATAAAAAGGAAAACTAGGGGACAAATTTACTCTGCGTATCCTTGCAATCACATAAGGGCATTCAGGATTATATTTTGTTTGCACATGCTCTTACTGGACGTGACCCACATCATGTCATTTCCAAAAAGGCAAAAAAAGTTTAAAATTGTTAAAGCAATGTTAGTGACGCAAATGCAACTCATGATGAAATTGCTCACGCTGGGGAACGTTATTCCTTATCTGTATATAATACTCCCGCTAGTGAGAGTTCTTTAAACCGACATCGTTACTATGCCTTTATAAAATTCGCGTTCAAGTGTAAGCCAAAACTAGCAATGTTACCCGCTATAGCTGCAGTCGCCCGACAACACTCGTTTCGTGTTTATCAACAAATCCAAAAATTGTGTGGATATGAAAAACCTCCAGAACTGTGTGGTAGGAGGAAAGTCCACGATATCTTCAACTCTATTCTGAACCTGAAGATTGCTGTTCTAGAGTCCGTGCCTCATTACTCATACGCCATTGTAAAACGGTATTTACCTCACCTTGTGGATGCTGGAAAATTGGACTAAAATACGCAGAAATTTGTGGACATTGTCAAGATATCGCGTGTTTGAACTCGAACAGAAACCTCAACATTGAAGGCGAGAGTTCTACTAAAAGTGAGATTTATGAGGAACCTTTCAACGCGCCGGATAGCCAACTTAAGTATGACAAGTTCAACAATGCCAGAACCGATGAACCACTTCCACATCAAATGATTGGGCTGAAGAGAATGCTACAACTAGAACAAGTGGCATGCAACAATATTAATCGGTAAGAATAGACGAACTTTCTTGTATATGATAAATACCAGCACAATTTTTAATGAATTTAATGATTTGTCATTTATTCACATATTTTACAAGTCATGAAGCTGCCATAGACAGCCAGGCAGCCCTTAAGGCACTAAGTAGCCCACGGGTAAATTCCTGGCTGGTGAGTGAGTGCCGAGACGAGACGAGCGACCTGGCTGGGCAGAATGAGGTGACCCTCATCTGGGTGCCGGGTCACTCGGGGGTCAAAGGCAATGAAGAAACAGTCTCGCGAAGAGAGGGTCAGCAGAACCATTTATGGGACCAGAACCGGCTCTGGGCGTGTCAAAGAGCACTGCCAGGGGAGCCATTAAGTCCTGGGTCAGAAACCAACACAAGGTGTACTGGGCGGACTGTCCAGGGCTCAGACATGGGAAGTCAATAATTGACGGACCCAGTTCAAAGAGAGCTGTGGAGCTGCTAAACCTTAGCAGAGGACAGCTCAGAAACACAACAGGTCTCTTGACGGGACACATGGCCGTCAAGAAACACCTGCATAAAATGGGGCGGTTCGAAGGGGACCTCGCATGCAGACTCTGCGGCGAGGGGGAGGAATCAGCCCAGCACATCTTGTGTGAGTGTATAGCTCTGGACCGGAAAAGACAACTGATCTACGGTCACTCTAGACCGGAGACAGAGCAATATAAAACTTCACCCTACCAATCGCTGTGCAGACTAGTTCAAGGCACAGTGATTTTGGAAAGGGTTGCGGTGCTATCGGGGCGGCAAGGCCGCGAACGAGCCCTGAGGGAACAAAAAAAAAGTCACGAAGCTGCACAAAAATATTTTTACCACAGTTTCAAGAGATCAGGAGACTTTCTTTTCTATTCGATGTCAGACTGCACGTGGAGTATTGTAGATACAGAAAAATGTTCAAAGCTTTGTAAAGGCAATTTATTTAACTATATTTTTTATCCAAACTTCCATTTCCTCTGTTATAGGCGAAATATAGGCAAAAACTGTAAACGTGCACCTTTTTTCCAAGATGGCGGCTCGAGCGCAACAGATTTTGACTTGGACATTTAGTATGTTCGATGGGAAGCCGTAATAAACATGTATACCAAAATTCGAATCTTTACCGATTAAAGGTTTTATTTTTTGTAATTTGACTGGACTATATATTATGTAAATGTAAACAGGTAATCCTATTATATTAATTTTTCTTGCCTTTTTTGTCTCAAAGGTAATTTGAATACCTATTTAAATATTTTTCTTTGAAAATTCGCTAAATAATCACCTGATCAGGTCGGTTATTAAAATTAAATAAAAAACTTAAAAACAACTGTATAACTGATCCCTACATGGTATGCGATTAAAAATGTAAATATTTACAAAACTAAAGTCTGTAGCTATAGGGCGTGCTATACAAATCAGGTGGACGCTATTTACTTCCGAAATACAAAATACAAGCTGTTCCATTTAAAAAAGGGTGAGTTACGGTAATTTGATATGTTTCAAATTGAGTCCCTATTTGAGAGAATTTTGGCAGTTTTTGCTCTACCTTGAAGATGGTTTTGATATTATGCTTTCTAAAAATTCGTCAGATTTTGTAAGTAAAACCTTAAATATATGGTAAGAAGGCTTTGTCCTGTTTTGAGGATACTGTTCCTTCTAGTTGTGGTAGAGTCGCTGATTTTTAGGCGTTTATAATGTTTTGTTTTATGTGATTTTTGTAGTGTCCGTTTTTCACCAATATCTGCTTTAAAAGGTTTAATTTTGTATGGTCATTGTTACCGTCTAATATATTGACTGACGTTCGAATCACTTAATTTGGTTGCAGTTGGAGATGATGGTATGGGAGTTAAGGTTAGGATTAATATGGATTGGTTTTTGGTACACAGTGAAAGAAAATCATCTACCTCGGTTTTTCGTAATTTGCACATTTAATAAAGGTAAAGAAAGAATATTAGGGATGCTATTAGGTTGGGGCAGAAATTTGTCCAAAGATTTTTTATCACTGGATCGCGAGCATGTTATCAAACTACCATAGTTAGTAAGTGAGTTCTGGTTTGGATGGACTGAAGGCTTCTGGACCAATATTTTCTAGGAAAATACTAGCCGGTGCCGGAGATATTGGTAAACCCACTCGTGGTCATCGAGATTGTTTTCAAAATTTGTTTTGGATAGGAAAATTAGTGCTAGACGCGCAATGTTTTAGTCAAGCTAGGATATCGGATGTAATAGGTTGTTTATTTTTAAAGATGCCTACTGTTTCAGCTAGAGATACACTAGTGAACAATAAAGCAATATAGCTAACAAGAGCCGTCGTTTTGAGAAATGGTGCTGGTTTAAAAAATATCAATAAAATAGGTGGAGTTTTTGACAAATGCCGTGGATTTTTATACGAATGTCAGGAGAGTTTCAGCTAGATGCTTTATAAGTTTTGTATGGTAACCGGTCTGTACTTACGAATGCCAGACTTGTGAATTTTCGGAAGACCGTATTTTCTAGCGACGCGAGACGCTCTTGTTGTCCTAGAAAAATAAGAGGCTTTTCTAATCCTGGTTTTAGTCATAGGTAATTATATAGAATTATGATAGACGAACAGTAGCACAAACTATGCGGATTGTTCTACAAATGTTCCTCTACACTGTAGCAGATGAAGCAAAAAATTCAACAAGTTCACTTATATAGTCTCGAAATATTTTTTGCCGACGAAGCAGTAATTAACTTTTATCTATTTGGTTTGACGAATATCCGCATGAATTAAACAAATGTAAATTTTAGCAGCTTTCTTGTGTATATAAAAAGGTCCAAGTAGCAGTAAAAGTTTGGCTCAAAGTATTAGACATGATATCAACCTACTTTAGTTCTAAAGGCAAAATAAGAGGGATACAGGGTGTTAGAGTGTTAAATTTCTTTGGATTTTTCTTGATATCTAGAAAACCAGGCAAATGACGCATTTTTTTTAATTACTATAGGCAGATGCGTTCTCCCTAAAAGTCAGAAATAACTCATTCCCAATTTGCTGCTCCAATTCTCCACAATACACACACTTATTAGCGTCGCTAAAACAAAAAAAGGTCGGGACGCAGCAAGGGTATTACAGTAGTCAATTTTCATACGAATTGTACATTATTAGTAAGGTATATTATTAAAAGTAATTATTTAAATTGAAATCTACCTGGAGATCGGTTTTAGAGGTCTCAGTTAGCGATTATTTGAAGAAATTTATATTTTCTATGAAATTAGAAAATTATAATTTGGTAGAGCTATATGTAAGTACTGCAAGTCTCTTTAAAAAACTGTGTTACAAATTGCATTAAATTCCAAAAAGTTTTCCAAAACCAAAAAGTTATTTACAAAGGGAATATACTATGGTGCAAGATTGAAGATTCTAGCTTAATAGGAAATTGAGTTATCGGATTTAAAATATTTTGACAAAAATTTTCTACCGTAATATTTATGCTGCACCCAGACCCTTCTCAAAACTTATTTGCTGTTGCTGTATCCACACTTTTTTGAAATAATGAAATATTATAGCTCTATATGTGAGATTGGCAAACAAGGCCACCTCAATTTAATGTCTGGAAAAATATTTGAAGCAAATGAAATGAGGTAACAATTTAAACATACATTGAAAATCTTGGTTCGCTGCTTTGTCTCACGGGTTCTCTTTTTGGTTTTGTATGCTTACAGTCACTCTCAATGGAGAAACAAGAATAATGTAAAGAAGACAAGTTCTTTGGGAACAACCTGCAAGAAAGTTGCGGGACCTGCGGTGATTATAGGAGTTCTGAGAGGGTAAAACATAATTTTAAGAAGGTGTAGCTGCAAAATGGGATAAAGGCAGCTTATAGAGGCCCAGCTAAGCTAGTTTTTTCGCACTTTCCGCTCTCATTTTCTTTTTATCTTCTTCCTTGCCCAACACCGATATTCACTTCCGGTCCCGTAACTTTCCTGGGGGCGATTTACAAGGAATATTTCTTGTGGTTTGTGCATGCAGAAGGAGATCTAAGCACGTTTCTGCCTATTTTTTTTCTAAGAAGCCCCCTTACGCCAATCTGTAAATTTACCTAAAATTTAATTTTTATTTACAAAAGGAATGTACCTGCCAACTTATCAACGTGGCAGGCATTTTTTCTCATTAGCCGCTTGGATGATCCGTTTTAGTTTAACTCAATCGAACCAGTTTCTGCAAACACAATAACAATAATGGTTATATACATATACATATACATATATATATATATATATATATATATATATATATATATATATATATATATATATATATATATAGGCTGTTCCATAACATAAGTCCAGGATACTCTGTGTTGAAAAAACACAATTATAGTCATATTCCTTCCTTCCCTTTCTCCTCAGAACCGCCAAACCTTCAACTCCAGAATTAACAAGTTGCCTCTTTCCTCCTTGTCTACACCTACAGTACGATAGTATTTAGGCCGTAAGCTCTCGTGGTGTGTTGTTGAAATATATAAGAAAAATATATTAAAATTCGTAATATTGTGTTTTTTCAACATACTGTATTTTGAAAACAACTGGATTTTGGACTTATGTTGATAGAACCTTTTGTGATTATTCTGAGGTCCCCAATGACCTTGTCGCGTAAGCTCTACATATTTAGAAAATTTTCTGCAGAGCCGTACTAATATTTGTTTTCAACTTGTTTCTAACTCCTTTTTACTGAAAAACCAAGATAACTATGGAAATAAGTAAAGACATACTTTTTGTAGAAAATTGAATCGTCTACGCAAAATTTGCAACAAAAGATTTTTGCAGGGCCGTACTAACATTGTTTATGTAGCTGAATTATAAGGAACCCATATAAATCCGCCACTGGTTACTTCAATGGCTTGAACATTTTACCAAATATGGAAACCATAGAGGAAATGTTGCGTTTTAAACTTGGTTCGTCTCTCTCAATTTTGTCACAAAATATGAAAAATAATCAATTTTTTTCAACCTTGCAGCACCTTATATCTCAGAAGCCACTGGGTTTCGGACATATAGTTATTGAACTTTTTTAATTATCTTGAGATCCCCAATCACTCCACGGCGCGGTTCCCACAAGCTATGAAACACCCTGAATATATAGATATTTCAACTGACGTTGGATTTGGGTTCTAGGGGCCCTTCTTAATCAAGCTAAAAGCAGAATCAGTCCAAAAGAAAACCACAAAAATAATAACAAATTGTTTGGCTCTAGATTCTTATTTCGACAACAAAGTTGTCCTCACCAGTAGCTCGCTAAATTAACTATAGCCTAGTTTAGCGACAGCTACTGATGAATACAACTTCATTCTCGAAATACGTATCTAGGACAAAACTCTTTGTTATTATTTTTGTGGTTTTCCTTTTGGGGTGATTCTGCTTTTTGTTTCATTTTCCAGCCACAGAGTCCAACATCAGTCTTTGAGCGTCGCTAGGTAAGTTTTATTAAAGAGGATTCTCTTGTCTTTTTTACCCAAAAAAGTATACTGGTTCGATGACGTTTCCTAAATATTGGCTATTTTAAAAGCAGCGGCAACACATTGTTCGTAATAGTTTTCAGATCATACTTTATCTACTAAAAAGTAGGCGTCTGACACGTAAAAACTTTCGACTGTGTACTTGTCAAAGGCGAGTCTTGATGTCATCAGCTATCATTTTGATAATAGTTTGTACAGGGTTACCCAAAGTATGCCGTGACTAAATTGTCTTTCTAATGAAGAAATGCGAGATATTGTTTGCCATTGTGCGCAATCAAATTTTCATTGACGTCAGGCGTGTAGAATATATGCTAAAGATCACTTTAATAGAAGACAGCCGGGTCACTAGTTATTTAGAAATCTTCATGGCGGATTAGGTGCTACTGATTTTTTATTCTAAAACGAGATTTTGTAGGCACTAAAAAATTGTGTAAAAAAATTCGTATTAATAACACTTTAAACCCGTACACAATCGCTTGCCAACTGAACTTACAGCTAAATTACATGTCTTCCATTCTTTCAGAATAATACAGATCCATTGTTGAGAATATAATCAAATTTATATATAGGGCTACCTTTACTTGCGGGGCAAATATACTTGAGTTCAGGCAGTTTCTTTTAACAAACTTGTGTTATCTAAAGCAGGAGTTTACACTACAAAAGCAGGCTATAAACTAAACTAACATCTAATTATTTTACTGCACAATAATTCCCTCTACAATATAGTTTACCTTAACATTCTAAGAAACCTAAATGTGATAAACAACACGTGTGCCTTAAATGTGCTGACACTGCGTTATGATATAATATAACTCCTCCTTTCAACTGAATTTAAATTACTATAACTTGATTAGTATTCTCCGAATGGATTGATTTTGATAATTTCTTTTTCTTAACAATAAATTTATTAACAATGTAGTAAATGACAAATGCAACAACAGTGTAAATTAATGTAGTGCAAAAACTAACTTTATACAAAAGTATTGTACATGTAATGAACATTGTCTGATATATCACTAAATTCTCTTTCTGTTCAATAAGAAGTTTTTGTATATCATTTGTTTCTTCTAGCTTAATTGAATTTAACCTAAGAGATTGAAAATTAAGTTTCGTTATTTACAATACGAATCTTAAAATTAGGAAGTTTAATATGCTTAATTTAGTTTCATGTATTTGATGACTTAGAATATGGATGTCTTAAATTTTCACCGCGCACTGTGGTTTCACTTCCAAAACATATGTTCCTTTGAGGGGTATGTTGTCTCGATCGTTGCCACATTTTCGGACGGCTACTGTAGACACTGTAGCTCATATCATCCGTTGATTTTTATCTACATTTTTGGCTTTGGCATTGATTGATTCCACTAGAATTTGATGACAATTTGTAATGTTTTTATAAATTTTAACATTTTGATGTCTCATGGTGGGTCCTCTTGAATACCAACTGAGTTAGTTTCATGACCTTTTTTTTATATTTATCTGCACTTTTCTTATATAAGGATGTAGTCGTGTTCATTATGAAATAGGTATCTAGAGTGAAGTACAATGGGTTTAGATGGATTAACGGTTCGAGTTGGTATTGGATATAAATTGTACTAATTATAGCTTTCTATTTCATAATTTCTAATTCATGTTATAAATGTTATTGGATTGCATTTACTGTAACCTTTAATTTCAATTATTCGTTCAAAAAGTAGAATGTTTTCTTACACCGGCTAAAAAGGTAGTTTGTTTTTATTTGCATCTAAATAGTTGCTGACTATCCTAATTTCTTGTACTAATTCATTCTGCTTGACAATAGAAATATGAAGAGTACCTATTTAAGAAAATATTATTGCTAACTGTATTTCTCTAAAATATCATGGGTAATCTCACACGCAGTAGAAATTTGTGAAATTTTCGTCGGAATAAGAAAATAGCTAAAATGTTCTTTGCTTTGTAAATTGATTCTTTAAGTCACCTGTTCAACTCGTTTCAACCGAAACTCAAGTACAATTTTGTTATGTTGTAAGGTTTGAGTAATATTGCCAAAACTTTCCATCGACCTTTGTAATAAAGTTATTTGTTCATTTACTAATGTTCTTAGTTTTATTTGATTTTCTGACAAAATTCCGATTACATTGTTATACATTTCGGCATTTTCCTGATCGATATTTCCAGTAAAAATCTTAATAAAGGATCCCAACGGATTTAGTAAGCCACGTTTTGTTCTCTTAGTTATAGTTGGATTAACTTGATTTATTTGAAACATTATTTTATTCTTTAAAACTAAAGCTATGTCATATGAAATGTTGAGTTCATTTTTGAATTCCGTAAATTTTATAAATGTGATCTTAATCTATCAAATTTTTGTTGTATTGTGTGAAGTTGATCGATTATAGATGTGACATCATACACTTGCATAAATGACCGTAAATTAACTACGTTTTGGGCGTTACCTAATTTTAGGAGTAATAAGCCATGATTACTTGAAAGGTCATGGAATACGGCTAGCTTTGCTCAAGCTGTGGAGACGATTCTGTAACAACATAATTTTTAGTTCATTTAAGTGAATTATTTCCTTTTTGTTAGTGAATTTATTTTTAATTTTTACTCGATTATGTTCTAACATTTCAAAGTGGCGCGTAAATTTATTAACTATTTTATTTCTTTTGATATTTGTGGTTTATGCAGTTTGGCCTAATCTAAATTGATACTGTTCTGGACCTAAACGGTTTTGTTTTCCAATTAGTCTTTTCATACTGTCTTCTAATATTTCCGAAAGGTTTTCTTATAATTTTATCAAGTCATCTCTATAATTGATTACATAATCTGCATAAAAACTTGAATCAATTAAATCGGAAGGGTCACGGGAACCTGTATGACCTAATGCCAATTCTAATGGTGTACATTTTGTGTGTTCTATTAATATAGAATGAAACCTTTCTACTGGTGCACTGGACTCACGATTTAGAGTTGTAGTAAAATATACTTTTATTTTAAGTGATTTAAGTAATTCTTGTACCGTTCGATTTTTTGGATCAGGACCATTATCCATCGTTATATGAAAAATAATGAATTAGTGCATTACATACTTCTATATCTGTTTTACCACGAATTGAAAAAGCTTCACCTGATTTGGAAAACGCATCTAAAGTTGTAACAAAGTATTGACCAGTACGTTTAACAAATAAAACGGTTTGCCTGCGGTTTCTGTTAAACGATTTGGGATATGAGTTTTTTTCTACTATATTTAATCGCTTGACAAATCTCTAAATTGTTCATATAATTTGTAACTTCTGTAGTCATCAAAGTCCAATAATAATTACGTTTGAATCGCTCTAATCTTTCTGTTATAATACCTCTATGATTAAATTTTCCTTTCTTCCCTATCAGTAACTTTGTAACTTAATTTTGTACATTTAGCTAGCTGAAGACCAGAGGGTTGAAGACGTTTCATGTACGCTTTGTTAAATTCCGAATACATAGCTTCATCATAAAAATACAAATGATATGTTTTATTGCAACCTGTATATTTTTTCAAAAATTATATTATTAGTCTTGAATTAGATTTACAAATATTTGTGTTTGTTATAGTTACATTTTCTACGTTAGTATGGCTAACGCCAAGTAAATTATGAGGATATATATATATATATATATATATATATATATATATATATATATATATATATATATATATATATATATATATATGTACATACTAGAGTCCCAAAAATTCTCGATAAATATAACCATACATTTGAGCGTCAAAGGAAGTGGGCGTATGCAAGGCGAAACATCATGGCAAGACGACAAGAGCAAGGTGAATAATTTGTACGTTTTTCAGGAAAAATGACTAGTGTAACTAACTAATTAAGTTTATGTTTAAACCATATAAAATTTCTACGTTCATAATTAGATAATAAAGAGCAAACTATATTTTAATCAACACAAACCTAACTTGGTAGTAAGTTTACAAATAAACACACTTAAAAGGAGTGCTGCAAATTGAATCATAACTTCCACATAGCTGTGATAATTTATCCTCTTCAGAAAAACATTCTTATGTAATGAATTTAGGGCCCATGACTTGACCACAAAGAAAATATTATTTGTATTCCTGTACCCATAAACTTTGGCATGTTATATTACTCGAGTTTTATTGAAAAATTGTCAATTTCTACCAAATCACCCCTTATTTATCGCCTACCCCCTGAAACGATCTTACCCAAAAACAATTTGAAGCGTTCCTTTGTCGTTTGATAACTGGACACCAAACTTTAACATGATATCTCAATTCGTCCGATAGTTATTGCGCCTATTAACTGACAGACGTACATGCCGACAGACCCCACATACTCAACCCCTAATTTAATTTCAACACAGAATACCAGATGTGTGATGAAATAAAAGTTTGCCAATGAATAAACCATAAAACGTTATATTACTCGAGTTTTAATGAAAACATGTCAATTTTCAGCAAATCACCTCTCCCCATTCATCCCCTACCCCATAAAGCGATTTTACACTGAAAGAATCCGAACCGTTCGTTCGTTGAGTGCTAACTGTATACCAAATTTGAATACCTGCAGACCGACAAACCGACAGAACGGCAGACAAAAAATATTTCGTTCCTAAATCATGTTTTATATATGTTTTGATACTTTTTACGACGTTTAAGCGAAAAGAAATTTTGAAATTTTTGTCGCCGTTGCGATACTTTCACACGTGACGAAGTGGAAGTAAAAATTGGCTTGTATCGTGCAGCTAAACCATTCGTGTGGTATTAGAATATAATTATGTACACCTAGCAAGGCACGTATCACAACTTAAGTTAGCTTTGGCAGAAACGTATGTCACCCTCAAGCGTAGGTACCACTATATCAATTTAACAGACTGTCAACAACAGGTACATAAATAATTGAGTTAGTTTATGTTCACGTCTAGACCTACTGTTTGACGCCACATTATAGAGAAAGCTGATACAGCAAAATATATACTATATTGTGATTTTGAAATAATAAATATTTATTGATGTTTTTTCGTGAATTTTCATTAAGAAAATTCACTAATAGATAATAGAGAGCTATCTATGGTAAGACGTTTGTAAAATGTCCTCAAATGAGAGCGCCTTTGGGCCTCTAGAATCCATATCCAAGGTTCGTTTCAGTTTATATATATATATATATATATATATATATATATATATATATATATATATATATATATATATATATATATATATATATATATATATATATATATATAAATTGTGGGAAAGCCGTCAGTTGCAAAATAAAACTATTTATTAAACGCCGAGCTTTCGGAAAAAGTTTATTCCATTCTCAAGGCTACAACATGGAAAGGAAAAAGTTTACAATTTACTTAGGAAAAATATAAAAGTTTAAAATACTTACATCTAACGTGAGTTTTACTATAACCAATTATGAAAAAACAAACATGAAAAAAACCGTTTTTTAAATTTGACTGAAGTTGAAAAGTGCCAAACTGACATATGAAGCTAACAATTGTCTATTTGAATTTGTTTTTTGTTTTTGTCTAGGGAATATAAATAGGGGTAGTGATTTCTAAAATTATTATCTTTCTTTAAGTTTATTAAATTGTCGTTAAAAGTAATTTCAAATTCTTCTAAACACATTCTTTTATTACTTAAGGTTTCACAGTGTAAAATAGACACATCACTAAAATTTATATTGCGGCCAGTGTCGAGAGTATGTTCAGACAAAGCGCAAGTTGTTTTTTGTAAACATATATCACTTTTATGCTGTGTTAACCTATCTTTAAGGACTCGTTTGGCCAATGTATCTTAAACTACAATTATTACATGGAATACAATATACCACTCCAGACACTTTTGAAATTTCATCCTTACTTTTGAGTTTACTGAAAATATTATTAATTGTTTTTGAATATCGAAACGTTATTTTAAAATTGGTTTCATCTTTAGATATAAACTTTAACTTATTCGAAATACTCTTAATGTATGGGATTGATATGTAAAAAAAGTTAGATGTTTCCGAACTCGAAATTATAAGGGTGTTATGTCTGTCAGATAAATTTGATACTGTTTGTAGAGAGTGTCTTGTATTGTAATGGTAATTACTTGAACAATTGTATAAGAGTCTATTAAGTAGTTTGGGAGGATAAGAGTTGTTAACAAAAACATTATAAAGTTTTCTTAAATTTTTTTCATGGAAAGAAGGATGGTATATCTTCAATATTATATTTTTTAAACCTAATAAAATGTTAATTTTAGTTTTAAATAAATGATCTGAATGAAAATTAATATACCTTTGAGAACTAGTTGGCTTTATATACCAATCTAAAACTATGTTGTTATCGACTGTTCTGATTAATTTTGTGTCTAAGAATAGTACACTGTTATCTGTTTCCTCTTCTATTTTACACTGTGAAACCTCAAGTAATAAAAGAATGTGTTTAGAAGAATTTGATATTACTTTTAACGACAATTTAATAAACTTAAAGATAATAATTTTAGAAATCACTACCCCTATTTATATTTCCTAGACAAAAACAAAAAACAAATTCAAATAGACAATTGTTAGCTTCATATGTCAGTTTGGCACTTTTCGACTTCAGTCAAATTTAAAAAACGGTTTCTTTCATGTTTGTTTTTTCATAATTAGTTATAGTAAAACTCACCTTAGATGTAAGTATTTTAAACTTTTATATTTTTCCTAAGTAAATTGTAAACTTTTTCCTTTCCATGTTGTAGCCTTGAGAATAAAATAAACTTTTCCGAAAGCGCGGCTTTTAATAAAGAGTTTTATTTTGCAACTGACGGCTTTCCCACAATTTTTTAAGTAAATAACACTATTACCTCACGAAAACTTAATACTATATATATATATATATATATATATATATATATATATATATATATATATACACACACACAGCGTGATTCACAACACAACGAACACAGAATGTGTGCATGTAGAGCACCTCAAAATATGCCGTTTTTTCATAAAAAATATTTCACTGACGCCCATGGTTGGTAAGATATTGACCTCGGAAGATTCTTTAATAATTACAAGAAACAGCTGTATTCCAGCAGTGCCCTAACGTAGAACAACCAAATTTGGTATATGGTTTTCTGAAATTTAACAAACGCTATTAAAAAGTAATAAATAAAAAAATGATAAAAAACACTAAAGAGTACTGGTGCACACTGCTGTTTCTTGTAATTATTAAAAAATCTTCCGAGGTCAATATGTTACCAACCATGGGCGCCAGAGGAAAATTTTATAGAAAAATCGGCAACTTTTGAGGTCGTCTAGACTTGCACATTCTGAGTCCATTGTGTTGCGAATCACCCTGTATATATATATATATATATATATATATATATATATATATATATATATATATATATATATATATATATATTGACAAATATTTGAAGTAGACATAAACTCAAAAAGGGGTGTATTAGGGGTGGGTCACCCTTTGAATGATTTGATTTTTTTTAAACCCTGACCTAATTAAAAGTAAAAAAAGTATAGAAAATTACATTTTCTATATTTTTCTCCTCTTGACAATTTTTTGAGAAACCACCGATTTTTGAGAAAATTGAGATTTTTATAGTTGAGATGAAAACAAAATTCGAAAATAAAGATTTGTAAGAAATAAAAAATCCACGGTATCAGCTTAAATTGGATAGCACATTCAACGCTCACAAGGATGGTTAAAGTATGAATGTCTTTTACTTTTACAATTGCATATAAATGAGCCGGGTTTTCACATGTAATAAAATATCATTTGAATCTTAGAATGTATAACATCGGGCATTACATATATTCGTAAATATTGATAAAAAAAAAGGTTGTTAAAAACTTGAAATTATCCAATAACTGTGGTTAATACCCATACATTTTTAACTACTAATTCCGATTTACACTCCAAAATATTAGTACTGAATTCGTTTATAACATCTGTTAACTCTGTACCGCTGTCATTTTATTTCTAGTATGTGTGTGAGTCTATCAACGTCAATCGCCAAGTGGAAAATGTCATTGGTTCATTTTGTATAATAATTTGGAGCTGTAGAATATCGTCTTATTTTATTTTCCTAATTTGTGATAGAAACACGGTAAGTAAATATTCCTTGCATAAATTTCGTATATATAATGTAGATTTCTAGGTTAAACTCCATACTGATATTTGATATATAAGATAAAAGGTCAATTTGCAGTTTATCTCACAGACAGTTTTAGATAAATTAACTGCTGAAAAAGCTTAGTATCTTACAAGGGCGTTATCACTATTTTTACCCTTTGATTTTTTGTCTTTGTTTGGTTAATTATTTACATTTAAACTTTCTCGCTAGTCTGGCGCGTTAAATTAAAAAATTAGTAAATTTACAGTTTCGCTCACGGAAGGCTTTCAAAAATTATTTTAGAAACTTGCTTACAACTCTCCTTGGATGCACAATCCACAAGATATGTCTGGCAAAAAACCACCAAAAAAGTTGCGGGACCAGGAGTAAATGGGGTGGTGGACGGGTAAGATAAAAAGGAATTATGACTGGAAATTGAAAAAAAAAACAGTTGAGGTGGACTTCGAAAAGCTGCCTTTTTCACATTTTGTAACCATACCTCCTTTAAACGATATCCACTCTGTATTCGCACCAGCTCCCGTAACTTCCCTGCGGGTTGTTCCCAAGGAATTTTTTATGTCGTTTTGAAAAATTAATAGTGAAAACTAACTGCGGGTAAAGGGGTATACCGGGAAAGGGGCATGTAACATAGGCCATTTGTGTTTGCAAAAACTTTTTCGATTTGGTTGACTAAACTAAAATCATCCAAGCGATTAATAAGAAAAAATACCTGCCATGTTTATAACTTCGCTGGTCCATTCTTTTTGTAAAATTAAATTTTCTTCTGGAAAGCTTTTGTGACTTTAATGAAATTTGTAACACAAACTTCTTTGAAGAGACTTGCAGTACTTACATATACCAAATTTTAATTTTCTAGCCTCATAAAAAAATTGAGTTTAAGATATTTAAAGTTTTTTCTCAAAATCTGAGCACATAGTTAAAAGAATCGGTATGATAATAGAGAGCTACCGACGGTGTAAACTTTCGAAAAAGTTCTTCAATAAGCATGAACTGGAAACTCTAAAAACGATCTCCACGGTTCGTTTAACTTTAAAGTATTAGTTAATAATAATATAGTACGCTATTATTATGCCATTATATTAGTCTACAATTATATATATTTTTTAAATTCACTCTATAACACATTTGCTGCGTCCAGAACTTTTTTTAATGAGGAGGAACTAAGATTTGGTAATCATTTTTCCAATAGTTAGAACAGTGACCCGTGCATCATTACAGTGGTTTTACCATGATGGATAGAGTTTGTAGGGTGAGCTCATACATTAGCCAAAACTGTGATCCCCTCAACCTCTTGATTTTCTTTAGTATATGATTTTAAACCAGGTATGTTGAATGATCCGTGTCTAAGTAAATTATTTTTTATTCGGTAAAAATTGGATGTATTGGGTTGCTTCCTTTCTGGATATCTAAATAAAAATAAAGCAATAGTATTTAAGAAACCCAACTATTTACCCGCTAAAATAAATACCAGGCGCCGTTTCAACAATTTCGTTACCTACTTAATATAAACAAGCTCACATATCTTCTTTCTCAACAGTTTCGAGACTGGGTTACTACAGGTGCAAACATACATTGACACAATAAATACATATAAAAACCAACCAAATTTGAAAATCAAACACAAAATTTATATATGCAAGTCAAGTTGTGACACGGCAAAGAACAAATTTTGGAAACTGTCACTTGCTTCCAAGTAAATGATAAACAGCAGCATTTTTTGCATAGCATGCTGCAAAGTGTTGATCAAGAATAATGAAAATTTGGATTTTTCTTCGTTGTTTATAAAAATAAACCCATAATGTTAATCTATTTTTGAAAAACTTGTAAGAATGCAACTTATTTCCTTGACGAATAAACCGGGTGTTTGGTTCATATTTCAAAAACAGTAATACTTAGAAAAAAACTGTGCCACTAGATTCTACGTAAAAGTTCGAAAAAGATTCGCTTTTACCTTTTTGATAAGTTGTCAGACAACTGAAATACAAGCGGTACCTAAAAATGCCATATTAGCGAATTTTCATTAAGAAAAATTTATTATTAGATAGGTCACGAGGAAAAGCTTTCGAAAAAAATTCTTCATATGAGCGCAGATTTTGGTCCCTAGAACCCAAAACCAAAGTCCGTATATATATATATATATATATATATATATATATATATATATATATATATATATATATATATATATATATATATATATATATATATATATATATATATATATGCATATACCATCAAAACTTGTTCTAAATATCTGGTGGAGCCAATGACATATATAGCTGGTTTGGTTCTGGAGACTGGCTTTTTTCCCAAAATTCTAAGAACAGCGGTAATTAAACCAGTTTTCAAATCTGGAGATAGGTTGAATATTTCCAACTACAGACCAATTTCGCTGATCTCAAATATATCTAAGATTATTGAAAAAATTTAAAAAAAAGATTATATAGTTTTGTCCATAAGTACAAATTAATATCAGAATGTCAGTTTGGTTTTCAAGAGGGTCGCTCTACGCAAGATGCATTTGCAGATTTATCAGGTAAAATTTACAAAGCCATGGACGAAGCAGAACCATCGATATGCATCTACATTGATCTAGCCAAGGCGTTCGATGCGGTCAGTCATCCAAATCTGTTGGAGACCTTGGAAAGCGTTGGAATAAGAGGCACTGCTCTTAGATTGTTTGACAGTTACCTGTCTAATAGAGAGCAGTGTATGCTCATAGATGGTACGACGAGTGGGATGAGAAGTGTATACGTTTCGGGGTGCCGCAGGGGACAGTTTTGGGGCCGTTATTGTTTATTATATACATAAATTCTCTATTCGAACTACCAATATCAGGTGAACTTACCAGCTTCGCTGATGATACCGTCGTTTTTTACAGGGGTAGTAGTTAAACAACTAAGAGAAACACAATACAACGTGAATTTCCCATTTTGCTGGATTATTTCAGTGAAAAGCTTTTGACAATAAACATGGATAAAACAAAATTTTCACCGTATGCTAGTTACAGATCTCACCTGCCTGACTTTATAGACATAACGTTTAGATATAATGGCTGTGATATGACGCTGTCCTCAAGTTCAATGATTAAATACCTTGGGGTGATCATGGATGGCCACATGAAATGGGATGTCCATGTTATTGAATTGGTCGGTAAGTTGAGATGTTTCTTTTGCGGTCCAGAGATTTACACTCGTACAAGATGTGCTGGGCTGATGCCACACCCCCCCCCCCCCCACCACTCGCCGCAGGGTCTGCATGACAGGCCCCCTCGAATGCAGGTGCTTCTTGACAGCCATGTGTCCCGTCAAGAGTCATGTTAGATTCCTGAGCTGTCCTCTGCTTTGATTTTGCAGCTCCACAGCTCTCTTTGGACTGGCTTGCCCAATTAATGATTTCCTGTGTTAGATCTCTGGACAATCTGCCCAGTATGATTTATGCTGTTCCCTGACCCAGGACTTGATGGTTCGCCTAGCCGTGCCTTTCGATACGCCCGGAATTGGTTCTGGTCCCATAAATGGTTCTGATCCTCTCTTCGCGATACTGTCAGCTTCTTCATTGCCTTTGACCCCCGAGTCACCCGGCACCCAAATGAGGGTGGCCTCATTCTGCCCAGCCAGGTCGCTCGTCTAGTGTCGGCATTCACTTACCAGCCTGGAATTTACTTAGAGCCTGGCTGTCTGTGGCTATGAGAATCCACTTGTTGGTGTAGCCCCTCCTCTTGTTCTCTCGCACGCAGCTGCAAGATGGCGTACATTTCGGCCTGAAAAACCATTGCATAAGCTTCGCAGGAAATACTGTGGCTTACCCTCGGTCCTTCCCAATAAATCTAAAGCCTTGGATCTGAAAAGATATTTAGAGGATTCAAAATTTGTTACTTAGGAGTTCGATCTGACCTTTGTCAGAATAATTTGTCAGTTTTATATGACAAATCATATTGCCATAAAGCATCTATTCACTATATTACGCCTTAGAATCGCAGCTTTTTTTGCAACAAAAGTTAGTTTTAATGTTTCTCTAATTGTTCGTGCCTTAACCCAAAATCGTTTTTCTTTCGTCTGTAAAGTAACATAACTTCTATTTTTACTACAAAAACCTTTTGTCGTTTGTCCAATGTGGTACATATAGTGGTCTCTATAAAGGCAACTTGCGCAACAAAGTTCTCTAAAACAACATTGGTTATCTTTGGGGACACAAAATACGGTAAAATCAAATTTTCTCTTGAAATCTGGTCCAATCTACCTGACAACGAAGTTATACCAAGCGATTAACAAAAGAAAGACGCTTGTTAAATTTATTTAAAATCAGTATAATATTTTTTAAATTGTATTATATAAAAGGCCGAGGTTAGACATTGTGGTTGTAAACTTCAACTAAAAGCAGAATCGTCTCAAAACCCACAAAATCATAACAGGTATGCGCAAATATCTATTTCGACAACGAAGTTGCCTCCATCAGTAGCTGTCGATAAACTAACTGTATGTGTAAAATTGTCCTATTTATATTCGTAAACTAACTCCACTACAAATGATGTAAAATCAGTGATGCAACACCAGATGATACAAGGCCGGGTGATGCAAGACCGGTGAATCAATACCAGATGACGCATACCAGGTGACGTAATCCAAGGACTATTAGTGTGTCAGTGGAGACGCCTAACCGATTGTTGTGTCGATGTTGAAAGAAACCCTGGATTATTTCGTGCTATTCCAAAAAGTGGTGAATTGACTAGATCCATGTCCAAATTAATTAATTTTGTTGATCAACTTTGCGGGTTTCGGGCATTAATAAAATTTTGGGCAGTATTTGCAAAAATCTATTTTGAGCCAACGCAAAGATCAATTACAAGAAGATTCAAAGAACACATAGCTTATTTGACAATCAATAGAGCAGAACCATTTAGTGTTGCTCAACATAAAATTGACTCGGAATATAGGGTAGGAAATAGTCATCTTAACTTACTGACAGTTACCATGAACTATCGCAAGTTTGGAAAGTTTAGAAATCCGCAAAGTAGATCCACAAATTTCAATAAACCCTGACGTGGGTTGAGTCAACCTAACAGTTTTTTAAATAGCACAATATAATCTATGGTTGCTTTCAACATCGACTCAACAACCGGTTGGGATTATCCAGGGAGACAACACCATTGCTTAGATTACCTAACCCGATATTGCATCATCGGTACTGAGGCATTCGGTATTGCATCATGCATTATTTCATCATCCGGTATTGCATTACCGGTATTGTATCATGCGGTATTGTATCACCAATATTACATCTATGGAAAATAAAAAGGTCAACATTGATTATGCTATATGTTTCAATTTCTTAGATATTCAAAAGACACAATTTCCCTTACCAAATTTTTCCTGCACAAATTTGTTAAAAGCTAACAATTAGGAATGCTGAGCTCTCTACTATCAAACTCGAGCATTATATTACAGCAAGGTTTCTCAATCGTTTAGTATTTGCGTCCCAATTTTTCAATCACAATTATAATCGCGTCTCTCCTGCCCTACGTTAACCATAGCGGACATCGCTGCAGCTTCGCGAGAAGCTCCAATTTGTTTCTAATATTCTAGAACGTCTGCGCGGCGTCTATAAATGCTACATTTCGTTCAGTTCCAGCCAGTTTCAGTCGGGTCGATCCAGTAGTAGGTTTCTGCACATATACGGAATAATTATGCTCATACAGTTAGTTTGGCCACAGATATAGATAAAGATAACTTAGTTGTCGAAATACGTATCCTAGCACATAGCCGTCTATTATTACTTTCCGATCTTTGGGCGGATGCTGCTTTATGTTTGAACTGTTTGAATATTCAAAAGCTTATATCTCCTTTACTAAATTTTTCCTGCAAAAATGTGTCAATGCTAACAACTAGGAATGTTGAGCTTTTTATTATCCATAGAAACTTTAATTTTTTTACAGTTTAATTCTTACCAAAAGGGGAACGTTTTTTCAGCTCATAAGGTTCAGTAATAAAATATGGCAGGTTTTTGTTCTGCTTTGTCCTACACGTGTTTTACTCTAATCTTAAGACTTATATAACTTGATTTCTGTTGGTGAATTATATGTACGAATATTTATCCCACCTGTAATTACTTCATTTCCGTGCTACTACACTCATGCACACAAATCCAATAATTTGTACAATTTGAGATAAGATTAGAGTTGCTCTAGTGATCCGTTGGCGCCGTTAATGTGTTCTTGGGAAGCGATGATCCAATAAATCACCGGCGGTGATGCTGCTGATAGTTTACAATTACCCGTGAAGAAGCGAGATTGCAACTAGCGTTTAAACTGATTTTTGAATTATTCCACAAATTAAGAAAATAATTTATCTCAAGACTAATGTCATATTATATAAATGGTAATTTACATTACCTCAAGCACGCAGTTAAGCATACAGTGTGTAACACCGAAACGGAATAAATAAAATATCTCATTTTTGTGTGTATTATATAAAAAATCCCGGATCACGTCATTTTTGGATTTAAAAATGACATCTTGCATTCTGAAAACTTCACTTCTACATGTAGGGCCAGATGCACCTTTACCACAATTAGAACCGTAGACCGGTTTCGCTCTAATTAGAGCTCGTCAGTACGGCATACTAATTCCAGCGAAAATACACCTATAAAGTAATACGGCTACGGTAGACAGCCTTTAACACTAAGTGAGATGTAAGACACGAAACACGTGCCACCACCTCGTTGCGGAACCAAGTAGTATGTTGTCACGATAGCTCCAAACAACACAAAATGTTAAAAAAAAAGAGACTGTATACAACCAATTTAGCAAACTGTCAGCCCTGGCCCATTTCTTCCCAAATATAGAGACAAAGTATGTAGGGCTATGTGCACTCTAACCACAGTTAGAACCTTAGACCGGTTTAGCTCTAATTAGAGCTCGTCAGTACGGCATACTAATTGCTGCGAAAATACACCTATAAAGTAATACGGCTATGGAAGCCAGCCTTCCAGCTCTAGATGAGATGTAAGTTACGAAACACGTGCCGCCACCTCGTTGCAGGACGAAGTAGTATGTTGTCGCGGCAGCTTCCAACAACACAGAATGTTAAAAAATGGAGACTGTATACAACCAACTAACAATTTAGCAAATTGTCAGACCTGGCACATTTCTCCCCAAATATAGGGAGAAAGTATGTAAGGGTAGATGCATTATCACCACAATTAGAACCGTAGACCGGTTTGGCTCTAATTAGAGCTCGTCAGTACGGCAGACTAATTGCAAATACACTTATAAAGTTATACGGCTATGGTAGCCAGCCTTCCAACACTCAGTGAGATGTAAGACGCGAAAAACGTGCTGCCATCTCGTTGCGGAACCAAGTAATATCTTGTCACTGCAGCTCCAAAGAACACAGAATGTTAATTTCTTCCAAATATAGGGACAAAATATGTAAGCCTAGATGCACTCTCGCCACAATTAGAACCGTAGACCGGTTTCGGTCTAATTAGAGCTCGTCAGTACGGCATACTAATTGCAGCGAAAATACACCTATAAAGTAATACGGCTCTGGTAGCCAGCCTTCCAGCACTAAGTAATATGTAAGACACGAAACACGTGCCGTCAACTCGTTGCGGAAATTGGCTAGTGCTGACAATTTGCTGAATTGTTAGTTGATTGTATACAGTCTCTATTTTTTAACATTCTGTGTTGTTTGGAGCTGCCGTGACAACATAATACTTGGTTCGGCAATGAGATGGCGGCGCGTGTAGTGTCGATCCGCCATTTCCCATAGAAATGTAAATAAGTGCAGAGAGTTGCTGCATAATGGGCAGGTGCATCATCTTTTGAAAAAAAACTCATTTTTTAAATCTTAAGGTTTCCCTAGTGTATAAATTTAATTAGGGTTCGAAAAAAAACAAGTACCTTACATCAGTTAGGCTTGTGTTAAAGAAAGTGGATCACTAGGTTGTATCGTTCCTTATACCTCACAACACATTCACCTTCTGATTTTGTGTGAGATATTCGATTATTTTGCAGAACTTCCATATCTAATCACCAAGATAAGAACAAAAAAAATGACAGTAAACAACCTACTAACAGTTTAGTAATTCACACAAATATTGCGCACCTTGAAATAATTAAAAATATCACATACCAAGGTACTATTCTAAACAGAAGATGGGATATTAATAAAGAAGTGAAAATAAGTACAAAAAAGAAAGAGCTGCGTTCTTTAAAATGAAAAAGTTATTGTTTGGTTGGAACATCAGTATGGCTCTATGATCCGATTGATAAACTCTACATATTCTTTGCACTATTAAACGAAGCCCAAGACCATAACAAACACTCTATTCAAAAGACTCAAGGACTTCAAAATATAAGTATCTGGAGGGCCGTTACTGGGAAGTTAGCAATGTTGAAGCACTGAATCTCGCGAAAAAGAATTTAGTGTATATTTATGTCATTAAAGCAAGAAAACTACGTATCATCATAAAGGGAAGGTAATAGGAAGAAGAACCGAGAGGAAGGAATATTTCATGACTTAAAAAATGTCCTATTTTTGACATATAATGCTTTCATAAGATTTGAGCTAGAATTTGATGTGGAATCTAAAAGTGCTAAAATATATAGCGTCAATTCTTCGAATTCGGGCTAGAAGGTCATAAACGTCTAAACGTCTAAGGAAGTCGAGTCGCCAAATGCCATATATATATATATATATATATATATATATATATATATATATATATATATATTGAGACGGCCACTTGGGGTGGCCGGGGGTTAATACTAGTTTTCCCTATTATGGGGAATTTTCGGGTTGACTCCCGGGACACGGCTTTACGACGGGATCCTGTTCGAGCGTCAACGCCTATAGAGTTTCTTTCAGGGAGTAGGCGTGCTCCCTCGGGATATTCACCCCTTTCCCAAGTCACTGTCGACGGATACATAAGCCCAGGGTAGATTCTAGTGGAGACAGGGTCCTCCTAAGTAAAGACGAAGTTCCCTGGGACTTCTGGTTATGGTCTTTATTAGAGATCTATTGTTAAAGGTTACTTGGATGGATATTCTGGAGACAATAAATAAAATATCAAGTAAATTAAAATAAAATTCTATTCACTAATTATATACACAAGAAAATAACGGAGTCATGCTACCAGGAAGCCTAGCAGTTATGGGTGGCCAGAGGCAGAGGTGGTTATTTGGCTTTAAAATTCAGGCTACGCGCGGGTTGCACGGGGAAGCTAAAGCGGAGATGTATAAGCAGCGCAGGGTGGTGGCAAGATAGTGAATACCAGCGGGTATTTCCAAGCGGGTATGCAACTTACAGGGTGCATCGGACACTACATCAAGCTAAGCTAGCTGCGTTCTAATATGTATGCCACCAACGGGTATTATCTACGGCCCACTATCCATACGCTCTTACTCACGCGCTCGGGGAACCTTGCTCTACGCGGAAGAGGCCCACCCCTGTTCCCGGATTTACACCCCCTCTGAACGGGACCGCGGATGGCCCGGAACGCCGGGCGTCGCCTGGCTGTTTCCAGCCTGACCAGCGCAGTCGCTGCAATGCGAATCTACTGCAGACTAGGAATATCCTGGTTACGATCCTCCCAAAGGAACACAGGGGTGACCGCCCGAAGGGCTGTCTTTGACTGTCCCGGATAATGCAATCACTACGACAGGGACGACTCTAGAGCCTTCGTGCGGACGATGTCTCAGCGATCCCGGGGGAACTGCAACTTCGAAATACAGCCCCTAACTCCCAGAGCAGCCCGCCAACGGAGACAGGAAAGAAACGGTCCACTCGAAGGTTCTCAGTGTCATTTCGGAGCGTTCAACATTTTCACCACGGGTTCGCTAAATAGTATTAATCTTTTAACTACCTGGGGCACTCTCCGATGATGATGCTCGCTAAACAGAATGCTACGGCGGTGGTCTCGTGAATCAGCGGCCTCGTTAATGTTTCTGCCTACCGGTATACTGTTCTCTCCCTGCTGTGGACTTCTTCTCTCCCCTCTCACGTACTTTACAACTTCACTGCTTTGCGACGGACGTACTTGTTCGCGGTGACTCTAGAACTTACAACTCGCCGTCGGCGTTCCGTCCGGCCACAATTCTTTTCCGAAATAGCGGCCGCCTAATTGCCCCCCCCCCCCTACTAATTATTCTGTTCGACATGCCGGATTTCGTATATTACTCCACGGAAAATGTTAGAAAATATCCCAACCTTCGCAAATGATAATGGCAGTTTATGATGTAACATAATGCAGTCGCTATGACGGTAAATTAGGCCGGGTAATCTCTTCAGGATTAGTCACTTCGTGACAATATATATATATATATATATATATATATATATATATATATATATATATATATATATATCAAGATTATTACTGGAAACATATCGATATTAGCTCGATTACGGGGCCCCAATCTGCCTACTCCCCAAATCTCGACGGAGATCGTCTGTGAGGTCTCAGTGTGTTCAGCCCTAGGCCTCAGAGAGATCTGGCAGTTCGTTGCGGGTCTTGTCTTATATATGTCGTTCCGATCACCGACGCCAGGGAGCAGTTCCACTTCAGTATCCTAGAAATTTTGCGAATATCTGCCTTCCTGTAAGGAGGATAGGGATCTTTAGCTTTCCCAACATCGCATGGTACACGGGTCCGACGGCCGTATGCCGTCTCCGGAAGGCACAACGCGCAGACTTTCAACTTGCTCAAATACGATGCCACAACCTCGGTGAGTATTAATTGTACAATATGTACTGAACAAATTAAAGAAGACCCTGGGCATCGAACCCAGTACCCTTGGGTCCAGAGGCAGATATTGTTACGACTACACCACCGAGGCTCTAGTAACAATAAAAACACGTCCAAATAAATATAGGTAGCGACCCCCAGAGAGTTTCAATAATAAAAACCAAAGTTATTAACTTTCTCATTTACATATTAATAGAAATTTCGGGACGCAGCAAGTGCGTTTTGTAGAGAATTTACTTAAAAATTGTACACTATTATAATACGACATATTAGTAAAGTTAATACTTTAAACTTACACAGACCTTGAAGATCGATTTTAAAGGTCTTAGTAAGCGCACGTTTGAAGAATTCCTTCGAAAGTGTTACCATCGATATCTCTCTATTATCAAAAAAATCTTGCATCCTAACTCCTTTTGAGAAGAATGCACAAAACTCAATTTTCTATGAAGCTAAAGAACTAAATTTTGCTATATCTGTAGACAGTGTAAACCTCTTTAAAATAGACTTGTATTACAAATTTCATTAAAATTATACAGAAGATGTAAGGAAACTTAATTCATATTTAGAAGAGTAAAGTATCTGCCGAATTATAAACGTAGCAGTTATCTTTCCTTATTAATCGCCAGTACGATTTCGTTTAAGTCAACCTAATCAGCCCGGTTTTCAATATCAACAATAACAAAATTATAATTTGAGACTCAAAGGTTACAAACTTATTGAGACGTTTTAAACAAAAATGAGATTTTGTTCAAAACGTATGAAATCTGTGCACTATTGTTTCTCCAAACGTCAAAATAAAATATAAAAAAAAACATACATTCATGGAGCTGGATTTCATCGAACATTCTGCTCATGAGGCAAGCGCGAAGCCCCCTGCGTCATCTAGGCACACGTCAACTAACGTTTTATTTGCGTAATGCTTTAGATCGTCTGCATGTCCGGGATATTATATTCAAAGTATACGTAACAATTATTAATTACAGAATTAGTGGAATTACCATTTAAACACATCCCTCGACTGTTTCGGTCTTATATGACGTCTTATGTTTAAGTTTAAAGGCAAAAGGATATAATTTAGAATTATTTTTATAGAGAGTTGGCTTGATTTTGTTTAGATTTCTGCTGTATTATGAGACAGCATAATATATCTATGCTGCGCTAAAACTTTATTGAGTCCGTTAATAAAGCTACAATATAGTGTATTTTAATAACAGTTAAATAACAATCACATGGAAAATTTTTAATTTCATTTCGTCTGTCATTTTACATAATTGCGGCCAAGATTTCACGATTGTTGGTTCGAGTAGTATGTTTTCTGCCTGGCATATATTTAGTTTGGTGACCGTTGATGTATGGTTTATGCCTGTTGTATGAATCAATCTACGCGTGGCAGTGAACTACTCTGTCAGGCATTGGACTTTAAACACTAAGTCGTCTCAACGTATGTGTTTGGGATTTTATTCTTGATTTGGAAAAAACTCTAAATATTGTGTACCAAATAACTTAAAATTCACAACATTTATTTGCACTATTTCTAGCCACATGTAAAGTGTTATTCCAGTTCCTCTAAAACTCACACAAATATAGCGTTTTTAAAAAGTTTTTCCTGATTTTCCACCGGATAACTTGAGCATAAAGGCCGATTAACGAACTCGACTTCGGTTTTAGCCCACACAAGGTTTTTGTCAAAGTTTGCTTGAAATCAGTTTCGTATTGTTTGAATTATCGCTCGGAAATATATATATATATATATATATATATATATATATATATATATATATATATATATATATATATATATATATATATATAAACATATTAAAATTTTAACCGACCTTGGTTTTGGGTTCTAGGGACCCAAATTCGCGTTCGTCTGAAGAAATTTCCCAAAGCTTTTCATCGTGACCTCTCTATTAGCGAATTTTTCTTAATGAGAATTCGCTAAAATTTGAAAACTGTATAACCAACAGTTGTTTTAAATAAGAAAATTAAATATAACAAGTTGCTACTATTAAGCACCTGCTGCGTCTAGAATTTTTATATAAAGCTTCCACACAGTGAACTCGAACCGGGTTGTCAGGTTGCTAGTTGGCAATGTTTGTTAGTGCGCATGATGTCACATGCGTCTCTATTCATATATTTGTTGTGTATCACAACCCACAGTAGAACGCTAAAAAGTAAAGTACCTAAAATGTAAAAATATTATAGTCGTGCAATGTGCAGCTCGTTCTCTATATACTGCAAATATTTTTTAGACCTATGTTATTATTTAGAGCTTAAAATGCCTGGTTGTGGCATTAGATAAATATCAGGAAATATTTAACTGCAACGTTTCAGCACACACAGAAATTGGATATACTATACTGTGTTTTAAAAGTGTGGAAACGTCTCGTATTTCAGAAATCGTTTAATGAAAAAAATTAAAATAAATATTGGAGGATTATTGAGGATGTCTGATTCAGCAGTGTTATCGTGAATGTTGTCAACATTACCATTTTCAGATAACATAAGCAACTGTGCTTTTTTTAATGCAACACCAGCCTTATTTTAATTGCAAAAAATTCAGGGCGCCACTGTTAGTGAACCATTAGTTTATCACATCTCTATTGTGTTTAAATTAGGAAATATGACAACATAATTTTTGTTTAAAAGTAACGGGCGGTTACCTGCTTCAGAAACCGCTTAAGGTTATTGGTGATGCCCGACTCAATTACATCATTGGACATTTTTCTAGGTTGACAGTTTTTCAGATAGTTGGTACATTTTCTTACAATTATCTTTATTTTTGGTGAATTTTCTCAAAGAAAGTCACTAACTAATGATGAGACCTCGGCTTTTGAATTTTGAAAAAATGTCCTCAAATGAGCGCGAACTAGGTGGGGGAGAAAGAGCTTGTTTCCTTTCCCCAATGTTTTGCAGGTGGATTGATCCTACCCTCGCTAACTAGTCGGCTTTGCTGATTAGCGTTGGAAGAAGAATATGTTGAAGATGTGGATTGTATGTGGACTGTATTTATAACTCTAGGTGCACTGGATTCCTGAAGATTTCAGTAATACACTTTTTTATATTTATATATGTTTTATTGTTACTATATACACTTTGAACTTAAAATTTATTTACAATTTGCAGTTTTACACTTGATTTAATGGGTTATTCGGGAGATTTTACAATCTTATTAGCTACTTGCTATTGCATTTAACTGCGCGTAGGCTTTCTAATTTCGAAGAAAACACTGACTTTTCACTGTAATACTGTACGAAGGGAATTTCTGTAGGAAGATTGAAGCTTGAACTGAAGTGTCGTAATCACACTAGCGATGTTTAGGTAGAAGATCTGGATCTTAGAAGTCTCAAAAAGCGATGAAGATGGGATTCGTTGTAGAACGGCACTGTGGAATTGAACTGGCTTAAACACACGCGCGATGTTTAAGTGGAAGATTTCGAACTCAGGGTTACAAGGAGCGAAGAAGGAGCGAAGATGAGATCTGGCGTAGAACTGTAGCACTGAACTGGCTTAAACACGCGAGCGGTGTTTAAATAGAAAATTGGGAACTCGGGGTCCCAAGAATTTAAGAAGAGGAGATCGAACGTAGAACTGTAGCACTGAACTGGCTTAAACACGAGAGCGGTGTTTAAGTAGATAATTGGGAACTCGGAGTCCCAAGAATTTAAGAAGAGGAGATCTGGCGTAGAACTTACTTGTACCTTGCGAAAGGCTTGCTTTTATCGAGCTTTCGAGTAACGCTAGGTGACGTAGTGGACATAACATAATGTCAGTAATACAGAATGGCCAACTAGGTAGAAGCATTATTTGTAGTGAAGAAAATCTACTGGGTGCATCTAAAGAATACGTCAAGGACAGATAAAGCTATTTACAATAAAGAACCTAACGGTATATAAGTATTCTTTGTATGGCATTGTTCATGCGTAAACCTAATGCGGTACAGAGGTCTAGAGGATAAAGATTACCAGCAACTTGGAAAAGATTGTGAAATCCAGAGATAAATAATTCCAGGTAGAAACTTAATGATAGTGCAACCGAATGAAAGTAAAGAGACAGAGGCGTACTAATTTGTTTCTCCAACACTAGGCCCCCTGGAGCCCATATCCAGGGTTAGTTTGAATTTCTATATGTTTATATATATATATATATATATATATATATATATATATATATATATATATATATATATATATATATATATATATATATATATATATATATATATATATATATGTATGTATGTATGTATCACACCGATTACTCAAAACAGTATGGGTCGACTTCGATCAAATTTGGTGGGTACCTTCCTTTTGCAAATGACTTGGACAAGTTCGTTAGCCAGGAAAATGGGCCCAGTTTTTCCCCGAAAATTTTGTGTTTTATGTCGGAAAATTTTTATTTTTGCGGAAATAATGGGCAACCAAATTTGGTACACTCGTTTGTGACACAAAAAGTAAAGTATGTACCAAAATTTAGATCTATATGGTAAAAGAAAAAAGTTATTTTCCGGGAAAACCTTGGCGGATTCTCCTGGCTAACGAACTTATCCAAGCGACTTGCGAAAGGAAGGTATGTGCCAAATTTTATCAAAATCGGTCCATTATTTTTTAAGTTATAGGTGTGGCACATAAATATATATATATATATATATATATATATATATATATATATATATATATATATATATATATATATATATATATATATATATATATATATATATATATATATATATATATATATATGTAAACATATAAAGTCCGAAACTGACCTCGGATTTGGGTTCCGGGGGTCCTAAATAGCGCTCATTTGAAGAAATTTTTTCCAAATTCGAAAGTCGAGATCTCCTCATTAGTGATTTTTTTTTAAGAAAATTCACTAAAAAGTTCTGAGGTAACACATAAAAAACATACAGGCGAATTGAGAACCTCCTCCTTGTTTGAAATCGGTTTAAAAAAAAGCAAATAAAACGTATTTGGGCTTGACCGGGATTTGAACCTGGGAACTCCCGCACTCTAAGCGGAAATCATACCTCTAGACCAACGAGTCAGTTGTTGGAAGTTTGTTTTAATGTCGTATTCCAGCGGGCGTTCTAATCATTTTAGTCATAATTCATGTTTAATCATTTATTTATATAAAAATTATAAATTAATACCTAGTTATTAAATTAAATACTGAAATCTCGGATAAGTTTTGTTTCCGCGGAAACACTGTTTCTTTCTCAACAGAATGAATGGTTGGTTGTGATCCACAATCATCATCAATGTAGTCGAAGCCAATTAAATACGCATTATTAAGGATAACTCAAAAACTACTAGTCAGATCCTGATCACATTTATATGGGACCACACGAGAAGCACCAGCTTTCAAATAAAAAAAGAATCATCAAAATCGGTTTACCTAGAAACAAGTTCTGAGGTAACACACATAAAAAAAACATACAGGCGAATTGAGAACCTCCTCCTTTTTTTGAAGTCGGTTAAAAATGAAGGACAATGACGGTTGAAACTAAGACTTCAGGGTTTGTAAAACATTCGTCTTAAGACATTTTATTTCCATAGCCCGTATTAGATTCAAGTTCTTTTCCTAAATGTTGCCAATTTTGACGTTTAAATCGCAACTTTGACGTTTTGTGAAAAACCCCAATTTATTTTTGTTTAAATGCCTATAACTTTTTTGTCTTTTGACCTACAGAGCTAAATTTTGGTAGGTAACTTGCTTATAATGATATAAACCCGTGTACAAAATGTTGTTGCCCTTACTTTGTTAATTTTGGAGATATAAATTTTTTTCGAAAGAAAACACAAAATTTTCCGGGAAAACCTCGTCGAATTTTCCTGGATAACGAACATATCCAAGCCACTTGCAAAAGGAAGGTACTCACCAATTTTGACGCTTAAAACCGCGATTTTGACGTTTTGAGGAGAACCCAAATTTATTTTTCTTTGAATGCCTGTAACTTTTTTGTCATTCAACCTACGGAGCTAAATTTTGGTAGGTGACTTTCCTCTAATGACATAAACCCTCGTATGAAATTTGGTTGCCCTTACTTTGTTAATTTTGGAGATATAAATTTTTTTCGATTTTTTTCGAAAGGAAACACAAAATTTTCCGGGAAAACCTTGGCGGATTTTCCTGGCTAACGAACTTGTCCAAGCGACTCGCAAAAGGAAGGTATGTGCCAAATTTTATCAAAATCGGTTTATTATTTTTTAAGTTATAGGTGTGACACATAAATATATATATATATATATATATATATATATATATATATATATATATATATATATATATATATATATATATATATATATATATATATATATATATATATATAATATATATATAAACATATAAAGTCTGAAACTGACCTCGGATTTGGGTTCCGGGGGTCCTAAATAGCGCTCATTTGAAGAAATTTTTTCAAAATTCGAAAGTCGAGATCTCCTCATTAGTGAATTTTTTTTAAGAAAATTCACTAAAAGCAAAATATTTTGTGTGGATAACAAAGTCTATTGTATGTTACAGGCGAAGATTAAGGTTTTTAGTGCAAAAAGGTCAAGAAATGCCTGAAAAATTATTTTTTAGTTTTGTCTGAAATGAGTTTGTTGGGTCTTTCCTCATATTTGTTCAATTTTCTAGAGTAATAGAATTATTACTTTTTATGTTTTATGCGTTTATATTTATAGCTACTGTACTATTTCCTTTATCAGCTTCAGTAAAAAGTAAAAGAATGTCTGATATTTTCTGCTGAATTTTTCTTTAACTTGTCATATTCTGAATTAAAATATCTTAAAAATTCATTAATGTTGTTTGTAAATTTAAATTTAGGGCAGCATTTATATCCTTTATTTAGAAAAGGAATTTCTTCAGTTGTACAAATTATTTCGCTAAAGTTTTAGAATCTTGTCTAGAAGTTATATGCCTGTGGGGGGAGGTCTTCCTCGATAATGTAAATGTTGTGTCTCTTCTAGGTCTCTAATTTTGTGTCTGTGTTAAGCGCTTTAGTGAATTTTCTTAAAAAATGGACTAATGAGGATATCCCTACTTTTGAATTTTGAATAAATTGCTTCGAGAGCGCAAACTAGACCCCCTAGAACACATATCCGGGGTCGATATAAACTTCTATGTGTGAATATATATATATATATATATATATATATATATATATATATATATATATATATATATATATATATATATATATATATAAACGTTATATATTCGCTGCTTGACAGCATCCGCAGATAGAATAAAGTTAAATAAATACGAAATCATGACAACTACAAATAAAAATCTGTTGATATATTGTGATGTTTTGATCAAACAATTATTTAAAAATTAATAAAATAAAAATGACGGATGACGGCTTCAAAACGTCTATGTGATGTATGTCACTATTTAATATAAAGACAGAACTAACCAATAACGGTAATATCTATGATAACAATTACAACAATAAAATGACTAAACAATAACAGTAATAAATCAGACTATACAATGAAAATATCGACTCACATCTTATTAAAACTTTTTTGAAAAACTAGTGCTGCAAATTGAATCATTACTTCCACATATTTGCGATAATTTATTCTCTTTAAAAAGACATTCTCATGGAATGAATTTAGGGCCGATGACTTGACCAGAAAGAAAAGATTGTTATTCCTTAATACTTCCTTTTTATTGAAAAAATGTCAATTTTTACCAAATCGCCCCTTATTTATTCCCTGCCCCTAAAAATATCTTAGCCAAAAACAATTAGAAGCCTTCCGTTGTTGGGTGCTAACAGGATACTAAATTTGAAGATGATATTTCAATTCGTTCGAAAGTTATTGCGCCTATTAACAGACAGACGTACATGCCGACATACAGACAGATCGACCGACTGACAGAGAAAAAAAATCAATCCAGAATCAAGTTTTCTGTGCGTTTTAAGACGTTTTACGCCGTTTTAGCGAAAAAAAAAATCGAAATTTTTGTCAACAATATTCCACACCCACACATTCAACGCCTAATTTGATTTCAGCATAGAATATCAAATGTTTTTCCCTCAAGGCTCGTCCGTGACTTTGTCGCCCGATAGCACTGCAGACTTTGGCTTATTGTGCATGCCCTTAGCCTTTTTACTCCACCCATTCCAAAATCACTGTGCATTGAACTAGTCTGCAAAGCGATTGGTAGGGTGAAGTTTTATATTGCTCTGTCACTGTCTCGGCTGTCCGTAGATCAGTTTTCTTTTGCGGTCCAGAGCTTTACGATCGCACAAGATATGCTGGGCTGATTTCTCCCCCTCGCCTCATGCGAAGTCCCCCTCGAAGCGCCCCATTTTATGCTGGTGTTTCTTGACGGCCATGTGTCCCGTCAAGAGACCTTTTATGTTTCTGAGTTGTCCTCTGCTAAGATTTAGCAGCTCCGTACCTCCCTTTGAACTGGGTTCGTCAATTACTGACTGCCCAGGTTTGAGCCCTGGACAGTCTGCCCAGTACACCTTGTGTTCGTTTCTGACCCAGGACTTAATTGATCCCCAGGCCGTGCTATTTGTCACGGCCAGAACCGGTTTTGGTCCCATAAATGGTTCTGCTGACCCCCTCTTCGCGAGAGTTCATTGCCTTTGACCCCCGAGTGACCCGGCACCAAGATTAGGGTGACCTTATTCTGCCCAGCCCAGTCGCTCGTCTCGTCTCGGCACTCAAATATTTGGTGAAATTATAAGTTTTCTAATAAATAAACTCTAAAACGTTCTATTACTGGAGTTACTGACTACGTCCTTTATTTACAGAAAAGAAAACCAACACTGAAACCAGAGAAGTAGTCTCCAAGTGTGTATGTGTTATTAAGAAAGCTAGTCGTCAATTTAGAGAAAGGCCGAGAATCTTCAGCTAACATAATGGTAGGCTAATCTGCATCATTCAGTATAATATGTAGAATATTAAAAATTTGGAGAGGGGACACCTACAATTTTGTGGCTGATTTTTTAGAAACTTTACTATTTAAAATTTTAAACTTTAATACTTTTAAAAGACTTCTATAAACGAGCGAAGATAAGATCCGGCGGCCGTTCAAATTTTTGTATATATATATATATATATATATATATATATATATATATATATATATATATATATATATATATAAAGTATATGTATACTTATATACATGTGCATCTGTTTAACATTAAAATTCAGCTTAAACTAGAATAAATATAAAAAAGTGTGAATGCATCAAATGCGTTCATAGATAATTTTTTACTAAATTCTCATAATTTTTTTCTTATAACATAGAGATCTTGGTTTTGGTATGTGGTTTATCTTTTATAACGTAACCGTGCGTACCAATTTCGGTTACCATAGCATTGCAGATAAAAAAATAAATAAATAAAACCCAAAATTTTTCCCGAAAACCTGGATCGATTTTCCTGGTTAAGGAACTTATCCAAGCCACTCACAAAAGAAAGATACCTGCGAAATTTTATCACAAACAGCTTATTATTTTTTGAGTTGTCGGTGTGATATACGTATATATATATATATATATATATATATATATATATATATATATATATATATATATATATATATATATATATATATATATATATATATATATAGTGCGTCTCCGGATCGACGCCGTATGGCAGAAAAATTTGCAAATAACTGATTTATTGGACTAGTAAAGCGCTTTTTCTCTAGGAGATATAAAAAAATGTTATCAAGAGAAGATTATCGGAACGAAAAACTGAATAGGAATACAAAATTTTATATTTACAAAATCTGAAAACAAATTGTATGCGATGAAAGAAAAACGAATAAAATAATGTTTTAAGTTCTAAAACATACTTAATTATAATTATTGTCGTAGCTGTGCTCTAAAACGGATCCAAGCTTAACTGTGAAATACGGAATGGATCGAATTAATTTAGTGTTATGGAACAGGTGAATTATCTGATCCAGAGATTATTTCATTCTCATTTATTTATTTAAATGTCAAATAGATGGACAACGAGAAGGCGATCGTGTTCCATTTAGTATTTTCAACAACTTTTCATAATGAATTTTTTTAATATCTTCAGTATATATGCGTGGAATGAAAATTATGCGAAATATCAAAATAGGCTTAGGCTTTTTTAAAATTTCGGTTTCCTACTCAGTTTTGTCTTTCCGATTATCTTTTCTTAATAACATTTTTTCATATCTCCCAGAGTAAAAGCACTTTACTAGTGTTAAATTAGTTTTTTGTGAAATTCCAAAATATACTTGATTTTTGGAGATCAAAATTATGACAAATTATTTTCTATCCAAGCAAGGCTTATTTCCAGAAAATTAGGTTTCAATCCAAACAATTACAGTCAGAGATGTCTTAGCAAATATTTAGATAGACTTGCTATGTATATGCTTGTGAAAGTATGGTGTATGTAATAAATAAATATATAAATAATTAAATAAATAAATAAATAAATAAATAAATAAATAAATAAATAAATAAATAAATAAATAAATAAATAAATAAATAAATAAATAAATAAATAAATAAATAAATAAATAAATAAATAATAATAAACACTTAAAAATTGAAATTGACCCCAAATATGGATTCTAGGGGACTCAGTTCGAGCTCATTTGAAGAAATTTTTCAAAATTCAAAAGTCGGGATCTCCCCACTAGTGAACTTTTTCTACGAAAATTAACTAATAAGGAAAGATGTCAATGTTAGATATAATGGTTGAACAACTTTTAAATTAATATATTTAATTCCACGGTGGACCCATTTTATATTTGCGTACGATGAGCTAATGGCCAAGGCCAGTCTGTAAAGCGTACTGAACATAAATACATACAAGTTCATTCATCTTTAGTTTGGGTTTACTGTGTTTAAAGCGAATGATAAATTTAAGTATACTCCTGGTTATATAGATAATTTTATTAATCCATTCCACATAATCAATTAACCAGTTGGTAGCAGCGTATCATGAATAAGATTAATAATTAATTGATCTGCGTGTGACAGTAAAATTTTATCCTCTTTATACTGAACTTATAATAAATTCACAGTATCCACATTTAGCAACGCCTACCACGTTGTGTTATAACTTATTCATTGCGACTATCATTAGACCATTTGGAATCCTAAGTTTAATCCCACTACAGCTAGTTTGGTCTAACTACCAAATAAATGTCTACCTGTTCTTGCAATGATTTACCCTTAGGTATTTATTCTGGTGTTAGGGGAAATAAATTATGTAGAAACTATTAAACATTTATGTTACGGTTTGTGAGTAGCTTACGAGCAATACTACAATTATGATACTCCGTCAATAATATTGTGTTTGTGCCTCTTCGCTTTTATTATAAGACAGCCTTTAAAACTGATATGGCTAATATGGGCTTTCGCAATCCTTCATTTGAAGAAATTTTTTCAAAATTCAAGAGTCACGGTCTCCTCGTTAGTGAACTTTTTCAAGAAAATGTCACCAAAAGTATCACCTGAACCAGCTCCATCGTGTTAGTAGTCATAAGTGTTACATCACACCAGTTTTTGCAGAGCGTCAATTTACATTTTTCTGGAAAACTTATGATTTAAGGACAAAATATCGAGTTGGGACACTAAGGTTGAAAACTAAAACAAAATCCCCTGGACTTGAAAGCAAGAGACAATCATAAAGTTGAAACAACGAAGAATCACCCCAAAAACTACAAAACAAGAACAGAGGGTTTTTCGCTAGATACGTGTTTCGACAACGAAGCTGTCTTCATCAGTAGCATCAGTGTTTGTTACTAAACTGTAAAGTAACTGTAAACTGTTAAGATGAGCGACAGCCACTGATGAAGACAACTTCCTTGTCCAAATACATATCTGGCGAATATATTTGTTGTTATTTTGTGGTTTTTTGGGTGACTTTAGTTTTTATTTCAACTTTGTGATTTTCTCTTGCTTCCAGCACCTGGAGATATTCGTTTTTTCCTATATTTCTTTGATACTAGTGTATAAAAATACAATATAGTCTTTGTAGAAAACGCAATTAACTATTTTAAGAGAATATATATACATGCTTTGTGTAAATCTATTTATTCAAATTAACGACACTAGACTTGAGAGAAATAACATTTATAAAACTTGTTATTCTGTAAAATATACATTTTAACTGAACTACTTTGATTTATGCCAAATATTCAAACCAACTTGTATAACACAAATATCAGATTTACTTATAATGGAATTACATTACAAACATATAACTTACTCTCAACAGAACAGCTAACATAATGCCAGACTGGCAACTCAAACAATCAAGTTTAAGTTTAGCTAATTTTTATAAACTTTTGTTTTTGGAATTCTAAATCGAATAGTTTGTTCGAAGTTACAGTGTGAGTTCAAAGTTATTAGACGTATTGGTCTAGTGCTATATAAGTTTGGCTGTGGCAAAATGCACATATTTACTACAAACCTTATTCAGAAAGCGCAGCTGATCAAGTCGAAGTTTACTTAAGGTTACTTGATTTGATCCCATGATATTATTGTTATTTTAATAATTTAATAAACATCTCTTTGTTTATATATTGTCGCAGTTTTCATTTTTAAGCGAAAATGGCCCAAACTACGGCATATTAAACATTTTTGCTATTAAAAAAGCAAGCAATAACACTTAACATATTTAATTTATGTCATACAAACAGGAAACCTGCAACACCATTAACCCTTATCGCACTGCAAAATTTAGGTCTACATAACGCGAAGCATCTCTTCACAGACTAAACGTTTAGAAAACCTTAACCTTTTAGCGATTTCTCGTAGAAAATATTTCCTAATCAATAGAACATGACATTTGAATTGTGAAACAATGTGTTTAAATGATTGTCAACTAAGTCCCCTATAACCCACATTCGGAGTAGGTGTCAACGTTTATGTACTATATCAATATATATATATATATATATATATATATATATATATATATATATATATATATATATATATATATATATATATTGATATATATATATATATATATATATATATTGATATATATATATATATATATATTGATATATATATATATATATATATTGATATATATATATATATATATATATATATATATATATATATATATATATATATATATATATATATATATATATTGATATAGTACATAAACGTTGACACCTACTCCGAATGTGGGTTATAGGGGACTTAGTTGACAATCATTTAAACACATTGTTTCACAATTCAAATGTCATGTTCTATTGATTAGGAAATATTTTCTACGAGAAATCGCTAAAAGGTTAAGGTTTTCTAAACGTTTAGTCTGTGAAGAGATGCTTCGCGTTATGTAGACCTAAATTTTGCAGTGCGATAAGGGTTAATGGTGTTGCAGGTTTCCTGTTTGTATGACATAAATTAAATATGTTAAGTGTTATTGCTTGCTTTTTTAATAGCAAAAATGTTTAATATGCCGTAGTTTGGGCCATTTTCGCTTAAAAATGAAAACTGCGACAATATATAAACAAAGAGATGTCCCCTATAACCCACATTCGGAGTAGGTGTCAACGTTTATGTACTATATCAATATATATATATATATATATATATATATATATATATATATATATATATATATATATATATATATATATATATGTATATATATATATATATATATATATATATATATATGTATATATATATATATATATATATATATATATATATATATATATATATATATATATATATATATTGTAGTTTTATCCAGGCTCACGTACACATAAACTCACATAAAATAACATAATAACAAACACCATTATCACTATAATTATCGATTGAGAAAGCACAACAAAAGTAAATAACGCCGTAGGCAAATAAAACTTAAATATCGTCATTTGAAGGCAGAGAAACGTAGCATGAGCTGATCAATACTAGCTATTTTACTAATAAAACGGTAGACTTAAAATTAAAATAATTAAAGGAACGTACCATCCAAATGTATGTTGCACGTATTAAATAACTATCATAGGGAAGTTCCAAGCAACAAGTAGCTGTATGTTTTGGAATAGGTAAACTTGGGATGTTCTGTGAACAAACGGTGGATATTAGTTTCAATTAGTTATTGATATGAGGCGTTACATAATTAGATTCAATTAGTATAAGTGCAGTGATGGTAAAGCATATCGTTGCTGATATTTTGCCGAAAAACTACAGGTATTAAAAAAACATATGCTTTAATGTTTGTCACTAATTTGCTATAAGTCCTTTTATTTCGCTGTCAAAACTTATTCTAAATATAACAATTTTGTTCAATTACGATTGCCTACACTTACTATCTATACTTATTCTGATTTTGACAAGCTCTAAAGTTGTTTGTTAATAAACAGATTGATTGTTTGTTAATGTAACCTTTAGCTTAGCTAATTGAGTATTTTAAATGTGCCAAGGCCGATTTTATGCTTTATCATCACTGCACTTTTTATATTAATTGAATCTAATTATGTAATGCCTCATACCAATAACTAATTGAAATTAATATCCACCGTTTGTTTACAGAACATCCCAAGTTTACCTGTTCCAAAAAAATACAGCTAGTTGTTACTTGGAACTTCCCTATGATAGTTATTTAATAGGTGTAACATATATTTCGATGGTACGTTCCTTTAATTATTTTTAACTTTGTGTGTATGTGTGTGTGGATTCAATTAATATAAGAAGTGCAGTGATGATAAAGCATAAAATCGGCCTTGGCACATTTAAAATACTTAATTAGCTAAGCTCAAGGTTACTTTATCAAACAATCAATCTGTTTATTCCTGATTTACCGGGACCTAGAGACCACAAGGTATCTACCAATTAAAGCAGAGGTACCACCACCACAGTCGTGAGACTAAGGTCAAACCATGGACGATATCCCATGCATTTACACCGTATAGGAATCCTAAGTACACCAATGTGTAAATGCGACAGTCAAAGCTTAGCGGATATAACACAAGAAGTAGGAGGTAATTTACTGTCAGAAAATTTGTAAATATGGGGCTAGAATAAAAATGCTCTTTAGTTTACACCAAATACTTGCTGTTAACGCAAAAAACAATAATCACTGCTCTCTGATGATTTTTTAGAGATATAAAATTAGGATTATAAAAAAAGCCATTTGCATTTGTATATAATTTGTGTACGTGTATATATGCGTGTACGTGTGTGCGTTTACGCGCGTGTGTGTAGGCGAGTACGGGTGTGCGTGCGCGCGCGCGTGTGTGAGTGTGGTGTATGTATGTATCAATGTGGTATGTATGTGTATATGTGTCTATATGTATATATTTTATTTTTTCTTTATTGTATTCAATGTACCCCACATGTAAATATGCAACTGAAAACTACTTGGTAGGTTAGTATAAATATAGGAAATAATATGTAATTATAGCAATAGTGTAACAGAAATTTGTAATTATTAGTTTTTAGGTGATCCTTTGTCTCTGCACCTTTGTAGACCTTTGTTCTTATCCGTGGTCCAGTCAGTTTGTCTGAAGTCGTCCTGAAGGGCCCCTGGACGCAAAAGTGTGTCCCTGTCTATCCCATATACACGATTTGGAAAAAAATATCTAATAAAAAATATTAAAAAAATATTTAAAAAAAAACGTAATTAAAAAAAACTCGGGACGCAGCAAGTGCGTTATGGTAGTGAATTTTCATAAGATTAAGATGTTTGATTTATAAAAAGAAAGGTACTACCAAAGGGACAAATAAAATACAAGATCTCTAGATAAATCTTTATAGTGGGTTAATTTAATAAAATAAACAAAATAAGTGACAATCGGGAATTTAATTTCTCTAAACAGCACAAAATGATATATATATATATATATATATATATATATATATATATATATATATATATATATATATATATATATATATAAAATAAATTTGGTAAATTAGCAGTTGACCTCATGGAGGGTTTTGAGAATTTTTTTCCGAAACATGCTTAGGATTCTCCTAGGTGCATAACCCACAACAAACATTTCTTATAAACAACCTCTAAAGAAGTTACAGGACCAGGAGTTGATAAGGGTGTAGGGAGAGGAAAAGGAACTGTAAATATGAGTGGAAAAGCGAAAAAAATAGCTTAGTCGGATCTCTAACAGCTGTCTTTTTCAGATGTTGCAGTCGTACCTCCTTTAAATGTTTTTTAACTTATAGTAACAGGTCATGAAGAAGTTCACATGTAAAAAACTCAGTAAAGACAAGGAATGCAAAGGGAAAGAGTAGTGTCGACGTGCATTAGTGATGTCAAATTATATTTATCAGCAGTTGATTTATCTAAAAGTGTCAAGGTAAACTGCGAACCGACCTTTTATTATTATTATTATTAATCGCCCATATTACATACAATACAAACAAGAAGTCGCTACAAATGAATTAAAATTCTCAATTTAAACTAATTTAAGATGAAACCTCATGGCGAAGTCTAGCCCTTGGCTAATCTACTCAACAATAAAGTTCCCTCATGCAATAGTGCAACGTGAGCAGGTATATGATCCACTACAATACAATATCACCAACCACACTCACATCTCAAGCAGGAGCCTTTAAAAATGAAGAATCTATTACTAGTATTACTAACATTATTCACATTGTTTATCTCATCTATACCACTATTATTTTTTGTTCTCTGACTATTTAATTTACAATTTGGCTACTAGCAATATTGTGACGCCTTTACTCATGCACAATATTTCATTAGAATCCACGTTAATATTTCAAGAAATATTGTAGTTTTACAAATTTCTCTACCCTTTTTTTTTGATAAAAATTAGAGCTAGTGTTCATCCGCGAACTCATCCAAGCTATTAACATAGCCAAGGCAATTTACGAATTTGATCAAAATCGGGCAAGTATTTTTTGAGTTATTGGTTGGATACGTATATATATATATATATATATATATATATATATATATATATATATATATATATATATATATATATATATATATATATATATATATATATATGTGTGTGTGTGTATGTATGTATGTAAACATATAAAAATTGAAATGAACCCTTGATGTGGGAAATGGGAAATTCCCTAATAGTTCTCACAGAAAATAAACAATAAGTTAAAAGAAAGGAAGTTTAATACAATTTTAAAAGTGGAATTAACAAAAAACAATACAAGGTATATTTAAGCAAGGGACAAAATTCGCTAATTGTGACAATACAATCAAAGGCTGTTAATGAAAATCGTGTAAAATAATATATTTACTAACAGGTGTAAGATTTACATTTTATTATTATAATTACGTGGCAGCTGTTTCCCTCCGCTATGGATAAATTATCTAAAAAAGACACATCGTTGGGAAAGAGCTGTCATGTAAAATCAATATAATATATAGGTCATATTAATAGTTTTAATATACATTTGAAAGTGAATTTAGTTCTAGTGTTATCTACTATCGACTAATTAAAGAAGACTATGTATCACAATTCCAACAGTTTAGTAAATTTAAAGTTACATGAAATATAAATCTTCAACAAAAAAAAGAGGCAAAACAATACGCCTAGTTGGTTTTAATTTTAACGTTGTTAATTAAATCAATTCTGATAGTGGTTTGAGATGGACAAATGAACTATTTTAATTTATAATTAATTGTTTTCTACAAAAAATATTGGTTTGTTTAAAAATACAGACGATACAATGGTTTTATATGTTGAAGCTTAAGGTTTCTCTGGTTGGCGTTCCAAGGAATTGTTACACATGTTGATTTCCTAGCAGTCCAATGTGACACCGTACATATCTCTTCTTGAACTCATTGTGACACTCGAGTAAATTATTGAGTCCTCGCGACTGTACGTTGCTTATAAAAGTCTATACACTAATAAACGGATTTGCGTATTATATACATATATACAAGGCCCACTCATTGTTGTTTGATGATGTATCGCTACCTTACTCAAAACACATTCAAAGCAATCTTCTCGGCACTACTGCCTGGTTGGTTAAAATGACATATTCTGAAGGAAAATTGGAATCTTCTGCCTGAGGTTCCAGAAGTGCACAGTCCATTTTTGTTACAATTTGTGCATTGTGTTGCTTGGAGTTTATGCAGGTACGTCAAAAAATTTTGTAGTTTCAAAGCTTCCATTTATTTTGATTGTCCAAACAAATAATACAGTCCCATACAAAAAAAAACCTGTTGATTAGGTAGAAACACACATTTGGAGATTCTGAATTTTGTTTATGCAACTTCATTTGATGATTTTTGTTAACGTCTTCGAAGAATGTTCACAACATTTTTGTGACGATTGTTTGTACACTTTAAGCAGCGTTAAGTCTATGAAAACGAAAGTTTTTTTGTCGAGCGTCTGTTTTTGCTTTTGTCGGTTTACACAAAACTATGTCTCTGCACATTTTAAGCGTGAAAGGTTTTGCAGCTATAAAAAGTTTTTGATTCAATTTTTTTTCTGAAATGTCTTCTGTTAATCTAATTCACTTGTCATTCCTAATAGGTACGATTGTCACACTGAACTGCCAGGCCTTGACGAGTGAAACGCTTCTTCTTTTTTGAATTAAGCTTATTTGGTAGTAACACAGTAATCTTTGCTCTGACCTGGGCAATATAAATAAATTTAGTTAAGTACACTCAAATAACTTGAAGATGTATTAAAATGAATATTTAACAAACATAATAAATCTCCAATTAAAAAGTGTAATTTTTTAGTCTTGGATTATCTGCTAATTAATACTTATGTAAGGCTGAAATCTATTGAAATACAACGACCGTATGTATTGATCTTTAATGTGCTCAACATCTCATAGACACGGTATTAAGGGCTTTACGCCCTCTCCAAAGGGCCGAACGTGCAGAGATCAGAAATAAATGCCACAACCTCGGCCGATGTTAATTTTATAGTGTGTACGGAAAAAATGAAGGGGGGAATCCCAACAATTAAACCTAGTACCCTTTGGTTCTGAGGCACACGTTCTTCCCCCTGGATCAACGAGGCTCTATAAAATTCTTATCTCTTAAACATTTTTACTTTCGAAAAATATTTTAATATTTATAAAATGAAATAGGGACTATTGGAAAACTTTATGCTAATCTTTATTCTAAATATGTAGTTTATGGATATTAACTTTTTTTTCTTCAGTTTACATTTTTCCTGCACAAAAATTTTAAGTTTAATATTTGCAATACTGTTTTCTTACTCAATGATGTAGAGTACACTCAAAATGGACATGCAAATGATATTACCCTTTATAGCAGCTAAACAGTTTATTTGTGACACTAAACAAGCAACCAAAGTATTTTAAAATGCTTGAAATTATTTACTTGTATCTTTTTTTAAAAACATGGATTTTGATTTTTTATTATAGAAGAATATATAAACATATAAAATATTACACGAACAATTTTTAGTGAATTTTTATATATTACATATGCATTATATGGATTGTGTTACTTTGCCTACTAAAATATTTTTTTATGGCCTCGGCAGTCAATTATGCACAATATTCATCAGCAATTATACCACATGTTGTAATGAAATAAACAAAATATTGACATCCATAGAAAACAAATATAATGTATAAATTAAATATTTTTGAATTAAGAAAACAGATAGATCATTGCTACTAAATATTAAAAATGTTACCACATGATATTCAGTTTTCTGTGGCATTATGTTTTTCAGAATAGGAAATATTTTTGATTTAAGAAAACAGATCATTGTTACTAACTATATAAAAGTGTTACCACATGATTTTCAGTTTTCTGTGGCAATATGGTTTTCAAATTAGCAAAATATATGTTAAGATATAATTTATATTAAAGTCTGAATTTTGTATTTTCAAACCCTTGTCAAATGCACTACGTTGTATATGTTTTTTTTTCTCCCTTAGGGGTCGTCTGCGTCATAGCACCGCAGCCTTTGGTTTATTGTGCATGCCCATTGTCTTTTCTACTTTACACATTCCAAAAATCACTTCGCCTTGAACTAGTCTGCACAGTAATTGGCAAGGTGAATTTTTATATTGCCATGTCTCCGGTCTAGACTGATCGTAGAGCAGTCTTTTGCGGTCCTGAGCTTTACACTCGCATAAGATGTGCTGGGCTGATTCCTTCCCCTAGCGGGAGTGTCTACACGCCAGGTCCCCCTGGAAGCGCCCCATTTTATGCAAATGTTTCCTGACGGCCATGTACCGTCAAGAGTCTTGTGGTGTTTCTGATCTGTCCTCTGCTAAGATTTAGCAGCTCCACAGCTCTCTTTAAATTGGATTTCTCAATTACTGACTTCCCATGTGTGAGCCCTGGTCTGCCCAGTACACCTGATGTTCGTTTCTGATCCAGGACTTAATAGACCCCTTGGCAAAGCTGTTTGTCACGCCTAGAAACTGTTCTGGTACCATATGTGTATGTATGAGGAAATATTTTTCTGTGATCACTGTCGTATAATTTATCATATTAGCTATAACAGAAGCATTTGTAAGTTAGAAAATATTTTGAAACAGGTAGAAAAGTAAAACATTGGTACTAATTATGAAGAAACACTATAATCGGACTTCTAGTATTTTGTCATTTAATACCTTTCAAAATTGAAACAGTTTTATTAAGCTTTGGGTTATATTCAGAGATATGATATATAGCGGTAAATCATTGCTAGCCATTGTATACTTTGCAAAGTAGATTTAATTTCTATGTAATCATGGTTATCTGTGTAATCAGATATGTTAGAGAAGAAGCATTTATAAATTACTGCAAATACAATTGGTTTTATAACATATGCTATAAAGGAATGCAAAAGTAAGTTCGGAAAAGGAAATTGGATTTCATCAGTAAATGTAAACATATTTTACAAGACAGAGGTAAACAAACTAGATAAATGTTTCTCTTCGAACTCCACAGAAACGATTTGTTTGAGATGGAATAGAAGATATCAATGAAGAAAATAGTTTGAACTAGGTAGAAAAACAAAATATTTGAGATAATTCTGGAACAAAAATATAACCTGATTTCTAGTGTTTTATCGATTAACACTTTTCAAAGTGTGAACATCTTATTAACTTTAAGTTACATTCAGAGACATTCCTCATAGCGCAAAATAATTGCCAGCCATTGCATACTTTGTGACCGCCCAAATTGCTTATATAATCCCTCTCGGCTATAACCTACCTATTAAACTTCAAACACAACCAACGTTATAATCTATTGGAAATATAGAGTAAAGTTACCGGTATTCTAGGTGGCCGGCAGCCTTTAGACAGTGGAGACGGTCGTGGGTTCCTTAAACACGATGTTAAGATAAAGGGGGCGCCACTTGATTGTTTTACACCCAGTACCGGATATTAAAGTAAGATGTTATCACACAATACCTCTCCTTAATCACCTGCAATCCAACTATAATCAAGAACTCGCCGAACTGCACTGGTAGCTGTACCTAAAACCAACCTGGGAGATACGTCGGACGTCAAACCCGTGACAAAAACTTTGCAGGACTGGATATTAAAATGTTGTAACTTGCATTAACCTAAAAGAGGAAAGTACCCGTGGGTGCATGTAAGTGGCATAAATATACAACCATTAGATCCTTCTAAATAATATATGACACATACACATAAACTTATGCTCGCTTGTCCGATATGCCAGGGCTAATATAGCAGCAAATACACACTAGTTAAAACAGTATCACTGATTTGGGGATGAGAGAGTAAATGCAGACTAAATATAACACAAAGTACAAAAAAGAAATATAATAACATTCTGGTGTATTAAAAACACAATCAGATACTATAATAGGTCACACAATGAGTCAACGATGAATATATACACCTTTAAATATTCGGGCAAGCAAATTGAGAGTCATCTAAGCTACCGTAACCAATCTGGTTAACAAAATATCCTACGCTGTAACTAATCGTATGGTTTCCAGTTATAAAAAACTACTATCAATTATATGGATATCAATGACAAGACAAGCTGTATAATTAGTTAGCAAAAAGTATCACTACATTAAAATCAAGAAGCTACCACAAAACGTCTATATGTGTAGTTCACATACGCTTTTAAAATATCAGTATTAAGATCATATATCTAGCTCAAATAATATTATCACTCTGTATAGTATGTGAAGCAAGCTGTACACCTTGGTAAAAATATCCTAATAATTACTGAGTCACCTACGCAAAATTCCGACCAGTTATATCAATGTAAGCTTCAGACAGCTCAAATAATAAACATGAAGCACTGAAAACTCTCAAGATACCTTTATCTGTCTGTTAATAGCAACGTAATCTACTAATCACCCTAATGACCAGTCAAAATGAAGCTATTATATTCATAAATGCCGTTAAAAGGGTCAAAAGTAATATGTCTTTTATAAGCATACAGGCTACAACTTATCTGAACCATAAACTCTATATCCTGCCTTGGATCTCTCGGTTGACATTCGACTGTCTGGAAGTACAACTATGACAATCGATTACCACTACGACTTGCAAATGAATCCAAAGATGGTCTCCTTACCATACCATGCTTGTGACTCTGTACCATACGTAATTGGACCATTAATTTAAAACCAGAAACAATGAAATACACACCATAAAACATCCAGAGGCTACCCAACAATAGAAATTGCCTCTATTTACACAACACTAGATATTGCCAAACACCACGCCCCTTTAGGTGAAAGCAACGTCTTCAATTGCCTAACAGTACATCCCTGTAAAATGCGAAACATCGGATATAGAGATATAAAAAATAAATTCGCAAGTCTACATTACCTCTTGTTGAGGGTTATCGTGCCTCGATTTAATTAGACACTACTGATGTCGAGTGAGTCCTGTATAGGTTACCTGTTAACTCAACCTATTGTAGTCCAGCAAAGCGGCTATTCCATGCAATCTATGTAGGATATCTCTCCATTTCTTACAGTTATCTCAATTATGCGAATAAAAGCAAAGAAAGGAATTTTCTTGTAGGGCAACAGGTTGAATTTTAAACATCGCAAGTGACAGCATGATCGTACCTTGTTGCCAGACATCAATTGAACGTGATTCTTACAATTCTATCTACGGACCTCGAGCCTATGCAACCAACCACATATCAACGAATACCATGCCGTTCGAAACGCTCCCAGCATGCGTATACTATTCCAGCCCAGGCCACTAACAGAGAAAATTATATCCTACATCCCCGTCTTCAATTATGCTGCTAAACCAATAACTTAAGAAAATAAAAAAAAAAGTTGTAAAGTACAAATACGTTTTAATTTAAAATATGATACGGATTTGGTAATTCAAAATGTTTGGTTATTGTACCGCGATTATTGTTTGAATTATGTCATTAATAATTTTAAAAAAATATGTTAGGTCCATTGGTTTTCATACTAAGAATCAAATTAAATTTTATTATTTGTTAATTTTTATTATATCTGACAACCCCGCTTATTTATATTTAACTACTGTTGTGTGGCTTCGACGATTTTACATTTTTCGGGTCTAAAGTAATAAAAAAACACATTAATACTCTAACTATCCTTGTCAACGTTGAATGTGCGAAATGCCTATGCAATTCAAACTGATGTCGTAGATCATTTATTTCTTACACATTATTTATTTCTTACACATTTTTCATTTTCGAACAACTTCTTTCCTCGTGGACCATTTAAGTTGAAATTTGGTTACCAACTTTATTTTGACATCTTCCTTATATGTGTAAATTTTCATTTGAATCACTACAGTACTTCAAACAAAACAAAAATATTGCGTTTTAAAAATTTCCATTACATTTTTTATACAAAAAATTAAACCTACGGTGCTCATCTTCGAACTCATCCATCTCCAAATTTAGTGAAGATCGGTCAAGTATTTTTTGAGTTATCAGTTGGATACATATACATATATATATATATATATATATATATATATATATATATATATATATATATATATATATATATATATATATATATATATATATATATATATATATATATATATATATAAACATATAAAAATCAAAACCGACCTTGGATATGGGTTCTAGAGGTCCAAATTCGCGCTCATTTGAAGAAATTTTCCAAAAGTCTCACCATCGATACCTCTCTATTAGTGAATTTTCTTAATGAAAATTCACTAAAAGAAAGAAAAATTAAAAAAAATAAGGAAAAAAATTAGGAAAAAAAATAAGCAAAAAAAAACAAAATTAAATTAAGAAAAGGTAAAAAATATTAAAGAAAAGAAAAAAAAAGAAAGAAGGGGGGAAAAAAAGAAAAAAGAAAAAATAAAGCAAAAATTATTATATGTATAAATATATTTAGATATTGTATATTTGTATATAGGTAACATAATTCTGTCTTCTAGATTATTAAGGTATTTGTATATATTTGTGTACATAAAATAGCAAAAGTGTGTGGCTGATGGAATTACTGTTCCAAGGTCATAAATACCTTTACTACCACCAGCACCACCAATCTGTTTATTAACAAAAAAACTTTAGAACTTGTCAAAACTAGAATAAGTGTAGATATTAAGTGTGGGCATTCGTAATTGAACAAAGTTGTTATATTTAGAATAAGTTTTGTAATTAAGTTTACACAAGATGACAGTTCCACGAAAATTTGAAATATTTGTCAGAAATGACAGTTCTATGAAAATTCGAATAGAAAAATGACCAAGCACGATAACGGAAGTTTTTTTACATAACGAGATTGCTATGGAAAGATTTAGACAGATGTTGTTGACAAAAGAAAAGGAGGTTTTTTAAAGTTTGGTGCTCGGTGGGATCCTCAGTCACTGCTAACAAAATATTATGTACTTCTTTCCCGTTGCTGAACCCTAGCCGAGAAACTACAGGTTTTTTAAAAGAATCATATGCGTTAAGGTTTGTCACTAATTTGCTATAAGTCCTTTTATTTCGGTCTCTTCTTTCCGGATAATTCTGCAAATGCATACTCCCCGCAAGAGAACATGGATGAAATGTAACATGCCAACATCTCCAACTTTTCTTCGTTATATAAAGCATATTCACTAGAAAGAGTTACTAATTATTATTACACAATAAATTAAACAAGAAACTAATGTGACAAGAATTAATGTTACTGTCAATCCAAATATGGCTATTGTCACATCCATTTATTTTCCAAAGCATACTTTTGTCTTTTCAATTTAAGTTTATTTGTTCTGTGTTTATTCCATTAAATCATTGCATCAGTTCCTCCATTGGATTATTATTAAACACCTAAATGGCATAAAGTGTTAATTAATGTAGCTAGTTGTTTACTACTTAAGTTTAAAAGCTATCTACAGGTGCGTAGTAGGAATTTTCTTAATTAAGGTCGAAAGAAAGAGTAAAATGGTACTAAACCACAAAGTGTAACACATTTCTGAATTTGGAGCAAAAAGGGGTTTCAGAATATGATATGAGACAATGAGGGCCGTATTTACAAAAAAAATTATGTGGGTCCGCAAAGACGAAATATCGGATTCAAAATTAGCAGGCCTACGGCAAAGAAAATAAAAAGTTGCTGTGGAGAAGTGTCATTAAGGTTGATGTAGGTCCAACTTTAAGGCCCGAAAAAAATAACCTGTAAAATCAAAAAACCAAATTTTTCAAAATATCTCAAAAACCAAAAGAAATTTCAGAGATGTCTAACAGCCTTTTTGTTGGGCTTTTGAGTGCGCAACTTTTCTCCTATTTAACCAAGCTCTACATATATATATATATATATATATATATATATATATATATATATATATATATATATATATATATATATATATATCATTGAAATATAGTTGTAAGCAAAGAATATTTGGAATCAAGGTTGTTCGGGGTACTCACAGATGGCACAAGTTATAGTGAATTTAAAGTTGCTAACATTTTGATCCGGATCCAGTTTGTTAATGTTTCACAAAGACAACCAAATGTGTTAAAAAAATAAGTAAGATAAGTTGTTCATATTAAATAAGATTTTAGACATAAAAAGACTAGTTAGTCAACTATAACTTTTTTTAATTTCGACAACACACCAGGAGGGCTTACAGCCTAAATACTGTCGTACCGTGGGTGTCGACAAGGAGGAAAGAGGCAACTTAATAATTCTACACTTAAAGGTTTGGAGGTTTGGAGGAGAAGGAAATACATGTGCCGGCAAGGAATTCCACAACTTGGAAGTCCTCGAGACAAAAGAGCGGGCATAACAAGATTTTCTATGTCTGGTAACTTGGACAGTAAAAGGGTGCATTCGCTCTGTTCCCTTGGTAGATCTGTTGGGGGCAGCAGGTGGAGTAACTATGGAAGAGCAGTGCCCGCGCAGATATATATATATATATATATATATATATATATATATATATATATATATATATATATATATATATATATATATATATATATATATATATATATATATATATATATATATATATATATATATATATATATATATATATAGGGTGTCTTATCCCTGGAACACTCACGTATATCCCGGAATGAGTCCCCGTTTCTAGAGATATGTAAGGTTTTAGGTCGTGCGTGCTTTTAAGACTGAAACTATGCCGGTATTAACTATAACTATATTGTAGAACTCTATAAATATAACAATGAAGTAATTAAATGACAATTAATAGACTATCGTCTTTAGCTACGGGATCCATCTGTTATCGTCGTCGTCGTCGTGGATGTATGGCCTTGCACACCGTCGTTGAGTACCTCGGCGTCTCTAGGTACTCTCTCGTCGTACTACTCGCGCACTATGTTCACTCAAGCTCTCTTCACACTCCGACCGTCTCGTACGAACTAGTCATGTGTAACACCGTGTTGAATGACACTTTTGTGCTGACCGCTTTCTATATGTCATGGGTGTTTTTTAACAACGTCCGTCATTGTAATGACACTGACACACTATTAACTCCCTTGTCTCTCGACACACGCGCGTCACTCTGTAGCGCCCGTACATCTATGCATATCGTTAGCGGCAGAACGTTTATGCACACAGTTGTTGAGATAAAATTAATTCCCACAACTCGGCTCTCCTGACCATCATCCGCCTCGGATGATGAACCATTGTCATCTGAACACATTTTACGCAATGACTTCATATATTCGGAACATGTGGAAGTGTAGGTTGCACCCTCGTGGAGACCTTCTTTCTTGACATCGTAGGTATCTTTGGTCTTGATTTTCATGACTCTGTATGGACCTATGAACTTCGACTTCAACTTCGACCCTGGGCAGAACTGGGTTCTTCGAATGACGACTAGATCATTCAACCCATAAGCGGCAGGTTTTCTTCTTCTCAGGTTATACGTTCTCTTATTTTCTTCCTGGACTTTCAGCAGTTGCTCCTTTGCTAATCTTCTCAATTTTTCCCTATCTTCTTGAAATTGGTTTTTCGCTTCTTCTTCGATGATTTTTCCTATCTTGATTTGAACTTTATCCTTCATCTTGACACCCATCAGCAATTCAAATGGCGTGGTTCCAATGCATCTTTGGTAGGTGGAGTTTATAACTCTCTGGACACGATCTACGTAAAGGTACCATTTTGCTGGGTCTTCTAAGGATATCTTGGTTAGAACAGAAATAATAATAGAGTTAATTCGTTCTATCTGACCATTAGCTCTTGGTAGACCAGTAGTAATCTTATGATGCTTTACGTCATTCTCGTTACAGTAAGATTCGAATTCTTCAGAGGTAAAGGCTGTGCCTCTGTCGGAAATAATGTTTACAGGATTTCCGAAAGTCTTTCTTTGGATCTCGAGTTTGGCAATAACTTCTTTCGAGGAGGTGCTCTTCGTCGGATATAACCAAACGAACTTCGTAAATGAGTCAATTATGGCAAGAATATATTTGTAATTCTTGTTCGTAGACTCAAGAGGACCGAGGTGATCAATATGGTATGTCTGTAAAGGAATGTCATCTTTCTTAAGTGGATGTAAAAATCCTTCCTGCTTTCCATGCTTTCTGTTAGATAAGATGCAAGGAATGCAATTTCTAATATACCTCTCGATCTTCTTCTTTACATTCGGTATGTAGTATTCTCTTTTTATTAAGTCTTCAGTTTTTCTGACTGCAAAGTGTCCTTCTTCGTGTGCTTCTTTAATTATCTCTTGTTGCATCTGCTTAGGAATTACAACTACTTCCCTTTCATCATCAATTTTGTAAAGTAAGTCTTTTTTCAAGATATAATCTTTATACGGCTTTGCTTTTAAAATTTCCTTGATTGCCTTGATTTCGCCGTCTTCTTCTTGACTATTTCGTATAGCTTGGGGAATGCTAGTACAAACCAACATAACAGGGTTTCTACTTAGAGCGTCCACATGCCTCATTCTGGTGCCTGATCGATGAACTACGGTACAATCGAAATCTTGAAGTAGTAAGGCCCATCTTGCAATCCTTGTTGATAAATCCCTCTTGCTCATAGTCTTCTCAAAGGCAGAGCAATCTGTCACAATGTTGAAGCGTGTTCCAAGTAAGTATACTCTAAACTTCTTAAGTGCTTCGACTATTGCTAAAACTTCTAACTCATAGCTGCAATACTTCTTTTCGGCGTCCGATGTCTTCTTACTCATGTAGTAAATTGGATGCATCTGGTTATCTTCATAGGAACGTTGGAGAAGAACGGCTCCGTATCCTTCCATTGATGCGTCTGTATGCAATTCTGTCTCGGCATCTTGGCAGTAAATATTTAGCACTAACTTCTTGGCTAATATCTGCTTGAGCTTCATAAATGCATCTTTTTCTTTGAACCCAAATTTAAAGGTACTATCCTTTTTCAAAAGATCGGTTAGCGGCGATGCTATCACTGAAAATCCTGGAATGAATTTTCTAAAATAGCTGGCAAGTCCCAAAAAGCTTTGTACTTGCTTTGTCGTCCTTGGTTCTGGAAACTTGGTTACAGCGTTGATCTTTAATTCTGAAGGGTAGAGCTTGGCTTCCTCTATCCTGTGACCTAACAATTCGACAGTTCTTTTAATAAACTGACATTTTTTCTTATTAATCTCTAATCCATATTCTTCAGCGGTCGTGAAAACGATTTTTAATCTTTCCAATGCGTCTTCGTCATCCTTGGCTGGAATAATTAAATCGTCCATGTAGGGCAGTACAATTCCTTTGTTCACTAGATCTCTGAAAACTACGTCGATGTATCTCATAAATACGGATGGACTTATACAAAGACCAAAGGGAACTTTCAGGAATCGATATTGACCTTGGTGCGTCACAAATGCTGTATACTTTCGGCTTTGTTCTTCTACGGGAACGTGAAAGAAACCATTCTTAAGATCAATTGTGCTAAAAACACGATCTTTTTGCAGCTTGTCTAGCTGATCTTCTATAAGCGGCAGCGGAAAACGGTCTTTTATTATCTTTCGGCTGATTCTTCTATAATCAATGCATACTCTTGGTGTCCCATCTTTTTTCTTGGTTACTACCACTTGGCTAGCATATTCGGAAGTGCAGGGTTCTACTACACCATCTCGAACCCATTGCTCAACTTGGTGATCAACTATCTCTCTTTCAAAAAATGGTAGTCTTCTAGGACTACTGTAGATCGGTTCTTCGTCTTTGACTAATATCTTCATCACAACGTTTGCAGTTTTGCATTTTCTTGGTTTATACATCTTCACAATATGCTCAACTTCTTTTCTTATACGCGTCGGTACTTCATTTCCAATATCAACTTCATCAAGTACATCTACTTGCATTATTTCTTTAATGCCGTCGCCGTCGTCGATCTTCTTGATGGTCATCCCACTCGGATTAATCGTAAGTTCAACATGTTGGAGAAATTCATGACCTAGTATAGCAGGATTACTAGACATATATTCACCGTTGACAACATGCATCTTGGTATCAACCAGTACGTCATCTAAATCGATCTGACAGTTAAAATAGCCCAAAGGTTTCACTTTTGACTTACCGAAACCATTTAAAACTATTTTAGAATCATGCATAGTTGGTGCTCCAATACGTCGGTATACTTCTGACCCTATAAGGTTAACTTGGCTTCCGGTATCTGCCAGACAAATAATATTTTCATTATTGATCCTTATAATTCTGTGCATTTTGCTCATCGTGATTACTTCAACGTTTTGCACATTCGACGTGGTGGGGTTGGTTGGAGAAGCGCCACTATTTCTGTTTTGAGTTTGACATTCAAAAGATTTATGTCCAAACTTATTACATCTGAAACACTTGGTGCCTAGATTTTTAGATCTGCACTCATTCGACTTATGGCTTTGGTTGTCACAATTAAAACAACGAATTTTTGTCATCTGCGTCGATTTGGCATTTGACATTTCTGTAAAACTGGAAGCTGTCGTTTTATTTTTCCCTGTGTTCGGCTTGTAAGATTCCTGTTTAGTTTTCATTTCAGCGTATATTCGCAATTTTTCCTTGAATTCTTTAAATGACTTGGCCCCATACAAAAATATTTTATTCGATGGTTCATCTGTTATACCATCTATGACATAATGCATTAATGCTTCATCTTCAACTCTGCCTCGATTAGCAATCTCCTTCATTATTAAGAAATACTCATGAATGCTTTCGTTTTTCATCAACTTTCTTTCAGATAGTGCTTTATGCAGTTGGGCACTATTTAATCTTGAAGAGTATTCGTCGATTAAAACTTCTTTCAAAGATTTCCAACATTTTATATTCTTTTCTCCTTGTATGAACAGCTTTGCGAGACCTGTCAATGATTTTTTTTGCAAAAATAAGCATATGCAGCTGATTCCATGAACATAGATCAGCCATGTCTTCCATATCTTGAGTCCATTTTTCTATTGGGTAGCCACTGCTTCCATCAAAGCGTAGAATAGAATTTTCTACGTCCCTAAAATTCATAGCAAACAACGTTTTTCCATTCGATGAAGAGTTTGAATAAACAGAACAATTTTCTGAAAGATGATCTTCCTTCTCGGCTTCTTTGTATTCTTCAGTCTCGTCGTCGTCACGCATAGACAGTTTTGTAATGTCTACTAGATTATTGCAAATGTTTTTTATTAACGCGTCTTTATCACAATTATAGTCTAAACACAAAATATTTGCAACCGACGTTAGGTCATTGTCCGAAAAATTAGCACTGACATAGGTGATTTTGTCTTTATATTCCTCAGAAGACACCCCGAAATCAAAACCGTTAAACTTACGCAGTCTTTGTCTATTTTTTCTATCACCTTCGCTCTGAAAAATAAGTTTATGCAAGTTCATTATAGCACTAGTATGAGCCGAATTTATATTGTTCAAAATAATGTCTATATCTCCCAATGTCTTCATATTGTTACCTCAATTCTTAGAACGTCTACCGTAACTTCAGGTATGCGAAACGTCGCGTACGTGTAGCTGCTGGTGCTGCGGCCTTGCGTCTTAGGTCGAGTCCTGGCTACTGTAGATTTCCATAATACACTGTACTACACTTATATTCCGGTAACGAACTGTCTTTCAGCTACCACACTGTTTATATCGCGGCTGGGGCCCCCATTTATAGGGTGTCTTATCCCTGGAACACTCACGTATATCCCGGAATGAATCCCCGTTTCTAGAGATATGTAAGGTTTTAGGTCGTGCGTGCTTTTAAGACTGAAACTATGCCGGTATTAACTATAACTATATTGTAGAACTCTATAAATATAACAATGAAGTAATTAAATGACAATTAATAGACTATCGTCTTTAGCTACGGGATCCATCTGTTATCGTCGTCGTCGTCGTGGATGTATGGCCTTGCACACCGTCGTTGAGTACCTCGGCGTCTCTAGGTACTCTCTCGTCGTACTACTCGCGCACTATGTTCACTCAAGCTCTCTTCACACTCCGACCGTCTCGTACGAACTAGTCATGTGTAACACCGTGTTGAATGACACTTTTGTGCTGACCGCTTTCTATATGTCATGGGTGTTTTTTAACAACGTCCGTCATTGTAATGACACTGACACACTATTAACTCCCTTGTCTCTCGACACACGCGCGTCACTCTGTAGCGCCCGTACATCTATGCATATCGTTAGCGGCAGAACGTTTATGCACACAGTTGTTGAGATAAAATTAATTCCCACACATATATATATATATATATATATATATATATATATATATATATATATATATATATATATATATATATATATATATATATATATATCTAAGAGAGAGAGAGGTCACCAACGGCACGTCGGTGGGCAAGAGATGGCAGCTTTTGGGTGAGGGTAGGGCCACCGATGACACGTATAGCTATCTTCTGAATGGAGTCTAGGATAGCGAGTGTAGAAGCAGCAGCGGTACCCCAGATGTGGGAGCAGTATTCGAGGTTTGGCGTTGTTTGTGAAGTATATAAGGTATAGAGATTCGCTGGTGAAAAGTATTTGCGAGCCCGGAAGAGGAAACCTAATTTCTTAGCAGCCGCTTCTGGAATTGATGTGACATGTTGGTGCCAATTGAGATTTCGATCCACAGAAATGCCAACAAGTGAAAAGGAATCATTACTTTGAATAACTTGGTTGTTTATTGTGATGGGTCTAGGGCTGGTGTATCTCTTACGAGAAAGAAAGCAAGACTGAGATTTGGTGGGGTTGAATTATGCAAGATTTCTACTTCCCCAGTCTAATATTTTTTGGAGATCCACGGAGACAGAACCCTCCATGAGTCTGCGATCCTCATCTAATTGGGCTAAAGAGACAGGCTTAGAATATTGTATATTTGAGTGGAGAGTGCTGTCGTCCGCGTAACTGTGAACTGGGTTGGATATGCTAGAGAGAACGTCATTAATGTGAAGAAGAAGCAAACTAGGGGCTAAAGCTGAACCTTGAGGAACTCCTGCATTAATTGGATTCAGTTTAGAGGAATAACCATCCACGACAACAGAAGTTCTCCGGTTCGAGAGGAAATTTGCTGTCCATGTACACAGTTTTGGTGGTAGGCCAAAGGGCGGTGGTTTATTAAGCAGCGCTGCTTGCCAGACCTGGTCGAATGCTTTGGATATGTCTAGAGCGACAATCTGGGATTAACCGTTTAGTTCCATAGACTTTTTACAAGAATGGGTGACAAAGGAAAGGAGGTCGGCAGTTAATCTGCGCTGACGGAATCTATACTGCCTGTCGTGAATTAGACTGTATTTGCTAGGAAACGCTTTGGATCCTTTCTTGGGGACGGGTTGTACTCGAGCAGTTTTCTAGTTACTAGGGAATATGCCTCTATTATAAGATGTCTGAAACAGACGAGTCAGTACAAGAGCAAGTTCTGGTGCGCATTTTTTGAGAACAATTGCTGGGATCTCGTCTAGGCCAAAGGCTTTCCTGGTATTAAGAGAAGAGAGCATCTTTCGTACCTTTTTAGTCTTGAAACTGATATCCGTCATTTTATACGCGACATTGGGGATTATTGGTGGTTGAACATTTGGAGGTGGCTTAAGAGTAGAATTCCCAGGGAACAACGAGGCAAAAAGTTCAGCCTTGTCCAGGGCGGAAGAAACAATTTCATCCCCTAAAACAAGAGGTGGCAACGTGCTGTTGCAGAAATTATTCCCGATAGATTTAGCAAGAGTCCAGAAGGGTTTGCTGCCGATAGAGCTTGAGATGACTTTGTTTTTGATGTGGTTATTAAACGAGTTTTTTGCCTCAGAAAAAATGCGGACATAGCGGTTTCTTGCGTCGTTAAATGCTTGACGGTTTTCTTGAATGGGGTGGTGTAGAAGCGTTTTGTGAGCTTTGACCTTTTCAAGTCTGGCCTTGTCACAGGATTTAAAGAATCAGGGCTTCTGAGTAGCTGTAGAGGTTTTCTGTGTACGTGGAATAAATAATTCGATGCCAGCTTGGTTAATTTTGGTGACTTTTTGTGAGATATCAGAAGGGTCAGGATGAGAGAAGCAGACAGACGCCCATGGAAATGAGGAAAAGTAATCCCGCATTTCGTCCCAGTTCTCAGAGTTGTAGTGCCAAACGATACGTGGGTGTGATGACTGTGTGACCTCGGGTTGCATTGCGCAGGAAGTAGTGTCCATGCCGTGGTCTGAGCGACCAAGGGGCTCGGTGACTGATGCTTTATAGCATTCAGGTTTTGTAGTAAGAAGGAGATCCAAGGGATTTGAGCTCTGTGTTTGGATGCGAGGAAAGTAAGTAAGTTGCTGAACCATATTGGCTAAAGGATTTCTGATAGCTGTTTTTGAAGATCCTTGTAATTCCTTATTATGGAGATTGAAGTCACCAAGAATAGTGACCTCGAAGGAAGGGTAGTTTTCAGTTAGCAACCGACAAGTGAATGCCTTGTGTTATTTGTAGATAAGATCGCTTCAGGGCATAGGGGATAAATGAGGGGTGGTTTGGTGAAAATTTACACTTTTTCGTTAAAACTCAAGTAATATGACGTTTCAGAAGTTTATGGGTACAGGAAAAAGGAATATTTTCTTTGTGGTCAAGCCATGGACCCTACATTTACTTTATGAGAATGTCTTTCTGGTAAGAGTAGATTACCACAGCTATCTGGAAGTAATGATTCAATTTGCAAAACTGTTTTTTTATATGAACTTTAGTTGCAATACTACCGTTATTTATCCAGTGTGCGATGTTTTTTACTTAGTTTAAGATGTGCCGATGACTAGTTGTAGGGTATGTCAATCATTGTGTGTTTTGTGCCAATAATTAAGAGTTAGATGTTTTTAACTTTTTATAGGCTTATCAAAGAAATCTTATTACTTTCTGATAAAAACACTATTAAAGAACATTGTTTATTTTTTACTTTTTTATGCTGAAATTCATTTTCTCAAATTAGGCCATTTTTTAAAATAAGCTACACGTTTTAAAAAATGCAATGTTAGACTGCCAATAATTGGGCGTTTTAACCTTTTTAAATTAAGCTACAGATCCAACGTTACAAAATTAAATTTGTTGAGCCTAGTTTCTCTGAGTACAATTTAACATAATTTGGAAAATGTCGTTAATGTTAGAAAATGGCACTAAGGATTAACAAGACTTAACAGCTATAGATATATGTATATCTATATATATATATATATATATATATATATATATATATATATATATATATATATATATATATATATATATATATATATATAAACATATAAAAATTGTAAAGGACCTGGGTTTTGGGTTCTAGGGAGCCAATTCGCGCTCATCTGAATACATTTTTTCAACAGCTTTCATCGACACCTCTCTATTAGCAAATTTTTCTTAACGAAAATTCGCTAAAAAGTAAGTTACGGTGTGTAATACAAAACTTACGGAATTTCGCTATCATAACGCACTTGCTGAGTCCAGACATTTCAATATCAAAAGGTTTCATCAAGATAGGTCAACAACAATTAATGAATAAAAATTGGTATACTTACATGTCGCATTAGGCCTTGATTTTTCCAAAGTTTTTCTTTTCTGGTTTATAGTAGACAGAAGTTATATTTTTGTTTGTATTTACCCTTAGTAAATTTTAATGTTGTTTTGGTTAAATTAGAATAGATTATTTTGTTTTATTTGCGGTGATTGCAACCCAAGGTCTTCAAGTAACTCTTACCTCTTCCATACATGAAACAAGCGAATTCAAAAGCCACAATGAAGTAAACTCATTGGGCGTTCCACAGTACAATTGAGAACGACTTCAAAACTTCGACTGAACATTTGCTGCTGGCAATTCAACTAGATACAGTCGCAAGTTAGGTGCATAGCAACATAATGAAGTTTAGATGTTGGTCGATGTTGAGTGGTAAGTATTTGGATTGCAATGAAATGCATGAATCTCATAACTCAAGAAAGTCAAGATCGATATCCGTCTCCAATGTCACAAGTTTGTTTTGTCCATTAGCAAGCTTTTTGTGTAAAAAAAAACAAAGAAGCATATAACAAGTGACATGAAATACTACTTTAGCTTAATTCCGCTCTACAAATAAGCTCGATTTGAATCGTTTGACATTTGCTTGCGCCTAAGTGGTAGAAAGATAATTCTTTAAATAAGAACACCATTGTTTTACAAGTCATAACGTGCAATTTTTGTTTAAAAATTTAGCAACATAAAACTCTGCGGTAAAATGTTGTTTTGTGGTATCTGTATTCTATGTTGTTTTTGTAGTTAATTTTTATTTTGAAGTGTCTGTATATATATATATATATATATATATATATATATATATATATATATATATATATATATATATATATATATATATATATATGTATATATATATATATATATATATATATATATATATATATATATATATATATATATATATATATGTCAATGCGCAATTTGCTGGACCAAATCATATGACTATGCGTAAGTTGCTGGACAAACCGCATCATAGCTGGACGTCCAGCTATGAACACTACTTCTTTATAAGTACTAGCGTTAATGGCTGGACACAAGCAAAAACATGAGTTTTAGCTACGTTGCCAAATATGTTATGCTTTAGTATTCTTTGTTTCCTTCGCATTCCTACAGTTTTGTAATTATTGTAAATATAAAACAAATAGTTTTAAACTTCAAACATATGTCTTGAATATTATAACTATTATAATACCTAATAAAATTATAATGAAACTGTGTATTTTCAGAATGAAATGAAAAATAGCTTGTAATAAGTATTTTCTATGCACATAGTTTTTCAAGAACCTGCAGATTGTAAATTAAAGTTTTGCGTTAAAATATTTTTGTTCTCAACTGAGGAAACAGCCCAGGAGCAAAAATCAGCACACTTCTTAAATATAATATGAAAAAATTCAATTAGACATTCTGAGATAAAGAAGTTAGAATTGTGACATAAAAACTTAGAATTCTGTGATAGAAACTCAGAATTGTGACATAAAAAGTCAGAATTCTGAGATAAAAAAGTAATAATTCTGATGCAAAAAGTCAGAATTATTCGAGAGTTTTATACGAAGGGGCCAGGTAGTGCCACTTGCAAAACGTTTACCTATTGACTATTGATGTGTAATTATGTAGGTAGCTCTACCTGTGCCGGTTTTAGAGTCAGTTAATGGTGTTTACAAACTCAAAGGTAAGAAAATTGGTTTATTGACTATGATTCTGCTGGTGTTAATAGAATAATACATGTAAGGCTAGATACATTCTTACCACAATTAGAACCGTAGACCGGTTTTGCTGTAATTAGAGCTCGTCAGTACGGTATACTAATTGCAGCGAAAATACACCTATAAAGTAATACGGCTATGGTAGCTAGCCTCCCAAAACTAAGTTAGATGTAAGACACCAAACACGTGCCGCTATCTCGTTGCGGAACCTGGTAGGCTATCTAGTTCTGCAACGAGATGGCGGCAGGTGTTTCGTGTATTACATCTCACTTAGAATAATGCATAATGCATAGGTGCTTATATAATGGTCTTATTAATTATGTACGTAAGTCGTCGTATACATATACAACTATATATTGCTGTTTAAAAATGTTTTATTCAACATTATGGCCATGGAAATTTTAGCTCAATTAATGTTGAGCCAGCCTTAGAAGCAGATAAATATGTGTATGTTTTTGTTTGTTTAACGTCGGTCTACTTCCGCGACTATGGCCAACCACCGACGCCAGGGAGTAGTTTCACTTCACTATCCTGGAAATTTTGCCGAACCCTGTCGTTCTGCAAGCATAGTAGGGATATTCTACATGCCCAACATCCCATGGGCACGGGACCGATGGCCTTACGTTCCCTCCGAAGGGCGAAACGTGCAGACATTCAACTTGCTCAAATACAATGCCACAACCTCGGTTGATGTTAGTGCTACAGTATGTACTGAAAAAGTGAATAACCCTGAGATCGAACCCAGTACCCTTCGGTTCAGAGGCACACGTTCTGACGACTGAACTACCGAGGCTCTTATAAATAAATAATCATGAGGCGATACCACCTGTCGCAATCGTGGCTCTCCGTATGCAACTGCCCATTTTAATTCAGTGTAGCGTCCGCCCTTAATCAATATTGTACCATGTTTTCCAGAAGTTTTCCTTTTGATCTACCTCTTTCTTTTTGTCTAGGTATGTATCTTTCAAATAAAACTATCAGAAATATGTTTTAAAATATGACCTAATTTTGCCTTTCTCCTATCAATTTCTTTCAGCAAGCATTTTTATTCTTCTAGCACACTTTTTATGCGTGTTTCTATCGGTGTACCTTATATATGATATACTGATATTAATACTTATTATATTTACTACGTATACTTATTATATACTCTTTGTTATTTTGCTCAATGTCCACATTTCAAAAGCTTCTATTCCCTTGGTATCCTATTTAGTCAACGTCCGCCCCATCATTATAACACTCTATACGTATGACTTGATTAACCTCTTTCTTCAGATCCAAATTAAATTCAATTTTTGATAGAAATAAGAACAATATTAGTACCTTTTACATGTAAAAGATGTTGCTTATCCAAAAAAATGCATAAAACCGCATTTTTTTCAGTGGTCCTTTGACGGGGTTTAATTCTACGCCACTAGCATGTTTTGGAAACTGATGACTATAATGGCAAGAAGCAGTTTTTTAGTAGTAGCCGATATGTAAAATTTGGTTTTCTAATACCGAATAGTTTTTGAGATATTAGCGAAAAACGATAAAGAGACTAAAACTTGAACACCCTGTATCTACAGGCTTTAGGTCATACACTTATAAGTCTTATTTTGACCCTGGGAATACGCCCTTAAAATATTTGCATTGAATTTTGTAACAGCCTCCATATTTTTTTAAACGAACATCCCAGACCATTACCGACCCCACTCGGCAGTAGATTGAAGCCAGTACCACAGCATATTTGATAATGCTGTGCCAGTACCTCCGGTGTTGTAAATTATTGTTGATTCGCTCATTTAAAGTAGGCCTATCCGCGACTATGGCCAAAAATCGGCGCCAGGCAAGAATTTCATCTTACGACTTTACTATTGAAAACCCTTATTGGACAATAAATAATAAGTTATGAATTCAGTTTTTTTATCAATACATCTTTTTTATTTGCTTTATTGTAGTTAGATTACTGTAACTTCAACTCCATTTCATTCAAATTAAGCCGAATATGAAAATTTAAAATGTGCATTATTTTTATTCCTTGTCTATATATTAGTCAATAGTCAATCTGCCTTGTTGGAAAAGTTATTTATTTCACATTGTTCATTAATTAAATACATTTTGTCCAGATTTGTGTTTAATTGAATTATTCATTGAATAGGGTACGTAAACTATTTAAATATAGCTTGCAAAGAAGATGCATCTTTCACGAAAGCGTGTATCTACCTAATTTAGAAGAAATCAGCAATAATTTGATTTCTAATTACTAGTAAAGTAGCATACAAAAAATCCGTATACATTAATTTGAGAGGAATCTACAAAACTTTGCATTTATGTAAAAATCTACCGATTTTGTGCGCCATCTACCGAAAAGTAGCTAATGTAAGATCTACCGATTTTATGCGCCATCTACCGAAAAAATGGGTACTTTCCCCCGAACAAAGACTGTCGGGGTTAACATCACTTGGATGTCACATGTCGTGTATAGCATTCTTCAAGCACGTCAAGTGTCCAAACTGTCCAATGAGACACGTAACGTTCAGTTTCGACACCTGTTACATATTCGTTTTAATATCAGTACAATTCTTGACATTGATTAAGAACTCCATAGGTACTTACATTGAGTTGCATAATTTAGTAACAATATTAAATTAATTATAATAATAATAATAATGATAATAACAGTATGCTTTAATGCCCCAATTAAATATTTTTAAATACAAGAAGAACGGAAAAGAGGACGAATTTCAGAATGAGGACATACCTGTAACAATAATTTACTGTAAATTATATAATGTTGTTGCTTCTATTTATTTATCTCCAGCTACATGCATACTGAATATGAATTTTAAAAAAATAGAACCTCGTGTGAATCGCGGAAAGTCACGGCATTGTCTTAACTAATTTTCATTTGGTTGTAAACAGAGAGGGGAGCCTGTTTGTTATTGGACTGCTGAAATTATTGTTAATTTTTAACCTGTGTACTGTGACGTCACCTTGTGTGTCTGGATACCGAATATCTACGACCTTCACGATGTAATTTTAAAAGACTATTTAATTTACTTTGATCTTTCATGTGCTTTTAACAAAAACTTAGATATTTTCTAAAACTGTTATACCGTTTTCATCCAGGTTATAATGAATAACAAAGTGCGTGACATCATCGTGTTGCAGCAAGTTGAATTGAATGAATGCACGCACAGTTCGTCAGATAGGAGACGTTGATCCGTCGGTTCCGTGCCTATGGGATCTTCAGCACGTAAAAATACCAAACTTGGCTTACTGAAAGTGGTTTGGCCTTACTATTTTTCAATTGCGATGTTAGATTGCTCCCTGGCATCAATGGCTGGCCATACTAACGGAATTTGACCGACAATGAATAAATAAATAAATGTTGACTGAAATTATAATATCTAGTGAAGCAAACAATTTTTTCTGTCCCATGTGAATATAAATCGTCTATTACATCATTGTATATGTGATATTAATTATTACAAGTGTTGCGTAATAGTCATTACACAATGGGTTTTGAGCTGACGCCCTATAACATGGAGGTGTCGGGTTCGATTCCCGGGCGGGGAAGCACTTTGTTAATACCTTGTCTATGGTGTGAATGGGAGAATGGATGTGTCATAGAAAGATATAAAAAATTCATGTCTGCGGCTAATGGCCGGAAGATCAGGAAGCTGTCCCGAAAAAAATACACAATAGCTTGAAGAGAAAAATTCCAATGTTACCATGGTAATCGGAACCTCGGTTGATGTTAGTGTTACACTTTCTACTGAAAAAGTGAAAGGAGAACCCTGGGATCGAACCCAGTACCCTTCGGTACAGAGGCACAGGATCTTACCTCTGAACCACCGATGCTCTACCTAAGTAGGTGTGCAATAGAAAGTGGTCCTATTTTATTGTAGTTAGATTACTGTAACTTCAATACCAAAGTTTAAATCCATTTCATTCAAATTAAGCCGAATATGAAAATTTAAAATGTGCATTATTTTTATTCCTTGTCTATATATTAGTCAATAGTCAATCTGCCTTGTTGGAAAAGTCATTTATTTCACATTGTTCATTAATTAAATAAATTTTGTCCAGAATTGTGTTTAATTGAATTATTCATTGAATAGGGTACGTAAACTATTTAAATATAGCTTGCAAAGAAGATGCATCTTTCACTCAAGCGAGTATCTACCTAATTTAGAAGAAATCAGCAATAATTTGATTTCTAATTTCTAGTAAAGTAGCATACAGAAAACCCGTATATATTAATTTGAGAGGAATCTACAAAACTTTGCATTTATCTAAAAATCTACCGATTTTGTGCGCCATCTACCGAAAAGTAGCTAATGTAAGATCTGCCGATTTTATGGACTGACGGGGTTATCATCACTTGGAAGTCACATGTCGTGTATAGCATTCTTCAAACACGTCAAGTGTCCAAACTGTTCAATGAGATACGTAACGGTCAGTTTCGATACCTGTTACATATTCGTTTTCCTAAGTCTCAGAATACCAAAATTGCAAGTTGTTCAAACAATAATTGATTTAATTGATCTGTATCTATTCCGAAACGCAATCGCTTCAACAAAATTTGAAATTATTATTAATTAATAATTTGGTTAATACAACATCATACCTAACAATTATTTTAGAAAATTCGAACTCATTGTGCAATCAATATAAATGTACAATTATCTAGATAATATATTATAATCTAATAATAAATAAAATTAATTCACTTGCTGCTACATATGGCATAGTGTACTCCATTTTCAATTATAATACAAAAATCCTAATCTCATGTAGTAATTATCTTTGGAAGAGATTATTAAGCAATTCGCTTGAAATTCAGAGCAAACAATTTTCTTTTTTTCTTTCTTATGTCTATGTACGTTAATACGCCAAATTGACAATAATTGGTTTCTTTTTGCAATCAGGATTTTATTATAAACATCAGAAATTTACATATCAAGTTTGTTTAGGATTTAAGGAATTTGATATTTTGTTAATTAAAAGTAAAAGTTGAGAATAATAAAGAGTGAGTTCACCAGGCGCCAACAGCTGCCAGCACAGTCAACATTTTTTTTGACATAAACAATGCAGCCATAACATTTGATACGTGCATGATCTTCGCACCATTTAACAACAAAGTTAGGGCAACCATATTGGTTGCGAGGGTTTATATCATAAAATCATGCACCAAAATTTGAATCACTACGTTAAAATAAAAAAAGTTATAAGCTTTTTATTTTTTATTTTTAAAACGTCAACAAAATCGCGATTCAAAACGTCACAACTGACATGTTCTAGATAGAGAATCTACATGAACGGCTATGCAGCATAAATGTCGTAAGAAGTTAAAAAAGCCTTAAGTTTCAACTACAATCTTCATTGTTCTTTATTTTATTAAATTATTTGAAGAAAATTAATTTAAAATAGGCCCTTTATGTGATGCTTTGGTAGCAGTTTCAGTTATTTATTTAATTTTCAGGAATCTGATTACGCTTATTATTTAGCGTTTTCTTTTCAATTGGGCAAAGTGATTTTTCTATGGAGAAACGGTGTTGGTCAGTAGTCTCTCCTTTTTATGGACTTCTGTAAGGTGAATTTCTTACAGTTTGCATTTCTAGCTCCGTTGTAGCATTGCACAGTACCTCACATTTACTATAGGTCTCTTAACTGTATTGTGGAGTTGAGATCACAGCAATTGTCCGATGGTTAATGCATAAAGGGGTTGTCTAAGCATATTTCTGATTTATTTATTTTTTCAAAAAACGAACAATACGCTAATCTGCTAATTTACATATAAATGTTATTAATATTAAAAAAAATGGAAACAACGATCGTACCTCGAATAAAGTTCTCTTCGTCATTTTAACTTCAAATGAAATTTCCTTCTCCCGTTTCGCACCCGTTCAACACATTGGGCACAGAAAATATAGGAATTTGCATAAAATTGTCATTTATAATTAAAGGAGAATAAAACTTGTTCTAGGTATGTCACACAAAATAGAATAATTTCTAGATTCTAAAACCTACTGTTACTCTATAATGAAACAACGTTCAATGAGACGAAAACCATTTCAGGTTAAGGCATCGAAAAATGTTTAAACAGTAAAATAAGCTTTTGTATTTCAAAAAAAAAATCAAGATTATTTTGATGTCAGATTGTAATGTTAACCCCTACGGTTCTTTTTTCGGTAGAAAGTACCCATTTTTTCGGTAGATGGCGCATAAAATCGGTAGATTTTACATTATCTACTTTTAGGTAGATGGCGCACAAAATCGGTAGATTTTACATAAAGGATTTTCAACAAAAAAGTTTGCATATTTCCTTGCAAGAATTTTTTTTCTTTTTTGAGTTTTCGTCAAAAAGCTTTTTGTGAATGATTATATTTTGCAAGGTGGGTAAATAGCTTGAAGAGTTTCGTTGCCCAAGAAAAGCTAACCAGTTTTTTCAAAGATATTTTAACTATATTTTCGGACATTTTTTTACTTTTTCTAGCAATAAAGTTATTTTGATAAAATATGGCACATTGTTTCTACTCTATAGGTTATTCTTGTAGCCAAATTTGGTATCTGCTTTCATTTAAAGAAATACATATTTGTGGTTAAAAACGTTCATATGAAAATTCACCAGTGTGATGCACTTGATGCGTCCAGACTTTTATTATTCTATGGATCTAAGGCTTGTTCAATTGAAACCCATCTTCGGTCAGGTCAGCCTTGGAAACAGTTGTAATTACTCAACTCACATTTTGCAATGCTAGTTGTGTTTGTAAACATCACACTGATCAGCTCCTATCATTTGTATTTAACAGCGAGTTGAAGTGTTGTAACTTTAAAATGGCGTTTGTTGTTAACAATCCGTCCAAATATAATCAGCGTGCGGTCATACAATTTTTGTGTGCTGAAGGTTTGCAACCATTGAAAATTCATACGCAAATGCAAGCAGTGTATGGAAACGCAAGTTAACTTTCTTGTTAACACACTTGACTTTTTAAAAGAATTTATTGATTATAGTTACATAAAATACTTATGAATAATAATAAAAAATGATAAATATAAATTATGACAATTTAAAAGAGACTCAAGCAATAACAATGTAGGAATGTCCGTCCGTGGTCTGGTAACTTCCATATATAGTCTCTGGTGGGGCGTGGACCGAGAGGCGGTTTCCACCTAAGTTGCAGTCTTGAAGGTGATCCTAGCAGGTGGCTGGTTGCTGAATTGAAGGTCTAGTTGTTTACCCATTTATGAATAGTCTATTCTTCTAATTGCGCTGCTTTTAATTAACCCATTCGTCAGCGACCTTGGGTGTTGAATCGGGATCTGTACTTCTTATATACATTGTATGAGTTGGCTATTGTTATCTCCTCCATCCTTTAGAGAACGAAGCCTATGGTTCGTTCCGAATAGTCATCGGGAATCCAGTAATTGGTTTGGAGTCAGCAGTTTTCGTTTTTGATTTCTGCCAGAAGTATCTTGCAGTTATTGTGATTATTGTTATTATTATCACAAGGTATAGTATAATTGTCCATACACTAGGGTGGTATATGGGCAAATCGATGGTTCATGGAATTTTGCCATTGATGGATTGTAACTGGGATTTGATATTGTTCAAGTCGTGCAGTTGGACATTTTCTAATTTTAGTTCTGGTAATTTGTCTGGGAATATGAGTGCTTTATTTGTTACCAATTCGATGTTTGGGAGATTGAACGATTGTTGTGTTTCCGATGCCATTTGTACTGAACTAAATCTTTCGTTATTGATGATAAGTTGGCATTTGGGTTTCAAAGTCGCCAGTTTTGTTCCGCTGATTATTTTGGTTTCTTCATTTTCTTCGCAGCTAAGTTTGATTTTCGTTTCTTCGGGTGCCACTATTATGTATTGGGTATTGCCATATTTAGAGACTGTTGTTTTTGTTATTTTGACAAGTTCTTGCTTGCAATTGTTTATCGGAGTCTGGAAGTTGATCAGTTTAATTTCGCATGGGTTGTTTTCGTTAAGTGCTGTCGGGTTGTCATTTTCACAAAAGTATGTCTGGTCTTTTAGATTCCTACATTTTTCGTTTCTGTAAGCGTAGTGTTTGCTGCTAAGGATTAGGTACTTGGTTCTAGGGACAATCATTCTGAAGGTATATGGATTTTTAGGGACTGGTAATGCATACAATTGATAATAATTACAATCTGATTTGTCTACTAAGGGTATATCTATTTGGAATATAATTTTAAAATCAATTTGAACGGTTTTTATGTTAAATATTTTTTCGTAAAGTGAAATGTCGGATTTTGTTATTAATCTTGATTTTGAGATATGGTTTTCAATATTTTCTAATTCTTTTGATATAAATTTCGGTTTCAGTATTGACGTATGATACGTGTTCAATTTTGAAAAAGTAATTGCATTTTCTGTTGTTAATATCATGTTTAGTACATTATTTAACAAATAACTGATTTGAGTGAGTAATTCCAAATGTTTTACTCTATGAAAATTTGTTAGTTGGTCGCTTTTTAGACTATCTATTGTATATTCCAAATCGTTTATTCTCGCTACTATGGCTTCTTGGTTATGGTTCAGGTTGTCTATTGTTTTATTGAACTCTGTTATAGCATCTATCATTAGGGATGTCTGTTGTGAACTAAAAAGTTGATGTACTTGATTTTGATCTTTCCTCAAAATTTCAAGAGCTTTATATATTCTGTCGCCGTCATCTGCATCTAAGTTCCCAGTTATTGATTTGAATATCGATCCTAGTCCGTTTATTATACCTCTTTTGTTCCTAATCGTTCTTGGAAATATTCGATAAAATGTGTCATCAATATTGCTGATGGTGAAATTGATTGTTAAAATAAAATTTTTGTATTCTAATTTGTATTCTGCATTCATTACGCTTATTATGTTGTCAAAGTAAGTTTTTAGTCTGTTAAAGTCATCGTATAGTTGTCTTAGGTCATGTATATGAATCATTCTCCATTTATCGTTTTCTGAAAAGGCTTGTCCCAGTTTGCGTGGCAGTATGCCTGGATTGTCTGTTAGGTCTTCTAATTGTGGTTTTACTCTGGTGAAGAGAATGAACCTGCAAGGCGAAGATTGCGTAAATGGGTGATTGTCTGTTCGTCAGTTCTGTGATTTAGTATTATGGCTTTCTTATGTTCAATCAGGGAAATTATTGAATAAGGTCCAGTAAAAGGGTTTTTGTGTTTTTTGTGAAATCCTGGACGGATCTTTTTGTATACTATGTCTCCTTCTTTAAAAGGTTGGTTAGTATTTTTATTCGTCCGTTGTAACGTTTTGTATTTTGAGTTTTCGATTCGGTCTTGAATGACTTCGTATATGATTTTCATTAAGTCTTTATGTTTCGTGTTATATTCTTGGGTGATAATTACTTCTGGGTCATAATTAAATAATTCAGGTGTATATCCGAATATTAGCTCAAATGGTGGTTTTAAGGTTTGCGAGTGTATGGAGGAGTTATATGCGAAAATACAATAAGGCATTAAGTCAATTGGTTTCATTTCTTTAAATTTTGTTTTAAATAATCTATAGTGCTCAATTATTGTACTGTGAAATCTTTCTATCGGTCCGTTTGACATCGGATTTTGCGGTGTTGTCACATGTAATTCAATTTGGTAAGCTTTTAATAGCTCTTTTATTAATATATTTGAGAATTCAGTCCCTGCGTCCGAAATTATTGTTTTACAGCTTCCGTATTGGGAAAAGTATTTAATTAAGTTCTTGTAGATTTCTGTTGCATTTTTACTTTTTATCGGAAATGCTTGCCCGAATTTACTAAAGGGGTCGAATACTGTTAGAAATTGAGACGTTTCAATTTGGAAAGTGTCTAGGTGTAAGATTTCTAAAGGCCTAGATGGTGTGGGTGTGTGTTCTAGTGAAATTTGCGCCGGATTTCTGTTGTATTTACATGTTTTACATAACTCGCAACTTTTTATAAACTCTTCTATTTTTCGCTTTAAATTCGGAAAATAGTATTTGCGTTTCATTCGTAAATAGGTCTCATCAGCGCCTCGATGATTACTCTTTCCCTCGTGAAATAGAACTATTTTCTCTTGGAGTTCTTCTTCGCTATTTATTTCTTCTCTAGCTTCTAAACATCTATAAAATTTAGGTGAGTCTACGTTATTAAATTTTTGATTAATTGCCGAACTTACCATTTCATAATCTCGTTCATTTACAAATAGACAGTAATATTTTCTCTGTGGTAGGCAATATTCTTTGATAAATTGTTCTATTTGATTTGGCTCGTGTAAATTGAATGTGGCGTGAATAAAATTCCTTTTGTCCTTTCTGAGTGATAAAATCTCCGGGGTATCAGCATGTTTAAAGAATATCTGGTTTGTTTTACTGTTGATTATTTCTTCTTCTAAGATTGGCATGCCCGGCGCGGAATAAGAATCTGCGTTGGAATTTCTTGTTTCTCCGTCGCTTATGGTTATAACGTCGTCATTTTCGTCTACATTGTTTATCATTGATTGGTTATCTACATCTAAGGGGTTTATCTCTACTCTCGAAAGTGCGTCCGCTGCATTATTTAATTTACCTTTTTTATATTCTATTTTGAAATCGTACTCTTCTAGTTTGAGTCTCCACCTTAATAATTTTGAGTTGGGTTGTTTCAGGGAAAATAGCCATTTTAATGGTTTATGGTCTGTATATATTGTAAATTTCCTGCCGTATAGATAGGGTCTAAAGTAGTTTGTGGCCCATACTATGGCCAGTAGTTCCTTTTCTATTGTGCTGTATCTAGATTCTGTTTCATTTAACGTTCGGCTTGCGTAAGCTATTGGTTGGTCTGATTTCGGATCTCCTTGGCTTAAAATCCTTGCGATTGCCACGTTTGATGCATCTGTTGTTAAAATGAACTCCTTTGAAAAATCTGGAGGTATTAATACTGGTGAATTCATCAATATGTCTTTACATGTATTAAAGGCATTTATGTATTCTCCGTCGTTAATGTCGATTGTTACGTTTTTCTTTAAACATTTAGGTAGTGGTTTTGTGACATGCGCAAAGTTTTCTATAAATTTCCTGTAGTAGCCTATAAGTCCTAGGAATGATTTAATTTCTTTTGGTGTCTTGGGTATTGGGAATTTTCTTATGGCGTCTAGTTTCTTTGGATTAGGCTTGATGCCTTCTGGCGTCACTATATGCCCAAGGAATTCCGCTTCTTTTTGCAGAAAGTCGCTTTTGTCTAGCTGTATTTTCAGATTACTTTGTCTAAATCGTTCGAATACTAATCTTAATTTTTCGATATGTTCTTGTAATGATGTCGAGAACACTATCACGTCATCCATGTATACTAAGCATGTTTTTCCTATTAAACCGTTTAAAACGTGTTGCATCAGTCGGGTAAATGTAGCAGGCGCCCCTGAAAGCCCGAACGGCATTCTGAGGTACTCATAATGGCCTGTATCAGTGCTAAACGCCGTTTTTTCAATGTCATTTGGGTCCATTTCAATCTGGTGGTAGCCCGAAATTAAGTCTATGGTCGAAAAATATTGTGCACGCCCGAGTTTATCCAGTATCTCTTCGATTTTTGGTATAGGGTGTCTATCAGGTATAGTCTTCTCATTTAACTTGCGGTAATCCACAACGATCGGACTATTATAAGCGCTATGACTGTTCCTAATTATCCTTTGATTTAGCATTTCGTTAATTTGTTTGTCTACCTCTGGTTTGTGAATATATGGGTATCTATATAGTTTGGCGTTTATTGGTATATCGTCTTTTAGTCTAATTTTGTGTTTAATGACGTTTGTATGCGTCAGTGGTTCATTTTCTTTTGCAAAATATCTTGAAATTCTGTACATAAATCAATTAAAATTTCTTTCTCCTGGTTATTTAAGTGATTTATCCTAATTTGATTTGTAATATTTTTTTGTACACTCCCCGTGTAATTATTATTATAATTCTGGTGATAGTAAGAATTATTTACTATCCTATTCGCTTTATTTTGAATTTGATCCGTTATACCTTTTTGTATCGTCCTCGTATCACTCACATTTTTATTTCGACGATATTCATATGTGTTTAATGAAACTTGATCCCGTTTACCTTTATTGTGGGTGAACATTTCTCCTATGTCATTTACTCTTTGTAACCTTCTATCGTCATCATTTAATGGCTGATTACGCTTTCTTAGGTCGAGTTCAAGTGCAATAATGCTTCTGTCTATTGTATTACTTACATTAAGGTGATTCATTTCATCATTTGCTTTGATGATCCTACTTATCCGATTGTTATTGCTACTACTATTACTACCCATCTTATCTTCATGATCCCTTGTATAAGGGAAGTTTATCTTAATGCTTCGATTTTTTAAATTGAGTCTCTGGTTTTTAAAATCAATGTTCGCTTGATTTTTTATCAAAAAGTCAATTCCAATAAGAGCTATGAAATTTTTGTTAAATTCAAATAGGCAAAACTCTTGTTCACTGTCCGTTAGTGAGTTTAAATTTATTCTGGCTCGATTATTATGGCTGGAGTAACCATGCGAACTTTTTATCAAAAATGGGTGATTGTAAATCTTATTATAAAAGTTGTTATATGCTATGGACGGGTTTAAAAGGCTCTTAGTACTACCTGAGTCGATCAGTATTTTTCCGGGTAGTTCTTTTATTATTACGTAGGGTAATTGGGATATTGTGTTAAAATTATTAATATCTATTACGGTTCTGTTTTTGAGCTCCCTGCTATCGGAAAATTTTGATGCTGTGCATCGTATAATTCGGAGGGTGATTGTTCATTATATGTTGCGTCATAATTTAATTCTTCTGGTATGAAATTTTGTCTTTTTTGAAAATTGTTGGAAGGAAAATTGTTTCGTCTATTTTGTGAGGGTTGTTGTCGGCTGAAATTTGTATGTCTCGTGTTGTTACTGCCGACATCCATAGCCTGTGGATATCTTCTAGTATTGTCATTAGGGTTGTACGTCGGTCTTCTCATTGAGAATTGATTTGAAGGGCTGCCCTGAAATTGTGGGCGAGACATTTGGGGTCTGTTTGGATTATAGTTAAAAGGTGCACGATAATTTTGTTGTTGGAAGGGTTTTTGAAATTGAATATTGTTAAAATTTGGGGTATTTCTTTGGAAAACTGGTTTTTGTTGTTTGTCCTGCCTGTTATTGTTATTATTGTTGAAATTTGACCGTTGTAATAGTCTGTCCCTATATTCATAATTTTCCTCGGAAAATATAAATATTAAAGCTTGTTCTATGCTGTCTGGTCGAGTAGATCTGACCACCATACCGAGGGGGTTTTTTAATCCACCGATAAACGCTTTCAGTGTTTGTTGTCTGTACATGTTTTGTTTTAATACTAAAATTCCCTCGTTACGTTCATTAGATATTAAATTAGAGATGAGTAATTGTTCAATGTGTCTGCAACGATTACTGAACGCTAAGGCATCCTCGTTATGTCTCTGTTTCAGTGTCAATAATTCGCCTAGTAAGCTAATTTCATCTCGCTGGTCTGTAAAGTTCTCAACAATTGCCCGCCTTAAGTCTACCCATGTGTTTATAATTTTAGTGCTAATAATTAACCTGGCTTGTGCAATTAGTTTCGTTTGAATATAATTTAATAGGAAATGGTTAAGATATAAATTTGGATTATCTGCATCATAGAATTGGTTCATTACTAGATCACAAGCTTTTAAGAAGTTCCCTACATTTTCAGGTTGTCCGTTAAATTCGGGGATTGCTTTAAGGTAAAACTCTTGGAATTGATTTGCCATATTTAAATTATAATTATTTATATCGGGTTGTTCTACAATATCAATTTCGCCAATACTAATATTTCTTAATCTATATTCCAAATGTTCTAAATTATCGATATCGCTATCAGACATATAATACTATCAATATATGAGGAAATACAGTATATATATATATATATATATATATATATATATATATATATATATATATATATATATATATATATATATATATATATATAGGAAATAAAGGAAGCAAACAACTTACAGAATCGATGCTATTGCTGCTGTCTTCATGACGTCTCTCTTGATCGGTTCTTTGGCTGTTAAGCGTTGAAACGCAAAGAATCAATATACTTTTGGTTCTTCAGCACTATCCGTTGCGACTGCGCCAGTTAACTTTCTTGTTAACACACTTGACTTTTTAAAAGAATTTATTGATTATAGTTACATAAAATACTTATGAATAATAATAAAAAATGATAAATATAAATTATGACAATTTAAAAGAGATTCAAGCAATAACAATGTAGGAATGTCCGTCCGTGGTCTGGTAACTTCCATATATAGTCTCTGGTGGGGCGTGGACCGAGAGGCGGTTTCCACCTAAGTTGCAGTCTTGAAGGTGATCCTAGCAGGTGGCTGGTTGCTGAATTGAAGGTCTAGTTGTTTACCCATTTATGAATAGTCTATTCTTCTAATTGCGCTGCTTTCAATTAACCCATTCGTCAGCGACCTTGGGTGTTGAATCGGGATCTGTACTTCTTATATACATTGTATGAGTTGGCTATTGTTATCTCGCATGTTTTGCGTATACAGCTGTCAAGGAATGGTGTCGAAAATTGAGTGGAAGATAGGAGACGACGGGTAAGCCGCGACAAGGTGCATTGAGTACTGCATCGACGGACAGGGATGTGGCACCTGTAGAAGGCCTGATTGGAGAAAACCGCCGAATGTCAATCAGAGCAATTTCAGAAAATGTTGATGTGAGTATAGGAGCTGTCCATAGTATCGTACACAAACTGGGTTACAGCAAAAGGCGTTAAAAGATCATCGTTTTCAGTCGGACGCAGAAGTACAAAATTCCGTAAAAGAGTTGTTTGAGCAGGAGCCACAAGAATTCTTTAAGCAGGGTATACATCGGTTGGTGAAACAATGGGATATGTGCCTTAATAATGGTGGTATTTATTTGTAAATATATTTTCCAATAATTTCTTTCTGAACCAAAGATGGGTTTCAGTTGAACAAGCTTCGTATATTACCTAATTAATTGGTTCTGTTAGTGTGTGATTGTATAAGCCTTGTAAAAAGGTATCATCTTTCTTTAACTAAACTGCCGCAATAGTTTACCAGTAATATGGCAATTTAGCTCATTTACAAACGTTGCCACAAAATCACCGAATAAACTGTGCTTATCTCAAATGTGTAATAGCAAATGTAATCGGTAATGAGATATTACGCAAAGCCCCATGAGCCCTTGTTCATCCATCTAATGCACTTAATCGAAACATAGGTGCAAAATGTACTATCAGTATGTAATCATGCCGTCTATGTTACCACATTATCATAAATGAAACAACTAATTGTACCGGCTCACTTATACATTCAGCCCTGGAGACAAATTTACACCGTCTAAATTAATTTTGCTTATTGTTTTTGACGAACTTCTTTAAAAAATCCCCTAATATAAAACTCGCGAATTATTAACTTTTACTTTTTTTTAATTGTTTGGCGCAAACTAGTGCCCCCAAGACCACTCTGCTGTAGTTTTTATTGTTATATATACTACAGTTAATATATATATATATATATATATATATATATATATATATATATATATATATATATATATATATATATATATATATATATATTGTTTATTTGTTTAAATTATACAGTACGCTAATACAATAAGTCAAAGACTTGTGCTGTACATTAACGTAATTTAATATATAATATTATATCCAAAATTGCTTGTCAGTAAGAATCTAAGTTTCGTACTTCAAATTTTCACATATCAAATAAAATTTCTTTTTGCTTCCAATTTTTTTCATCTGATGCCTTATTTGTTGCCTTCATTTACAACAAATCTTTATATCTTTATTTTACTTTTTCATTTACAATTCATCCTAACATCCATTTTTTGCCAAAATAATCAATTTTATTAAAGACCAAAAATGACACTAGAGTTTGACGTTTTAATCTAATATTTATTTATTTATTTATATATAATTGACGCGCATCATACTGGTTTTGTGACGGTTCTAGGCTTCCACAACAGCTTGACCGCACACACAATATATCAAGAATGTAGTTGTGGAAAGGTGGTTACACGTGTCACATTTATTAATTTAGAATTGGTTGCTTACTTTTAGCATAATTACACTTTCAGCACTAAGACTATTAATTAATTTAAACGGCAGCTAATAATTAAAATTAATTCACAATTTAACATTACTGTCTTTATTAACTGAATTCAACATCCATGCTACGATAAAATCCGGTAACTAAATACTGATGAGATAAAATAATCAATAAATTATCACAAGTGTTGTTAAAAATTGATTTTGGCTTTACTTTGTGTTCATTCCACCCGTCAAATAGTTACATGAAAACGTTAAAAAATAACAAAAACAAGTGTCCATTACTTTATAAAAGTGGAGAAAAACCTCCTTATTTTAAAGAAAGCTCCTCCTAAATAAAAACGGTGAGAAATATTTGTTATTTCTTATTAAATTTACTTTAAATTTTTTTTTATTAATGAAAAATTTTTTCAAAAAATTGTTGTCGGGTACCAATTTTTTTTCGTCATCATTTAAGTAGTAAGCAGGTCTATGGAAAAGGAGGAAAAAATATGGTTGCCATTTAAATTAACGCATGATGACGTTATCGATCATATATATATATATATATATATATATATATATATATATATATATATATATATATATATATATATATATATATATATATATATATATATATATATATATATATTACTTCTGTGGCTTCACTGTTGAGTTTTGTTTCTGTAGGTGAAGGGCGTAGCTAACGCGTAAGCTAACTGGAGAAAGAGGCCCTTATGAATTCTAGATGTTCTAGGATGCTCTTCAACGTTTCTGTGACTAGTTTCGCTGCTTTAGAGCATTCTCAGACAGATTAAAATTGAAGTAGTACGAAATCATGACAACTACAAATAAAGATCTGTTGCTATGTTATGATATCATTGTTTGAAGAAAAAATTCATTAAATTGAAAATAAAACGTGAACACAGATGGCAGATGAGGCTTCCAAAATGTCAGCGTGGTGTATGTAAATATTTAACATAAAAATAGAACTAGCCTATAATAACAATTACAACAATAAAATAACTGAACAATAACAATAATAAAGCAGTCTCTATACAACGAAAGTATCGACATACATCAACTCATTATCTTATTACAACTTTTTTTAAAGAATATTATTTAAGAAGAATATCCAAGGAAGGAAAATTCATTAAACCAATTTTCTCGTTTAAAACAAGGTAGCTATGTGTGTGTGCTTTTTGACTTCTAAAGCTTAAAAAAATCTAGTTTACGCTTGTCATTACAAAAATGTTATTATAGGCTAGTTCTATTTTTATGTTAAATATTGACATACATCACGTAGACATTTTAAAAGCCTCATCTGCGTTCATTTTCAATGTAATGAATTTTGTGATCAAAACATCATATCATAACATAGCAAGAGATCTTTATTTGCAATTGTCATGATTTCGTACTAATTCCATTTTTATCTGTCTGATAATGCTGTCAAGCAGCGAAGCTATTCACAGAAACGCTGAAGAACATCCTATAACATCTAGAATTCATAAGGGCCTCTTGCTCCAGTTAGCTTACGCGCTGGATACGCTCTTTCACCTACAGAAACGAAACCAAACAGTGAAGCCAGAGAAGTAGTCTCCAAGTATATAGTATGGACCGCAGTTTCCCCAAGTAAGGGCAACAGCAATCAATAAATAAATAAATATATATATATATATATATATATATATATATATATATATATATATATATATATATATATATATATATATATATATATATATATATATATATATATATATATATATATATATATATATATATATATATATATATATATATATATATATATATATATATATATATATATATATACATATACAAGGTGTTCAAAAAATGTCTGACAAACTTTATAGGGCGTATAGTACACCAGAAAATATGTGTAGTTTATTCTATAAAACTACTTCCGAAAATGCACCCCTAAGGAGCCACAGCCCCTAGAAGAAGACTCTGCAAATGACTTTTTGGCATTTTCTTCAAAACTACTACGGGCATATTAATGAAATTTAACACAGCTGCGTAGTCTTTTTATAAGAAATATTACTAATTTGTTAGAATCTTCATATTTTATTCAGAGGCGTAACTTACAAAGGGGCTGAAATGGTTCAATTTCCATATCTTTTTTGTGCGTGGTTTAATGTAATACATCTATCAAATATCTCAAAGCCTCATTGATTTTACATGAAAAAGTTATCCTTGTTAAAATGTTTTAAAGTTGACCGTTTTCGAGTAATTTGCAGTTAAATGTTCACGTGTTTTTCAAGCTTTTGAAATTACCTGATGAAAATACCGAAAATCTTTGAAATGGGAAATTAAGCAAATGAGCAGACCGTCAGCTTGACATTGCTTGACGTATTTCTAGAACTAATTTTTGTAAAGTAAAACTCCATCAGAAGAAAACATAACAAAAATGACAACGTGGCATTTACAATCTGTCAAACAATGTCAGGCTGACATCCTGCTCATTTGCTTAATTCATAGGGTGGCCTAGTTAAAAGATTTTCGAAGGCATTTTGGGCAACAGATTTCAAACGTTTGAAAAACACGTCAACATTTAACTGCAAAATACACGAAAATCGTCAGCTTTAAAACACTTTAAGAAGAATACCTTTTTTATGTAAAATAAATGAGGCTTTGGGACTTTGGATAAATGGATTAGATAAAACCACGCACAAAATATATGGAAATTGAACCATTCCAGCCCCCTTGTAAGTTACACCCATAAATAAAATATGACGATTCTAACGAATAAGTAATATTTCTCATTAAAAACTAAGCCCCTGCGTGAAATTTCATTAAGTTACATGTTGTAGTTTTGAAGAAAATGCACAAAACTGACAATATTTTTCAGTCTTCTTCTATGGGCTGTAGCTCCATAGGGGTGCATTTAAGGAAATAGATTTATAGAGACCACACTTATTTTTTGGTGTACTATACGTATTAGAAATTTTGGCAGACATTTTTAAAACACCTTGTATATGTCTGTGTTATTGCTGCGTATGGTTCGTGTATTGTAGTTACCGCTACTTACGTAATTATGTGGACTGTACCGTGTTATGGAATAAAATCTCTTCGGTGATTGACCGTTGCAGAGTGAAGACGTGTGTTCGTGTGCTCCGCTGGTTAAAACCTATTAAAGGTGGTAAGCTAAGTTATTATATTACCAAATTATAGTGGCTTGTATCAGTTACATTGGTAAGTAATAAATTTAATTTAACCTTGGTGAATTAACATAATTATGCTAGGAATTCCTAGCATATAGGTAATATGTCGAGTGGATCATATGGGGAAGGGGGAGGGAGACCCCCAGACCCCGAAAAACATAAAGTAAGTACAAATATTACGACAAATATTACAGATAATGACGAACATATAATAGTAAACAGTGATTCTAATAGAGTAAATAAAGACGAAAATATTTTATTAAACCCATTAAACAGTAATAATAAATATGAAAGAAAGATAAATTTTGATAACAGATTTAACATTCATGATAAGGGACCATTTTACATATTTGTGGAACACGAATCTGAACATTTACATGTAGGTAAAATACATCCAATGAGAGTGGGGCGAATGTTAAACGATACGGGTGAACTCCAGTCGGAAATAATTGAAGTAGCGCCGGTAGGCATAAACAGAATTAAAATAATAACAAAGTCAGCTGCTAGTGCAAATTTGCTGGTCCGTCACAACGTTTTTAAACAAAATCAGCTTAATGCGTATATTCCAATGCATTTAACGTATAAAAAAGCAATAGTTAGAAACGTTGATACTGCAATTTCTGAAGAAACGTTACTAAAAACAATTAAGTCTGCTATACCTGTAGCAAGCGTTAAACGGATGAAAAGGAGTATAACGAATGAATCCGGTGAAAAACAACAAATACCACGACAAATGGTTCAAATTTCATTTCGAGGTTCTGTAATCCCTGATTATGTTTTTATTGATAGAGTTAGGTGTCCAGTCGAGGTATACATTCCACCCGTTATGCAGTGTTACAAATGCTTGCGGTAGGGCCATTCGTCCATATTATGCAAAAGTAAAACTTCTAGATGTAAAAATTGTGCAGAAACGCATTTAGGTTCATGTAACGCTGAAAAATTTTGCATTTACTGCAAAAATTCAGATCATCAAACTACATATAGAGGGTGTCCCATATTTGCAAAACAAAAAAGAATTAAAGAGATTATGACGCGCCACAATGTTTCATTTAAAGAAGCTGAAAAAGCTGTTGATAACCCGACATTATTTTCAAACAAAGTCAAAACAAACACAAATTTGCTTACACCTTTAATTAGTTGTTCTGAAGAATTCCCCATTTTATCTCAAAAAAAGCAACAGCCTATAAATCGTGAACCTCAAAGTCATCATTTTAAGAGTAAACAAATTATAGTGGAACAAAATAAGAAGCGGAGAAAAGTTGACAATAGTCCATCGCCTACTAGTTTCCCAACTGAAACAACTTGGCGATTTTCTGGAAACCCAATATTAAATAACCCTCATAATTCCCAACAAAAAACTTTAGAGGAAATTAAATTAATGCTGAAAAATAATATACAAACCTTAGTAAACTATTTGAATAATATATGTAGTGGTGACGGCGGTAATATGGGAGATATAGACATCACAGAATATATAAATAAGATCATTGACGATACGCTATTAGATCATTCAGTCACACAACCTGATGGTAAATTTACGGATAGTTCAATGGAATTCTAGGTCAGCGATTAGTAATGCTTTGTTCCTTAAGAAACTAATTAAAGAAACCAAATGTGATGTTGCTCTTATTAGCGAAACGTGGTATAAAGCGCATCATCTGGTACGCATTCCAGGTTATAATATAGTTAGAAGAGACCGCACACACGGAGCGGGTGGTGTAGCAATAATAATATCAGATAAAATTTCATTTAGCAATATAAATCTTAATTTTAATTTTAATCAAAATTTAGAATGCTGTGCTATCTCTATCAGTAAAGATGGTAAAAATATATCATTGGCTTCGGTGTACAGACCACCTAATATTTCTCTTTGTAGTAGTGATTATGTGAATCTAATGAAACAACTTGGACCAGTTGCCATTATAGGCGGCGACCTTAATGCCCATCATACTAGTTTGGGATCTGGTAAGGTGGAAAGACAGGGTGAAATTTTATTGGAAGCACTTGAAGAAGTACCTAATTTTATTATACGTAACGATGGGTCTATTACACGTATCACTAGACCTCATGAAATTAAATCTGCAGTAGACATTTCAATAATGACAACAAACCTAATTAAAGATTCTAGCTGGGAAACTATTCAGGACACCTATGGGTCTGATCATTTGCCAATACTACTAACGTTAGGCGTAGATTCATCTCAGATGTGCCCCTCGCCCGTTCCGGTCCCATGCGTTGCTTGGCAGACAAACAAAGCTAACTGGGATTTATATCAGCTTGCTATAAATAAAATATTTTTAACAAAACCCCGTTTAGAAACAACTAACGATAAACTTGCTTTCATTATATCGGCAATTTACAAAGCTGCTGATTCCAGTATTCCTAAAAGCACTCATAGCACGAATAAAAAATATAAACAAGCACCTTGGTGGGACCAGGAATGCAGCGAACTTAACAATCGTAGAAAAATAATTTTTAAAAAATTTCGGCAAAATCAGATCATGAATAATTTTCTTGAATACCAACAAATTAATGCCCGATGTAAACAAGTTTTTAAGTTAAAAGCCAAGCAATCTTGGGAAAAGTACTGCAATTCGTTAAATTCGCATTCAAATCCTTCAGAAATATGGAGAAGGGCCAATGGTATTAAAAGTAAGCGAACTTCAAAAGACATAAATATTTCGGCGGATGTCCTGGATAGTGTCTCAGAAAAAATTGCGCCTCCGAGTGTAAGTATGAATTTTGATGTTTATCACGACCAGACAAATAGTTATTTAAATAAACATATCACAATAGAGGAAATTGACATCAATTGTAAAAACACTGTAAACTCGGCACCTGGAAAAGATGGTATAAACTATACCATGATTTATCATTTACCCCTTATTGCAAAAATACTTCTTTGTGATATATATAGCAGTATTTTAAGAGATGGCTGTGACTGCACTGCTATCAAGGAGGCTGTGGTGGTTCTCTTGCCTAAACCCGGCGGGGATCTTAGCGACTCTTATAGGCCTATTACATTACTACCATGTATGCTAAAAACATTTGAAAAAATTATAAAACAACGACTTCAATGGTACCTTGAGCAAAATTGCTTATTACCAGCTCAACAGTTTGGCTTTAGAAAAAATAAAAGTACCACTCAATGTATTGCCACCTTAGTAAATGATATTCACATAAGCCTTTCTGAAAATAAATATATGGCAGCTATGTTTTTGGATCTGCAGGCGGCCTACGATAACGTAGATTTACACGTGCTTATAAAAAAAATGAGCCAGGTTGGCATACCTGAAAACATGGCAGCTAATATCGTTAAGATCTTTGCTGGCAGAATAGTGTATATAAAAGCGAATGGGGCATATACTGAACCACGAACGTGTTATTCGGGTCTACCGCAAGGATCTGTTTTAAGCCCCTTGTTATTTAATATATATACACATGACTTCCACAGCCTTTTTGATGGCGCTGCAGAGATAATCCAATACGCAGATGACTTCTGCATATATACTAAACAAAACTCTTATAGTCTATGTATTAAACAGTTAAATTACATCATGTATAAAATCAAGGCATACTTGTTCCAAAACAACTTTACTATGTCTGTCAATAAATCTTCAGTCGTTTTTTATACAAGACATAGAATACCGTATACCCCTCAACTTACGATTGCCGAAGAAAATATGCCATGTCACAAAAGCTACAAATACTTAGGTGTAATAATCGATCAAAAACTTTTGTGGAAGGAACATGTTGATTATTGTATAAGCAAGGGTGAAAAAAGTCTGAATATTTTGAAATATACATGTAAAAAGAAATATGGTGCAGATCCCAGAACAGCGATGAAATTTTATAGGTCATACACTAGGTCGATCATAGACTACGGCTCAATTTTCTATGGGTCTGCTGCGGAAACACACTTAAGAAAAATTGACAGAATACAATATAAAGCTTTAAGATTAGTCCACGGGCTAATAAAATCAACCCCCACAGAATCAATCTTGGCCTTGGCCAATGAGCCAACTCTCAAATTAAGACGGGAATATCTTTCTAGCAAATTCCTGATAAAGCAACCATTGCAAGGAAAAATCAGCATCCAAACTAACACCATCTTGTCGCATAACCAAAATAACACATACTGGCGGCATAAAAACTCACCACCATTGACAAAAGCTTTATCTTACACATCCACAATAGTAACACCAACCATATTGTACGAGTCAGAAGTGTTTACGTTGTCATATGATATTTTACTATGGAATCCAATTGTTGTTTTACCAGATTGCCATAGTGAAGACATAGATGTTCAAAGCTATTACCGTGAAAATATCCAGAAGTTTCCAGGATCTGCCCTAATATTTACCGATGGATCCAAAACATCAGATTCCGTAGGGTGTAGTATATACTGCGAATCGACGACATCCAGTTTCGTTTTTAAGCTACACAAAGAAACCAGCATATATACGGCAGAAACAGTAGCAGTTATCAAAGCTCTTGAAATGGCCATGGGAATAGAATCCCATTCCAAATTTATAATAATAACCGACAGCAAGTAGTTACTATTGGCTCTGAAGAAGCCCTCTAAGGTATTCAAGGACCCACTTATAGGCATTATTAGATCCAATTACCTGAACTTAGTGAGGGCTGGAAAAACAGCTATATTTATGTGGATAAAAGCACATGCACATATCAAGGGCAATGAAGAAGCAGATAAACTGGCAAAAAATGCAACAATAATAGGAGAGAGTTGCAATATACTCTTAACGAGAGATCTTCTCCCTACCTGTAAACGACACATGAGGAAAGAATGGTCAGACCAATGGAGCAAGCAACAAGCCATAGTAAAAAGTAAATTTCACCAAATATTTCCCACCTTGCCTTCTAAATCGATCTCAGAAATAGCCCCTACTAACAGAGTAATATACATAACACTTGCTAGAATCATCGTAGGGCATGGTGCTACCAAAAAGCAACTATTTAAAATGGGGTTGGCTGACAATCCACTGTGTAGTTGTGATGGAACAAGTGTGTGTGATATTAATCATATCTTTTTTAATTGTAAGAAACACATCCATGCATGTAACAATCTAATTAAAAAATGTCTTGATCAAGGAATTCCACTACCATTAAATATATCATATTTGTTGCATGTAGCGTTCTATGTTGAAAGAGAGATGATGCATATACTTTTGAACTTCATTAAATGTAATAAATTACATGAGGTAATTTAGCTCAACGTAAAAAGATATAAAATTTTGTTCTGTTTTTTATAGTAATTTTGTGGAAGAAATTGACATTATAGTTAATAGGCATATAATTATAGATTCCTTTTGTCTGTCCCTGTGTCTAACCCATCTTTACCGTGGTCCAGTCTAGTTTGTCTCAAATAAAGTCGCCTTGGTGGACCCCTAGGCGTGAAGTTTGTGATCCCATGTCTTTTTTCCTTATTTTTAATCCTAGTTTATAAGACTTAAATACATACACCTTACCCACAAAAACAAAATGTAAAGTATGATGGGCATAGTCTCTCTTCGTAAATTATTATTGGTTTACATGAAGTAAGGGAAATTTAGGTGTTTGTTTGCTGAGCTTGGTAGACGATAGCATAGAGAATCCATTTTGTTTTTATTATAATGTAAAACATCATATTATAATAGGGCGCTGTAGCACTAGTTGTTGACCTGGAGTGACCGTGGCTAAAAGAGCTTTGCTCGAGGCCAAAACAAGTTTAAAAAAAAAAAAAGAATAAAATCTCTCGGAAACACTTAACGTAGTTATATATTTAAAAACAATAAAACTATATACTATTGATATACGTGTAATAAGCTCTTCGAAGCTGATGTGTTGAACGAATAGGCTTTAAAGCCATAAAACCTATATACCAATGATATGCATTGTATATAGGCTGAACGTGTAATAGCACAACGCGTGCTTGTGTACAAATCAAATGCACTCTGTGCAGAAGTGCAGAAGCTTTTCGAGGCTGGTTTTGTGAACGAATAGGCTCTGTCGAGCTCTTGAACATTGCAGCTACCCTCGTTTCGAGGGGTGGGACATGCGCACAATTCAGTGCAGTTATGCCAGCTTGCTATGACATATAACACTGCAGTCATACAACTTAAAATCGCGCGGTAAAACTAAACATACCGGCCGCCTTGAAGTAGTAACTTCAAAAAAAACTAACCTAATATAAGCAAACTTAAAAACTACACATAAAAATATACACAAGTTATACAAATAGGCTAATAAAATAAAATGTCTATTAAATATTTCTATCACTGCATGGCAATATTGCAAGACGGTTCACTGCACTGCGGTGAAGTTCGATAACACGGCCAAGTGTCCCCTCACATTGAGCTAAATGTTGTCGCGTATTAACACTAAATCCCCCGTACGAATGTCAAAGTCAGAACCAGTTTGTCACTTTCCTCGCTGCTGAAGACTGCTGATGTACTCGTAGCACCATTGTTTTCAAAATTGGTCTCTTAGTGGGTGCCTTTAGTGAGCCACCTATGAGGAAGTGACGAGGAGTTAGGGGTGTTAGGTCATTGGGAACACTTGGTACTTGGGTAAGAGGACAGGAATTCATGCAAGCCTCCACCTGTACTAGGATGGTGTATAACTCCACGAATGTGAATTCATTTCACTTTACATTGTGATTGCCGCTAATTTTTGTGTCGCTTCTGATGTTTTTTTTTTAATTTCTTGCAAATTTAATTCTTGTTCGTGTGATGCGTCTACGAAGTTTGTAGCATTGCACGAATAAAAAATTACTTGAAAGTTCGTGTCTAGAATAATATCAATTTGAAACTGTCAAAAATATCTTTGGTTGTCAGATTACCAACCAGCTCAACATGTGCAACCTTCGTTATAAAACACACAAAACTGCAGAGGTAACCCTTGCGAGTAGTAACCTTGCGCACTCCCTCCTTGATATAAAAAGGACCGGCGTAGTCAAGTCCGCAAATCGTAAAGGCCTTTAAGCTTTCAGGGTTCACTGGCAAGAAAGGGAGATCGCCCATTAGTGGCTGAGCCATCACAGATCTGGATTTGAAGCAACTGTTGCATTGACGAATAATATATTTTACATTGCCTCGACCTGATATAGGCCAATATGTGTTTCGAATGGCTCCTGGTGCGGCTTCTGTTCCAGAAGGGAGCATTTTTTCGTGAACATCCCTAATTATTAGTCGAGTCAGCGGATGTCTTCGAGGCAATAATATTGGATGCTTTTGATCGTAGGGAACATTAGCGTTCCTTAATCTCCCTCTGGCCCTTAAAATTCTAGTTGAATCGACAAATGAATTAAGTGATATCAAGCTACTTGTTGATGAGTTATTGTCTTTTAATGACTTTAGATCGCTGTAGAAACCAGTGTTTTGCGCGAGTCTGATTAGAAGTCTCGTTGAGATTTCGATCTCTTCCGAGTTTAATACTCCACTGTACTTGTTAATAGACATCGTGTTTTTATAAAACCTTAGGCAATATGACCAAACCCTACGAAGCTTGTCCAATGACGAATATTTATCGAATAATTCCGTTGCAAAACTATTATTTTGAACGACTACGCATGTACGTTGGTTACGTTTTTCCGACACTTCAATATCTAAAGAACTATTTTGTTGAGAAGTCCAATGAATCGTGTCAAGAGCTAACCAGGATGGTCCCCTCCACCACATATCGTTACTTAATAACATGTCGGTGCGTTGTCCTCGGGAGATAATGTCGGCTGTCTCTCCGGAGACGTGGCCCCAATTGTCAACGGATGTAAGTTCTTGTATTTTGGACACTCTGTGTCCAACGAATATGTTTAAACTGCTTGGGTCACAGCAAAGCCAAGCTAAAACCATGGTCGAGTCACACCAGTAAAATATTTTATCTACAAGCACGATAAGGATGCCCTTACCTTATTCACTAATTCTGATAACAATAATACCCCAAATAATTCCAGACGAGGTGTGGTTATTATTTTGAGTGGTGCGACTCTAGATTTTGAGCATAACAGTCTGACCGTATGATTGCCTGAACTATCAGACGAACGTACGTAAATCGCACAGCCCTAAGCAGCTGTGGACGCGTCGCAAAACCCGTGTACGTGAATTACAACTGGGTTCGGACATGTCGCTTGTCTTGGCACGTATAGAGTTAATAAATGATATTTGCCTATAAAACCCAACCATTGCTTTTTTATTTGCTCTGGGACAGGTTGAGCCCATTCAATTTGTTGTCTCCACAAATTTTGCACGATAATTTTGGCCACTACTATTATTGGACCAATGAGCCCAATGGGATTGAACAGTTGCGCAATGGTAGACAACATGTGTCGCTTGGTTGTGGGTTTTGCGGAAAACGAACTCGGGCCCAACCCATACGCGACGGTATTATGTTTGTTTCCGCATTTTTTGCAGCCCCCGTATCTACAATTTTCTGAGTTATGTTGTCCACGACGCAAGCAATTAAAACACAAATGCAACCCTCTGACTTCATCGAGCTACGGTTGGAGTGTTAACCTTTTAAATTCTACCCACTGGTATAACTGGTGATTATTATCACATATAGCGCAGTTTGACTCATTGGCTGTAATATGCCACGTGACTTTCGATGGAACATTATGTTCCGGTTTTTGATATGAAAAATAATTGTTTGCAGGCTTATTGTTCAACGGTAGTTTTTCTAAAAATTTACGCCTACGTTCGATTAAATTAAGCAAATTTTCAAGTTTACGTGTATTATTAGAAATTATGGAAGTTTCCCATTCTCGTCGAGTCGCGTTATCAAATTTAGTATACAATAAGTAAATAGTCAAGGTATCCCAATGATACGTAGGTTCGCCCAGAGTTTGAAGAACTCTGAGGTGCATTTTCGTTCCGTTGGCTAAATTTCTCAAACCCACGTGAGATTCCTTTGTAACTGACGTTAAATTAAATAGGGCGCTTACATGATTGTGTACATTGGCGTCTTTGTTTTCGAATTTTTCGGCGAGTAAATTCCAAGCGATTTTATAATTTGCATCAGTAATTTCAAGATTTGATATGACCTGAATCGCGGAACCGCTAAGGCACGATTTTAAATAAAGAAAATTTTTGTACGTTGTGCAATTGTGGATTGGACTCGATTAAGACATTAAAATTGTCCTTAAAACTGAGCCAATCCCGTGTATTACCAGAAAACGGCTTTAATGAGATGGCTGGCAATTTAAAAACAATAAAACTATATACTATTGATATACGTGTAATAAGCTCTTCGAAGCTGATGTGTTGAACGAATAGGCTTTAAAGCCATAAAACCTATATACCAATGATATGCATTGTATATAGGCTGAACGTGTAATAGCACAACGCGTGCTTGTGTACAAATCAAATGCACTCTGTGCAGAAGTGCAGAAGCTTTTCGAAGCTGGTTTTGTGAATGAATAGGCTCTGTCCAGCTCTTGAACATTGCAGCTATCCTCGTTTCGAGGGGTGGGACATGCGCACAATTCATTGCAGTTATGCCAGCTTGCTATGACATATAACACTGCAGTCTTACAACTTAAAATCGCGCGGTAAAACTAAACAGTATGTATGTATATGTGCGAGGGGAGGAGAATGTGCTGGCTGATCTGTCGCCCTACATAATCTCTTTACCGTATGCAGGGGGGGGGGGTACGGGTAATGCATTTAAGGGTGCATACGTCACAGTATTTTCGTTTTATTTGCACAAAGTTTTCGAGTCTTTTCATGGTTTCAATTGCATACACCTTCTTTTAGCCGCTTTGTAAATTCCATATTACATTAGGTATCTTGTTATCTTTTATGCTCCTTTCTCCGTATATGTTTCTCTCATAACGAAACATCGTAAAAAATTACACATATATTCTTGGAGAGCTCGCAAAACACCTGCGTAACTCAAAATCCTATTTGTCCCCAATTATCCTGAATGGCAGTTGAATTCCTTAATACGAATGGAACTAAAGAGTATATCCTGCTTTTTTGTACGAATCTAGAGTTTATAACCCGAAGTTATAGTTTTGCAACATACAAACTGCTTACAACTGTAGCGCCCATAGTAGAGGACCACTGCTATGGTATTTTTAAACCACCTTATCCTGTTACTCGCGTAGGCCGAGTACTGGCACAGAATATAAACAGAGTTATGGTCGTCAAAGGTTTTGAACTTTTTAATTAATAATTTTTTAATTAAGGGAAAACCATCTTTGCTTTTTTGATCGACGAAAACACGCACATTGACATGCTTTCTTACCGTCATTTTTTCTTATCACCCTCGTTAATGCCCACACGGGAGTACAGTCAGTCTAAGCTCGCACTTGACCAACCAAAAAGTTATTTAGTGTAACCTTATCTTCTCAAAAAAATTTTATTTTGTTTTTATCCATCATTTTCGGATCCGATTATAGTAGTATTATCTGGGAGCTCCAGTATCAAATCCGGATCTCATGCATATTGTAACAACTCATTAAATCTCCCTGTAATTATCTAAGATTTTTCAAAACATATTCTGACCTATTTTCTTGTAATTGGTAGTCCATAAGCCTATTGTTCCATTAAAATATTGATACTCTTTATACAAAGGAACATAACTAAATAAGTAACAAAATCGTACAACATGCTAATTACTCAAATATTTTAGACAGCTGTCCAAAAAGACTATGAAATATACGTATGCATAATCATCACTTATTTTAACATGTTACTGATACCGAAAATGTTCGTGGCAAATTTATGACACAGCAAAACCCCCTATAACTTCTAAGGGACTCATGGAACTGCAAAAATAAGAATTTCTATCATGACTCCAGGTCATGTGAGTATTTTCATCTAGTAGTGGGAATAACTATAAGCTTGCACAGAACAGACGTCTGAAGCGGAACAGTGGGCTTTCTTGGATTAATATTAATATTATATTTTTATGTTTTAGTGCCAAAATAACCTTACCATAGGCAAAGTTTAAGTCTTGTTCTTTCTAAAATACCAGTTTCATTTAGATAACCATAATACAGTTTTCCGCTTGATTAGAAATAAATACACTTGGAGAACTCAAATAACGACAACCCATTAAAAAACCTGACGTTCTTTTCGCTAACCAAGTTAACGTCATCACAGGATGACAAAATCAGTTGAATAAAACGATTGTCAGGTTTTTTTAATGTGCTGTAGTGATTTGAGTTCTTCAAAAGTACATCAGTGCTCATCAAAGGTTTCAATCTTCACTTAGTGACTTTGTTCATAGAACAGAAAACTATCTAAGAGGCATTCCTAATCGTAAAAATATATTTTTTAATATCATTCAATTTATAATTAAAAATTAGTTATAGGAAAAGTCGCTACAACAATTAATGTAATATTTCATGTAGAAGTAGGTCACATAGATATCATAAACATTGGCATTGATATAATATTACATATGTATCTAAATAATAAACAAGTTGGAAATGCAGTGTACAGTACAAGGAATGCTGACTGCTGAGGTTTGCAATTTATGGATTATGTAGACCAAGCAAGGTTATAAGTAGTGTTGTTGATAAACATTATCGAGACTTTTGCTTTGAAAATGTAAAAATCAATATCGAAACTTTTGATTTTAATTATGTAGAGATAAGTAGAGACTTTTTAATTAAGATTCATTGTGTAAAGATTTCGGTTTTAAATTCATTCGGTTAAATTAGTTGTAAGAATTGTTGAAGTTTATTTTATTTATTAAATTTTATTACATCGTTACTATGTCAAAATTAGCCTAGGTCTACAAGTTACGCCCTAATTATCCTCCGCTGCTTAACATGGTCCTTCGAAGCCAACAGTTGAAGAACATGGTCCTTCGACGAAAAAATAACCAGTGTCATTGGGAAAACAGTGCTCACTAAAAATCAATTATCCCTATCAAACATCCTTTAACCCAAGTCTCCAAATACCTTTTTATTTTAGGTCAAAGCAATCAAGGACACAAGCGTCCAAATTCAAAGCAAACAAGGACACAAGCGTCCAGGAAAGTACCAAAATAAGGTCAGTTCTAAATAAAGCACCTATACAGGGTCAAATCAGGACACAAGCGTCCAGGAAAGTACCAAAATAAGGTAAGTTCTAAATAAAGCACCTATACAGGGTGAAATCAGGACACAAGCGTCCAGGAAAGTACCAAAATAAGGTCAGTTCCAAATAAAGCACCTGTACAGGGTCAAATAAGGACACAAGCGTCCAGGAAACTACCAAAATAAGGTCAGTTCCAAATCAAGCACCTTTACAGGGTCAAATTTAAAAGAATTAAGGACACAAGCGTCCAGAAAAAGCACCAATCCACAAGGACAGAGATAACCGCCAATAAACTCGCAAGCAGCATCCCAATCTCCAAGAAGCTAGATGTGTATTCCCCAGCCATTGTAAGAAGCATGGAAAGCAACCACAACTGCATAATGGAGGAGATATACCAGAGAGAAGACAAAATCACGTATTCAATCCATCACCAGAAAATCAAGTCGACAATCTGGAAGCAACTTTACACTAGAAACTCATGGATATTCATCAACCCTCGAGAATCTAGAATTGCAATCACATGTTAAGGCCAGACGGAAGAAGTTATGCTAAAGCAGTATGGCAGAATATCCATTTCCCAAGACTGTATCCTCGAGACAAAATGGGCATATATTATTAGATCATTTAAATTATTATTATTTATATTATCATCCTAGGGTTGCATACACATTAATATTATTTCTATCATCATCCTAGGGTTATCTACATATTAATATTACTTCAATTATTATTATTTCAATTAGCATACCTAGGGTTGTCTCCATATTAATAGTATTTCAATTATCATCCTAGGGTAGTATACATATTAATATTCGTCCAATTATTATAGTTAGTGGCAAACTTAGGTCAAGGTAAATTAAACATTCAGGTCAGAGCTATCCAGAGAGACGTCATTCGTTTCAACTCGACAGTATGTTCATAGAACAGAAAACTATCTAAGAGGGCATTCCTAATCGTGAAAATATATTTTTAATATCATTTAATTTATAATTAAAAATTAGTTATGGGAAAAGTCGCTACAACAATTAATGTAAAATTTCATGTAGAAGTAGGTCACAGATCTATCATAAACATTGGCATTTAAATAATATTACATATGTATCTAAATAATAAACAAGTTGGAATTGCACTGTACAGTACAAGGAATGCTGATTGCTGAGGTTTGCAATTTATGGATTATGTAGACCAAGCAAGGTTATAAGTAGTGTTGTTGATAAACATTATCGAGACTTTTGCTTTGAAAATGTAAAGATCAATATCGAGACTTTTGATTTTAATTATGTAGAGATAAGTAGAGACTTTTTAATTAAGATTCATTGTGTAAAGATTTCGGTTTTAAATTCATTAGGTTAAATTAGTTGTAAGAATTGTTGAAATTTATTTTATTTATTAAAGTTTATTACATCTTTACTATGTCAAAATTATCCTAGTTCTACAAGTTACTCTCTAATTATCCTCCGCTCCTTAACAGACTTAATTGGAAACTTTATATTTAGCGTATGTTATTGCATGTGTTAAAAAGTGAGTGGTCTGAGCTAAACAGAAAATACCTCTTGCTATGTGAAAATGTACTAACATCTCTTATAAACCAAACTTAAGAATCTGGGTTACAATGAGTACATTTCATCTGCTACTAAAATTATTTTAGTAGATTTGACAAATATGTGAAATGCTCTGCTGAAATGGAAGTTCTCTTTGTAACAACTTCCTGAGTCGTGAGGTTGTCAATGTAATCGTCAGTACATAATATATTGCTTGACCAGGTTAGATGAACTACCGACTGAAGAAATAAAAGGAGTAGTTGTGGAGAACTCGCCTCTCTGCGGTTTCGGATACCGGGAGTATTAGAGCAGATTTCCCAGAGTGCTACACAATAATACAAGAGTTCTCTCACATTGTGGGACAAGGTGACGCGCTGCAACAAAAGACAAGAATGGTAAAAATAGCGCACAGTGGCGTTTCGTCGTTGAAGCTATAAAAAGTATTTCCGAACATCCATCCGTTCAAGCTTTTCACTTTTAATGGCATTAAAGCAGAACATTAAGTTCATACATTGTAAAAGGTGACTTGGTTAGCAACATTCTATCAAGTTTTAGACATTTCTGAGCAGCGACCTTGATCCCTTCAGGATTACAATTTGAAACCAGCAAGTTAGCTATAAGTTTTATAGTATTAATGATAATTACAACAAAAAATCGGTAAGTAATTTGAACAAGCAATTCAACAACACAATATAAAATTGCATTGGAAGTCATTCGTAACCGGTTATTCTAGTTGTTTCAATGGCCTCAAAAATGGTATAAGTTTATACTCTTATGAGCTACAAGAGGAAGCTTTTTTTTCTAATCGATGTCCAATGACTTGCTTTATTAAACGAAACGGCATTTTTCTGCAGGGTGTATTATTGAGTATGTTAGTTATAATACCTATAGGTTTGCTTAACCCGTAACCACTGGGGTGGATTATTTTCCTTTAACTGCTGAGGTGGAGTCTTACAGACTCCGACAAATAAATAGGGCTAATTAAAGTACGAAAATTGAAATAATTGCAATCCACATGCTGCACTAGTAAGATTGATATTTTTGGAAGTACGTATCACCAATTTTAACAAAAAAATATCGTAAAGGTGTAATAATAATATTTATTTGCAAATTACGGTACAAAAAGAACACATATTTCTTTTAAGTCATTTCTGACTTTGAAACGAGAAAAATAAATTACATAACTGCGTAAGTATGGTAATAAAGGTTGAGACAAAGTAAAAACGTAAAAAATAAAAAAATATCTACTAAGGAAAAAATTCGTGCAGGTGGTTCTTACTCCCTTAGTTCGGCACAGGTTGCACATATTTTTCTGGAACATCCAAGACAGATTGGCTTCTGGCAGTGAATGCATGCGTATTTCGTCTTCCTGTGCAACTTGGATGGACAGAGGAAGCAATATCGTCTATTTTCAAGGACAATTTCCTCATCAAGAACGGGAATAGGCATGTCCAGTATTCGACTGATGAGCATTTTTACTTCTTTGTTTATCCTTGGATTTCTGAGTCTGATTTCCATGTAGGGTTTGACGAGAGACATTGCCAGATTTTTTATAAAGTTACTTCGTGAAACGTCTTGGTTGTTTTTGTAACAACCGTTTAAAATGTAAGCATTTACCGCTGACATATCCAAGATTCTGAAGAATATGGCCATGGGCCATCTTTGCGTTCGGCGACTTGTTCCATAGATCGCACGCTTTTCGTCCAAGGAATCCACTCCGCCTTTTGTGGTATTATAGTAAGCTATAATTTCCGGCTTTCCAGTTTCAGGATCATCGGACATGGAGTGGTGCATGGATGATACCAGTAACACAACCTTTCCTTTTTTCGGAACATGCGACAATAAAGTCACATCTTTGGTGAACCCGTATATGCTTGTACCTTCTTCTCTTTTCTTCCCCAAGAACTGCAAAGGCACTTCCCTTTTATTTTTTTTCAATGTACCGACGTATGTCAGGTCTTGCTTCTTCAATTCGTCAACTACTTGCAATGACGAAAACCAATTGTCAGCTGTTACATTGCGGTTGGACCCGTAAATTGGCTGTGTCAAACGCATTACTGCTTGAGTGGGTACATTCCAGTTCTTTTTTTGCGAATCAGTCAAAGGCATTCCATCACTTCCTTTTCCAGAATAAATATAAGCATTGTATGCATATCCAGTTCGAGCGTCAGTCAGCATCATTATCTTGAGACCATACTTGACCGGTTTATTGGGCATATACATTTTGAAACGGCAACGTCCCCTGAAACCTACCAACATCTCGTCTATGCATGCATTTGCACCGATTGAGTACATTGATTGTGCGTTTCTTATGAAATTGTTGAAAATCTCACTCACTGCTGCAGTTGGATCAGTTTTCTTTCTTTCATTCCGATCGACTGGGTTGTCGAATCTCAAATGTATGAGTAGCATGTTGAACCTTTCTTTACTCAATACTGCCCGAAAGATATCTCTTCCACTGCCATCTGTGGCAAACAGCAGCGAAGAATCTTCATGATTGGACTTAAAGACAGCCGTGTAATACAGAAGACCAATAAACGCCTTCATCTCAATTGCATCAGTGTCCCGCAATTCGGTTCTCTTGTCATCTTTATATTTTGAGGCTTCTTTTCGCAGTTTTACATTTGTCCATTGAACGACCATCGCGATCATTTGACTATCAAACATTGTGTTCCAGATTTCTTGTGGAGTTGCAGACTCCACCAAGCGAGCAGCACCGCGTAATGTTGGAAGCTTCAAGATATTGTGCTGGGGTGTTCTTACATTTCTCTTTGGTGCTGTTAGTGCCCATTTCATCCTATTCTTTCCGTATGCATATCTTTTCACTACCAGTTGTTCTTCTTCGCTACTTTCTTGTTCACTGCTGGTAGATGGCCTTCTCTTTCTTTGACTTCCTCCAGCTTCAGCATCCTGTCCCGAATTTTCGCCGCCAACTTCCGCATCCTCATCCGAATTTCTTCCCTCGTTCCCTGCTGATTCCTCCGAAACTGTGTTGTGATCACTGTGTGCAATTTCTTCGGCAAAATCGTCGCCAGTTTCACTTAGATCACTGTCAAGTTCATCAAGCCAACCGATCGCAATTTCTGCAAAGTCATTTTCAAGGGGATTGATTGTTTGTCGGTAAGTCCCAGGCTTGGGATCCATTTCTAGTCAGTTTTTACGCTATAAAATTTTGATTATTAGTGAAGAGTGAAAATAATAAAAAAGTTACGTACTTACTGAGGTGGAGTCTGCGAGACTCCTGCCTTATTTCAACTGCTAATAACAATTTGTGCGATTACGACATGCGGCTGCCCTTACCTGCACGGCTAGACTGACCTAAGATGGGAAGGTACCTGGGAAGGTGGAGTGATGGGTTTAAAATTGGGGGTGGGGCTGAGAGTTTAAGGTGACACGGAGTCTGAGATACTCCACCTCAGTGGTTAAGGGGTAATGAATTGCTAGATTTGTTGTTCCTCTGGGCTGAAACTTTGGGCCCTTATTATTTATTTTATTTACTGAAGACTCTGTGTCCTTCGGACATCTGATTTTTGCTGATGATTTGAATGTATACCCTTCAGTAAACTGTTTTGGTCATTGTATCGAACTTTCGAAATCAGTTGATCTATTTCATATGTGGTATCTCCTTAATACTTGAACGTACTAAAGTGTAGTACTGTTTCTTTTACGAGAAAACAAAAGTAGTTTATTTTCCCATACATCGCAAATAATGTTCAGATCAACAGATAAAATACTGATAGGGATTTAGCAACAACGTTTACTCCTTCACTAAAATTTGATTTATATGTGTAGGAATTAATTTCAAGTGTATTTCGTATAACTAAGGATTTGTTGCAAAACTGTCGGCAATATACGAATGCTGAAACTTCAAAGAGGTTATACTTTGCATTTGTGAGATCAAAGATGGCCTTGTCACAGCGTAAGCTCCTTTATGCAACTTACGCTGCACTCGGGGTATTCAAAGGAGGTCAGCCTTGATGTATCCCCCTAAAGCAGTTAAAAAAGGAAATATATCAATTATCACACCTACTGAACTCTATTGTGGCTGTGGCTGCTCCTTTTCCTGCTATGTGAATTATATAATATAATTGGCACACCTGCTGGTGTGTCGAGTGTCAACGTATAATATGTTTGGTTAGAAATTAGAAAGACGTGTTCAGAAAAAAAGAGTGTGGGACGCAAACAATTATAATATATATATATATATATATATATATATATATATATATATATATATATATATATATATATATATATATATATATATATACGGCATAAATACTATGGCCATGTTTTTAAATGGATATAATGGTTTGTGTACCTAGTGGCAACAAAGCTATTTAAAAGTATTCTCGTTATACCTAATTCTTGAAACAAGCTGTTGTACCGACCTGTGATTCTGATCACAGGTCGGTAGAACAGCTTTTATGTAAATGCTCTATGGAGCATTTACATACAAAATAAAACCATGTTAACCAACAGCAAATGTCGCAAGAGTGGTTGTTTCGAACAGTAAAATGGTTAATAAGTTTTAAAAGTGGGGTAAAACCTATCTGCCTTCTCTCCGCTGTTTTATTCATTAGCCAGACCTCTTTGGAGTTTAATTAAGTGGAAATCCAATTGTGAGGCAAATGGAAAACCCAGTGTAACGGAAAAAATCCTGTTTAGCAGCATAAATCCAGTCTATCCAGAAAAATACAGTCTATGTAAAAATTTTACCAGTGTGTTTGGAAACTATAAACTATTCCTATGTATACATATACAGGGGTTTCAAATATTTGAAGGTGGTGTCTTGTGATGAATTTATTAACTACCACTAAAGTGGTATATTGTACAACCCTTGCGGTAGAAATATTTAACAAGAAACTTGATGAGATCCAGCAACTGCTGCACGTAATTACAACCTATATTCTTGAAGTACTTCTATTAATCTGCTTTCCAATATATCAATTTTTAAACTATTCTTTTCTCTCAAGATAACAGATTTGCAAGTAAGGATATAAGAAATATGCTGATAAAGATAAGGCTGACAACAACAGGAAAGTTGGAAATATTTCAGTAAACATAGAATTTCAAGTTTTTGATCTAATATTTTCCTATAGTCTGTTTCCCAATTCATTGTTGTAAATATACTTATAGTCGGTGTCACCATTTATTTAATTATGACTGAGCAATTAGCTCTAAAAATTTTAAGGTGATCTTTAGAACCGTCACAGACTATGGATGTCTTATACAATATACAGTTTATAATAAATAAAAAAATATGCTTGAGTCACTACAACGAAAATACATGAGGTTCATTACGTTCAAAGCTACCGGCAGCTACGTTGAGCAAAACTATGGCCTTGAAAGGTGGTAAGTCTCAAATTTGCCTGGATCGCGCCCCACATTGGCTGTAACCTTCTTACATAGGTGGTACAGATTGACTACATTGATATAGTTCAACAGTTAATTTTCGAGTAACTAGACTAAACTCCAGACTGAATGAGGCACTATACTTGCGAGTCACGGAACCAATTTATTGTTGAAATTACCCATGTACGTCATGTACATTTAATTAAAAACTATTGCGAGGTTAATAGTGATAGCTTTTCGTACATCCTCAGCTAATTAAAATTTAACTTATCCACACATTGATGTATATGTGCGTAAATTTCGTTTATTTTGTTCTGTTGATAGGATATGTTTCTTTATATTACAATTATATATAAATGGAATTTTAATTCAATTTGACATTTGTGACATGCCACTTGTTCTTCAAAAGGAGGAGGCTGGGTAAATGTCAAAATTTTTCAAAATTTATACGCCGGCCTACTTTTCACCTCACCAAATTTCTAAATGCTCCAAGCGACTTTTTAGATATCAGATTGTAACACTTGAAAATACTCACCTGGGATAAATAGATATGTACAACTAGCTTTTACTACTAATTTATTTCTCATCTTAAATAAGCAGAAAACAAATTAGTTAAAGTGATGTGACTTAATAACGCAATTAAAACAAAATTGTTTTATACAACCTAGCTCAGGTGAACACGCTTTCAGCTTGTCCTTGACAGCCATAGTTTAATAAAGGTTCACATAAAAAGAGATTCATCCGGAATATATGAGTATTAATTGAGACTAACAACTGTTAATTTATTATTGCACTTAAAAAGTAGAATTGCCTCTAAAAATTTTGTTGAGATAAAGAAATTGTATTTAGGGTAAACTGGATATATATGCCCCACCTAAGCATATAGAGACATAAAAATCTGGAATGCGTTATGGTAGTGAATTTTCATAGAAATGATCTGGCACCGAATATTTTTTTATAACTTTTTTTTTCTTTTAACATAGCAAGATACGTTTTGGTATATAGTTTCCCTTTAGTATCGCAAACTTACGTGCCAAATTCTGTTACCATAGCATTTCTATTGTTTGAGATAAATTTTTTTCCTAAAGAAAACCCAAAATTTTCACGGAAAACCTAGTTTGATTTTCCTGGCCAACGAACTTATCCAAGCCACTTACAAAAAGAAGGTACATGCTAAATTTTTTGAGTTATCGGTGTGATACATACATACATATATATATATATATATATATATATATATATATATATATATATATATATATATATATATATATATATATATATATATATATATATATATATATATATATATATATATATATATATATATATAGACTCCTGGAACCCAAATCCGAGGTCGGTTTTAGACTTTATATGTTTATATATATATATATATATATATATATATATATATATATATATATATATAAGAAAATTAAGAAAGTTAACTAAAAAGCATGTACTTATTATAAGCACGTCATCGTTTTGTGTAGGGGCAACACAGTTGTTTTTTCTGTCTGTTAATACCAAAATTAACTCAAAAAGCTCAAATCAGAGTAGATAATTAGTTTAGAAGCACTCTATAATTTGGCGATATATACCAGAGGATATTGTATGATGTATATATACCCCACGTACTGGTATATTTGCCTTACTTTATTTCCAGGGTTATATTTGGCACAGAAATAGGCACACTGACACATATGCTAACTTAAATCTTCATTAAACATATAACGGTACAAGAATAATTAATTCTTTTTTAAAAACTAATTATAAAATGAAAAAAGTGTGTTAGTTATAACAAAAATACATTTAATTATATTTTGGCCTGTTCAAATTACCAGCTTGCGTTTGGCAATGTCCTTTCTTTTCTTTTTTCGTCCACATAGATTGCATTGATTTCCCTATATAGTACACGTTTCCTGAATCCAATACTTACATTCAGCACATAGGATCCAATCAACCGTGTCTTTGGTACGCAGGTAATTCTCTAGATACTCGGAACAATACACGTCATCTTCGTTTTGTTTGGAACTAGCAGGCTGGGTGACCAGAGATGCTGAAGACAATATTTCACTTTTAGTCTTCTAGTGGTGCCTTATCTTTCGACAGTCTTCTTGGAACTTTTCTGAGGGCTTTTGTATGAGAAAACTCTTGTTTCGTTTTGTTTTTAGCTTTTTCTCCATATTTTCAGCTGATCTCAGTATTTCTGCACATTGTTTTCGCTTATGAGCCCGTTGTGGTATTAGAGGATCGAGGAAATGTCGTGTAGAAACCTTGATATTGTCAGTTTTTGTTCTTCGGTGACAATTTTTATACCACTTGATGTAGAAGGCGCAATAGTGTTTGATGATGGTTCAATGTTGGTGCTTATTTTTGGGACAATATTTTAGTGACCACATTCTTCTAATCTTATTCTCAATGTTGTCAAAAAATAATCTTCCGAAAGATTAAAGAAATCCAAATGTTGGTCATTCTCGTTTTGATCAACAGCTAATAAAATATTTGGCTTATAAAAATCTTTAATTTGTTGAATACTTGCAGACCTTGTTTGTTGATCTTCAGAGTTTAATATTTTTAAAAAAGTAATCATGTAGAGCTTCTGTTCAGAAGGGAAAACCCCAATCGCCTAAAACCCATAAAATTTATTACCGACTGTTGCTGCCTTCGTCCAAGCTCTATCAATCAGTTGTGAAAAATTATTCCTATTAATTTTTTTGTATTTGTTTTGAAACATAAGCCCTTGAGCAGCTTGTTTGAAGTAGTCCTTTGCAGGTTTAAAAAAGTTATGTCTAACGGCTGCAGGGTTTGTGTTGTATGACTGGGGAGACACAGTATAATAACGTCATTGTCCTCTGCAAGTTGCAGCAGTTCTAATGAACAATGAGATGTATGTCCATTAAGATTGATCCAAGGCTTTCATGTTCATTTTCTTATCAAAAAATGTTCTTTAAACCATCTCAAAAATAAATCAGAATCAATGTAGGGATACTGCTTATTCATATAGATATCTATCCTAGTGGTAGCCCATTTTGTTGGTCAGGATTTTTTCTCCACCCTCTTATTCTTAAAATTGGCGGTAGGAACATTCCCTTAGTATTGCTGCATGCTGCTACTGTAACATTTTCCCCCTTTTCTGCTGATGTTAAAGCGTGGACGTCCTTACTTACTTTAACGACTGCTTTTCCTGGTTTGTTATTTAATTGTAAGCTATACCCATCCACATTAAATATTTGTCCAGGTCTATTTAGTAAATCATTATTTTGAAAACTGTGTCTCAGCAGATTAAAAAAAAACCTTTTACTTCTTCGCGACACATGTCCTTTGCCCTTAACAAAGATAACCCGTCAGCCTGTCTGACACTGAGCACTGATTCTAGGAACGAATACAGCCAATGCAAATCTGCAAAATGTGTATTCATATTTATAGAACTGCTAGACAAACGACCCTCTAATCCAAATTAATTTGCAGTCGATCGCAATTTTTTTCACTGTTGTATGAGATGGGACAAAAGCAGCTGCTTCCAGTTTCTGGATGTGTGCTGATAATCTGTTTTAGTTCGTGAATCTTAGTGGAGGTGGTTCTGCAAGAAGTTTTTATTGCATTCAATGGCTTTTATACGCATTCTCAATGTGCGTGATGGAACATCATAAACCTTACTTGCTCGATGCACACCCATTGATCCATTCCTCAACATCTCAGCTGCTTTCACAAAGTTTTTCTCTGTGCAGGTCGCTGTAGCCGCTCTCCATCTCGTGTTACTAAAATAATCAATTTACATAATAGCTTCAAGTGTCTGTACTAATTTTGTTTAGCTTGTGAATGGGGCATTTATCCTACATCAAAAGTGGCCATAAATCCATTTCTGGTTCTGGTGAGTTAAATACCCTCACCTAATAACTTTGGCTACACGCATATTGGATGAAACTCGGATGCCAGAAAATGAGCGGAAAACAGTACAATATTAATTTATATCGACAATTCATTAGTGGCAGAAAAAATATTGACCAGAAGCCTTAACATGCATTACGTAAAATTGTCGCTTATAACTGTTGTTGGGTAGCTTACTTTTTACAATGGGCAGCTGCCTTTCGCCCCATCTATTGTGTCTGGCCATGGACGGCCCCTTGGAGCGGCCCTCCGAGAACGGCTTCTACGCCCAGGCATACGTTGACGATGGGCTGCTCTTAGTCACCGGCAAATTCTTCGGCGTCGTCTGTGAGTGCATGCAAGCTGCCTGTAGCATAATCGAAAGGTGGTGTGGTGAGCTAGGACTCTCCGTAAAACCGGCGAAGACGGAGATGATCCTATTAACCAAGAAGAGGAAGGTAGAGGGGTTTAGGACGCCTGTGATGTTTGGAAAACCTTTAGCTTTAGGGCGGAAAGTCAAATATCTGTGGGTGATCCTGGACCTCAAACTAACATGGGAGTCGCAAATCGAGCGGGTTGTAATGAAGGGAGTAGCGACCCTCTGGCAGCTGCGTCGAGTGATAGGGGGGACCTGGAGAGTTAATCCTCGGATCCTTCACTGGATCTACACTGCGATCGTCAGGCCGAGAATCCTCCATGGGGCGTTGGTCCGGTGGTGCGGTGTGAACCAAACTATCAGCAGGAAGCTGCCCAAACTCCAAAGGCTGGCAATCCAGGGTACCACAGGCGCTTTGAGGAGGACACCCTCAGCCGCGCTAGAGGTCCTGTTGATGCTGCGACCGCTTCCCATATGTGTCAGGAGGGAGGGGATGGCGTCGCATTTCAGAATGCGAGACGCAGGAAACCGGTGCGGAGAGGCAGCAATACTAGAGCATGCAAGAGTCGCCAAAGAGGTGGAAAAGGAAATTCCGATTTCCGCCATAAAGATACAGGATGCCGAGGATGATATTAGGTTGACTAGGCCATACACTCTCAGGATCCCCAGTAGGGATCAGTTGAGGGAAAATGAGGTTGAATTCCAGCCCGCAAGCCTGGTCTGTTTCACCGACGGATCGAGGCTGGATGACCAACAATCCTCCGGGCGGGAATATACATCAACGGCCTGGGGGTGCGCGAGAGCTATGCTCTTGGCGCATATACCACGGCATTCGAAACAGAGGTGTACGCTATCCTGTATGTGGCGAATAGACAGGATGTGAAGAGGAGTCTCGAGAAATTAGTGTACATCTGCTCGGATAGCCAGGCAGTCCTCCGGGCAGTCTGCGCCGCCAGAATCAGGTCTACACTGGTTCAGGAGTGCGCTGACGCCCTCACAGGACTAGCCAGGACAAAGGAGGTACAACTAGTGTGGGTTCCGGGACACTGTGGCGTGGCGGGGAATGAGGTGGCGAATAATCTCGCAAGGCTCGGTTCCCGGCGGCCGTTCTATGGCCCAGAGCTGGCGATAGGTATAAGTAGGAAGACAGTTTCTGTCGCCTTAGACAGGTGGACCGAGGAAGCAATGAAGAGGCACTGGGGGCCGGTTGGTGGCTGCAAGCAGGCGAGGGACTTCGTGAACGGACCGGACAGAGATAAGGCTGTCTGGCTATTTGGAAGGAGTCGACCTACGCTTTGCGGCATCATTGGGGTGCCCACAGGTCACTGCGCTCTTAGAAGACACCTCACATTGACAGGCGTAAAGAGGGATCCCATTTGCCAGGAATGCGGCGAGGATTAGGAAACGTCCTACCACTACCTGTGCGAATGCGAGACTTTTGGGAATCTTAGAGCAGAATTGTTCGGATCGAGGACTGTGCAGAGGAATCAGGTAAGTACCGTCCAATTGAAGACCGTCACGGCCTTCATCTCGAGGTCGAGGCGGTTTGGCGACGGAACCGGGGAGAAGTAGAGCATGGTTGCTGGGTTGCTGTGGTTGGCAAAAAGGGCCCATGGTGCCCTACTAGCTTGGCGTTGGCCTCCCCACCACTGCTACTACTACTACTATGTTTACAATTAATTTTATGTAGTTTAACACGACAAATGTGATGTTAGTGATTGAAAATTGATTAGTACTACCTTAGCTGCCCATATGCATTACTATATGCCGCTAGCTGTTATTCATCTGCGCAAAATTGCAGTGTGTTTCTGGGGCATATATGCTAACCATAAGCAAGGTCTCTAATTTTAATGATACAAGATAACAGTGTTCTCTCTGTGCGCATTAAAGATCAGAATTAATTAAAATTCTAAATAACATAAAAATTTGTTTATAAAAGCACTTATTTGTGGAATAAAGTTATATCTAAACGCTGTATAATTTAGAACGCAAAACGCTACACAGTAAACACGTCATTTTATATGCCAAGGGGGACCGTTTCTTTGAACACAAAACTGCAACTTAAACTCCCAAACGAGAGCTAGTGTGAGACTCACCCCTAAAGTTTAAAACGTGATATAGGGTCGTGTAATACATCCTCCAAAAGGGAGTTCAATTATCTTTAAAATGTTATTTCGTCTAGCTCATTCGGTCCAGAAGTTTTTAAGATAATTGTCTTATTCTATCTATCTATTTTGGTTTTTTTGGCTGCGGACTTGCTGTCCATAAGCCCAAGTACCGATGCTTTGTCTTATTCTCTAACATCATCTAAAATGAAGGTATTTCAAAAACTGATTATTCACACAGTGGTTTTGAATTAACTTAATTAACTGATTATTTACCAGATTTTTGAAGTGACGACCACAGACTGATATGCAATAATAAAGTTTCTGTCCTAGTCTTTTGTGAACTTCCTGTAACATTTCCGGTGTTATAATACGAGATATTCTCTCTTAGATTTCTAAAAATGTTGGGGTTCCATGCATAAACTTCAGTTTTAAAGTTTCCCCACAAAAGGTCCGCAGACTGAAGTGGCCACTCAGTGGCGACCGCCCCGACTAATCTGCCTTATTCGTGCTCAACGATATTGCTATCTTCCCCTAATACATCGATAATCATATGATATATTGTGATGTGCAGTAAACCACAGCAAATTTCTGCAGTCCAGTGATGTTTAATAAAAATCTGACCTGTACTTTGGTTACCAGATTGGGCACCCATACCTACATTTAATTTCTGCGATCTCTGGGAATGGTGTTAGTAGTAAATATGGCGGTTTCCGTCAGACCAATACCTACAACTATTACAGGAATTTAAATTGAGAAAAAAGATTTAATAATTATTTATCTTTCTCACAATTCTGCAAACAGAACATCCACTATAGTTTAAGGCTGATAGTCTTTAACGACAGCACACTCTCTTAGTTTTCTAACCAATAATCTGAATTAAAAAAAAACTCGGGACGCAGCAAGTGCGTTATGGTAGTGAATTTTTATTAAATGCTTCAAATTTAAATAACTCAATTTTCTATAAACTTAGAGAGTTTAATTTCAATACGTAGTAAGGTTTTTCCTAAGGCAAGATATCCACAAAATTTCATTAAAATAACTTTGTAATTTTCGGAGAAAAAATTTTTTTTCGAAAGAAAATTTAAAATTTGAGTAACTCAATTTTCTCTAAACTTAGAAAGTTGAATTTTGGTACGTAGTAAGGTTGAGGCAACATATGTAGTAAATTTCATTGAAACAGCTTTGTTACTTTCGGAGAAAAAAAATTTTTACGAAAGAAAACTCAAAATTTTTCCGGAAAACCCAGTCTGATTTTTCTGGATAACGAACTCATCCAAGCCATTAATAAAAGACAGGCACTTGCCAAGTTTCATCGAAATCGGTTAATTATTTTTTGAGTTATAATATATATATATATATATATATATATATATATATATATATATATATATATATATATATATATATATATATATATATATATATATATATATATATATATATATATATATATATATATATATATATATATATATAAACATATAAAAATTAAACCTATTTACAAATGAACTTTAATAAGATATTATGCTGTGACAATACCTCTCTCAAGCACCCTAAAATATAATCAAAATGTGCACAGTTATATATGTTTTATTTCTTTTTCCCTTGTCTTAATACACTACATATTTTATGACAATCGATTTAATTTACTTATTTGATTTCATAAATAGTCGGTTAATAGTGACTTGGAATGAAGTAGACACCACATCTTCAAACATATTAAGAGAATATGAGTAAATCAACAGCAACTGGGAATGAATTCGGTCAGTCGCCCAGCCACGTGGTTAAAAAACACTGTTTGTATGATGATTACAACTCTAGATCTAAATAAAAGGACTGTAACAGCGGCAGAAGCAGAAGTCAATGGAAGGTTGATGAATGAACCAACAGCAACCACATACTTATGATTTAAACATGTTTCAAATTTGAATAGCTCAATTTTCTGTACCCTAGAAAGCTGAATTTTGGCACATAGTTAGGTATTTCCCAAAGCAATATGTAGACCAAATTTTATCGAAATTTTCGGAAAAAAAAATTTTTTTTGAAAGAAAACTCAAAATTTTCCCGGAAAACCCCGTCCGATTTTCCTGGCCAACGAACTCATCCAAGCCATTAATAAAAGAAAGGCACTTGCCGAGTTTCATCTAAATCGGTTAATTATTTTTTGAGTTATCAGAGGGATACATATATATATATATATATATATATATATATATATATATATATATATATATATATATATATATATATATATATATATATATATATATATATATATATATAATATATATATATATACATATATATACATATATATATATATATATATATATATATATATATATATATATATATATATATATATATATATATATATATATATATATATATATATATATATAAGCATATAAAAATTCAAACTGACCCCGGATATGGGTTCTAGGGGTCCTAATTCGCTCTCATTTGAAAGAATTTTTGCAAAGTCTCACCATCGATACCTCTCTATTAGTGAATTTTTTTAATAAAAATTCACTAAAAGAGTCTTCATTAAAGTGCTGAGAACATAAATAAGAATATTTCGGCAGCGTATCCGTTTTTATACTTAAGGCTGCGCACCATTTTTCTCTCATTTCTTCAATAGATGGAAACCTAAAAATAGTGCCAAACTGACGTGCCGCCGCTGAAAATAGCAAACAGCAAGGTACTTACGTATGCAGAGACACCGTTGCCACATCCACAGGTAATATTCTACAAACAATACACCTTTTCACCATTTTGCCAAAACAAAACTCAAAATCTTTATTGCCAATCAAGGTAACACATAAAAATAAACTCTCAGTATACTTGCATACTATTCACAGACAAATACAAGCCACAACTGAGGATTAATAAAAATCTAGATACTTCACATGCAGCAGGAAAACGATTTAAAATAATGGGCTGAGTTTTCTGGTTATATTTACATAAAGAAGGGAGAAACCAAGGAAAATATATGTTAGTACATCTTTACATTCATAAATAAGCCCTAATGAAAGTGTAATGTCTTAAGTGACAGAAAAGTAATAAATTTGTCATCCTCAATGACTTCCTTGTCATCATATTCGGCGATTTAAGGATGAATTATTACATAGCGGCAACGCGTTAGCCACCACCCAATCAGAGCAGAGGACCGATGTAAACATAGAGTCCCTTGAATGTTGGCTTCAAACAATTCGGCTGTGTGCCCAGTCTATTCGTAGATAGATAGTCAATGGTTACAACTCTAGCTCTAAATAAAAGGACTGTAACAGCGGCAGAAGCAGAAGTCAATGGAAGGTTTGTGTATTCGGGAAACTATTCACTATTAATAACAACAATTGACTAAAAACGCTGCGAGTTGTAAGGCAAAAATAATTATACTACAAAGGTTATAAATGATAATACATTACAATAGGGTTATATTATATAATCGTAAATGCTTCCAATGATTAACAATCAGTGAATTCAGTATTATTGACATTTCTCGGAAACTTACAAATGAATCTCATGAGTCAATAAGAAAAGCATTGACTAACCAACAGCAACCACGTACTTATGATTTAAACATGTTTCAAATTTGAATAGCTCAATTTTCTGTAACCCTAGAAAGCTGAATTTTGGCACATAGTTAGGTATTTCCCAAAGCAATATGTAGACCAAATTTTATCGAAATTTTCAGAAAAAAAAATTTTTTTTGAAAGAAAACTAAAAATTTTCCCGGAAAACCCCGTCCGATTTTCCTGGCCAACGAACTCATCCAAGCCATTAATAAAAGAAAGGCACTTGCCGAGTTTCATCTAAATCGGTTAATTATTTTTTGAGTTATCAGACGGATACATATATATATATATATATATATATATATATATATATATATATATATATATATATATATATATATATATATTGCTATAGATAGCAAATGATAGGAAATATTACGAAATTTTAATAGGAAAACGGGAAATTTATGCATACTAGTATATATAAAATAAGTGTATACACCCTAATGTAGCAATGAAAGAGTTTTGGCAGGAGATGTCAACGCCCGACATGAATGTCAGTGACCCATGTAGCAACCCTCGATGTTAAGTTACATTCGAGTAATAAAAAAATTATATATTCTAGAAATATCCACAAAGAAACCAAGAACAATGCTTCAGTTTTGTAGGGAGAATGAGATTGTAGATAATATAATTGTAGTTCTGTTGATTTTACTGTATAAAAAAAATATATATGACCAAGCTAGCTAAAGACACAATGTAGTGAAAGAGCGGAGGTCATTTATAAAAAACAAAGGTTTGTAGAATATTAAGGTGATGTGCGTGCGAGAAAAAAACGTAAAAAGACGTTAAAGGTTTGAAGGAAAATTTAAACACAGGTGGTGTGACGAACAATAGCGTTTTTTCACCTGTAAGAAAAATATAAAAGCAACGGTCCGAGAGGGTCCGGGGTTTGTCTTGTCTTTTCCATCCAGTGAAATCATCTGTATCACTTTACCAGACCAGGTGATCATCGTCATAACTAAGATTCCAGAGTGCATCGAAGTGAGGGTATAAAACACCTCCAGAGTGCTACGACTATGGAATAAATATATCAAAATGTTAACGAAGTAAATCCGTTAATAATAAATGGCATGGACAAATGAGAAAGATAATAATAATTAATCAAGGTCCGTATTAATGGAAGAACAATAAATAATCCAATGGAAAATATGTCAGTAAGTGTTGCCTTTTCTTAAATTGACCAGTGCGGGTGGAATTTCACCATTTTTACAACAACAATCAAATATTTTTGTGCTAATAAATTTCAAAAACAAAAATTTTGTTTGAAATAAACGGAAAGAGACCGTTCTGTAGAATTATCGATGTATATTGATTATGTAGTATCCATGTTTAATTAATTGTGTAATTAGTTATAATGTTACCAGAATGTTTTTTTAATAGGATTTTTCAAGTTATATTTATGTAAAGAATGTTTTAAAATATCTCTTTGTATTTAACAAGTGTCATATCGGCACAGTTAAATGTTTTAATAGGATTTCTCAATTTATGTTTATGTATAGAATGCTTTAAACGTTTCTGTTTGTATTTAATGTGTGTCAAATAGACACCGTAAAATTTGTGTAATGAATTAAATGGAATGTATAACAGATTGTAATTAACGGAAGTATTGTTTTTGGTTGATATTTAATCAGCAAAATTGTTATATAGCCATCTGTGCAAAGCGATAGTAATTTTGATCAAGTGAAAATCAATAAATGAATTTAAATAACACCTATTAGTGAATTTTAATTAGTAGAAGCTAGCTGTAATTATAAGGAACCCAACCTGATGATTAAGACATATGTTCTCAGCTCTAAAATAAATTTTTGCAGGTATATACTACCCATAAAGTAAAGTAGAATACCATAGCAAAATGGCGCCCAAGTCGTGGGACTTCTAAAAAAAAAAAAAAAAAGAATTTTTGACCTAAAAAGAACATGATTAAAAATTTTTTCTTTGTAAACATAAAGTTATTTTCATAGAAAATTTTAATAAAATAAACATTTGTTCGCAATATAGCACATGATTGGCACAAATACAGGGTTTCTGTTAAATTTTAATAAAATTTTAATTACGTTAGAATAAAGCAAATTTTCATAAAAACGTAATAGTATTTTAACACAAGGGATTTAGAAGTAAACCAATTTTAAATAAAGTAGCACGACTCATTTAAATACAGTAAAGTTAAAATAAATCAGTTCAAACAATTTAATGAAAATTAGCAAAAATTCTAATACCGTATGATATTTTAATATGAAACAGTAAGTCGCACATATAACCAATTGTTTTATGAAAAATAAATATAGGTGGTGTATTTGAAAGGGTCAAAGCTTAGAAAGGGGGACAATTAAATTTTAAATTCACAAGGAAATTAAATAAATCAAGCTTGAACATGTCCGGGGAAAAACAGTTAGAAAGTGATAAACCAATTGGGCCAGAATCTGAAGAACCTATAATCAGCGTACCTGAAGATCCGGAGAAAATGGCAGAGCCAGAACCACAAGAACCTAAACAGTTCACGGAATGGAGGGGACGTAAAGCAAGTTCGGAAGAAGGGACCATATCACAGGAAGAAGAAGAAACCGAATATCGGGGCGATGAAACCTTTATAATAGAAAAAGAAAAGGGACAGAATAGCGCTGTCAAAGAAAGTCCTCAGGAGCAAACAGTAAAAGGACAGGAGGAAGAATCAAAAATGGACAAGTTATTCGCCGTTTTGTTCAAGAAAATGGAAGAAGACAAAGAGCAAAACCAAAAAAACATAAACAACAAATTGGAGGAAAACCAAAAAAACATAAATAACAAATTGGAGGAAAACCAAAAAAACATAAATAATAAATTCGAAGAAAACAAAAATGAAATTAGACAAGATATTGCCAAGTTGGAAAAACAACAAAAAGAATATATTAAACATACGGATGAAAATTTTGGGAGATTATATGAACATATACAACAAAACAAAACAGAGATTTTAACAGAAGTGAATAAAATTTATCAACTGGATACTGAGGTAACAGTAACGCTAGAAAAATGCCAAGAAAGCCATGAAATAATCAAGACGGAACTGGACACGGTAATACAGTCGTGCCGTGACGAAATACAGGAAGAAACGGAAATGATGAGGTACGACATTAAAAAGGTCGAAACGCGTGTGGAGCCAATTGACGGAAATGAAGCCCGAGTCGAGCAGGAAACTGATGAACAACTAATTAAAATCGAAGAAAATATACCAGAAACAAGCCCAGAAAAATACATAGAAGAGGAATTACTACCGGACGAAAATATACTAGAAATGAGCCCGGAAAAATTCATATATACTGCCGAAGAAAAATTAATAACGGCAACACATTATTTTTACTGTATCAATATTGGAAATGACCAGAAAAATGAAACTATGTTTCAAGGCAATAAACCTTATAAAAAAAATAATAACAATAGCCGCAATTATAAATTTAGAAACCTTCTCGTTAAAAACAATAATTTTCACAATAAATACAAATACAATCATAGTCAGAAATTTTATAAAAACAAAGATTCTGGAAATTATAATAAATTTAAAAGGTATAAGCCGGAACTTAAGAACAGACATATTTGGCATAATAATTTGAATAATAAGACACGTCATTGCAACTATAAATTTTAATTTCAAAAGCAAGAAGAAAAAACATAGAATCAATAAAAATTAATCTGATTGCAATGTTAATTGAATTAATAATATGATGACCTGAGCAATGAAAAGGATAATCGCATGCCGAATAGACGAATTTTAATGTACAAAATAAATAATAAAATAACCAGACAAAGAAATTTCTCCTAAAATAAATAAAATTGATTAGTTAGAACTATATGACGAAAAGTTGGTCAATTTAAAATTTAAATAACCCGAAGAATTTAAACCCTGAGTACAGAAAATATAACAAGTAGGCATTTAAATAACCCGAAGAATTTATACCCTGAGTATAGAAAATAAAACAAGTAGGCATTTAAATAATGACCCAAAGAAACACGAATCAGAAAAGCGAAATTTCATAAGAAAATTTAAATGATAATAAATAAGGAGCAATGCTCGAATTAGATGCAGTTATTGGATAAGTCAATTAATATAATCATAATTCAACGGTAGAAAGGGGGAAATAAGTTGAAATAAAATAGAAAATTATTATTATTATTATTGAGTAATAGGAAACATGGAATCAGTAGACGAGAAAAATATGTAAAAGGTCTAAAAGACAGAAACCGGTTAAGTACCGAGAAATAATTATAATTAGCAAAAAGATAGAACATATATGGGTCGGATTGATAGGAAAGAATTTGTATAGATGGTGTAGCGATAAGATTGAAATATGAAAAAGTTGAAGTAAAATGATTAACGATACAAAGATATCGGTCATTTAAAATGAAGTATAGTATATGGGCGATCCCAAAGAGGTCGGTCCCGAATTATTGAAATATATATGTGAATAGAATATTGAAAAGAATATTGAAAGTATATAGAATGAATAATGAAAGTATAATATGATGCAAGTAATAGTGAAATATGTATAGGGGGTATGTGAAAAGTCAGAAGTAGGGAGACCGTATATGTTATGTAGAAAAGATAAATTATTAGAAGTTGATAAATAAAAGAAGTATTACATAGTCCTATTCCATGGTAGTATAAAGATATGATAATTTAGCATAATGAAATAAGATTGAAAGGAAAGATACCCCATAAAAATATGACAAATAAAAATACCAATAACTGTCATTTATTGAAATGAAATCTGAGGGAACGTTAAATAAGTCGAAATAACCAGGGGATGGCATAAATTTAGACCATATAGAACAATCAATTGATTTGCCAAAAGAAAGAAAGATATAAAAGCAATTGGTGAGCCATAAAAAGCGGTGTTGATTAAAATAAAATGTTTTGATTATTAAGGTGTCATACAAGTCGATTATGAATTAAATTTAAGAGTTTTAATATTAGAATGTCATGAAAGGCAATTTTAAATAAAATAAAGGGTTGTAATGAGTGAAATGTCATAAAAGTCGATTTAGAATAAAATAAAATTTTGGAATGTCAAAAAAGGCGATTTTGAACAAAATATTTTAGTCAATGAATAAAGATGATCTGACTAGCAAACAGTATCCAGACTCACTTTTAGAAAGGGGGAATTGCTATAGATAGCAAATGATAGGAAATATTACGAAATTTTAATAGGAAAACGGGAAATTTATGCATACTAGTATATATAAAATAAGTGTATACACCCTAATGTAGCAATGAAAGAGTTTTGGCAGGAGATGTCAACGCCCGACATGAATGTCAGTGACCCATGTAGCAACCCTCGATGTTAAGTTACATTCGAGTAATAAAAAAATTATATATTCTAGAAATATCCACAAAGAAACCAAGAACAATGCTTCAGTTTTGTAGGGAGAATGAGATTGTAGATAATATAATTGTAGTTCTGTTGATTTTACTGTATAAAAAAAATATATATGACCAAGCTAGCTAAAGACACAATGTAGTGAAAGAGCGGAGGTCATTTATAAAAAACAAAGGTTTGTAGAATATTAAGGTGATGTGCGTGTGAGAAAAAAACGTAAAAAGACGTTAAAGGTTTGAAGGAAAATTTAAACACAGGTGGTGTGACGAACAATAGCGTTTTTTCACCTGTAAGAAAATTATAAAAGCAACGGTCCGAGAGGGTCCGGGGTTTGTCTTGTCTTTTCCATCCAGTGAAATCATCTGTATCACTTTACCAGACCAGGTGATCATCGTCATAACTAAGATTCCAGAGTGCATCGAAGTGAGGGTATAAAACACCTCCAGAGTGCTACGACTATGGAATAAATATATCAAAATGTTAACGAAGTAAATCCGTTAATAATAAATGGCATGGACAAATGAGAAAGATAATAATAATTAATCAAGGTCCGTATTAATGGAAGAACAATAAATAATCCAATGGAAAATATGTCAGTAAGTGTTGCCTTTTCTTAAATTGACCAGTGCGGGTGGAATTTCACCATTTTTACAACAACAATCAAATATTTTTGTGCTAATAAATTTCAAAAACAAAAATTTTGTTTGAAATAAACGGAAAGAGACCGTTCTGTAGAATTATCGATGTATATTGATTATGTAGTATCCATGTTTAATTAATTGTGTAATTAGTTATAATGTTACCAGAATGTTTTTTTAATAGGATTTTTCAAGTTATATTTATGTAAAGAATGTTTTAAAATATCTCTTTGTATTTAACAAGTGTCATATCGGCACAGTTAAATGTTTTAATAGGATTTCTCAATTTATGTTTATGTATAGAATGCTTTAAACGTTTCTGTTTGTATTTAATGTGTGTCAAATAGACACCGTAAAATTTGTGTAATGAATTAAATGGAATGTATAACAGATTGTAATTAACGGAAGTATTGTTTTTGGTTGATATTTAATCAGCAAAATTGTTATATAGCCATCTGTGCAAAGCGATAGTAATTTTGATCAAGTGAAAATCAATAAATGAATTTAAATAACACCTATTAGTGAATTTTAATTAGTAGAAGCTAGCTGTAATTATAAGGAACCCAACCTGATGATTAAGACATATGTTCTCAGCTCTAAAATAAATTTTTGCAGGTAGATACTACCCATAAAGTAAAGTAGAATACCATAGCAATATATATATATATATATATATATATATATATATATATATATATATATATATATATAAGCATATAAAAATTCAAACTGACCCCGGATATGGGTTCTAGGGGTCCTAATTCGCGCTCATTTGAAAGAATTTTTGCAAAGTCTCACCATCGATACCTCTCTATTAGTGAATTTTTTTAATAAAAATTCACTAAAAGTATGGACGCAGCAAGTGTGTTATGGTAGCAAATTTTCATAAAAATGTTTCTAATAAAAAAATAATTTTTTAATAAAAGGCATCATTTCATTGTTTGATAATTAATAATTATTTATCTTTCTCACAGTCCTGCAAACAGAACATCCACTATAGTTTAAAGCTGATAGTCTTCAACGACAACACATTCTCTTAGTTCTCTAACCAGTAATCAGAATTTAAAAAAATATGGACGCAGCAAGTGCGTTATGGTAGCAAATTTTCATAAAAATGTTTCTAATAAAAAAATGATTTTTTAATGAAAGGCCTTATTTTATTTTTTGATAATTTATAATTATTTATCTTTCTCACAGTCCTGCAATCAGAACATCCACTATAGTTTAAGGCTGATAGTCTCCCACGAAAACACACTCTCTTAGTTATCTAACCAATAATCTGAATTAAAAAAAGTATGGACGCAGCAAGTGCGTTATGATATCAAATTTTCATAAAAATGTGTCTAATAAAAAAATGATTTTTTAATGAAAGGCCTCATTTTATTTTTTGATAATTTATAATTATTTATCTTTCTCACAGTCCTGCAAACAGAACATCCACTATAGTTTAAGGCTGATAGGCTCCCACGAAAACACACCCTCTTAGTTATCTAACCAATAATCTGAATTAAAAAAAGTATGAACGCAGCAAGTGCATTATGATATCAAATTTTCATAGAAATGTTTCTGATAAAAAATTAATTTTTTTAATGAAAGGCATCATTTAATTGTTTGATATTTAATAATTATTTATCTTTCTCACAATCCTGCAAACAGAACATCCACTATAGGTTAAGGCTGATAGTCTTCAACGACAACACACTCTTAATTTTCTAACCAATAATCTGAATTTAAAAAAGTATGGACGCAGCAAGTGCGTTATGGCAGCAAATTTTCATAAACATGTTTCTAATAAAAAATTAATTTTTTAATGAAAGGCATTATTTCATTGTTTTAAAACGTACAAAATTTTCAAAAATACACTCGAAATGTTTCCGAAAACTGGTCCAATTTTCCTGGCCAACGAACCACCTCAATACACACCTGCCAAGATATAATAATTTACAGAAAGCTTAATATATATATATATATATATATATATATATATATATATATATATATATATATATATATATATATATATATATATATATACATATATATATATATATATATATATATATATATATATATATATATATATATATATATATATATATATATATATACATATATATATATATATATATATATATATATATATATATATATATATATATATATATATATATATATATATATATATATATATATATATATACTTACATAAAAACATTTTTTTCTTTTACGAGAATTCGCTACTTTTGTTATGAGAACTGGCTTAAGCAATGTTAAATGAAAATGACATTTTTACGAAGATTTTCAAAATATTTTGTCACGATAATTCGAAAAGATTTTTTTACAATAACTAATTATACATTTATTATTAATCAAATTAAATACCTAATCTGTAATTTGAATAGAAACAAAAGAAAATGTAAAATAGTTATTATTTTGACTTTTCCGGAGGTTTGACCCAGTGTAAGTAATGAAAATATATAGGATAAAATATAAGCGAAAAAATACTCATATTTTCCTGCCATAAACTGCCAAAAGGATGAACTTATTTAGGTCTGTCACTTTAAATCTTCATTTGACGCTCGTCAAAACAATTTATCAATTACTTATATATGTATTATGAAAATGTAAACCTAGATAATCCTATCAAATTAATTATTCCGTAGCTTTTTTGTACCAAAGTTATATAAATATTTTCATATTTGTTTTCAAAAATTAGCTACATAATCACATAGTTTATTCGGTTATTACAATGAAATTATAAACCGATTTTTTTAAAACTGATCCCTACATGAATCATAGTATGTGATTCTAAATTTAAATATTTACAGAACTGGAGCCTCTAAGTATAGAAAGTGTTATACAAAAGCTAAAGCAGACGAAATGCCCGTCACTTCTGAAAAACAAAATACAGGCTGTTCCGTACGAAAAAATTGAGTTAGCATGGTTTGAATTGTTTCAAATTCAGCCGCTATTTAAGAGCGGCTGTATATGCCACCTGGATTTTTTTTGACAAATAATGTCAAACTGCTCTGAATGCGTCATTCGTATGGGAGGCTCTATCTATTGGCCAAAAAGTCGTGTCACAGATATTGATATGTGCCAAAAATGTGGAAAGCTGCAAATGACTTGAAACAACTCGAACGATGAACAATATCAAGTTTTTCGTTACAAACATGCACTAAAATTCTATGGAAAATAAGAAAATAATATAGGGTAAAAAATTTGGTCTTCCCAAAGAGTTATGGGCCACAGTGTTATCTAAAAAATAATGAAATAAGTTGCAGCTCAAAACACTCTATAGAACAACGTATATAGTTTTTCTCGTATCTTGTATATTTTAATATTTACCGTAGAAAAGCGCCACCTATAAATACGCAGAAAATGAAATTGGCGCCCGACATAGGTTCTAATGGGCGTAGTTCGCGCTTATTCGAGAAAGCGCCATCTCAGGTTTTGTAACTGGGCTCCGACGCATAGACACTACAGCATAGAAGCTGTGAGGAGAAAACTCGCGAGTGGAAATAACTACTCCCCTGGCTAATAACACGACAGGCACTAAATTACAACACACGCTAGCCACAATCACTTCAGTCCTGCGGTAACTGGCTAATATGTGTCTTCTGGTATATATATATATATATATATATATATATATATATATATATATATATATATATATATATATATATATATATATATATATATATCAAGCACTAACTCGTATTAGCGAATCACGAAAATACCTATAAGTCTATGCAATATACTTATTGAAGCTTATACACTTCTTATCAGTGCCCTAAAAAATCAGAGAATTTCATGAGGCTGGGTGGGTAATTAATTAATTAACACAGAGGCATGCAGATGCGTTGCCTCTATAATTAACTAACATAAGCTGTTAACATTCTCGGGAGGTTCACTGCATGGATACTCTGAATTCCTCAGTGAGAAACAACTATTAAAATCTGAAATTTCCCACATATTCTGTTTACAAATCTTTATTAGTAAATGGTGAAAAGTTGCTTACTGGAATAATATTAATTAGCGAGTATTGGAGAGTATCTCAAGTTTGATATTTTATACAATATTTTAGAAACTAACGACTAGTTATAAAGCATTTTAGCATATCAGTTCTGGCCTCAATTATAAAAGTATTGAAATTAAAATGTTTGCCTTCTAGTAAGGGTACTGGGTGAAATTTACAATTTATAAATATTACTTAATTAAAAGCCCAGACGCAGCCAGTGCGTTATGGTAGTGAATTTTCATAGAAATGATCTGGCAAAAAATATAACTTTTTTTTCTTGTAACAGAAATCAAAATTTTGGAGTATAGTTTACTTTTTATATCTTTAACCTACCCGTCAAATTTGCTTATCATAGCTTTCTCATTTTTTAGATAAAAATTTTTTTCGGATGAAAAATCAAAGTTTTCCCGGAGAACCCCGCCCGATTTTTTTGGCTATCAAACCTGTCCAAGCCATTTACAAAAGGAATGTACGTGTCAAACTTTATCAAAATCGGTCTATTATTTTTTGAGTTATCGGTGTGATATATATATATATATATATATATATATATATATATATATATATATATATATATATATATATATATATATATATATATATATATATATATATTGTAAGCAGGGCTACCTGCTTAAGTTTTGGGCTAGTGTTCCCGAGGACAGCTATGATTAGGGGCCAGCCTATATAGCGCATAGACACCGCTAAATAGGGGGTCTTTTAAGTGGGAATTTTAATTGCGGGACAGTCCATGTAGGGACCAGATACCATTTAATAATGTTATTTGTTTTGAGTTTGTAATTACGGGGCAGGCTATATACAATATATAAATTAACTAGCTTAATATTTGGTTAAATTGAAACAATGCCCGTATGCATGAAAATACAATTATATCATTGCAACATTGAGTTATTTTAATATCAGAAAATTACAGGCCAAAGACCGTTATATTTTACCGAGATATGTCGCAACACGATACTTTGAAGTCACCAAAAAGCGCACGACCAAGTTTACATCTTGCGAAGAGCCGTGATCGAAATTGCTGACTGAGGGGTTAAAGTTCGAGCGTTAACTTTGCCAAATCAAAAAAAGACAGTTTTGCTTTTGAAGGAGGAAGGCAGAACAGAGCAGTGAAGCGTGGAACTCAGGGTCAGGTGGTCAAAGCCAGAGAGCTAGTGAAAACACGGTGTTCAGTTCTAGATATGTTAAGGTAAGTAATCTTTTGATTTGCATTTACTTAATCGTTATTGACCGCTATCTATTTAAACCTACCAGAGAAGAGGTGCTGAGGTACCTTACAAGGTCGGTATTGTCTTTCTTCTTACTGAGATATGGGGGGCCAAGGGGTAAGTGTTAGATATAATTATTTTCTTGTCAAGGATCATAAACAAAACACGACATACATAGTGGTTGTACCGGAGGGTTTTCTCGTAACCATAATCAGATCTACACTAAGCCAGAAATTTATCAATTTTTGTTGCACATTATTTTCAACTAACTGTACGGGGGAGTAAACTTATGTTCAAGAAACAATTATAGTAGTTTGGTCAAGGGTTAAGGAATAAGTGTAGCAGTTGGGAGATCTAGGAATTATAGCACTCCTAGATAAGGAAAACAACCTCTGAAGGGGTAAACCACAAGGGGCTTACATGGGTAGTTTATTTAAATATGGGTTAATATTTTATCAGTTCTAATTTGGCTCATAATTTTGAAGGCAAGCAAGGCCTTGTGAATTAATCGAGGGTAAATAAGTCCGTTGTTCTTTTAAGGCGCCCTTTGCGTAAGAACTGACGCTTTCTTCCAAAAGCGCAATACTCGTACTTCAAAATATCTCTATAATTTTTTGTAGAAACCTGGACCATTGAATCATTTAATTTATATTAATCTAATTTTTATAAATGAACAACTGAATTTTATTTCTAGACATGGTAAACCAACACCATATATTTCAAGTAGTATTGCAACCTCGTACGAGGGCAACATAAAGGTGGTCGCATGGTATATGGCACTGTAGGTGTATAGTAAAATTGGGTTTTAAATTAAACATCCCCATGCTCTACAGTATTCATTCCAATAATCCATTTTCTTAGGTCAGTTAAGGCTGATTGAATCTAAATAAACTTAATAAGGCCATAAGTGCGCCCATTACAATATATATATATATATATATATATATATATATATATATATATATATATATATATATATATATATATATATATCTATATATATATATATATATATATATATATATATATATAAACATATGGGTTCTAGGAGTCCTAGTTCGCGCTCATTTGCAAAAATGTTTTCAAGATTCAAAAGTCGGGATCTCTTCAATAGTGAATTTTTTCGAGGAAAATTCACTAAAATCGTGGTAAAACGTTTTGTTGAAAAGTTAGTGAAAAAATATGTCTGCGTGTGTTGTATCCTTATGGCCTCGGAAACTAGGTGCATTAGCCACAAATGGTTGTATTAAACAGAAAGGAAATATTTATGAATAACAATACTAGCAACAAACTTGAGGATTAAACCCTACACATCGTTTAGTATACACCCACATATATAAAGTCCTATAGTTCCATATTATTATTTTTTTGTCTCTAATGATGTGTTTTGTATGTGTATTGTGTGAATAAAAAAAGTTACCATTTTTTATTTGTTTTAAATTTTCTTTATTTTACTTTATATATAATAAAAAGGTACTTAAGAAAGGGATACAATAAGATCAGAGACCCAACAAAACTTCTAAACTCTATTAGAACAAACAAGGCTTGGCCACGGTGAGGCATGAAATTCTTTAAAACAAAAATGTTATATCTTTATTTCTTATTTAATTTTTTTTATATAATAAAACTTTCGGGACGCAGCAAGTGCACTATAGTAGTGAATTTTCATAAGAATTGCACACTATTAGTAATGTATACTACTAAACCTAATTGTTTAAATTTACATGGACATTGGAGATTCGTTTTAAAGGCCCCAGTTGGCGATTATTTGAACAAATTTCTGTTTTTATGGAGCTAGAAAATCAAAATTTGGTAGATGTATGTATTAAGGTACTGCAACTCTCTTTAAAAAAACTGTGTGACTAATTTCATTTAAGTAACAAAAGTTTTCCATTAAAAAATTAATTAATTACAAAAGGAATGTACCTGCCAAATTACTCATATGACAGGTATTTTTCCTTATTGCTTGTTTGGACTGTTTTGTTTTAGTCAACTAGATCGAACTAGTCTTTGCAAACAAAACAACAACACAAGTTTTTTTAAACCCTTTGGTAGATATCCGCGTAGTTCATTATGTTATTTTTCTTTAATTTAGCGTCCACGTTACGTTTACATATGTTTTACTATGGTTCGAGATTGAAGATTCTAGCTTAATGGAAAATTTAGTTATGGGATTTGAAAACATTTTACGAAAATTCTCTACCATAACGCAGTTGCTGCACCCAGAACCTTTTTAACACACATTTACCGTTGCTGTGTCCATACTTTTTAAAAATCATAAAATATTGTAGCTTTCTATATGAGACTCACAAACAAGGCAACCTCAAATATTTTTGAAAAAATATTTTAAACAAACGAGATGAGATTTAAACATAAATTGAAAATCTTGGTTCGCTGCTTCATGGGGGTTCTCCTTTCCCTTCCGTATGCCTTAAGCCACCATCAATGCATATACGAGAACAGTGTAAAAAATAAAGATTTCTTGGGAACAATCCTTCAGAAAGTTACGTGACCTGCGGTGAATAGGGGTTTCGGGTGAGGTAAACAGGATTATAAGGAGGTATAGCTGCAAAATGGGTTAAAGGTAGCTTACAGAGGTCCAACTAATTTGTTTTTTGCACTTACCGTTCATATTTCCTTTTAGTGAATTTTCGTAAAAAGAATCACTAATGGAGAGATCCACAATATTGAATTTTGAAAAAAAAATTCAAATGAGCGCTAACCAGGACTCCTAGAACCCATATCTGTGGTGTGATTTTCAATTTTTATATATATATATATATATATATATATATATATATATATATATATATATATATATATATATATATATATATATATATATATATATATATATATAAGTTTTTAACATTTTTAGAACAAAAAACAAGACTTAAATTTTAAATCACAAACTTTTATTTACATACTGCAATTAATATGTAGGTAGATGTACAGTTATTAATAACATTTTACAGAACAACGACAAAAAATGAAGTTTAAATTGTAACATGCACAATTTATTTTAAACTTTTTTGACATATTTCATAATAGATTGCTGTTTCATATTCCTAATTTTATTTATATAATTCTCCGATTCGCATTTAATTAACATTTTTGAAATATTTGTAGCTAACTCACCGTTATTTGAAAGCACAAAAAAACTTTCTAAGTCTCGTAATTTTAGGCAAGCTTCGGATATACTTGAAATTATAGATACAGATGCAACACAATCAGATTCTTCACATTCACTATCAGAATTGGTAGACTGCACGTCCGTATTTTCACGTATTTCTTCAATACAATCGGTGATTGTTAGTTCGGGACTTTCGGTTAAAATATTTTCATCAACTGCTGCAAAGTGTCTTAAGCTTGAAAATTGGTTAGTCAATGTGGTAAATAATTGCGCCGAGGGAATGTCATCTTCTTCATGAGCAAAATTTTCTAATTCCTGCTCATTCTGTAAAAATCCAGCTTTGCAGAAACATTTGTTAATAGTGTCTTTTGAGCTCTTTTTCCAGGCAGCAGCTATCCATAGCAAAGCATTGGTAATGGTGAATTGTTTATCGAATTCTTGAACTAAATCACTGTCAATTAACGTTAACAGTCTTTTAACCAGTAAACCTCTATAAATAATTTTGAAATTTTGAATTATATCTTGCTCTAAAGGTTGACAGTGGGATGTATTCAGCGGAAGAAAAAAATTCTTTACGTTTTCCGTAGGATCTTGGTGTGCGAAGTTGAAAAATAGCACTATTTTCCTGTTTTGTCTTTTCATTTTATTGTAAAATGCATGAAGCCATGCTGTCATTATATTTGTTGTCATCCAAGCCTTTTTGTTTCATACCCACTCCAGTGGCAATGCGCTAATATGTTCACCCTTAAAACAACGTGGATTCTTGCTTTTGCCAATAATTAGAAGTTCTTCTTTTTAACCCAGCATATTAGCACAAAATACAATTGTCAGTCGTTGTTTAGCCATTTTTCTTCCAGCACACTTTTCGTTCTTTAAAACAAAGATTTTTTATGGTGTCGCACGGTAATAAAGACCTGTTTCATCTGCATTAAGAATGTCTCTCGGGCAATAAGCTTTTAAGATTGATGGCAATGTTAATTTTCAATTTTCTACATCCGTGATGTTAACGTCAGCTGACTCACCACAAATTGCTTTGAAGCAAATACTATGTATTTGGCAAAATTTATCCAGCCACCCGTTTGATGCTTTGAAATTGGTCAGATTTAAATTCTACGCCGCTTCTAATGCGCTTTGTTGAATTAAAGATCCTGATACAGGCACATTTTTATTTCGAGCTTTGCAAAACCCGTTATACCCCACTTGATTAACAGCACTACCCTTAGTTTTTGGAAATTTTCTCCTTTGTTCCACGTTAGCACCTTGTTCACAGTTTTTTATATCACTTTTATTTTTTAAATGTCATTTATCTGAGTTTTTCCAACACCAAACTTTTCTGTCAATTTTCTTGAACTTGAACCACTTTTTTCACTATCAGTAATGATTTAAATTTGTTCTTTAAGGCTGAGACGTTTTCTTTTCACCAACATATTGGGTTGTTGATAAGCAGAAACTGATTAATCAGTTAGGTATACGTTTCCTTTTACTTCACAGAACATTTTACCGTTAGTAAAGGCCTCTAATATCTAAACTAGACATTAAAATTTATTCAATTATTAAAGTGCACTGGTTGTCGTTTATTGGAAGTTGCTGTTCTTGTACCTATTATTTGTGATCATAAATCATCCCGACGTGTTTTTTTATCACTCGATTTTCCGACGGACCATTCTCATATTCGGCGTTGAGTGTGATTTGTTGATGACCGTTATATAAAGGTAAATTTACTAAAAAAAAGTATTACAAATTTTTATAGAATTTGTCCGTGGCCCTTCTATAGATATGGCCGCTATAAAGAGGTTAGTTAATACACAAATGCCATAAGAACAATTTTCTGATAAACAGTTCCTGCTAAGTAATGGAAATCAAAGACCGTTGTCCGGTGTGAAGTGCAATAGACGCATACGTTGGTTATAAGGATTAGTGTTTGTCAATGTTTCCCTAAGTATTATAATAAACGCGCTTGTGGCAATATCTTTTGTTTTCTATAATTAGCGTATTGTAATATTTCATTTTTTAAGTTTTATTCTGTAAAGTAGAACATAAAGTTATTATTTTTTCGAACTTCAACATTACGTCTTTTAAACGTTCCAAATGTAGAAACAACACTGCTTAAACGTCACCGTATAGACAGCGAGCAAATGCGGTCTAACCTTTTAAAACTTATTAGAGAAAAAGACTAATCTCATTTTCGTCAGTCTGAAAAAATTTCATAGCCACAGAAACCACCCATGGTTAACAGCATGGTTTTAAGCCTTTACCCCAATTTTCGAAACCTCCCTAAACTAAATTTCTTTTAGCAGCCACCCGTCAGGTAAACGTTTCAAAGCCGAACAATTTCGAATATAAGACCTATTTCACGACAAAGAATCGACCCTAGAAATTCTGAAGTTTTCTGGAAACGTCAACTACAACACCTACCCCAATGTCAATGTCAACAAATCATGCTAATAGGCGTAGCCGCCCCAATCATTTGGTTCCACAATATGGCCCCCAATTATGACGAATGAATTAAATAATAATCAAGAACGAGTGGATCATGACTTAGTCGATTATGAGGATTTTTTAGATGAACAAATAGTTGAACATTCTGACTATGATGAAAATCAACGGGATTTTGAAAATACGGCCTCGTGAACTCGATAAATGTAGATTTAATAAATAATTTTTTTACAACATTTAAAAATTCTCATGGTAAGGCGGCCTCAGACCGCATTATTAATCCAGGTCCGGCTTATGAATTTTTTTGGGACTACATTTATAACAAACCATTTGCTATGAAATCGGTTGGTAAAATTACAAAGGGTGTTGATAACATTCAATACACTTTATACATAAATATGGTATCAAATTTCCGTTCGATTTCCATGTTATGCAATGGCACGATCCTTTTAATGCACTAATTGGTTCAGCTTATTTTCAAGAGCCTAAGGCGAACGTTAATTATGAAACACAAACTATAAGACTAGGTTAAATAGAATAGATTAACACATATTTGATTAATTGGTTTATGAATGGAATCTTTTTTGAATTAACCATTTAAATTTTAAACCATTAAGTCAAACGTGTACCAGTCATATAAAAATTCCCCCAAATATAAAAATGAAACCGTACTACTTCCACAAATAACTGATAAATGTGATAAAGTTGAACTATCAGAAACAGACTCTTGTAAATCCAGGCTTTGTTTTTTTTAATTCAATCAGAAATTTTAAAGTCGGCGTCTAAGTCTTCATCATCTCCCCCAAATGGATCTGACTCCGAAGAAGAGATATTATTTAAGTCAGTAAGTAAACTAGCTCTTTATCTTAGTATCACGCAGGTTTGACATGCTTAATATCATGCAAAACCTCTTAATTTTGGATTTCTGATGTATTTTGTGGAATATCCCAAAGCAAAATATTCCATTATTTACTTGGCAACCTTCTTACCTGAGATTCACTTAGATTTGAGCTATGTGACGTATTAGGCAAAATATTCTAATTATAGACTGATGTCTGTTTTTTATAACCTTGATTTGAAATATTTGACCTTCTAGAAAAGTGATTTTCATTTTGGATACTTTCCTTATCTGAAAAAAGAAATAATGTTTCGCATTGGTATAGGCACCTATAACAAACCATAAGAAATACTTCCTGTTGTTTACATACCATTTCAAATTTCGCATTAGGTTGAGAAATCTTAATGTCTTCAATTAAAATTAAACCCAAAATTGCATTATGCTTTGCTGATGATGTTTCACTTGGTAATAAATCGCTGGTATAGACATAGAATACTTCTGCAGCATATAAAGCAACCCAAAATACGGAATAGAAAAACGGAAAATTGGACATTTTAGACATAAAATATTTGTGCTCTAAGGGGACGATTTATATATATATATATATATATATATATATATATATATATATATATATATATATATATATATATATATATATATATATATATATATATATATATATATATATTTATATGGCTTGGATAAGTTCGTTAGCCAGGACCAGGTTTTCCTGGGAAATTGTGTATTTTCTTTTAAAAAAATTTTATATCTCCGGAAATAACAAAATAAAATTCGGTACACGTGTTTGTATTATAAAGAGTGAACACGAACCAAAATTTAGGTCTACAAATTTAAAGACAAAAAATTTATAGGCATTGAAATAAATAAATTTGGGGTTTTCCTCAAATCATCAAAGTCGGATTTGGAACGTCAAAATTGGCAACATTTATGCAAAAAACCTGAAACAAATACAGACTATGTAAAGAAAATGTCGTAAAAAAATTGTTCTGCAATGCCTCAGGTTTCAGCTTCGGCCGCCAGTGTCCTTCATTTTACTAAAATATTTCCAGAGAATTAATTTCAAATAGACCCTTTCTCTGATACGTCGGCAATAGTTTTAGTTAAGTTTATGGTTTAACGGTCTATAATTTTTAGCTAATTTTCGTACAAAAAATTCGTTAATGAGGAGACGACAACTTTTGAATTTTTTAAAGATTCCTTCAAATTAGTGTAAACTAGGCTTCCTAGAATCCATTACCGGATTAGTTTTAATTTTTGTCTATTTGCATATATAGGGTGACGCATTTCTACGGTAGAGTTTAATATAATGGCTATTATAAAACATACAACATGCCTTATATTATTGCAGTTTTGCATTTTTATCAAAATATAATCCATGTTTGTAATAAAAAATTGAGACGCAGTAGGTGCGTTTTGGAAGCGCATTGTGATTAAATGCTTTAAATTTCAAAAACTCAATTTGCTATTACCCTAAGGTTCGTTGACTACGAAACCAGTTTTCTCGGAAACATTTTAAGTTTATTTTCGGAAAATTTTTGTTCATTTTCAAACAATAAGTTATTTTGATAAAATGTGGCACATTGTTTCTACTATATAGGTTATACCGGTAACCAAATTGATAACTGCTTGCATGAAAGAGACATATTTGCTATTAAAAACATTCTTATAAAAATTGACTTGCGTAACGCACTTGCTGCGTCAAGACTTTTTATTAAATTAAGCGATAATATCTCTAAGAAATTAAATTATAACTTTGTAAAGTGTAATAGAAAGTAATAAAGCGGGTTATATTGGTAATCCCACCGTGCATGTGATCGTATCGTTCTGAAGTGGAACTCAATCTTGGAAGTATCGAGCCTGGATACGGGTTGGGGTACAGTGAGCACGAAGACGTCCGACCCAGGGGATACCTATCATTGGTACAAATCAAAAAGACCATATTGCATGGGGACCCGTGTTAACTTGTGAACGACTGAATTTGAGAACTTACAAACTCTAGCCGGGCACGATCTTCTATATCGTGTCCCATTCCATAACGCAATTCTTATCAGATATATGAGCAGAATGTCAAGCATTTCATCTCGAGGTGTTATTTGTGACTTATTATGTGTTGTTTGCCCTCTGACGGTTTGTCAGTAATGTCACGGGAGAATGTGATACCTACATTTATTTCAACAAGTCAAAGATATAGTGATAATAGGACTGTTCTGGTCGTTCCATTACACGCTCTACGTATGCCTGATTTCAGCTTAATGGTGTATTTACATAAACATGTTTAAATTAATTTACACAGAGTATTTAACAAGTTTGTACGCAACAAGTGCGTTGTGGTATCGAATTTGCATAAAAATGTTTTTTAAGTTAAATGTTGTGATTTGTTTCTAAAGAAAGTCTTTTAATTTCGGAAATAGTAAAACCTTTATAGTAGAAACGACGTAACATATTTTATCAAAATAACTTTATTGCTTAAGAAATTTGCGAATAATTTCTTTCACAAAACTTTTTTTTTTGTACAAATATTGGCTGTAGTGCTACACGAAAATTATATCAATTTTTTTTGTAAAAATTATAAAATGTTTTCTACATTAAAATTTGATTAACTTTTTTTTAGAAAATTTGAAAGCAATTTTTTTACGTGAATTCACAAACATTGTTTTTTACAATTACCTATTAAATTATTAATTATTGGCGTTTTACAAAAACTTCTCAAAAAAACTGACTAGGTATACTCTATATTCAGATATTTGCCGAAAAACCTACATAAAAATCAAATTATACACCTACTTAATCTGTAATTTGTTACCTCCTTCAAACAAAACTAGATCCGTAGTATATGGTGATTGGGCTCAGGTGGATATAGATCTGCTCAATAGTGAGGTCACGATTGCCTATAAAACCATACGCTAAAATAGCTATCTATCCGATTAGCATATTTATTTGGATTAGCAATATTTTTAGGAGGTTGACAGATCTGGATATAGTTGGATACTCACGTTTTTTTTTTGTTTCGCACTGCCTGGAGTCCTATATTTGTGGGCGCCCCAGACTAGTGCCAGATAATATAGAAATTTAGATATCTAGATAATCGTTAGTAAGGATAAATTGTTTGCGCTGACGCCAAAAGAAAGGAGATATTAGGGAGGAATTTCACTTCAATCAAACAGATATGTTAATGTAACAAAGTATTAAATTTATTCATATAAATTAAATTTGGAATAGCAAACAAAATGAAATAGAAATGGTTGGTAAATCTCAAATAAACATTAACTGAACACAAATAAAAATCAAATAAACAGCAAGAACTTTAAGAAAAAGAAATTATCAATTCACTTACATATGACAAACCAATAAGATAAAAATGGTTGTATGTCACTAAAGTATTCATATTAGCTACTTGAGGTATATCAAAAGTCAAATCCTGTTATTTACAGCACAAAAGCAACCACAAATTAGTAGGTAAGTCACTTGACGTTTGTTAATTTTACAATGAGTTAACTGGCCAGTTCTTTCTCCATAAAAAATATTCCTACGTGAAATTTCTACATTGATTATTGAAAATGAGGGTTATTAAAAAGAATGTACAGGTTAGACATTTTACAGACAAAATTTGCCAATTACTATTTCAAGAATTATGTGTTTAAATTCACAAAACTGACAAAATTCAACAGATTAAAGAGGAAATTTACAATTATCCCTATAGCATCTCGCTGACATAGTTGACGTTTAAATTTGTTTACGTTATTTTGGAAAGTTCAAGCTATAAGGCTTCAGATATTAGATTGCCGCATGAAAAATTCTACCGGTTCAGAGAAAAGAGTTACATAGACTCACCAAATATTCCCGTATTGAGTTACCTGATGACCCCATGAAGATGCCTTCCAAGTGGGATCAACTATGTGTGCTTGACACAGGTTCACAGACTCCAATAAGAGAGAGGAAGCTGGAGAAAATGAGTGGAACTTTCCACTAGCGGTTATTGGGCTGGTGGATTTGTTGCTCCAATACTAAGAAACCATTTGACAGCTATGTCGATGTTCTGAATTGGCTTGACGTAAACTTTGCAAATCGCAATTTAAACGTGAATTTGCTCAAGCGAAATTCACTGCTGACTGACTCAAGCTCCGATAACATGCAGTAACTCTATCTGATTAACGTTAGAAATGTATCGGGCCGGAAACAAAGAACCACAACTTAACTCGCGTTTTTATGCTAAACATAACTTTTATTTAAACTCGAAAACCGCTCAAGTGACTTTAAATAATCACTGACAATTATTATTTGATAGTATAGATAACAGAAAGGGTTTTATCACCCTTTTTAATATAATTCTTAGCCATCGCAACTAAAAGGTGTTTGCGCGGTAACGTCTCAGTGTCGACTCCCCAGAACTAACGTCTGTTTTTCTCGAGACTTAAATTCCCCTTCCCTCAACACCTACGTCCCTCGCCTATAGTTCAGGACCTTCAAGGTTAATTTCATCACCGAGTTGCAGATACATTCTGGGCTCCCGCTTAACTTTGAAAATGGACTCGTATCTTACCTAACGATGAAGTAATAATTGGTTCCAGAATATTCTCAACGGATATCTCGTTAACTTAAAACCTTTCCAGGAAAATGCGACATATAATTTATTAACAAAGCCATATTGCGTCTTTAGATGTTAGAATTTTTAACGTTCTTTCCTAGCCTGCAGTAAAGGGGTTTACGTTACTTGAAGATTTAGCGACTTTTCATCAAAATAATTTTGAAATCAAAACATGAATTGCTTTACAGATATTGGATTGTCGGTTATTAATTAAGTCTCTTATGGGTTTATTTTGAATATTTAAAGTAGTAACGAAACGCAATCGTTACAAATTACAACTGAAAAAAACAGAAAATTCTGGACGCAGCAAGTGCGTTATGGTAGTGAATTTTCATAAAAATGTTTTCAATAACAAATATGTGTGTTTTTTTAAGAAAGCAGGCAGCAAATTTGGTTACCAGTATAACCTATATAGTAAAAACAATGTGCCATGCTTCATCGAAATAACTTTATTGTGTGAAAATGTACAAAAATTTCCAAAATTAAACCTAAAGTGTTTCCAAAAACACGTTTCTTGGTCAACCTTATAGGTTAATAGCAAATTGAGCTGTTCAAATATGAAACATTTGATCAAAATTCGCTACCATAACGCACTTGCTGCGTCTAGAATTTCTTTTCTTATAAACATGCATTATATCTCGATGGAAAATGCAAAAATGCAATAACATAAGGCGTGTTTGATTTAAAAAAAAAAAAGGAAATTTGTATCCCCAACGACTTATGGGCCATCCTGTGATTGTAGAAATATTATTTTAAGATGTAACTCAAAACACCCTATAATTAATATATACAAATCTTTTTCATATCTTATATAATAACGGATATATTGAGCTTTATTGATTTATTCCGAAAATTCGACAAAAATTATATACCATTAAACGATAAACTCTATAGCTAAGGCTACTGCCAAGCATCAGAGAAATGGTCTATTTGAAATGAATTTTCTGCAAATATTTTAGTAAAATGAAGGACAGTGACGGTTGAAATTAAGACTTTAGGGTTTGTAAAACATCCTGCTCGAGACATTTTATTTCTATAGCCCGTATTAGATTCAAGTTATTTGCCTAAATGTTGCCAATTTTGACATTTTAAATCGCCACTTAGACGTTTTGAGGAAAACCCCAATTTATTTTTCTTTAAATGCCTATAACTTTTTTGTCTTTTGACTTAGATAGCTAAATTTTGTTAGGTGACTTACCTGTAAGGATATAAACCTGCGTACCAAATTTGGTTGCCCTTACTTTGTTAATTCCGGAGATATAAATCTTTTTCGAAAGAAAACACAAAATCTTCCGGGAAAACCTAGGTAGATTTTCCTGTTTAACGAACTCATCCAAGCCATTTGCAAAAGGAATTTTTTCACCAAATTTAATCAAAATCGGCCCATTATTTTTTGAGTTATCGGTGTGATACATACATATATATATATATATATATATATATATATATAATATATATATAAATATATATATATATATATATATATATATATATATATATATATATATATATATATATATATATATATATATATATATATATATATATATATATATATATATATATATAACATATAAAAATTGAAACTGACCCCGGATATGTTTTCTGGGGGGCCTAATTAGCGCTCATTTGAAGAAAATTTTTCAAAATTTAATAGTCGGGATCTCCTCATTAGTGAATTTTTTTTTAAGAAAATTCACTAAAATGTAATGTATTTTAATGAAAATTTAAACCTGTGTAAAGAAAAGCCAAAGCGGAAAATAACCATATTTTCAAGTCACTAAGCTGTCAGAAATAAACACATAATTTAGGTGTGTAACTATGAAGTTTTATTTAACATTTGTTAACACAATTAATTAACTATTTACCTATGTATTATGAAAATGTAAGCATAGATAATCTTATCAAATTAGTTATTTTTTACCTTTTTTGTACCAATTTTATTTAGAATATTCGGTAAATAACTCATAATCTGATCGGTTATTAGAATAGACAATTCACATGGATTTTCCATTACATTAATTTAACATTTATGTAATAGTTTTTTATATATAGAACATTATTCCATGAATGAGAATCCCCAATAAAATATACAGGGTGAGTCAAATTCGAAGCTCACCATTGGAATCTCGGAAACGGTGAGATAAACGAAGTCGGTTGAATTGGGGCAAAGTTTCCTATTTGTGTCGTCAATAAACTGACGAAAAAAAATTTGAGCTAGCCGCTTTAGTTCCCGGGTTATCTCTAAAAAACAATTGTTTTCTTTTTTCTTCCGTAACTTTTTTATTACTCGTCGTATGAAGATGCGGTTTTCACTTCTTCAAAGTACTGATTCATCTAGAATATTACTAGCACACCAACTTTGTTGTGCCACGTTTCGGTTTTTCTAGAACATCTTCAACTTTCTTCTTTCATATAGATGCCATATTTGTTTTTGAATCAATTTTTACGCTGATTTCATTGTTGTGCAACTTGATGGGTTTGCGTTCAAAAATAGCGGAGATATTGCTGAAATTCCTAATATTCGCATGCAAAACGCATTAGCTATGGCCGTCAAAGCTGTGTAACTGTTTCTGTTTGAATTTAAAGCATAAGGAACATGTGTGCATGTGTGTGTGTGTGTTTTTTTTCTTTAACGTCGGCCTATTTTCGCGACTATGACTAATCACCGACGCCAGGGAGCAGTTTTACCTCACTATCCTGGAAATTTTGCAGAACTTCTGCCTTTCTGTAAGGAGGGTAGATATATTTAACGTGCCCAACATTGCATGGACACGAGACCGACGGCTTTACACCCCCTCCGAAGGGCGGAACATGCAGACATCCTACTTGCTCAAATACAATGCCAGAATCTCGGTTGATGTTAACGTCGCAGTTTGTACTGAAAAAGTGAGAGGAGGACCCTAAGATCGAACCCAGTACACTTCGGTTCAGAGGCACACTTTCTTACCCTTGAACCAGCGAGGCTCTAGATAAAGAACATGAAATTTACAATAGCATTAATTAAAACAATGACAAAGCGTTTAAGAAATCTATATTTACCTACGCATACAAAAATTGAAACAAACCTAACATAATGGTTCTAGCACCTATTCTATTTTATAACAGATGTTCGATTAAATCACCGTTCCTTTCTATGCATACATTGATCCGCCAGTTGAGATTGCCAACGGTCCTCTTTATGCATCTTTGTTTAAGAGTTCTCAAAGCGTTGATTATTTTATTTGTCAAATCTTCCAGAGATATAGCTGGGTCTCTGTAAATCATATTTTTAAGGTTTCCCCCTTAAAAAGTAATCCAAGGGCGTAAGGTCTGGGCTTGTGACGGGCCGGAGGACTACTCCACGGTCTCCAATCCACTCGTTTGGGAACTTATCATCAAGGATGTTTCTGAATGCACTTGAGTTGTGGGCAGGTGCACCATCCTGTTGGAACCAGACTCGTAAAAGTTGTGTAAGTGCATCCAAATAATCTTGAAACTGGTTTGATAAAAAATTCAATTGACTTTCTCCTGTTGAATTTTCGTTGAAAATTAAGGATCCCACAAGTCTGTCATTTCTAATACCTGCCCAAACACTCAGTTCAAATCTGACTTGGTTCCGTGTCTCGATATTCTGATGGGGGTTTGGTTTTGGCCCATTAATTCTCATTATTGTGGTTAGAGATCCCACAGTACATGAATGTGGTTTCATCTGACCAGATAACGTTTTCCAGGAATTCTGGGCCATTCTGTACTTTCTGCCTTAGCCAAGGACACCAATTCAGCCTTCTTTCCATCTCACCTGGCAAGAAATGTTGCGGAATATGTATTTTATAATATTTGAATTTATTTTTCTCAGGACTCTACTGACTCTTGTTTGTGGATTTTGTAATCTCCGAGCGACTTTACGTGTTGAAATTCTTGGAGTGTCTTCAAACTGAACTACTAACTACGCATTACAACTGTGACAATAATAACAATAAAAATCATACAATTTAAGTACCCTATCACATACCTTCTCAAGAAATATGTTGATTATTTCTTTAAAAGAATTGTTTTTATTTGGTGGATGCATTTTTTCTTGATAAATTATAAAGATGTAATGACAAATTACTAAATACCTGTTCAGTAAGCTCTTATCTTATTCGCGAACCATATTTGCTCCTGGATTTGGTAAAAGAACCGTAATTGTTGAGATTGCTACCTAATTTTTCGAAAACAGTACGATGTAGTTGCCTTATCCCCGGGTAATCTCTGAGGTACAATGCTTAGCGATTTTGATGTTTCTGTTAGGCGAATAATAGATTCTTAACGTGTCTAGTTTTTCTGCGTTGCAGAAGTATATTGTCATCAATTAACTCAACAAACAATCAAGTAGGAATTGTAATAACAAAAATAATGACAACAGTATAGGGATTGTCACATCTGAAATAATGAACTGTCACTTCACACAGAAATTGTTACAAAGTTTTGACCGCCATGGATAATGCGTTTTTCATACGAATATTAGGAATTTTGGCAATATCTCCACCATTTCTGAATGAGAACCTATTAAGTTGTACATCAATGAAATCAGCGAAAAAATACATATTTAATGGGCTCAAAAACAAATATGGCGTCCATATTTAAAAAGATAGTTGAAGATGTTCTAGAAAAACCGAAACGGTGCACAACAAATTTAATAAGCCAGTAATATTCTAGATTAATCAATGATCTAAGGAAGTCAAAACCTCATCTTCATACGACAAGTAATAAAAAAGTTATGGCAGAAGGAAGAAAAAAAAAGTTTTTTCGAAACAACTCGGGAACTAAAGTGGCTAGCACAAATTTTCTTTCATCAGTTTATTGAAGACACAAATCGGAAACTTTACCCTCATTTAACCGACTTCGGATCTCTTACCGTTTCCGAGATCCCAATGGTGAGCTTCGAATTTGACTCACCCTGTATAGCGGACAGAAAAAGACTTTTAAAATCAAAAAATTGAGAACTATTATCATGTGACTGCCAACGTTCTGCTATTGGTCGTGACGTAGTTGAATGGTAATTAAATATCGTGCTTACATTTGCCTCATGGTATCATAAGTGTGGTCGCTTGTTTCTCAACATCGTGGTGAATGTTATTCGTTTATTGTGTATCTTCCAGTTGGGTAGTGTAAAGTGTGCGCAACAAAATGGGAGACAAAGGTTTTCAACAGTCGGAATCAGATAATTTGCCAAGAATTGACTCACTTATGATCATATCATTCTTTGGTGATAATCCAGACTTCATAAGTGCTGAAATAAAATGAGCAAATGCTAGAAGGTATGTGTAAATAAGTCAATGCTGGTTGAACACATTTAGCCAAGTATGTCATGTACTTATTGATGTCATTTGTAATATATTTTGCTTTGCATGAAGTCAACATGACATGACAACAAATCTGCCATATGTTTTTGATATAACAATGGTGTCTGAATTAATTGGCGATAATTAATGGAAGTAAACCTAATAATTTCGTTAATACGAAGAGTAATATGTAAATCTAATACTTAATATGTACAGATAATATATATCCTGACCACATGGAACTTACAACCTAACTAAATAATGGTAATAATTTTAGCCTTATGTCACTAATATTCATTGTAAAAATGACGAGGTACTTACATTAGAACGGTCTTCAGAACATTATAAGGCGGGCTTCTCAGATAACTCTGGATTTTCCTTTCATCCCGCTTTATAGCTTTGCACCATTGCTTTCTAATTTGAGCCACTTTTGGAACAATAAAAGATATTTTCACAGAGATTATGGGGGAAACATAGTGGTGTTTGAAATCAATTATGAAATTCGCATTTTTAAATATTTTTTGCATCCCTATTTTTGCAGTATGTAAAATGAGAAAGAATATTAAGAATCATCTTTATGGAATGCCTATCAGGTGTAATAAGCAGAAAACATGCAAATTCTCTGTTGAATAAAAACCTAACAAAAATGAACTGGTACCTACATGAACTATTGCGTGAGACTATAAATGAAAATATTTTTAAGACTAGTCTTTATGTATAGGGAGTCTAATATATCTAAGTCATCTCGAGTGTTTGATAAAAATATTGTAACGCGGCAACGGATTTTTATACATCTTACCGCAATACTGACAGGGCTGAAGTAATGGTGGCTAAAGAATGATGTAACTCAACGCCCGTCGTGGTGTTAGCCAGGGAAGTAGTTGTTTTTGCTTGCTGGTTTTCTTCCTAAAGCTTCCTTATTGTTGTACTGTGTATACGTGGAGCTGCAGTGGAAATCTAGGACCGTCACGACACCAGAGATTGCGTTTTGCGCTATTTTTTATTGCATATTATGGTGGCAATGTCTGCTTTAAGGCCGACTTGTTGGAGCGCAGGTATGGCGTATTCAGGGGTCCTAACAAGGACGAAAGCGGTATGTATCTCCTTCGGTAGGCTTTAGGTGATACATGGTTAAATTTAGTAACCCCCGAGTGAGCGGGCTTTAATCGCTGACTCGGAGTGATCCGACCACTTCTGTCTTATCGAAAGATGTAGCAGATTTTGTAAGTATAGGTTAAGTGGTTAGAAACGAATTAATTGAGGTCTTTTATTTACCCAACCCTATATTTCAGAACAGAAACTATTTACAAATTATATATATATATATATATATATATATATATATATATATATATATATATATATATATATATATATATATATATATATATATATATATATATATATATATACAAAATAATATTTACAAACTATGTACGATTAAAGCGAGGGGTCATAACGATAGCCAGAACTCGGCTCTCTCTAAAGCGACAATGATTAGTGCTGGATGGATCATACGGGGTCAGCAAGGTATATACGGTACGGACGGTATTTTACTAAATCAAGAATACGGCAGGCGGGTGGCATATAATGATAGCCAAGATAAACGTGGTATCAACAACCCCTCAGTCAAAGCAGAGGACACTAAAGACGAAAAAGTTCGGAAGGAAGAGAGGGGGTGTGAGTACCTTCAAGGCCTATGCAGAGTATGAATCCTCAGCATCTCCACTGGGGCTAAACCAGGACGCAAACATCGTGATAACTTTAGCAAGCTGTGATTCCTCAGCATCCACCCAAAAATAATGCAAGACATTTTAACATACGGGAATTATATAGAGGGACGGCGGTAGGTCAAGAAAAGCAGAAACAACTTGCTTATGGAGATTGGACTGAGAAGCATAATTTAAAAATATGAAAATTTGCGAAAAAATATGAATTAATTAAAACGGATAATTTATCACCTATGACAATATTTTTGTACACCGAAATCAGCCAACCCGGGTGTGATCGGACGGAACGTGAAATAGGAACCGGTACGGTCTCTTAGGGGCTGGTGACGGCTCACTGTGGTCGACTTACAGACGGAACTACCAATGCTGTCTACCTCGTGTGGCGTCCGCTTTTAGATGATTTTCGCGGCCGGTAAAAGTCTCCGCGATGCTTGGAATTTTATCCAGCTTATCACGGCTATAAATATATATAAATCGCTCTAAAAAACTTTCATGGCGAAAATATTTTACCAAATATTTATATTGTTTTTATTTTGTTATTCTCTATTTAATTAATTATTAGTTAGCAGTTACGCGAAATAAATGGACCCATAACAACGAGCCATTATTGCAACATTGTGGAAACTCAAGGATGCAGACACCAGAGTCAGCAGATCAGAAGGCACCTTGGGAAACTACGCCGTAAGGTGTAAGAAGCTGAGCCAGCAGAGTAGCAGTCACTTCTAAAGACAATAAAATCCAACCCCCGAGCTGAGCAGTATAAACAGACGACTCGCTTTCAGCGAGGCGTTCTTTCTTGTTCCTTCTTAGTACTGTGCACATCGCGTGCTGCAGTATTATATTTTATTAGTATCGCACTGTTGATATTTATTTTCATTATTGTATTTTTTATATATTAGTTGTGTAATAGTTAATTAAATATTATTTAGAAAAGCTAAACGTCTTAACCGTAAAGTTAAGTGGCGCAGTCGTTAGTATTGGTCAAAAAATCAAACGAATATTATTTTTTAAACATATCGACGCCTAATCACAGTTCGAAGATTCAAGCAGTACAGAAACAAAGACAAGCTGTCCAATGGAAGCAGCAGCAGTAATCGTTATGTAAGTTGTTTTGCTACTTCCATTTTTATTAATATTTTTCATTTTGTGTATTACTGATAAATCTATGTCTGACTAAGACGAAGAAATGACAGATTTATTAAACTTAGAATATGTATTAAGACAAATAAGCATTGGTGAGAATAATTACGAAATACCTAATTGTGAAGATAATTTCGAGCGTAATAAGATAAACACGGCAGATCAATTCAAAGAATTGTATTTCAAGATATTTAGCTTTGAAACTTTCAATGCTGATAGTTGACATAATTAAGATATGGTGGGAATATCAAAAACAATAGCTTATTTAGAACTAAGAGTTGCAGTGAACAATAAATTAGTAAACAGTAGTTAAGAATATGCCTTTTTGACACCAATTGCTCAAAATGTCCACCCCTAACCACGATACATTTATCAACGCGTTAATTAGAGAATTGTTTTATTTTAAAATAAAGATTCTTCTTGCAAAATGATTCAGAAGCATTTAAAACTTTCTGCCATGGTTGTTCCCAGGTGTTTATAGTTTCTCTATAAACAACTCATTTCATGTAACCCCATAAACAAAAAACAATAGCGTTAAAATCAGGGCTACGAGCAGGTCATGACATTTGATTCTCAGGACCGATCCAACGGTCCGGAAAGTTTGATCAAGACAGTTCTTTACCTAAATAGAGAAAATGCGGGCATCTTGCATAAACTAGAGATTCTGTCGGAAATTGGTAAATAGCAATTTAAAATCATCCAGGTGATTAACTAAATGGTGCTGCAGGAATTCTAAATACAACTCACGCTTCAAATTCGGAAGAAGCTCATGCCAAAAGATGGTTCCTTATAATTCCACACCAAACATTTATCTTGAATTCTGATTGAAAGTGGCGCTTAGTTACTACATAAGGATTTTCATTATCCGTATGTGGTTGTTTCTAAAATTAAAAACTCCTTGAAGAGTACAGGTGGCCTCGTTGGTAAATGGTTTTGCTGAGTGCACATAAAATAAGCAAACTGTAATATACCTGGTGGCGTTTGCTGGGTAAAGATTTTGTACGGGTGTGTCCCACGTGGTCACTTTTAGGGCAAAAAGTACCAATCTCTCTAAGTCGATTAAAAACGTCTTGAAATACATTTCGATTTGGGTGCCTTCCATTTGGATACAACTCTAAATACTGACAAAATGTCTACGCTAACAATTATCTGATTGGGCATAAACGCACACCATATTACTCATTACTTCATTTGAAAATAAATTATGTCTCTATATTCTATCTTACTTTTATACAGATACAATTTAAATTAGACTAAGATGTTATTTTAATTAGGTACTAATAATACTAAATGGAAATTTGCATGCAAATGACAGCAATACGACAAGTGGAAACCGTCAATATCTGATTTTAGTAGAAAGCATACTTAAAAAAATTTACCGCTAAATAAATAATAGTTAATTGAAATTTAATGCAGCAACACTGGAAGTTTGAAAGCTAAGAATCTCGAACACGGTGCAAGACAGTAAATATCATAACGTGAAAAAAACTTGTAAAATGAGAATTTGGTACCAAAGATGAGATTCCTTGAGATATAAAAAGTTAGTTCTGTCGTTTTTAACAGATTCAGTCTACCGCAGCTGTCACCCTTTATGAACTATAGCGAAACTGTGAACTGGTTTCAATTCTCAGACCCAAAGAACGCCAAATCTCAAAATTTTGTATGCATATTAACATTTGGAAACACCGCTGTAACTTTTGTATTTATAATTAGATTTTGATGAACAAAAGATCAGAAGATGTGAGATGAAAAACCCAATAAATGCTGTGAAAATTGTTTTTTATGTCACCTGACCATGGCCTACTAATGCAACTTTTCCGTGTCAAAAAATACGAAAATGGTTAGGGAACCATTGTATACCAAATCTGGTTGCCATAGGTTTGTCAGTTTCGGAGATCAAAAAGCTTCGCCCTGAATTTTCACTGAAAAACTACTTAGATTTTTTAGGCTAAGGAATCTATCCAAGCCACTTGCAAGGTAAAGGTACCTGCAAAATTTTATGACAATCGTTTCATAATTTTCGTGAATTTTCATTAAGAGAATTTACAAATGGAGAGGTATCGATGGTAAGACTTTTGAAGGGTTTCCTCAAAATTTACCGCTAAATAAATAACAGGTAATTGAAATTTAATGCAGTAACACTGAAAGTTTGAAAGCTAAGTATCTCGAACACGGTGCAAGAGAGTAACTATCATAATGTAAAAAAAACTTGTAAAATAAGAATTTGGTGCCAAAGATGAGATTCTTTGACGTATAAAAAGTTAGTTCTGTCGTTTTTAACAGATTCAGTCTACCGCGGCTGTCACCCTTTATGAACTATAACGAAACTGTGAACAGGTTTCAATTCTCAGACCCAAAGAACCCCAAATCTCAAAATTTTGTATGTATATTAACATTTGGAACCGCCGCTGTAACTTTTGTATTTATAATTAGACTTTGATGAACAAAAGATCAGAAGATGTGAGATGAAAAACTCAATAAATGCTGTGAAAATTATTTTTGTCACCTGACCATGGCCTACTAATGCAACTTTTCCGTGTCAAAAAATACGAAAATGGTTAGGGAACCATACCAAATCTGATTGCCATAGGTTTGTCATTTTCGGAGATCGAAAAGCTTCACCCAGAATTTTCACTGAAAAACTAGTTAGATTTTTTAGGCTAACGAATCTATCCAAGCCACTTGCAAGATAAAGATACCTGCAAAATTTTATGACAATCGTTTCATTATTTTCGTGAATTTTTATTAAGAGAATTCACAAATATAGAGGTAACGATGGTAAGACTTTTGAAGGGTTTCCTCAAATGAGCGCGAAATAGCGCCCCTAGAACCAAAATCAGATGAAATGTATATATATATATATATATATATATATATATATATATATATATATATATATATATATATATATATATATATATATATATATGATCCTTGGATACGAATGTATATATTCGTATCCGACTGAACTTTTATGTTTTTTGTGCTTTACATCTGTATAGACCTATTAGTGTTTTTATATTTTTATGTTTTTGCTTTTTTACACGTGGATATCTTTTATTCTCTTATCTCGTATTTAATATTACTTGTAAGTTGTCTCTATGACATTATATTAAGACTTGTCCTTCCTACAATTACTATGTAGCAAAGGGATTAATAAAGTACTACTACTACTATTACTTCTACTAAGTCAATTTCCCATTAAACTAGAATCTTCAGTTTTGATACATAATGAAACCTATATACAAGCAGCGTGGATACTAAATTCAAAAACATAACACAATGAGCTTCACAGGTAACCACAAACTTGTTTTAAGAAACCATTTTTGTTATTATGTTTGCAGAAACTAGTTAGATGGATTAGACTAAAACGGATTATGCAAGCGATTTATAAGGAAAAATAGCTGCCACGTTTATAACTTGGCAGGTACATTGCTTTTGTAACAAAAATTAAATTTTCGGTAAATTTGCAGATTAGCACACGGGAGCTTTTTAAAAAAATTCAAAAACATTCCTAGAACCCCTTCTGGATGCACCAAGAAAAATTTCTTGCGAACAGCCCCCAAGAAAGTTACGGGACCAGAAGTGAATAGGTGTGTTGGGCGGGGAAGAAGATAAAAAGAAAATGCTGGGTGGGGAAGAAGATAAAAAGGAAATGTGAGCGGAAATGCAACAAAACCAGCTTAGTTGCACCTCTGTAAGCTACCTTTATCCCGTCTGCAGCTACATCCCCTTATAATCCTATTTACCCCGCCCAGAACCCATATTCACCGATGGTCTCGTAACTTCCTTGAGGGTTGGTCTCACGAAATTTTTCTTGTTTACATTGTTCGTTTCTATGCATTAAGGCTGGTTGTAGGCCTGCAAATTGTGGAGGAGGATCCCCGCGATGAAGCAGCCAACCGAGATTTTTAAATTAGGTTTAAATTGTTACCTAATTTAAGTATTTTTTAATATTTCTCCAAAAATGAATTTTAGGTTGCCTTGTTTGCCAGTCTTACATATAGAGCTACCGTATGTTATGATTAACAAATTATGTACGCAGCAAGTGCGTTATGATAGCGAATTTTCTATAAAATATTTTTAATAGCAAATGTTTTTCTTTGATGAAAGCAGGCATCGAACTTGGTTGCCTATATAGTAGAAACAATGTACCATATTTCTTTGAAATAACGTTATTGTTTGAAAATATATGAACATTTTTCAAAAGTCTGGAAGCAGCAAGTGTGTTATAGAAGTGAATTTCCATAAAAATGTTTTTAATAGCAAATGCGAGCAGGCATCAATCTGATTACCGGTATAGCCTATGTAGTAGAAACAATGTACTATATTTTATCAAAATGACTTATTGTTTAAAAATATAGAAAACTTTTCCGAAAATAAATTTAAATGTTGCTTTCCTAACCAACAAAGCTTACGTTAATAGCAAATTAAGTTATTGAAATTTGAAAGATTTAATGAAAATTCGGTAAATTTGCAGATTAGCTCCTGAACGCTTTTCAAAAAATTGCTTTCAGAAACATTACTAGGAGGACAACTGGATGCAAAAATCACCAGAAAATTTTCTTGTTCACACCCCCAAGGAAGTTACGGGACTGGGAGTGAATAGGGGTACTGGGTGGGGTAGGTAGTAAAAAGAAAATATGAAGAGTAAATGCAAAGAAATCTGCTTGGAAGCTGTCTGTTTGAAGCCATATCCCTATTAAATCCTGCCTACCTCGCACAGCACCCCTATTTGCCCCAGGTCACGTAACTTCCTTGGGGGGTATGAACAAGAAGTATTTCTTGTGGTTTATGCAACGAGGATGGCTGTATGTACACGAAGCAGACCCCCCCCCCCCGTTCGACCTGCGCCAGGGACCAGGAGTTGGGGGGTGGCTGCTTTATCGTGGGGATTTTCCTTCCCCCTCGCGTGCATACAACCACCCTTGCTCCATAAACCACAAGACAAATGTCTTGTGCCTACCCGCCAAGGAAGTTACAGCACCTGGGGGGGATAGGGGTGCTGTGCGGGGTAGGCAGGGTTTAAAGGGGATATGGCTTCAAGATGTGAAAAAGACAGCTTTCAAGCCCGTTTTATCCGCATTTTCTGGTCATATTTCCTTTTTACTCCCTACCCCGCCCAGCACCCCTACTCACTCCTGGTCCCGTAACTTCCTTGGGGGGTGTGAACAATAAATGTTTCTTGGGGTTTGTTGATCCAGCGAAGGCCCTAGGCAAGTTTCTTAAAAGAGTTTTTTTGAAAAGGTTCGGAAGCTTAACTGCAAATTTACCGAAAATTCGCCACCAAAACGCACTTACTGCGTCCAGATTTTTTTCTTACAAACGCATCATATTGCGATAAAAATGCAAAAATGCATTAACGAATTTTTTCTATTATTGACCGTTAAACCATAAACTTCACTAAACCTACAGCGAACGCATCAACTTAACTAAACCGACAGCCAAAGCGTCAGAGAAAGGGTTTATTTGAAATGACTATTCTGTAAATATTTTAGTAAAATGAAGGGCAGTGACGGTTGAATCTTAAAAATAAATTCGCTAAAAAGCATATATACAGCAACAGTAAATAAGTTTTAAAAAAGGGTCTGGGTGCAGCAAGTACTTTATGGTAGAGAATTTTTGTAAAAATATTTCATATTCGATAACTCAATTTCCCATTATGCTGGAATCTTCAATCTTGACCCATAGTAAAACTATGATAACGCAGCGTTGGTACTAAATTAAAGAAGAATAACATAATGGGCTTCGCGGATAACTACCAATTTGTTTTGAAAAAACCTTTTTTCTTGTTTGCAAAAACTAAATCGATTGGGGTAAGTAAAACAAAACCATCCAAGCAATTAAAAAAGAAAAAATACCTGCCATACTGATAATTTGGCAGGTACATTAATACTTTGTTAATAGTTAACTTTTTTTTCTGGAAACTTTTGTAGCTTTAATGAGATTTGTAACACAATTTTCGTAAAGAGACTTGCCGTACTTACAAATATAGGTACCAAATTACAAATTTCTAGCTCCCAAGAAAATATAAATTTTTTCAAGTAATGGCTAACTGGGACCTCTAGAACTGATCTCCAAGGTCCATTTATATTTAAGTAATTAGTTTTAATACAATAACTTACTAATAGTGCACAATTCTTTTGAAAATTTACCACTATAATGCACTTGCTGCGTCCCGAACTTTTTTGAGTTATTGGTATAACACACACACACACACACACACACACACACACACACACACACACACATATATATATATATATATATATATATATATATATATATATATATATATATATATATATATATAATGTCGCGATCTCCTTAATAGTGATTTTTTTACGATAATTCACTAATAAATTGCTGATGAAATCAATACAGCCTTTAACGAGGAAACAATATAACTCTATAGTATATAAATGCTTAGAGACAACAATATTCCAAATAATTGTTAACGATTCCGAGAATCATAAATGTAGGAGATTCTGGGAATAAAGGGGTCATTCGTGGCCGATACAGAATGCGTATAATTCAGGTAAGGTCACTGATATATAAGCGCGTCATCTACACACAAACCGTACCCGAGGGCCAGGTTCTGCTTTTGTTCTTGTTGTTTCCCCAGTTCACCTAGCTTCTCTTTTACGTTATTATATGATAAGATTCAGGTTGTAATGCTGAATATGTATTCAAAATTGTATCTGTTAGTGTCCCTTAATTGAGATTTGTGGTCGTTTGTTGGATTTCGTGAATTCTGATAACTTTCCCAGACTACATATTCATTGCGTTTCCCGTTGCCCATAAGCACATAATGTTTTGCGAAGTGTTAATTTTCAACCACGTCTTTATTTATCCCAAGGCTCTGCTGTAAAATCATATATGTGTTTTAAGTTGATTACGCTATTATTTGTTACATATATAAATTTTCGATATGGGCTAATATGTATGAAACAATTTATTACCCCTTATTTTAGCGTGCTTTGTTTTAAACCTTCTGCGTAAAAATGGTCTGGTTACAAATCAAAATTATTAACTCCTGAAGTATCTGTTTTGAGCTAATAGATCATTAACCGCAGCCAAAATAGTCATGTACAACAAGTATCGGTTACTGACTAACTGAAGATTGGAACCTGTGATGAGCCCTGATAAGTACACTTGGAGAACCCAAATCACCACAACACATATTTCTACAGACCTGACAACCCTATCACTAACAAAGTTAGCGTCCTCATAGGATGAAGAAATTCTAGCTGATTACTTCTAACATCACCTTGTATACTGAATCTTCGGTAAGGAACCATAATACCGAGGGGAGACTAAATCGCAGGCAAATTTTCTGTGTATTGTATTTTAATTGCCGGACGGGGTTTTTGAATTATTACTTTACCTGCCAGGTTTCGGAATGTTTATCTGCATCAAAGACAGAACGCAAACAGAGGACTGCAAACCAGTGGCGGGGCTCGGTTTAAGGAACTTTGTTTTTAGCCGTCTAACATTTTTGATTTCAGATTTTCTTTATCATTGTGGTGGTTATTATTCCAAATATATTGTGCCACGCATGCCTTGTTTACACTACCGTATCTCAACTGTGCCAGATCTTTACAAAACCTAGTCCCAATGGTTCTGTTAGTCTACCCAACTTATTTAAGATTACAATCTTGACAACCATCTCATAGATATCCAAGATTTCGGTGGCGTTTTCTTTATCTTTCGTATTACCTAACAAATTTCTTAAATTATTTTTTTGTCGAAAAAGTTAGCTGCAAATCGGTTTTCTTTGAAATGAGTTTAAAACTTGTCTGTTAAACAAACAAAATATTCAGTGTCAAGTTCACTTGAGTTCTTAATAAATTTAAAGAGGTTAATTTGATTGAAGGCGAACTCTTGATATCATTTGATGTAGCGTCTTAATTTCCTAGCGTACCTACGAAACAAACGCTAACGTATTTATAATAATAATAATAATAATAATAATAATAATAATAATAATAATAATAATAATAATAATAATAATAATAATAATAATAATAATAATAATAATAATAATAATAATAATAATAATAATAATAAGAGGTCTTTATTAGGGCGAAGTTAATTTTACAATTTTCTTCCACTTAACCCTTAAAATATAACTTAAAATGTAGGAATTACAAAATAAACAAATTATAAAATAAACAGATCATAAATGCCTTAGTATCCAAAACAACAAAACAATATAACAACAAAACATTGACAATTGTGCGCCTTAAATTTAGCTGAAAGAAAGGAATTCCTAAATATGAATATGATTTATTATAACTACACTACGCAAACTGACTATTTTTATAAAAATCTGTAACATATCTCCGAAACCCTGGCAACATAAAGTATGTTTAAAAGGTATTTTATTATATAGATGTGGTGCAACATAGGAAAAAGACCCCCGATATTGGCTCGTATAATATTTAGGTATGGCAAACAAGTGATCGAGTCTTGTATTGAGCGAATGTATTTGTCTCCGAAAACAGAGCTTCTGATGTAGGTAATCAGGCCCTGCCCCGAGGACAATCTTGTGAGTCGAGCAAAGAAGATGTACTTTCCAGCGATTCTTCATATTCAGCCAATCTAGTTCTTTTAACTTATAGGAAACACGATCTGTTCTTTTTAGATTAAAGATGAACCGTAAACATGACTTCTGAACCTTTCCTATTCTTTGCCGATCCCAACTGTCAAGGGCAGGTCCATACACAACATCAGCATGGCTAAAGCGCGAGAGAATCATCGAGTTTACCAAGAGAGCTTTTACTTTCACTGGAAGGCAATTTCGGTGGCTATAAAAAGATTACAATATGCCAAAGCTAGCTCTACGAAGATTAGTGACGTGATCAGAAAATTTTGAATTGTTATCTATTATGAGACCAAGATTCCTTGCAGATTGTTTTGCTTCCAAGCGACTCCCATCTACCAAAATATCAATATTTTGAGAACAAACCCTATTCCTAATGACTTTCCTGCCAAAATAAAGTACGCAACACTTATTGACATTTATCGCATGATCATGCTTCTTTGCTGTCCTGACTAACCTATCAAGGTCTGCATTTAAACTTGCTATAGCGTCTAAGGCATTTTCGACAGGAAAGGATTTGTAAAGCTGGGTATCATCGGCATAGAAGTGTATTTTACTCGAGATAATTTGTTCTTGAAAATCAAACGTATAAATATTGAATAAAAGGGGGCCCAAGATAGAGCCCTGTGGAACCCCCTTTAATAAACTCAAAGAAATGATTACACTCAGTTGGATTATTTCCTTTTGGAAACATGAAAACCTTTGCAACTTTCCAAACTTTGGGAAAGCACGTTGTCTCAATACAAAAGTTTACAAGATGAAGCAGCTGAGGGAGAATTTCCGGGAGACATAGGTGAATCATGTCGACACTCACACCATCAAAGCCTTTAGCTTTTGTTTTTATTTAGGCTATATGCCTCATAATATCTGTCTCATTGACAAGTTTAAAATGGAAGTTATTTGCATTTTTGTAAATATTACTATTGTAATATGTTTTTAATTCGCTAATATCAGCCTTACTACTGTTAATAGACGTGAGGTATTGATTTATTTTGTTTGCGTCACTCAAATGTGATGGTAACATATTGTCTTTTTTTGTAATAATGCCAAATCTATTAGCCAAAGACCAGGCCGTCCTATTATTTTTACTTGCAGACAGCATACGCTCCGCAAATGCAAGTTTTTCTTTTTTTTATGGCATTTGTAGTTCGGTTTCTAATTAGTTTATAATTTTGCCAATCGATGGGATCGCGACTATCTTTGTACCTATTATAAGCTTTATCACGCTGTTTCATAATATTCCTGATATTATCCGTTAGCCATGGAGCCGGCTTTTTCGTTATTCGTACCGTAACGATAGGGGCATGCGTATCGAAAAGTTTATTCAAAACATTAGTAAGTGATGCTGCTTTATCTTCAGCGCTGTTTAATCTATAATAATGCATCCAGTCTACAGCAGACAAATTACTTTTGAATTGATTAATATTAAAATTTTTGTAACTTCTATGTATGATACTGACTTTTTAATGATTCTGCTTTAGCCAAAGATAATATGAAATATACAAGACAATGATCAGAGATATCATGAGTATCGACTGTATCAGCTTCTAATACACCTAGCGATTTATCAACTATAACTATGTCAAGAAGAGACTGTGAATTTTGCGTGAGTCTAGTCGGCTTTGATATGAGTTGTAACAGATCATTTGAGTGAAGAGTTTCGTAAAATTTCAGAACAGCTGTGTTGTTTTTTAAGTAGATCAATATTAAAATCTGATAGTAAAACAATATGATCATATGCAGGAACTATTAAAGAAAGAAGCTCATCAAAGCCATCCAGCGCACTAAGCAGATTCCGATCTGGAGGTGTGTACAAACAACAGATCAAAAAGCTTTCATCATTAATTTTAATTGACAGAGTGAGATATTCAAAGGCATCAGAATTCACGCTAGTAGAAACTATAAGAAAGTTTAATTTGTTACTTACGTAGCACAAGACTCCACCACCGCGGCCACTTAACCTATCTTTTCTCACAACATTGTAGCCCTTTATTTGTATAGCCTCATCTGTAACATTAGAAGTTAGCCAGGTCTCGGACACAGCCACAATATCAAAATTATTTTCTTCAATTAAAATCCTAAAAGCTACAAAATCAGAGAGTAAAGATCTTACATTTATATGCGCAAAACTATATTTATTAAATTCTTTTTTATTCATATTTTAAAAATTATATAGACAGTAAAGATAATAAAGATTAGGTAGATATAAATACAATAACTAAATGCGATAAGAAGGCAAGAAAGAGTTTTATTTTACTTGTAAAAAGGAAACGATAAAGTGTGATAAGTTATCAAAAATAAAAAGAAATTCGAGTGCAGTCCGCGACAGCAACCTGCATAATATATAAAACACAACCAAACTTTTGTTCAACAAAGCAAACTAGATATAACATAGACTGAAAATTGCAACTATCAAACTTCTTAACTTCAAATATTTGGATTAGGTAGATCATCCAGTGATGCAATACGGAGCTTCTGTTTATTACCAGTATTAACATATACGTTGCCGTTCCGACTCCAGGCCTTGTTTCTGCCATATACTTCCTTAGCCTCGCTTAGAAGATTAAGATTAGTGTAAGTCAAGTCCTCTGCCACGAAAATTCCCCTGTCTTTTAATATAGCTGTGTTTCTTATTATTCGATGTTTATATTCAATGTCTGTGAAAGATACCAGAATCGGAGGTTTCTGATTATTCCGGTTTTTTAAACGGTAGCAGGTGCGAATGTTGTTTTCAGATATGTTTACATTCATGTCTGTTGAAAAATTCTACGACTTTATTTTAAATGTTTTCATTTATTTCAGCTGACATATTGAAAATTCTTATATTTTTTCTCTTATTGTGCTGTTCCAATACATCAAGTCTTTTTATCAATTTTTTGTTTTCTTCAGATATACATTTCAACTGAGTTTCTTGCTTTTTCAATCTTTCCTCCATCTCAAGTAAAGCTTCCTTCACGGCAGAAGACGTGATTTCTTTCATGAGCGTGTAGTTTTCTTTTAGAGTTTTCGACACACAACTCTCAATCAATTCATTAATTTGTTCTAATTGCCGTTTCGTAAACGCTATTCTTGTAGGTAACACCACCAATAGACACTACTTTACTTCTAGAACACTTGTGCACAATACACTTCAATACTAGTCACTTTATTGAGTCTATTTTTGCAAAAATTGCAGGAGCGATCGCAACACGTGCACACTCTAGCCTTTCATTCGTACGTATTTTCATTTAGAAGAGTTGTTGAAATTGAACAACATAAGAGAAGAGGATTGCAAAGAATATTTAACTTTAACAAACCTTTGGGTTAAACAAAACATTTTTCAATTTAACAATGAGTTTTTTGAACAAACTGAAGGCACGGCAATGGGCAACCCAATATCTCCATTTATTGAGGTTCTTTTCATGAGTAGATTTGAGACGGATTTAGAAAATGAAAGTGAGTCTTCTCCTAGAGTATGGTTTCGTTATATAGACGATGTTTTTGTAGCGTTTAACACAAATATATGGAAAGTGTATGATTTCATTAAATGACTAAAGTGGCAATTTGATTCAATAAAATTCACCCATTAATTAAAAGTTAACAGTAAACTTCCTTTTCTGGACGAACTAGCTATTGAAAATAATGACTCTCTTCAATTCGATAGGACACTACCACTATAAGTTACATTCCAAATGACTCACATCTTACGTTTGCACAAAAAACGGCCCGTTTAAATTGCTTAGTAAATGGATTAATAACATTTCCCTAGCCAAAATTGATGGAGCATTCCGCTACACAAACGGCCATTTGTAATTGTTTAGAAAAAATAAATATTACGAATTTGATGAGTTTTCTAACCAGGTGGTTACAAAAGGTCTAAAGCTTTATCTATATTTGGTATCCAATGCTCGAGCCACAGTATGTAGGAACAGCTGAGACTCGTATTGTAGTAGATTGTCGGCTATACGAAGGATGACCGGCAATCAGATGTTGAAGATTATGAATATATATATAGAATAAGTGTAACTCATTAATACATATTATTTGGCATTACTGATGTGTTTTATCCCACCACCCTTCTAGTACGGTTTTTACTGCGATTTTTTTTTTGCTGAATTTCACAAGTTTATTAAACGTATAGGAAGTATTTTTTGGATCGGATGTGTTATCAATTTTTCTATAACTATCGCGAAAATGTCATTTGTAACCTTGTTTACCCTCATTTTTAAGCATGTTTTTCATTGCCGTACAAGTCAATTGCTATTCTTTATTGTACTATTAACGGAAGGTACCTAATACCATGGAGAGTACTTTGCCAACGAGCGGCATGCAGCTATCTGCCTCCTAACAATTTGGTTCGCCATATAGTGCTCCAACAATCGGCATGCAGCTATCTGCCTCCCAACAATTGGGAGCCATATAGTGCTACCTCACTCTTGATTGCTGTCGTCAGCACGCAGAAGGGCAGAAGTCAGCTGTCAAATGTCAGATGCGGTGGTCGTCAGGTGTCCAATGACGTCACGGTGGTGGTGAAGATAGTGGTAGAGGCGGGGTAATGGTGTGGGGGGGGGGTGCTGGTGGAGGTTGGTGGTGGTGGTGTTGGATGGTGGTGGAGGTTGGTGGTGGTGGTGGCTGATGGTAGTGGCGGTAATTAGCCCCTCCACTGTCTGCCTAAAATTGCGCATTACCTACCAATATATAATTCACTTAAATTTAATCATAATACGTGTTATAATGCCTTACTGAGTCAGCAAAGAGAAAAAAGTGAAAACATCACGTAAACTCGAACACTTAAATTCGTGTGCACAAGAATATGGTTGTAAGGAGAGCTATACTCTAGCATTACCGAGGTAGTTTCACTGTTAATATATACCAGTATCATTTTTCTAAAAGTATAGACCATTTCAATGAAAATTAGCTACTATTACCATTGCTGTGTCCAGTTTTTTTATTCCTTACTGACAGTAGACGTACATGGTCATGCCTATGCCATTCGGGTGGCATTGGTGTCTTTAATCGTTTAGATATAAATGTATATATACGTTATACATTATACATTATACATTATACATTATACATTATACATTATACATTATACATTATACATTATACATTATACATTATACATTATACATTATACATTATACATTATACATTATACATTATACATTATACATTATACATTATACATTATACATTATATATTATACATTATACATTATACATTATACATTATGCATTATGCTTTATGCTTTATGCTTTATGCTTTATGCGTTAAGCATTATACATTATACATTATACATTATACATTATACATTATACATTATACATTATACATTATACATTATACATTATACATTATACATTATACATTATACATTATACATTATACATTATACATTATACATTATACATTATACATTATACATTATACATTATACATTATACATTATACATTATACGTTATACATTATACATTATACATTATACATTATACATTATACATTATACTTTATACGTTATACATTATACGTTATACATTATACATTATACATTATGCATTATGCATTATGCATTATGCATTATGCTTTATGCGTTAAGCATTATACATTATACATTATACATTATACATTATACATTATACATTATACATTATACATTATACATTATACATTATACATTATACATTATACATTATACATTATACATTATACATTATACATTATACATTATACATTATACATTATACATTATACATTATACATTATACATTATACATTATCCATTATGCATTATGCATTATACATTATACATTATGCATTATGCTTTATGCTTTATGCGTTAAGCATTATACATTATACATTATACATTATACATTATACATTATACATTATACATTATACATTATACATTATACATTATACATTATACATTATACATTATACATTATACATTATACATTATACATTATACATTATACATTATACATTATACATTATACATTATACATTATACATTATACATTATACATTATACATTATACATTATACATTATACATTATACATTATACATTATACATTATACGTTATACGTTATACATTATACTTTATACGTTATACTTCATACATTATACATTATACATTATACATTATACATTATACTTTATACTTTATACGTTATACGTTATACGTTATACATTATACATTATACTTTATACTTTATACGTTATACGTTATACGTTATACGTTATACGTTATACGTTATACGTTATACGTTATACGTTATACCTTATACGTTATACATTATACGTTATACATTATACTTTATACTTTATACGTTATACGTTATACGTTATACGTTACACGTTATACGTTATACGTTATACGTTATACGTTATACTTTATACATTATACATTATACATTATATAATATACGTTATACATTATACACTATACATTATACATTACACATTACATATATATTAAATTAACCAGAGCTTTGACTGCCTTTCAGAGTGCGTTAACATGTGACTCATTGGATACATATAATAGGTAATAGGAATCTTAAGTTAATGAAAATTAACAACGGTTATCCAAGGGTAGATTCTTTGGAAAGTATTCAAAGACGCAATATAAACTCAAAAAGTTAATGGAACACTTTTTGATATAGAGCGTCATAGTCAGGAGCTATTTGGCATATTCACTGTCTCAACATTAGTTATTAACTTGCTACACTCGGTATTACGTCGTCCGGTATTGCATCATACTCCACTGCGTTCCCCGATATTGCAACATTCGCAGTGTAAATAGGTAAATATGATAATTCTACTCATAGGGTTATTGGGAAAAGGTACCGACTATGTTGTCGAAATATGTACCTAGCGTTAAAACCTATCATTATTTGTGTTGTTTTCTGGGTGACTCTGTTTAGGTTTCCATTTACACTGTCAAACGGTGGTTTTTTGCATTTTTTGAAAACGGAATATACTTCTTACATTGGTTCATTCAATCGTCATTTGAAACATATTTTGTCCTAAAAGAAACTTGATTCCATTTTATTCTGTTATTTTGGCTGCATCTTTTCATATTAAAATGACGACCGTTTATGAAAAAAATTATTAGAGTCCAACGAAACTCTAATATGTACTTTTTATTCGGCAACGTTGCATGTCAACAGACATTTCGTTATTTTTCAAAAGCAATAAACTTTACTACAGCATTACAATCGATCTTTTTATTTGTGTAATGTGTTGAATGGCTAATTACATATATCTTTTTTATCTAAAGTTAACTTTTTATGAAATTTTGATAGTAAAGCGCATTTGCTGCTTCTTGAGTATACGGATCATTATCCACAAACAAACGATGTATTAGAACTGCAGGTTTTCTACGCCAATTTTAAATTACAACAAATGGACTGAGGGGCAATTACTTATAAGTATACCAATTTTCATCGTCTTTAAAGCTTTATCGTTACAATTAATTCGTGCCTCTGTTTTGCCGTTTCTCGCGTATTTCCATGGAACAGATATTTTAATTACAAACCCTACAAGAGCAATAAATTTCACGCAGTACCTTATAAGATGGAAAATAAGTATTCTGTAACTTGTCTTTCTCAGAAGAATCCATAAACAGCAAACTTGATTATAATAAACTGCATTTACATGAATGGCTTTTACTGCCACATGTCTCGTTGAAAGCGTAGAGGAAATTCTGGAGAAACGATCTAAACAAAAGCAATAAGACAAAGTGTTCAGTAATAAAACTTCCATAGTATCCAACATGTTACCCACAACAAAAGAAAATAGCTTAACTTATTTTTGTATTTTTATGGGTTCTTGTACCTATTAAGTAGGGATTAGAAAAAAATGCCTTACGGGGCAACTGCGTTGTCATGGAAGCCAATTTGTATAAGAAATAATCGTTAGTTTAATAATCAATCAAAGTAATATATATATATATATATATATATATATATATATATATATATATATATATATATATATATATATACAGGGTGGTGCATTGAAAATGAAACAGACCGATTTGCGTCCAGATAAATTTTTTTTTAAGAAACGCTGAAACACGTCAATTTTAATATTGAGGGGGCATGTTTTGACATAAAACTCAACTTTGTCACTACAACCCCTTAAGGGTGGTGATAACAACCATTATATTTTAAATAGGGAACATGGGTCGAGTGTTACATCATTTAAAACCTCTTTTTTCTGAATCCAGCACACTAATTTTTTTGGAAGTTTTATCAACTCGTTTAAAAATTATTCACAGTTGGAGTTGCAAGAACGTATTTCATTCATTGTGATAAGAAATGCACTAATTAGTCAATTTTTCGTTAAAAAAAACTTAAACACAAAACCAAGCGTTCAAAAATGTTTATTCAGTTAAGTAAGGAGTTAAATCCGGTGGTCTAGGGGGCCACTCAATAGCACCTCTACGCCCAATCCATTGTCATGGAAACTCTCTGTTTAAAAACTTCCTAACACGTTGTGAAAAATGCGGAGGAGCTCCATCTTGTTGAAACACTAATTGATTTTCTTGATAGCGATCATCAGTTTCAACAATGTCAATTAGTAGAGGGTAAACGGTATCTTCTAGTAACTCCAAATACGATTCTCCACTCAAATTGCCATCAAGAAAAATTGGTCCGATTAAACGGTCTCCAAAAATGCACTCCAGACATTAAGTTTCTGTGGAGTTTGAGTGTTAACTTCGTGAAAATTTCTTGAATTATTATCTGCCCAATAACGACAATTATGACGATTGACTGTAGAGTTTAATAAAAACGCACACTCGTCTGAAAAACAGATATTGAACAGAAAGTTCCTGTTATCAGCTATTCGTGCAGTCATAACTTCACAAAACTCCAGCCGCCGATCAAAATCATCTTTATTCAGTTGTTGTACAAATGAATTTTATACGGGTGAAATTTATGATGCTTTAATATTACCTGAATAGTTCTTCGTTTGATGTTTGACACAGTGGCCAATTTTCTCGTGCTCAAAGTTGGGCCTGCAGCAGGATCCCGTTTTTTGTTGGCTACTGAACCACTTTGTCGAAACTTTGCAACTAACTCCAAAATGTATTTTCTGTTAACATGTCTGTTCGGATGTCGTTCATTAAACAAATTTGGGGTACGGTTGGTACAGTCATCGTTTTTGAAAAAAAGAGTAGTTATTTCAACTTTTTATTCTACAGAATACATCATTGTGAAATTAATTTTCGGGAGTACTATCAAGTATCAAACCGACCGATAAACGGAAATAATAAACCGCATTTTTCTCATTCCGATAAGGAATGTTCTGAGAGTCAACTTTGTTTACAAACCAACAAAACATTGACTATTAGCACATTTCTCATCGGAATGAGTGAAATGCCTTTTTGCATCTTCAACTGTGAATAATTTTTAAACGAGTTGATAAAACTTCCAAAGAAAGAGATTTCAAACGATGTAACACTCGACTAATGTTCCCTATTTAATATATAAGGGTTGTTATCACCACCCTTAAGGGGCTGATGTGACAAAGTTGAGTTTTATGTTAAAACATGTCCCCCTCAATATTAAAATTGACATATTTCAGCGTTTCTTAAAAAAATTTATCTGGAGGCAAATCGGTCTGTTTCGTTTTCAATGCGCCACCCTATATATAGTTCGTTGTTTTGTGATTACTTCCTTACCTCCCTTCGAAAAAATTGACGCAGGAAGTGCATTATAGTAACTACTCAGGTATCATCATCATGCGTATTATGATAAGTTGTTATTATTTTTTAATTTTTTTTTAATTTCAACAACACACCACGAGGGCTTACAGCCTAAATACTATCGTACCGTGGGTGTTGACAAGGAGGAAAGAGGCAGCTTGTTAATTCTGGACGTGAAGGTTTGGAGGTTTGGAGGAGAAGGAAAAACATGTGCCGGCAACGAATTCCACAACTTGGAAGTCCTCGGGACAAAAGAGCGGGCATGACAACATGTTCTAAGTCTGGTGACCTGGACAGTAAAAGGGTGCATTCGCTCTGTTCCCCTGGTAGATCTGTTGGGGGCAGCAGGTAGAGGAACTATGGAGGAAAGCTCCTCTGAGCAGTGCCCGTGCAGATATCTATAAAAGAGAGAGAGGTCACCAGCGGCATGTCGGTGGGCAAGGGATGACAGCCTTTGGGTGAGGGTAGGGTCACCGATTAGACGTATAGCTCTCTTTTGAATGGAGTACAGGATAGCGAGTGTAGGAGCGGCAGCGGCACCCCAGATGTGGGAGCAGTATTCGAGGTTGGGCCTTATTTGTAAAGTATATAAGGTATAGAGATTAGCTGGTGAAAAGTATTTGCGAGCCCGGAAGAGGAAACCTAATTTCTTAGCAGCCGCTTCTGCAATTGATGTGACATGTTGGTGCCAATTAAGATTTCGATCCACAGAAATGCCAACAAGAGAAAAGGACTCATTACTTTGAATAACTTGGTTGTTCATTGTGATGGGTCTAGGGCTGGTGTATCTCTTGTGAGAAAGAAAGCAAGACTTAGTTTTGGTGGGGTTGAATTGTACAAGATTTCTACTTCCCCAGTCTAATATTTTTTGGAGATCCACGGAGACAGAACCCTCAATGAGTCTGCAATCCTCATCTAATTGGGATAACGAGACAGGTTTAGAATATTGTATATTTGAATGGAGGGTGCTGTCGTCCGCGTAGCTGTGAACTGGGTTGGATGTGCTAGAGAGGAGGTCATTGATATGGAGAAGAAACAAAGTAGGGGCTAAAGCTGAACCTTGAGGAACTCCTGCATTAATTGGATACAGTTTAGAGGAATGGCCATCCACAACAGCAGATATGCTCCTGTTGGAGAGGAACTTTGCTGTCCAGGTACAACGTTTTGGTGGTATGCCATAGGCCGGAAGTTTATTAAGCAGCGCTGCGTGCCAGACCTGGTCGATTGCTTTGGATATGTCTAGCGCAACAATCTGGGATTCACCGTGTTGTTCCATAGACTTGTTCCAAGAATGGGTGACAAAGGAAAGGAGGTCGGCAGTCGATATGCGCTGCCGGAATCCATACTGCCTGTCGTGGATTAGACTGTGTTTTTCGAGAAATTTTAGTAATTCGGTGTTTATATACTTTTCCATCACTTTAGAGACGACTGAAAGGAGAGAAATAGGCCTGTAGTTGCTAGTAAGCGCTCTGGATCCTTTCTTGGGGTTGGGTTGTACTTGAGCAGTTTTCCAGTTACTAGGGAATATGCCTTTATTATAAGATATCTGAAACAGACGAGTCAGGACATGAGCAAGCTCTGGTGCGCATTTTTTGAGAATAATTGCTGGGATCTCGTCAAGGCCAGAGGCTTTCCCGGTATTAAGAGAAGAGTGTATCTTTCGTACCTTTTTAGTTTTGAAAATGATATCCGTCATTTTATGCGCGACATTGGGGACTGTTGGTGGTTGAACATTTGGAGGTGGGTTGAGAGTAGAATTGCCGGCGAACAATGAAGCAAAAAGTTCAGCCTTGCCCAGGGCGGTAGAAACAATTTCATCCCCTGAGACAAGAGGTGGGAACGTGCTTTTGCAGAAATTATATCCAATAGATTTAGCAAGAGTCCTGAAGGGTTTGCCGCCGTTGGAGCTTAAGAGGACTTTGTTTTTGATGTGGTTATTAAACGAGTTTATTGCCTCAGAAAGAATGTGGACATAGCGGTTTCTTGCGTCGTTAAATGCTTGACGATTTTCTTGACTGGGATTGTGTAGAAGCGTTTTGTGAGCTTTGACCTTTTCAAGTCTGGCCTTGTCACAGGATTTAGAGAACCAGAGCTTTTGAGTGGCTGAAGATGTTTTCTGTGTACGTGGGATAAATAATTCCATGCCAGCTTGGATAATTTCGGTGACGTTTTCTGAGATATCAGAGGGGTCGGATGAGAGAAGCAGACAGATGCCCATGGAAATGAGGAAGAGTAATCGCGCATTTCCTCCCAGTTTGCGGAGTTGTCGTGCCAAACGATACGTGGGTGTGATGACTGTGTGACCTCGGGTTGCATTGCTCAGGAAGCAGTGACCACGCCGTGGTCTGAGCGACCAAGGGGGCGGTGACTGATATCTTATAGCATTCAGGTTGTGTAGTAAGAAGGAGATCCAAGGGATTTGAGCTGTGTGTTGGGATACGAGGAAAGTAAGTAGGTTGCTGAACCATATTGGCTAAAGAATTGCTGACTGCAAATGCCTCCGCTGCTCTCCCTTGCGGATTGGTTTTTGAAGATCCTAGCCATTCCTTATTATGGACATTGAAGTCACCAAGAATAGTGACCTCGGAGGAAGGATATTCAGAAATAAGATAGTCGGTTTTTTCAGAAAGGTAGTCAAAGAGCTGGACAAAGTTGTTGTCAGAAGGTGACCGGTAAATGCAACAGATAAATTTAGTTGCAGCCCTGAGAGAGAGTTTTATCCATAGTATGTCTTTTCTTCCAACTTCTGAATTGGGGAGTCTGGTGCAGGGTAGATTGCTACGGGCGTATGCGCACAGCCTCCATGTAATCTAAAGGAAGTAAGGAGCTCATACCCCGGGAAATTAAGGTGATTAGTGGCTGTTTTAGCACTGATTTGGGTTTCGGCGAGGAAGAGGATTTGGGGCCTGTTAGCCTGGAGGAAATGGTGGACGGAGTCCAGGTTAGAATTAAGCCACATATATTCGAGAAGGATATGTTAAATCTTGATGTTGTCGCCCCCTGTACACCCCTCTCCCGGAGATCCGAATGTAGGGGTATTTTGCCTCCGGCATATTTTGTACAAGGAGCCATCATCATTTTTTCTTATAAGGGAAACCGACTCATACACCAGAACCGGAAACGTCCGTTGGGACTTCACCGGCCCCTTGATGTATGGGGTGGTACCTCCTCGGGCGTGAACAAATCATTTACTATTACGTAAAGGAAAATTCGACTACCACCTGCTATGGATTGGATTGGATCAATGTCTACCCCTTTAAAAATAAGATTAATAAAGGGACTATCAATTGTCCAATAGTTATGCTTTTCGACATAGTAGAAGGATACAAAACATTATTATTTTGCATTCATGCCTATTGTATTACTTTATTTCCCCTATATGCAGGGTGTCCACAGCAATGGTTTGCAATGGCTATATCCGTTATTATTGGAGCTACAATGTGGTTCAAATGGAGAAAGTTGTTTAAGTTTTTACGAGCATGTCCACTCCGTCGTCAATAAAACAATTGGGCATCGAATTGCTGACATATCAAAATAATTTTAGTGAATTTTCTGAATTTTTTTTCTTAAAACATTTACTAATAGGAGATCCCGACTTTTGAATTTTGAAAAAATATCGTCTTACGGGAACGAACCAGGACCCCTAGAACACACATCCGGGGTCTGTTTCAATTTATATATATATATATATATATATATATATATATATATATATATATATATATATATATATATATATATATATATATATATATATATATATATATATATATATATATATATATTGCTATGGTACGCAATTTTAATTGTTGAGCATGAGAATTTTTAATTATTATGGTTTTTTAAAGTACTTATTTCATTGCACATTTAAAGTATTAACAATGATAAAATAAAATTATTGCTAAAATTTATTTACTTGCCGTTATATCTGCAAATTTTTCTCTTTTCTAACGGGTGGACTTTTAATGTTGGGCTACCATTTTTGTTTTGATGTAACATTTGTATTTTTTTATATTCACATTAATCCAGAGTGTTAGAAATTTTGTTAAAAGATTTTCAATTAAGTTTTTATTAATTTTTTTCTTTTAATTTGTATTTGTTTAAATATAAGCTTAAATAGTAATATTTTTATAGGTCAGATTAATGAGACTATATAAATAAAACCTATATATTATGTTTTTTTCTGATAATTTAAATTCTTTTCAAAACATAGTTACATAAAAAAATATTGATCCTTCTCAATAAATCAAACAAATTAAAATCTTGTAACAAATGAATCAAAATGTATTTTATGACTCTGTCATTAATTCGGCCTTTATAAGAATATCCACATTAATATTATGAATATACACAAAAATCATGAGTGGAAAGAAAATCCGTAAAACTAAACATACAATGTAGAAATTTGCACATTTACCGTTGCAATATTTACAAAATGGACTTACTTCTTAAAATGTCTTAAATTGCTTTTTCATTGGAGATTTGGATTATTCGCTAGTAGACCGTCTATATATGCTTTTATTATTGCCACCATTACATTGTGGTAATTAATTATTATAGAACGTATTTTGAATGGCCCTTTTGTACTGAAGATTCTCTTCTGTCTTGGTTACCAGTATCTTGTTAATCTCTATATAATGCTGATCTTTACTATTATTTCTAAATATTTTGTTTGCGTGCAAACGATACTGAACAAACCATCTTTTCTTAATTAAAAGTTCTTTCCCCAAACTTTTGTCTCTACACTCTCGCAGCTCAAAACATAATAATTCCATTTACATTCTAGCAATAGAATGACTAATTTTATTTTTGAAAATTGTCACTTTACCATTTTAGCAGTCAAACAGAGATTTATTAATTGACACTGCTTCCTGTCCTTCTCACAGTCAAATCTCGAATCCCTTACATTCTGGCTGTTCCATCTCGATTGCCCCAGAATAATCACACACTCCCTACTTTAAAAATGTTCGCTTCTATATAGCTGAAAACGTCTCTCTCATTTGAAGGCAGGCTGTGCGACAGAGTTCATTAGCGCGCTACTGCGCTATCGTCCAAACTGCTTATCAGGCAAAAAACCGTATCAACGTTTCACTCATAACATTGTGTGCCTTTTTATTTTAATAACAATAATGTTTACCTTTAACCTTATCTCCTTGATACAATGTGTCTATACATACATTACATCTATTTCATTCGACCATATAAAAAAAAATTCCTTAACCAAAACAATTTTATTATAAGTAAACCCAACGCATTGTTTTCTATTCTTTAGATTCCAATAATATTTATTATTTCACCAAAATATCCAACACTCTTTTAACTAAACAGTGCATTTCAATCTCAGGATGCATAAATGGAGTCGTTTTTCTCGAAAAAAAAGTTTCTATATTTAAGCTATATTTGCTATTTACAGCAATTCCCCCTTTCAAAAATGTGTCTGTATAATGAGCATTAGATATACCATCTTACTTTTTTTTTTACTTTATTTTTTTAAATTGACATTTATGACATTCCCTGGTTATTTTGACATATCCAATTTTCCTCAGGACTTATTTCTGTGAACAACAATTATTTGTATACTTTTTTCTTATGGTGTATTTTCTTTTCTGATTTTATTTCATTATTTACTATTTATATTGATATACTACAATGGAATAGGTATATTTTATATATTTTTCATCTATAAGCTTTTAATAATTTAATTTTTTTACACTACATATCTCTATATCTCTATACTTTTCCTTTTCAAACAATCCCCTATATATATATATATATATATATATATATATATATATATATATATATATATATATATATATATATATATATATATATATATATATATATATTATAATATTTCCATTATATTAACTTTTATTATTCATTATATATTCTAATATCATATTCATATTCTTACACATATCTATCATATTTTTTATTTATATCTTTATACTTTTCATATTATTTTCGCTACACCACCTATACCAATTCTTTCCCATCAATCCGACCCATATATGTTTTATTTTTCGTTAATGTTAACTATTTTTCGTAACCGATTTCTGGCCTTTTGACGTTTATATATTTTTCTCCTCAACTTATTCCATGTTTTTTACACTCAATACTTTTTATATTTCCCCCTTATTACTTTTATATTAAGATTACTTTAATTGACATATCCAATAACTGTCTCCAATTTTGAGCACTGATCCTAATTTAATATCACTTAATTATTTTATTGAATTTTTGTTTTTCTAATTTATATTTTTCCTTGGGTTACTATTATGCCTACTTGTTTTTATTATTCATACTTATGCTGCCTAATTTAATTTTATCAGGGTTATATCACTGTAATTATTATTTTAAATTGACCAATTTTCCGTTATTCCGTCATTCCGTTTTAATGTTGTCTTTCTTTTCTTTGGTGCTGGTTCGTTATTTTCAAAATCCTCAAATAAAAGTTGTAAATGTGATTAAAATGAATTTCATTATTTATAAAATCTTGCAATGTGGTAGTTAATACAATCAGGCGTTTCTTAGCGTAAGAAACATATGTGCTTTTATTTTGTAAAATTAAAAATACAACATCGGTATGTTCAAATATAAATTTAAAAGTGTGTGAAAGAAAATGGGGATCGTTAAGATGTCGTTTTAGGTCAAAACATTCTCTTCGAGTTTGTTGATCTTGTTTGAAATCATCGTGATTCAAAATATAATCAAAATCTTCTAGTCATTTGTTTCTGTTTGACAACACTGTAGAAACTATCCTAGAAGTAAAATTCCACCTTACCAACACTCACATTGGTCACCGAGTCTGGCCTCCGAGCACGTGATTTTAAGCGCGGTTTTAATTGGTTTGCAGGGCTTATGTTTGTATGCATTCCGATTAATGTGTTAAAATATGGTCCACAGTCGAAAACATCGGAACCGGGCCTTAGTGACGTCAAGCACAAAAGAAGAACGCGCTGTTGGGCTAATATAATTCTCAGCAGCGTTGCCGGTTGTAATTGTAATTGCAGATTTAGAGAATTTTTATATGAATATGGTTTGAATAATAATTAATAATATGAATAAGTATGATTTTAATATTGAATATTGGATATTGGATTAAAGTTATATGTAACTAACTGACCAGTTGAATAGAGAGAATGTAACTATTTCAGACTAGGGAGGCCCGGCCTCCTCTGCCTCCTTAGAGAAACCGCCACTGGTTTCTTGCTTGCTACTTGCATTATTCTGTTTTTTGCTTATAAGTACAAAACCGCTAAAAATAGGTATAACATTATATTATACTTTTAGATATAGAATTAGCTGATCTTTCGGGTGTCACTATAAAATACAGCCTGTTTCAATTAAGATTTCCGCATAACTTGCATTTTAATGTTCTACACAGTCTATTATAATGTGGACAACATGTATGCATCAACTTAATTCACATAATATCTTACGATATAGTAAGATAATTACGAATAACCACAGAAAAACCAGAACTCCAGCTATGCTGATTGAAAAGAAAACAATTTTTATTAAGATGTCTTAGTTGCCAAATTTCTTAAAAACACCTTTTATTTCCCAAACGGCCCAAGATAAGTGAAAGATACAGAAAAGGTCCAGAATATCTCGTGGAATCAAAAAAATGTCGTAATATATAGGGTGTTCTATTATGAATATCAGAGCTGGTATATGGTAAGAGAGGACCTGGCAACACTACATTGTTCAAACTATTTTAAAATTAATATCACGGCTTTATGTTAACACAACCTTAATTCCAAATTAAATTTTCACACGTATATATATATATATATATATATATATATATATATATATATATATATATATATATATATATATATATATATATATATATATATATATATATATGAATATATAGATACGTGTGAAAATTAAATCTGACCCCGGATATGTGTTCTAAGGGGCATTTGAAGAAATTTTTTAAAATACAAAAGTGGTAATCTCCTCTTTAGTGAATGTGAATTTTTGCAACGAAAATTCACTCGAAAGTAAATAACATGAAAATATAAAGATAATATATATAGCTAACATTCCGATAAGTTACTAACAATAATGCATTGCTTATTATCTGTCAGGTTTTTTTTCTCCTCTTATATCCGAAAAAAACCACCTTTTCTCGTTTTAGCGAATTTTTTTTTAATTCGCTTATGGGGAGATCTGTGTTTATATATATATATATATATATATATATATATATATATATATATATATATATATATATATATATATATATATATATATATATATATATATATATATATATATATATATATATATATATATATATATATATATATATATATATATTTGTGTGTGTGTGTGTGTGTGTATCCGACCGATAACTCAAAAAATAATTTACCGATCTTGATAAAATTTGCAGAGTACCTTCCTTTTGTAAGTGGCTTGAATAAGTTCGTTAGCCAAGAAAATCGGACCAGGTTTTCCTGGAAAATTTTGTATTTTATTTATAAAAAAAATCATATCTCCAGAAGTAACAAAGTAAGGGCAACCACGTGGTACACGTGTTTATATTATAAAGAGTGAACTCTGTACCAAAATTTAGGTTCCTAGCTTTAAAGACAAAGAAGTTATGGGCAGTTAAAGCAACAAATTTTGGAGTTTTCCTCAAAACGTCAAACTCGCAATTTTAAACGTCAAAATTGGCAATGTTTAGGCAAAGAATGTGAAACAAATACCGTTTGTGAAAAGAAAATGTTGCAAGAAGAGTGTTCTGCAAACCCTTAAGTTTCAGATTCAACCGTCATTGCCCTTCATTTTATTAAAATATTTACAGAATATCCATTTCAAATATACCCTTTCTCTGATGTTTTGGCTGTCAGTTTAGTTAAGTTTGGTGGCTCTTTGGAGAGTTATTTGCAGGTTTAGTGAAGTTTATGGTTTAACGGTCTATATATATTTTTTAGCTTATTATCGCAGAACATATTTCTTAATGTATTTTTGCATTTTTTATCGAAATATGAGTTTATAAGAAAAAAATCTGGACGCAGTAAGTGCGTTTTGGTAGCGAATTTTCGGTAAATTTGAAGATTAGCTCCGAACGCTTTTCAAAAAACTGTTTTCAGAAACTAGCCCCCATCCCCCCTGGATACACAAACTCCAAGAAAAGTTTCTTGTTTACACTCCCCAAGGAAGTTACGCGACCGTAAGTAGGGGTGCATAATTTTTTTTTAGCTAAATTTCATAGAACAAATTCGTTAATGCATTTTTCCATTTTTTATCGAAATATGATGCGTTTGTAAGAAAAAAATCTGGACGCAGTAAGTGCGTTTTGGTAGCGAATTTTCGGTAAATTTGCAGTTTAGCTCCTGAACGCTTAAAAAAAATCTGTTTTCAGAAACTTGCCCCCATCCCCCCTGGATCCACAAACACCAAGAAAAATTACTTGTTCACACCCCCAAGGAAGTTACAGGACCAGGAGTGAGTAGGGGGTGCATAATTTTTTTTAGCTAAATTTCATAAAACAAATTCGTTAATGCATTTTTGCATTTTTTGTTTAAATATGATGCGTTTGTAAGAAAAAAATCTGGATGTAGTAAGTGCGTTTTGGTAGCGAATTTTCGGTAAATTTGCAGTTTAGCTTCCGAACGCTTTTCAAAAAACTTTTTTCAGAAACCTGCCTAGGCCCCCACCCCCCTGGATCCACAAACCCCAAGAAAAATTTCTTGTTCTTACCCCCCAAGGAAGATACGGGACCAGGAGTGAGTAGGGGTGCTGAGCGGGGTAGGTAATAAAAAGGAAATATGAGCAGAAAATTCGAATAAAGTGGGCTTGAAAGCTGTCTTTTTCACATCTTGAAGCCATATCCCCCTTAAACCCTGCCTACCCCGCACACCACCCATATTCACTCCCAGTCCCATAACTTCCTTGGGGGTGTGAAAAAGAAATTTTTCTTGTGGTTTGTGCATCCAGGTGGGGTCCTAGTAATGTTTCTGAAAACAATTTGTTGAAAAGCGTTCGGGAGCTATCTGCAAATTTACCGAATTTTCATTATGTCCTTCAAATTTCAATAACCCAATTTACTATTAACGTAAACTTTGTTGGATAGAAAACCAACATTTAAGTTTATTTTCGAATTTTTTTTTTGTATATTTTCAAACCATAAGTAATTTTGATAAAATATAGTACATTGTTTCTACTACATAGGCTATACCGGTAATCAGATTGTTGCCTGCTAGCATTTGCTATTAAAAACATTTTTATGGAAGTTCACTTCCATAACACATTTGCTGCATCTAAACTTTAGAAAAATGTTTATATATTTTCAAAAAATAAAGTTATTTTGATGAAATATGGTACATTGTTTCTACTATATAGACAACCAAGTTTGATGCTTGCTTTTATCAAAGAGACATTTGTTATTAAAAATATTTTAAAGAAAATTCTAGACACTTCTAATAGGCCAACGCGTCTGGCGCACCATATATATATATATATATATATATATATATATATATATATATATATATATATATATATATATATATATATATATATATATATATATATATATATATATATAGCTAACATTGCGATAAGTTACTAACAATAATGCTTTGCTTATTATCTATCAGCGATTAGTTAGGAAATGCAATAATAATTGCATAGATCCTGGCAGTTAATACTAATTCTGTGATCTCCAGTTTAATGTAGCGATTATATCGCAATAACCGCTAGCAAAATGTCTCTGCTAATTATGTGCACGTGCTACCCCACCAGCTGTGTGTCTCATCAATGCCGAATTAATCATCAACTCACATCAAAACATGTTTTCTGAGAATCTGGCTACAAATTAATTCAGGCTAATCTAGTTTACTTACAGAAACTAGTTTTCAGTGTAAGAAGTTTCTTGTCAAATGCTACTAATTGCCTATTATTCAAATTAAGTTACCTGACTTTTTACAACGTGAAAAATTGGTGCGTTACTATACAGGGTCATTTACGAAACTCGTTCATTAATACTCTTTAGGGGTCCAAAAAATTTGGTACTATGATAATTTGGTGTGAAGTTCAGATTGAGGCGTCAAGTTGATTTAAAATATAAGTGAACACTCAATTCAAATTATGACTTGTTATACAAGAGAATCATGCAATACGTTTCCAAAAACTAACAGTTCTGCAGCAGACTAGACGAGGTATCATATACAGAATGGCCCATTGAAAAGAAGCTGGCAACCATACCTGGCAGGAAAAAATTTTCTCGAAAAAACCTTGAAAAAGTTTGCTTTTGTGGAAGACAACTTTTGACGCAAAAAGTATAGGCCAAACTTTATCCTCCCAAGCGGGGCTATCATCCCTAATTTTTTATGGGAATAGGGGCCACGTGATAGCTCGTTTAAAAGAGCTTTTGATTCCCTGTACATTGATATTTTATATTTGAAATTCGATCTATTCGTTTAGAGAATACGGAGTTTTGAAATATCACTAAAACTAAAAAGTCTGGACGCAGTAAGCGCGTTATGGTAGTGAATTTTCATAGCAATGATTTGGCACCAAATATTTTACTATAACTTTTTTTTGTAACATAGAAATCCAGATTTCGGTGCGTAGTTTATTTTTTATATCGTAAACCTACCTACCAAATTTGGCTACCATAGCTTACTTATTTTTTGAGAAAAAAAAATTATTTTAAAGAAAACTCAAAAATTTCCCGAAGGGCTGGTCCGATTTTCCAGGCTACTCGTCCATGACACTTACAAAAGGAAGGTCCATGGCAAATTTGATTAAAATCGGGCTATTTTTTGAGTTATCGGTGTGATTCTTTACGAGTTCCTATTCGACGTTTTGGAGAACCTAGACTGAAACTCACGAATAACGGAATGTTCAATAGGCACAACTGTCACTACTGGGCTTCCAAAAATCCTCATGTAACTTGGCAAAGAGGATTTCAAAATAGGTGGTCCTTTAATGTATTCTGTGCAAAAAAAGGTACGTAGACATGAAAGTTTTATTTCAAACTATTTTCCAACAGACTAGGTAAGACTCAGTAAGAAGTACGGCTTACTCATTTTCTTAAATTCTGATATCATATTGTGAAATTCAAGGTAACAGAACCCACTCGCTAATATATTATGATTTGTTATTATTTCCAGGTGATCGAATTTTATGTGTCCACTTCTATGACGATAATCTTACTGGGGAACGTTATTTAGAAATATTGAGGACTGTCATTCAACCACAATTAGCTGGAATGTCAGACGAGGAAAGGAATCAGACATGGTACCAGCAAGATGGCGCCTTACCGCACAGTATGAGAGCTGTTGGTGATGCACTGGAACGAATGTTTTCTGGCAGGTGGATAGCAAATAGAGGTATTTACGTCTGGCCTCCACGTTCTCCGGACTTTTCACCCCTATACTACTTCATTTGGGAATTCATAAAGAATGTAGTGTATGGACAGCCGGTTACGGCTAAGGAAGATATGATCAGACGAGTTCGAGATGCTTTTGCGTTGCTGACATCAAACCAGACGGAGCAGGCCATCGCTGAAATAGTTCAGCGAGCAAGTAAGTGTTTGCAACAGCAGGGGGATGTCTTGGAGCATTTATTATAATATGTATACACATAATTTTCTCATATTTCAGTGTTCAATTGTTTGAATTTTATTTTTAATTTGTTTCGTTGTTTAGTTCAGTTAGTTAGCTTGTTTGTTGATGTAACTGGTTCACAGTGTGGTAAGTTTCTAATAACGGCATCAACAGTTTCATGGGAAGGTGTAGGCAAGTCTACATATGGTTCTGCACATACACATGTTCTTGCTAACATTCGTCAGAATTCTTCGTGAACTAGTAGAAGATTAATAAAATCCCAATTTGAGTACATCATATTGTTTTTTTTTGAGATCAAACTGAATTTTTGTGCAGAGAAGTAAAGTTCATTTAGCTGTATTACTCAACTCAAAACATAACTACCAAACTGAAAATTTAGTTACTGTTTGCTATTTTCAAATGACACTCTACAGGAATCATAATACATACCCATCTTGCATATTTCGAAGCTTAATATCTCAAAAACCGTACGGTTTGGGTATAGGTAATGATTAAATAAATTCGAAGAGTAGTAAATTATCTTGCCAATAGCATTATAATATACATGGTGATCCATTTGAAAAAAATTAGATATCTGCGCATATGCGTTTTTAATCACCCCGTAGACAACAATCAATTTGTCGAAAGATTGTGTGTACTAAGTTAAAATATACAATAATGAAAAAAATAATGCATAACAAAGAACTTCCAATTTGCATCCATTAATAAGATACAGGGCGTTGAAAGGGACATATTTTTGTAATAAAAACGGCCATATCTCGTGAAACACTCAGTATAAAGTAGCAAAACTGTATATTGTGAGAATCTTCAAGATCAGCTGTATCCGAATCTGTAATAATATACAGGGCGTTACATTTAAAATAAGCGAGTTAGTGTCCACTTCTGGTATAACCGGAAATGGCGGGATGTTCTAAATATTTTAGATGGATTGGAGATATTGGTAAACCTCATACTGCAAATTTTCAGAATCCAAATCAGTCTAGTTTCTCCAAAACGTCTAATAGGAACTTGTAAAGAATCAGCCTGTATATACAGGGTTTTTCTAGATATCCGTGCATTAGAAGTTTTTGACGTTGCCTGATATCCTAAATTTTGAAATTTTGGCTGCGGTCACAATTCGTAATTGTCTTTTATTCCAAAATATTGACAAGGTCACATCACTTCCGGTTAGACCAAAAGTAGTCATCAACTTTACTAATTTAAATAGAATGCTCTATTTTTTATTGCATATTCGAATTCTCCATAAAATGTTGTGAAGATTTATATTAGGCTTTCCTATCCCTTTCTTTGACTATTCCAAAGATATTTAGATTTGTCTGCATTTCGGTGACTTTGCAACCTTATATATAATAGTCTGTATTTCACACGTTTTTAAAGATAAAAGGCTCGAATTTAGAATTTCGTAACTTGTAGGAAGAAGCTTTCATATTATGTGCCTTAAGTTTACCTGTCTCATACAGAGTGTTATAAATTTAGTTACTAACTTAGACATATTCAACGTGGCAAAAGTATTTTTTTAAATAGAACACCCTGTATATTATTAAAAATTAGAGTTCTAAATTTAATTCTACACCGGCTTGATATAAGTTTTTGTATACCTATCTTCAATATGTTGCTTGTTCTTAGCATTTTTAAGTAACAACCTCCTGTTCTAAAGAGTACACTTTAGACTACACAACAAATGCAGCTGTGATTGTCAGTCAGATAACAAAAGTGATATGATTTCATAAACATATTTAATGTGTTAAAAAAAAAACAAATATTAACAATGAACAAAAACTCAACAAATACAAATAAAAAAAGTTAATTCAAATTTAAATGCTACGGTCACTATAAATGTTCTATGTGACCACCATCTTGGTCAAGGCACTGCAAAATTTTATAGTTCTTCTCATCCGTAGTTGCTCTTTTGATTTCATTTAGATCCAAATCTCTAAAACCTCTAATTACACGATTTAAAAAATCATCTCTACTTTGCACTGTTGTGTCATACACTTGACTTTTTATACGCCCCCAGAAATAAAAATCGGCAGGCGTTAAATCAGGAGAGTGGGGAGGCCATCTCCAAGGACCGTTGGGCCTAATCCATCTGTCTTCAAATAATTGCGTTAAGTGCCAGTAAACTTCACCAGTGGAGTGGGCAGGCGCGCCATCTAGCTGATACCAGCAGCAATTATTAGTGAAGCAGCTTGTTTATCTATGCCTATAAACAGACCATCAAATAGAAAACTCAGGCAGCTCATGTGGTGGTATCAAGACTGTAACGATGCCATACGACAAAGGAAGGAAGCTCTTTCCAACTATAAAAGACAATCAAATTTTTCAACTTTCATAAATTATAAAAGAATAGAAGGTGAATCCAAAAATCCAAACAAAGTTGGCTTGATTTCTTCAATTCGATAAATAAAGACACACCCTCATCCATAATATAGACTTTCATTAAAAAAGCTACTAACAAATCTAAAGTGTCTCCGACACTAGCCGTTGATTAAGATCTTAAATAAAATACTAGACCATCTGTCTCCAGCCTTCGTAAACCCCAATTTTCCACAAAATGAATATATATATATATATATATATATATATATATATATATATATATATATATATATATATATATATATATATATATATATATATATATATATATATACATATATATATGACCATCAAAAGGACCCAATACATTATAATTTCACAGAACTAGAACTTGAAACTGCCATAAAAAATTCCCAAAATACCGCTACTGTGATATACGCTTCACGTATAAAATTATTTTAAATATGCCGCTCATTTGTAAACAACATCTTTTAAGAATAATAAATAACTGGTGGATGAACAGAAATTATATAGAGCAATTAAAAAAAAGTTATATGCTTACTAAATAAACAAAACAAAGATCAGAACACTCCAAATGGTTATTGCACAATATCGCTTATGCCGTGTATAACAAAAACATTTGAAAGAATGTTGAAAGCAAGACTAGAGTGGTATTTGGAATTTAGACCATTGCTACCCTTCACTCAGTATGGTTTTCGAAGATGTCAGGGTACTACTGACGCTATAATGAGGTTGACAACTGACATTAAATGTACCTTTACTAAAAATAAATATTAGGCAGGTTTTTTTTGACATTTGTGGGGCATACGATTCTGTCAATTTAAATATCCTTTCGAATAAGCTAATATCAATTGGCGTTGATGCCAATGCATCACCTTATATCACAGAACTTTTTAAAAATAGACAAGTTTATATCATAAATCATAACAAGGTGTTGCATTGCCCGCGACTGGTATCGATTGGTATACCACAGGGTTCTGTACTAAGTCCTCTTTTATTTAGTATTTATACTGCTAGTTTGCATGATTTGTTTGGGGGTGAGACTCAATGCTTACAGTATTCAGATGATATATGTTACTATACCATCCATGATTCATATAAAGAATGTGTCAGCGAGCTACGTCGTATAACTTGTCACTTAAAGCTTTGGTTGAATGACCACGGACTTAGCTTGTAGATGGAGAAATCTGCCATAGCTATTTTTACAAGGTATATACTTCAAACCAAGAATTGCCCAAATTTGGAAGGGCTAGCAATTCCTTTTGTTTCCCATTACAAATATTTGGGTATAATATTAGACGAAAGCTATCGTGGACCAAACATATAAACCCCATGAAGACCAAATGCGAAAAAGAGATAAACATGCTGATATGCATAATATCTCATAGCAAATGGGGTGCTGACCCAAACATATCTTTAATCTTTTATAGATCATACATTCGTTCAATTGTGGATCATGGATGTGTTGTCTATGGAGCAGCATCTAATACACATCTACTTCAGATTTATCGTATTCAATATAAAGTCATTAGAATCTGCACTGGAGCATCTAGGTCATCCCCAACATTTGCAATATCGGAAGAAGCTCAACAGTCACCGCTTAAACTTAGACGGCACTTTATGGCGTGTAAGGCGTTGTTAAAAATCAGACTTTTCAGGTTTGGGGACGGATTAAGCAATATATGCTTTCTGTGTGTCGATAAGTTAACAAATCCTGCAATACTGGACAAAAAAAATAGTCCACCTCTAGCTGTAGCATTCGTAGATACTTACACCCCTTATTAGATATCCCTGTTTTGAACTGAAATATAATGAAATATATTTTAGCGCTGAAATCGTATTCCCTGCGTTCACTGGCTCACCTTATTTTATTTAGATTATACTGAAAATCATACTAAATGAACAATAGCACAATAATTTTATTTATGGTTCAAATAGAAACAACGCCACTGTCAGTGAATTTTATCTTCAATCCACTGCTGGAAAGCAAAAATTTCGCATCATTGTTCAATTTTCACAGCAGAGGCGTTTGCCATAGAAAACGCCTTACTTTGGGCAAAGCATAATGCGCCAGGAAGAGTAGTTATCTTATCCGACTCAAGATCTGTCCTCCACACCCTTAATTCTTTAAAACTTACGACCTTTTTTAATAACAAAACATTTTGTCACATCAAAACGCTTGTGTATGACCTGCATATGGACAATAAAGCCGTCACTTTTGTTTGGGTGAAAGGTCACTCCGGGATAAAAAGAAACCAGTTTGAGGATCAGGTCGCAAAAATGCCACAAATTGATCACAAACTGATGAAATGATGGAGTATAAGGATTTAGTTAACAAATGTAAACGTAACGTGCACATTAAATGGGAGAATATTTGGAAAAACCTTGTAAATAATTCTAAAAATCAGTACACACTTATCCAACCGGTTTCACCGAAAAATCCGCCACATATTGTCGATTTTAAAGTTTCTAAATTCTACTCTACAGTATCACAAGGTTAAAAATAAACCACGGCGGGTTTCCTGCACAATTATATAAAATTGGTATCAATTATTAACCAAAATGTCCATGCGACAACACCTCTGAGGCAGATTTAAATCATATATTCTTCAATTGTCACAATCATCTCACTATTATTTCTAATTTTATCATCTGTCTACTCAATGCCCAGCAAAAGTTACCACTTAACATGACAACATTATTAAGTCCTCAAGATAGAAGCATAGACGACATCATAATTACATTTATTTACAGTGAAAAAATAACTATATAAATATTTCATAATTTGTTTTGTCTTATAAATAATATTACCATTACCAATTACCAATTACTAATGGACTCGTCTGAAGCCATACCAAACCTGTTTTCACACACATACACACACACATACATATATATATATATATATATATATATATATATATATATATATATATATATATATATATATATATATATATATATATATATATATATATATATATATATATATATATATATATATATATATATATATATATATATATATATATATATATATATATATATATAAACACACACACACACACAGGATCCCCATAATTAATTGGACATCAGGGGTGATAGCTGGCACAAAAATAAAGCGATTGGGCTCAACATGCTTAAGTAAAATGTTACAAATGTTACTCGTTTTCGTTTTACAGAGTGTCTAAATCATTTTTCTTAAAATTATTTTTTCAAAGATATTGAAAGTGGTTTAGCATGTTATTATGGAATGAGAATTGGTATTATAAGGCATCATGTGTAATACGATGACGGTCTCAATTTCACCAGTGCCGCTTCGTGGCGCCACCAACAGCAACACTGGTTCATTAACATGGCCATAATTTTGTATCCACTCTGTATGCACACTTTCGAACAAAAATAAAAAAGTCCATTTAGTTTCACACAAAAAGGTATACTTCTTTGAACTCGAAAATATATATATATATATATATATATATATATATATATATATATATATATATATATATATATATATATATATATATATATATATATATATATATATATATATATATATATATATATATATAAACACACACACACACACAGGATCCCCATAATTAATTGGACATCAGGGGTGATAGCTGGCACAAAAATAAAGCGATTGGGCTCAACATGCTTAAGTAAAATGTTACAAATGTTACTCGTTTTCGTTTTACAGAGTGTCTAAATCATTTTTCTTAAAATTATTTTTTCAAAGATATTGAAAGTGGTTTAGCATGTTATTATGGAATGAGAATTGGTATTATAAGGCATCATGTGTAATACGATGACGGTCTCAATTTCACCAGTGCCGCTTCGTGGCGCCACCAACAGCAACACTGGTTCATTAACATGGCCATAATTTTGTATCCACTCTGTATGCACACTTTCGAACAAAAATAAAAAAGTCCATTTAGTTTCACACAAAAAGGTATACTTCTTTGAACTCGAAAAAGTTGACCGTTTTCAATATAAACGTAATTTTTTAACGAAAACCTAAAATCTGTATTTACTTTGTTGCTAAGTATGTTATGGTAGCAACTAGGAACTTGTTAACTGTAAACTGTCAACATCGACAGACATTAAACAAGCATCTTTATTTGTCACTTGTATTTCCGTTAAAATGCCGCGTGATAGTGATTTTTCAAATTCACAAATCCGAGATATGGTGTGTCGTTATACCCAGGAAAATTTTTGATTACGCAGAGCAGCACAGCGTTATTTTGGGCGTTATCCTGGTAGGAGGCAACCAAACCATAAAACATTTAACAGACTGTACGTTATATTAGGTGAAACTGGCCCATTTAGTCCCAAAAACAGAAACGGAGGAAGACCGAGTGTAATTGATGCTGGTGTGAAAGACGAAATCATAGTTCGTATTGTAGAAGACGCGGAAGCTAACACGAAAGGTGTTAGCGCAGCAACGGGTATAAGTAAATCTTCGGTGTCCAGAGCCGTACGCAAAGAAAAGCTGCATCCGTATCATTTGCCTCGAGTTCAGCAGCTTTTACCGCAGGACTTACCAAGCAGACGTCAATTTTTCCAGGTTATGAGAACCCTATTTAGAGGATCTAATGTTCTACAAGAAAATTTTATTTACTGATAAGGCCTAATTCATCAGAAGGAGTATGTTCAATTTGTTTAATAGCCATATCTATGCGATTGAAAATCCTCATGCTATCCGCGAACATCATTTTCTACATGAATTTTCAATAAACATTTGGTGTGGCATTTTTGAAAATTGTATTGTGGGGCCATTTGAACTGCCACCTAGACCTAACGGAGCAACTTGTCTTTTGTTTTTGAGAGATAATTTACCGATCATTTTAGATTATGTAACTTTCACTTTACTTTTACTCTTGGTTATGCATGATGGTGCTCCAGCACTTTACATTCTAGATGTGCGAAATTTTTTAGATGAAATTTACCCTAAATGGTAGATTGGTAGATGTAGTATGTAGCCATGGCCAGCGCGTCTTCGGTAAATAGTTTTTTCGGTTTTTTGAGTTATCTCTTTAGTTCTTATCCTTTGTTTGGCAAAAGCAATGTGTTTGAAGTGTTTATTGAGTAGTAACTTTTGTCATTTCATAAAAGAATGATTAAATTAGCTGAACGAGAACGAATTGAAATTATTTGCATGATCGGATTTGGAGGAGAGGGGATGTGCACCCAAAAAGAAGTAGTTGAATTCTTCAATTAAACTTATCCTGATCGGCGTCCCATTATCCAGAGCATGGTAAGCAATATTGAGTCTAAATACCGTAACTTTGGGCATGTTCGTGATCTTCCTAAATCTGGTCGACCTTCAAAATCAGAGGAAGATCAACTTAACGTTTTGTAGGCAATACAGGAAAATCATCACGCAACACTTAACCAACTGGCTTCTGATTTCAATATTACAGCGCCCACAGTTCACAAAATTATAAAAAAAGCAAACTATAGTCCATATAAAGTATGCCTTGTTTATGAGCTATCTGAAGACGACTTTGATTGGCCATATCATTTCTGCGAGAAAATGCAAGAACTATGCACTAATGATAATAATTTCGTAAAAAACATACTTTATTCTGATAAGGCTACATCTGTTTTGAACGGCCATGTCAATAGGCAAAACTGCCCTTAATGGGCTACCGAGCATCCTCGATGGATGATGGAGTATAACACTCAACGTCCTTAGAGGTTAATGTGTGGTGAGGTATAGTCGACGGAAGAATTCAGAGTCCCTATTTCTTTGACGTGGACTTTACTAGTACAAAATATTTGGATTATCTTCGCGACGACCTTATTCCCAAACTAATAACTTCAGATATAGAGGAACGCGATCTTCCGAAGAATTTCATTTTCTTTCAACACGATGATGCACCTCCTCATTATGCAACACCTGTCCGTGCTTATTTATATGTCGTGTTACCGAATCGCTGTATAGCAAGAAGGGGGCCGATTGAGTGGCCAGCTAAATCGCCAGATTTGACAGCCCTAGATTATTTCTTGTGGGGATACCTACAAAGTAGGGTATAGGTCAATAGACTGGATAATTTAGAAGACTTAAAAGCAAGAATTCGTCAAGAGATACATCGTATACCTCCTGAGGTTATTGACAATGTTTCAAAATAATTTATTATTCGTCTTGGTTACTGTCAGGAAGCCAACGATGCACATTTTGAACATTTAGTTTAGTTGATTTTTAACATAATTATTATCATTAAATTTAGTATTTTGTGATTTAAAATCGTTTTCCTTCATTTTTTTGTCTAACCTACATACTTACATACATATTTTTCACGCCCGAGGAGTTACCACCCCATACATCAAGGGGCCGGTGAAGTCCCAACGGACGTTTCCGGTTCTGGTGTATGAGTCGGTTTCCCTTATAAGCAAAAATGATGATGGTTCCTCCTTGTACAAAATATTCCGGAGGCAAAATACCCCTCCATTCGGATCTCCGGGGGAGGGGTGTACAGGGGGCGCCAACATCAAGATTTAACATATCCTTTTCGAATATATGTGGCCTAAATTCTAACCTGAACTCCGCTCACCATTTCCTCCAGGCTAACAGGCCCCCACTCCTCTTCCTCACCGAAACCCAAATCAGTGCCAAAACAGCCACTAATCACCTTAATTTCCCGGGGTATGAGCTCCTTACTTCCTTTAGATTGCGTGGAGGCGTGTGCGCATACGTCCGTAGGAATCTACCCTGCACCAGACTCCCCAATTTATAAGCTGGAAGAAAAGACATACTATGGATAAAACTCTCTCCCAGGGCTGCAACTAAATTCATCTGTTGCATTTACCGGTCATCTTCTGACAACAACTTTGTCCAGCTCTTTGACTACCTTTCTAAAAAAACCGACTATCTGATTTCTGAATATCCTTCCTCCGAGGTCACTATTCTTGGTGACTTCAATGTCCATAATAAAGAATGGCTAGGATCTTCAAAAACAGATCCACAAGGGAGGGCAGCGAAGGCCTTTGCAGTCATCAATTCTTTAGCCAATATGGTTCAGCAACCTATTTACTTTCCTCGTATCCCAACACACAGCTCAAATCCCTTGGATCTCCTTCTTACTACACAACCTGAATGCTATAAGATATCAGTCGCTGCCCCCCTTAGTCGCTCAGACCAAGGCATGGTCACAGATTCCTGCGCAATGCAACCCGAGGTCACACAGTCATCACACCCACGTATCGTTTGGCACTACAACTCCGCAAACTGGGAAGAAATGCGGGATTACTTTTCCTCATATCCATGGGCGTCTGTCTGCTTCTCTCATCCTGACCCCTCTGATATCTCACAAAACGTCACCGAAATTATCCAAGCTGGCATGGAATTTTTTATTCCACGTACACAGAAAACCTCTTCAGCCACTCAAAAGCCCTGGTTCTCTAAATCCTGTGACAAGGCCAGACTTGAAAAGGTCAAAGCTCACAAAACGCTTCTACACAATCCCAGTCAAGAAAATCGTCATGTATTTAACGACGCAAGAAACCGCTATGTCCGCATTCTTTCTGAGGCAAAAAACTCGTTTAATAACCACATCAAAAACAAAGTCCTCTTAAGCTCCAACGGCGGCAAACGCTTCTGGACTCTTGCTAAATCTATCGGGAATAATTTCTGCAAAAGCACGTTCCCACCTCTTGCCTCAGCAGATGAAATTGTTTCTACCGCCCTGGGCAAGGCTGAACTTTTTGCTTCGTTGTTCGCCGCCAATTCTACTCTCAACCCACCGCCAAACGTTCAACCACCAACAGTCCCCAATGTCGCGCATAAAATGACGGATATCATTTTCAAAATTAAAAAGGTACGAAAGATGCTCTCTTCTCTTAATACCAGGAAAGCCTCTGGTCTTGACGAGATCCCAGCAATTGTTCTCAAAAAATGCGCACCAGAGCTTGCTCCTGTCCTGACTCGTCTGTTTCAGATATCTTATAATAAAGGCGTATTCCCTAGTAACTGGAAAACTGCTCGAGTACAACCCATCCCCAAGAAAGGACCCAAAGCGCTTTCTAGCAACTACAGGCCTATTTTTCTCCTTTCAGTCGTCTCTAAAGTGATGGGAAAGTATATAAACACCGACTTACTAAAATTTCTTGAAAAACACAGTCTAATCCACGACAGGCAGTATGGATTCCGTCAGCGCAGATCGACTGCCGACCTCCTTTCCTTTGTCACCCATTCTTGGAACAAGTCTATAGAACAACACAGTGAATCCCAGATTGTTGCTCTAGACATATCCAAAGCATTCGACCAGGTCTGGCACGCAGCGCTGCTTAATAAACTTCCGGCTTATGGCCTACCACCAAAACTTTGTACCTGGACAGCAAATTTCCTCTCCAACAGGAGCATATCTGTTGTTGTGTTCCTCTAAACTGTATCCAATTAATGCAGGAGTTCCTCAAGGTTCAGCTTTAGCCCCTACTTTGTTTCTTCTCCACATCAATGACCTCCTCTCTAGCACATCCAACCCAGTTCACAGCTACGCGGACGACAGCACCCTCCATTCAAATATACAATATTCTAAGCCTGCCTCTTTAGCCCAATTAGATGAGGATAGCAGACTCATGGAGGGTTCTGTCTCCGTGGATCTCCAAAAAAATATTAGACTGGGGAAGTAGAAATCTTGTACAATTCAACCCCACCAAAACTAAGTCTGGCTTTCTTTCTCACAAGAGATACACCAGCCCTAGACCCATCACAATGAACAACCAAGTTATTCAAAGTAATGAGTCCTTTTCTCTTGTTGGCATTTCTGTGGATCGAAATCTTAATTGGCAACAACATGTCACATCAATTGCAGAAGCGGCTGCTAAGAAATTAGGTTACCTCTTCCGGGCTCGCAAATACTTTTTACCAGCTAATCTTTATACCTTGTATACTTCACAAATAAGGCCAAACCTCGAATACTGTTCCCACATCTGGGGTACCGCTGCCGATTCTATATTCGATATCCTGGGCTCCATTCAAAAGAGAGCTATACGTCTCATCGGTGACCCTACCCTCACCCAAAGGCTGCCATCCCTTGCCCACCGACGTGCTGTTGGTGACCTCTCTCTTTTTTATAGATATCTGAACGAGCACTGCTCAGAGGAGCTTTCCTCCATAGTTCCCCCACCTGCTGCCCCCAACAGATTTACCAGGGGAACAGAGCGAATGCACCCTTTTACTGTCCAGGTCACCAGACTTAGAACATCTTATTATGCCTGCTCTTTTGTCCCGAGGACTTCCAAATTGTGGAATTCCTTGCCGGCACATGTTTTTCCTTCTTCTCCGAACCTCCAAACCTTCAAGTCCAGAATTAACAAGCTGCCTCTTTTCTCCTTGTCAACACCCACGGTACGTTAGTATTTAGGCTGTAAGCCCTCGTGGTGTGTTGTTGAAATTAAAAAAAAAATACTTACGCTAATGTAATCATGGTCATAATTGGGCGTTGCCATTTAATAAAAATAGTCGGTGACGGCATACCTAGAACAACGATGACGTCACAAATATGGGTCGTATGTCAAAAAGTGACTTTGTTTAAAACAAAATTGACGTGTCAATTTCAGAAATAATGAATTTATTCGTTACTTTTCGAAAGCACTGCATACGACACCCAATCTGTTAATATTTTAGGCTCTTAGTTACAAAATACGCCTGGTAACTAGACATTATCTAGAAGAGGGTACGCATGTCACATCAATTTAACTTGAATATGTTCACGAATAGGTAGTCCCTTTGTTTTATATCACTCTCACATTCTTTGGATCCTTAATTGTCACTATGTTAAAAGAATGGATCGAGGAGAAAATAAAAAATGTATCCCTAATTAGCTTCACTTTCATCTAAATAGTTCATTAGCTATACGATCTCGCTAACACACCTAAATTAATAAAAGCTCACGCACAACTTCATCTTATAATGCGATTAAAGAAGACGTTACTGTTTCTGAGTCCCACAAGTCACGAAAATAACTTTATTGATTAAGTTGCAATGAAAGACGTGTAGTCTAAAAGAATTGCTGTCTGGCATCGAACATCAACAGTTTCTCTTATAGTTCATTTCATCGGAGATGAATGATCGAGTAATCCGAACAAGAAGTTGAAAATACAGTCTCTGGAGCGCTCCTAGCGTCATATTTCACATGCACGACGACGTACACAGGCTAATAATTCTGTTATTTTGAGAAATAGTCCGCACCACAAACATATTGTTAAGTGAAATATGAGGTCGAATAAGGAATTGCGCGACATATTGTGGTAGCATGTGCTTCTCCGCATGCTTGCACAATATGCATATTTACTTTACAATATACTTTTCTGGTGTTTCCTTCACATGATTGAATACTTATGAGGATATATTTTCTTTAGTCTTCAACACAGTATATTCACTATGCAGCCGACAAATGGTTATAGTCTTATAGTATGCAAATATCACAGCATTAAACTTCAAACGCTTTTTAATGTGCCGGCAAGGGAAATTATTTTCTGTAAGGCAGTTAAGACGCATAAAAGTCTAGGCGCAGCAACTGCTTTATGTAAACGAATTTTCATACAACGGTTTTTACATCAAATGAATGATTTTAATGAATGTCTGGATGAAGCCTCTCATTAAGTACCTTAATTAATGAAAGACATCAGATTTGGTTAACAGAGCCTCGGTGGTCCTGGGGTAAGAACGTGTGCCTCTGAACCGAAGGGGTACCGGGTTCGATTCCTAGGGTTTCCCTTTCACTTTTTCAGTAGAAACTGTAATAAATTAACATCAACCGAGGTTCTAGCATTGTATTTAAGAAAGTTAAGTGAGTGGTGGACGTGCCGCCACCTAGTTGCGGAACCAAATAGTATGTTGGCACGCCAGCTCCAAATAACATAAAGTGTTAAAAAAATAGAGACTGTATAAAACTAACTAACAATTTTGTAAATTGTTAGCCCTAGGCCCATTTCTACCCTAATATAGGGACAAAATATGTAAGTCTAGATGCATTCTCGCAACAATTAGAACCGTAGATTGGTTTCGCTCTCATTAGGGCTCTTCACTAGTTGCAGCGAAAATACAAAATAAAGTAATATGGCTATAGTAGCCAGCCCTTCAACACTAAGTGAGTGGTGGACGTGCCGCCACCTAGTTGCGGAACCAAGTATCATGTTGTCACACCAGCTCCAAATTACACAAAGTGTTAAAAAAATAGAGACTGTGTGCAACTAACTAACAAATTAGTGATTTGTTAGCCCTGGCCCATTTCTACGCTAATATAGGGACAAAGTATATAAGGCTAGATGCATTCTCGCAACAATTAGAGCCGTAGACCGAATTCGCTTTCATTAGAGCTCTTCAGTACAGCATACTATTTGCAGCGAAAATACACCTATAAAGTAATACGGCTATAGTAGCCAGCCCTTCAACACTAAGTGAGTGGTGGACGTGCCGCCACCTAGTTGCGGAACCAAGTAGTATGTTGTCACGCCAGCTCCAAATAACACAAAGTGTTAAAAAAATAGAGACTGTATACAACTAACTAACAATTTTGTAAATTGTTAGCCCTGGCCCGTTTCTACCCTAATATAGGGTATGTAAGGCTAGATGCATTCTCGCAACAATAAGAACCGTAGACCGGCGGCACGTCCACCACTTACTTAGTGTCATCAGAGGATGAAAAATTATATTTTTTATCCTACTTATCAGTGCCCAGTGCAGGTTCCAATCTTCACTTAGCTACTCTCAGAAATAATAGAGTGGTGTCTTCCTAAAATTTAAGATGCTGGCCCGAACTGCCCAAACTGGGCAATACATTGCAAAAGGGTATGTTTCCGTATTTATTATGAACAAGCTGTATAAGATATGCGGAAAATATTCTGTGAATTGATACACTAGGTGACTTTTAATCCATTGGCGTTCTAATGTTTGCAAGACACTCAGTGGAGTTTACACAGCGCACCCCAAAAAAAAACGCGATTTCTTCATTTTTGTGCAACAAAGTTGTGAACACGCGATATAAATTACGATTGAAACTTGGGATTTGTGGCTTACAGATGTGCCTAAAACGATATATATATATATATATATATATATATATATATATATATATATATATATATATATATATATATATATATATATATATATTTCGTAAATTTGGGGTCTTATTTGTCATCATAGTAGGCTGTGGAAAAAGCGAATCTTAAAATAATGCATACCAGGATGTGGAGCTTTTGTAGTACTTTATTTAAAGAACAATTTTTTTGAAAATCGTCCGATCCTACAAGAAATAATCAATTGTCGCCACTCAAAGTGAAACACACTCTACAAAAGGTTTATCGAATTTTTCAGTGAATAATTAGGCCCTTAGACCTGACCAACGAAATGAGCTAATGACAAAATTAAAATACTTGTAGAGTTTTGTCTTATCAGCCAAGTATTTTAGCGAATTTTTGATAAAACTTGGTAGGTAGATTCCTTTTGTAAGCGGCTTGGATAAATTCGTGAGGGAGGAAAACCGGAAAATTTTTGTATCTCCGGAAATAACAAAGCTATGGCAACCAGATTTGGTACATTTAAAAGAACAAAGAGTATAAGCATTCAAAAAAAGTTGTGGTACTGAATTTTCATGAAATGTTTAAAATTTGAATAACTCAATTTTCTATAAACGTAGTAAGTTGAGTTTTGGTACATAGTAATTTCTTTCCCAAGGCAACATATATACCGAATTTAATTAAAGTATCATTAAAGTACATATAAAAATTAAAACTGACCCTGGAAATGGGTTCTAGGGGTCCTAGTTCGTGCTCATTTAAAAAAAATTTGCAAAATGTCACCATCGATACATCTCTATTGGTGAATTTTTTAATAAAAATTAACTATAAAAATTGGATGCCACTGATGACCAGAAAAACGTACAAAACGAAAATATTTTGTGTAGATAATAAAAGTTATTGTATATTACAAACAAAGCTAAAGTTTTCTTAACGCAAGAATAACAACAAATAGTGAAAAAAATACTTTGAACACGGATAAAGGTTATGTAGAAGAAATATCGCAATAAATGTGTTATAAAGCCTTAAGTTACAGCTTCAACCATCACTGGCGTTCATTTTACTAAAATATTTGCATACAATTCACTCCAAATAGTCTCTTCTCTGCTGCCTTTTGCGAATTTTCGTAGAAAAAATCCGTTACCAAGAAGACCAAGGCTTCTTACTCTTGAAAACATTTCTTCAATTGAGCGTCAAGCTGGCCCATTTAGAACACATATCCGGGGTCAGTGTAATAGATATATTTTGTATTGTGTATTGTTGAAAGCCCTATTTTTTGGCGTGTCAGTTTTAATAGATGGGTAATATTTATTTGTTGAATTTGCGTGGCTCAGTCCTCCTGAAACTACACATCTTCTTGTTGATTTTCTAAGTTGTTTAGAAGTGGAAATAAATTGTGCCTTAAAAAATATTTGTATAGCTCCTCATTTATGTGGCCTGGAAAAAATGTGGCCAATTTTACCAATTAGAAAATCATAAGTAAGCAACCGGTAAAGCAAATGCAACGATTTTCTACGTACATACGTAGCTGTTTACGGAGAATCGAATTTAAAAATAAAAGAACACCATTCTATTTTACACTTATAACGTAACAGCGGCCTTTAAAATTGAGAAGGAGCGTAAATGTCAAAAATATTCCAAAATATGTCCCCCAGCCTACTTATCACCTCGCCAAATTTTTTGTAAAATAATCCATGCGTTTTTTCGTATATTAATTGTAACACTTTAAAATCTTCACCCTACATATATATATATATATATATATATATATATATATATATATATATATATATATATATATATATATATATATATATATATATATATATATATATATATATATATATATATATATATATATATATATATAAATTTATCAAAAAAGTTTGGACTGAACGTTGTTCCTATCAATTGGCTGCGTAATTCAAAAATATTTTAATTTACACAGGGTGTTCATTTTCTCCGTGTCAGACCAAACTTACCTTTTTTAAAATAGAACACCCTGTATTTTATGTCATTTAAAAAAAATGGTATCGCGGTAAGCAAATTAATATTCCATATGATGGGTCTAGGCAGAACCGTTTCAGAGTTATTCATTTGTTTATTAAAAATATTGATCTAGTTTGGTGCGTAAACACTTCGATTATTGACAATGTTTTGGCTGCATATTCACTGGAGTTAATTTTATATACTCCGCACTATAACAAAATGCAACATCGTAATTCTTAATGTAACCTGCATATACAGAGTGTTAAATTTCTCAAAACTTAAATGTTCTCAAAAATCTCAAATAGAACGGCATGTATATTAGAACCTTATTAGATGCGAATTATCATGGCCTTTTGAGTAATACCACGTTTAATGACATTATTTTAAACGGTTTCAATTATAATAAGGCTCAGAGCCATTTTTATATAAATTCAAGTAAATACTTCACGTTAATATGCAACACCCTGTATTTTATATCATTTTAAAATAGTTTACGTGATATTCTTCATTCATATTGCATAAAAAAACGAAAGTGTGTGTGATGTATAAGAGCATTTAATGCATATATTAACAATGTTTAAATCAACAAGAACAACACTAAATCGAAATTCACAAAATAAACAACAAACATTCAACGCAGCAAATGTTCAAGTTGGGAGCCGTCATTATCGATACAAATTTGTAATCTCTTTTAAATTGTTTTGCACCTTCAACAATGTTGCTTCACGTACAGAATTGAAAGCCTCTGAAATCCTTGCGCCCATGTCCTCCTTGGTTGTTGGTGGAGTCGCTTCCACTTTACCTTTAATGTCACCCCACAAAATAAAATCTGTTTTGGAAAGATCAGGAGATCTTGCTCGCCAAGGGGTTGATCCACATCGTTCCTCAAAATTATGGTTTAAAAATGCCTCAGCAGCTCCTATTGAATGTGGAGGCACTCCATCGTGTTGATACTACATTATATCTGGAGTTGTAGAGGAATTTCTTCTAACAGCTCTGGTAGATCATTATTCAATAAATTTAGATAACACTCACCAGTGAGTGTCCCATCGAAAAAATACGGTCCGATTAAATACGAACCCAAAATTCCAGCCCGCACAGTTATGGACCACCTATGCTGACGATTCCCTGGCCACGAAAAATGTGGATTTATATCAGCATAATAATGCAAATTGTGCATGTTAATTCGTCCACAGTTTGAAAACTTTGCTTTATCTGTAAATAACACTTTTGCGAGAAATCCTGGTTCCTGGTTGTCCTTCTGTAGAGCCCAGATACAAAAACTGAATATTTGCTGCTTATCGCTCTTGAACTTTTCTAACATGGTGTGGGTGATATTTGTTTTTTTTTAACATCTTTGGACAGAAGTTTTACTGATATTTAAATTCGAAACTAATTGTCGCTGGCTGGTATCTGGATTTTCAATGACTGAGGCTATGATCTTTACAGACGTACCTTCATTTAGAACAGTTTTGTTTCTTATGGGAGCCCGATACTGTACACTGCCATGTGCATCAAAACGAGCTTTCACCAATCTAAATGCTTTCAATTGAGGTTGTTGTCGATTGGGCTATTTTTGCCTACAGATTCTCTTTGCTAAGGCAAAATTTCCGTCACTTTCAGCAATCACGTACAGCATTGACATCAGTTATTTAGGAAAAAACATGCTCATATCAAGAAAAAAGCGAATAACTAAGAAAGCTGCCTGTTAATAATTTAGTTAATTTTCCAAATGTCAAAAGTGGCGTTGTCAAAGATTTTGAGATAAGTTTTATAAATATTGGAAAATTATAAATTTTGTAATTAATGCTTTATATCTTTAAAACCCTTAAAAATAATGTCATCAAACGTGGTATTGATGAAAAGGCCACCAAAATGCGCATTTCTTAAGGTTCTAATATACAGGGCATTATATTTAAAATTTTTGAGAAAATTTAAGTTTTGCGAAATTTAACACTCTGTATAGGCAGGTTACATTAAGAATTACCATGTTTCATTTTGTTATAGTGAGGAGTGTATAAAATTAACTCCAGCGAATATGCAGCCAAAACATTGTGCTGAATTAAAGTATTTACGCACCAGACGCAAACTAGACCAATATTTTTAATAAACAATTGAATAACTCTGCAACGGTTGGGCCTAGACCCATCATGTGGGTATTAATTTGCTTGTCGCGATACCATATTTTTTTAAAAGATATAAGATACAGGCTGTTCTATTTAAAAAAGGTAAGTTTGGTCTGCCACGGAGAAAATGAACACCCTGTGTAAATTAAAATAGTTTTGAATTACGCAGCTAATTGATAGAAACAACTCTCAGTTGAAACATTTTTGATAAAACCGAGTTTAATATGGAAAACTGGGCATTTTCCGCGAAGTGGACCATCCTGTATATATAACTAAAAATTTCCTTGTCCGATAACCGCTGTAAAAATGAATATTAATAACTTATTTCAAAAATTCACCATTTTGTTACTATTCAACTTTTGGATGTCAAACTTTGACAGCTAATTTATAAATTGTCATATTTGTTACCAAAGCCAACTAGATATCAATATACCGTCGTATGTTGGAAATAATTGCATACGCATCGAAGCTGTTACTTTGTTTTCCAGAAATGTAAAAAGTTTCTACAAACAAAAAAGTATGGTAAGCCAAGTTGGAAAATCATTATTTAGTAATCATTCCTATCCAAGGTCATCGTATAAGACGATAATGACACTTCACTGACAATGTCTATAGAATGATGTTACGACCGTCGATTTCCTTTGCAAATTCTAATCCTTTTGAAGCGTCGCCTCTCACACCGATCCCGAGAGCGATTGTGTGGGCTTTGTGCTTGCTTGTTGGAGTATCAGGAGCACTATACAGATGTAACAGTCTGCAGAGCATAATACACCTCTAGAAATCCTTAGGTGTTACTCTACTTGTATCTTGTCGCATCGCTGAAGTGGTCATTTAGTTGTCTGGGAGTCAACACCACTTTCATGGACTTTTCCAGTTGTGTACGCTTTTATCTGTTTCCGAATTTGAAGTATTCAACGACAATAATACTAGAACAGTAAGAAGTTTCTTACACCACAATGTATACAGGGTGGCGCATTGAAAACGAAACAGACCGATTTGCGTCCAGAGAAATTTTTCTTTTACAAATCGCTGAAACACGTCAATTTCAATATTGACGGGGACATGTTTTGACATAAAGCTCAACTTTGTCATATCCACCCCTTAAGGGTGGTGATAACAACCCTTATATTTTAAATAGGGAACATGGGTCGAGTGTTACATCATTTGAAAGCTCTTTCTTTTCTGAATTCTGCACACAATTTTTTTTTGAAAGTTTTATTAACTCGTTTAAAAATTATTCACAGTTGAATATGCAAAAACGTATTTCATTGATTGTGATAAAAAATGCACTAATTATCCAATTTTTCGTTAAAAAAACCTAAAAAATAAAACCAAATGTTCAACAATGTTAATTGAGTTAAATAACTGTTCAAATTGTTGACCACCAGCTTCCATACAAAAGCACAAATTTTGTTCAAAACGAGCTCTGACATTCTGGAGCATTTGTGGAGTTATTAGACGGCATTCGTCAACAATTCGTAGTCGTAGTTCTTCCAGAGACTCCGGTTCTGTTGCGAAAATTCTACTCTTTAAATGGCTACATAGAAATACGTCTAAAGAAGTTAAATCCGGTGATCTAGGGGGCCACTCAATAGCACCTCTACGCCCAATCAATTGTTCTGGAAACTCTCTGTTCAAAAACCCCCGAACACGTTGTGAAAAATGCGGAGGAGCTCTATCGAATCACTAATTGATTTTCTCGATAGCGATCATCATTTTCAACAATTAGTAGAGGGTAAACGATATTTACTAGTAACTCCAAATACGTTTCGTCACTCAAATTGTCACCAAGAAAAATTGGTCTGATTAAACGGTCTCCAAAAATGCCAGTCCAGACGTTCAATTTCTGTGGAGTTTGAGTGTGGACTTCGTGAAAATTTGTTGGATTATTATCTGCCCAATAACGACAATTATGACGATTGACTGTAGATTTTAATAAAAACGTGCACTCGTCTGAAAAAACCGATATTGAACAGAAGGTTCCCGTTATCAGCTATTCGTGCAGTCATAACTTCACAAAACTCCAGCCGCCGATCAAAATCATCTTCATTCAGTTGTTGTACAAGATGAATTTTATACGGGTTAAATTTCTTATGCTTCAATATTCGCTGAATAGTTCTTCTTTTGATGTTTGAAACAGTGGCCAATTTTCTCGTGCTCAAAGTTGGGTCTGCGGCAATTTGTCCTAAAACTTCAATCTCAGTAGTCTCATTTCTAACCAGAAATTCACGTTGAGGATCCCGTTTTTTGTTGGCTATTTAACCACTTTGTCAAAACTTTGCAACTAAATCCAAAATGTATTTTCTGTTAGCATGTCTGTTCGGATGTTGTTCATTAAATAAATTTGCAGTGCGGTTGGCACAATCATCTTTTTTGAAAAAAAGAGTAATTATTTCAACTCTTTCTGCTACAGAATATACCATTGTGAAATTAATTTTCGGTAGTACTATCAAGTATCGAACCGACCGATAAACTGAAATAATAAACCGCATTTCTCTCATTCCGATAAGAAGTTTAATGATGGTCAATTTTTTTTTACAAACCATTAAAACATTTAGTATAAGCACATTTCTTATCGGAATGAGTGAAATGTGTTTTTGCATCTTCAACTGTAAATAATTTTTAAACGGGTTAATAAAACTTCCAAAAAAATTTGTGCGCTGAATTCAGAAAAGAAAGAGCTTGCAAATGATGTAACACTCGACCCAGGTTCCTTATTTAAAATATAAGGGTTGTTATCACCACCCTTAAGGGGTTGATGTAACAAAGTTGAGTTTTATGTCAAAACATGTCCCCCTCAATATTAAAACTGACGTGTTTCAGCGTTTCTTAAAAAAAAATCTCTGGGTGCAAATTGGTCTGTTTCGTTTTTAATGCGCCACCCTATATATTCGGCGTTTGTTGTCACTTTGAAAGCGACCAAATATCACGAATTATTAGAAATATGTAACAGTTTGAAATCTGCGATTAACAAGTAAAAAACGTCTGGACACAGCAAGTGCGTTATGGTAGAGAAATTTCATTGAAATGTTTTAATGATGAACATGTTTTTTTAAAAACATTGAATATAGTAGATAGTATAGCCTTTATAGTAGAAACTAATATACCATATTTCATAAAAATAAATTTTGTTAGAAAAAGTAGGTACAAATATTTTCCAATAAATTTTAAAATTTTTGGAAAAAAGCTGGTCTGACTTTCCTTGCACAAAAATTAGGGCACGCAAGATATAATTATTCAAAAAACACTTTTTGTTATAAATACCTTAAGGGACACCTAGGCATCAATGTGACCCTGTCCATCATTATTTGGGTCGAGAATAATTGCATAAGAAGCCTTAAAAGAAGGAAAAATCAACAAACAGAAAAAACATTAAAATTATGATATTAAAAAATAAAAAGTCTTGACCCAGCAAGTTCGTTAGGGTAGTGAATTTTTATAAAAATATTTTTAATAGCAAATTGGTATTTCTTTAAGAAAGCAGGCACCAAATTTGATTACCAGTATAACCATACCATATTCCATCAAAATAACTGTATTGTTTGAAAATGTACAGAAATTTTCCGAAAACAAACTTAAAATGTTTCCCAAAAAACTGGTACCTAATGGCAAATTTAACTAATGAAATTTGAAGCATTAAATGAAAATTTTCTACCATTAACCAGCTGCTTCATCCAGAATTTATTTTCTTACAAACACGCATTATATTTTGATGGAAAATGCGAAAATGAAATTATATCAGGCATGTTGGATAAAAAAAAAGAAAATTTGGATCACCTACGAATTATGGGCCACCCTGTGATAGTAAAAATAAATTTATAAGATGCAGTTAAAGATACCCTATAACTAAGGTTTACAATTTTTTCTCGTATTTTGTCTAATAAAGGATATAATGAGCTTTACCATAGAAATGCGTCACCCTGTATATACGAAAACAGATAAAAACTGAAAATAACCCCGGATATGAGTTCTCGGATGCCTAGTTCGCGCCCATGTGAAGAAATATGTTCAAAAAGCAAAAAGTGGCGGTCTCTTCATTAGCGAATTTTTTCTACGAAAATTCGCTAAAAATTATAGACCATGCAGCGATAAACTCTATAATTGAAACTACTGCCAAAACACCAGGGAAAGGGTCTATATAAAATGAATGTTCTGCAAATATTTTAGTAAAATGAAGAAAAAATGACGGTTGTACCTGAGACTTGAGAGTTTGCAAAACACTCTTATATTTTCTCTACATAACCAGTATTCGTTTCAGGCTCTTTGCATAAATGTTGCGAATTTTGACGTTTCAAATCGCTGGTTTAATATTCTAAGAGGAAAATCACAATTTTTCCTTAAATGTCTATAACTTTTTATTCTTTTAACTTACAGATCTTTTTATTACATCGTTTACTTTTAATGATATAAACCTGCGAAAAGTTGCTAAAAAATTCAAATAACTCGGAAACAAGGAACGACATCATTTTTTTTTACCTTACAAGCATGCATTAAAATTCGGTGGAAAATGTAAACGCAATAATATAAGCTGAGTTTTGTTAAAATACTTTTACAACGTACAGCCTAATATACCTATATAATTTTTTTGGTTAATTAAGAAAAAAGTTGCGCATTCAAAAGCCCAACAAATTGGCCGTTAGAATATCTGAAAAAGTTTTTGGTTTTTGAAATATTATGAAAAATTTGTATGTTTCGATTTTATGTCTTTTTTTTTAGTTTTCTTCTTTAGAAAACAGATTAACTAGAAACGGTTACTAATTATTACACAATAAATTAAACAAGGAACTAATGTGTCAAAAATTAATGTTGCTTTCAATCCAAATAACTCTATTGTCTCATTTGTTTATTTTACGAAACATACTTTTGTCTTATCAATTTAAGTTTATTTGTTCTGTGTTTATTTCATTTAATTATTGCCTCAATTCTTCCATTGGATTATTATTAAACGCCTAAATAACTTACAGTGTTAACAGATATAGCTAGTTGTTTAGTACTTAAGTTTAAAAGCTATGTACAGGTCCGTCATAGGAATTTTCTTGGTTAAGGTCGAAAAAAAGACTAAAATGGTACTAAACCACAAAGTGTGACCAACCTCTGAATTTAGAATAAAAACGGCTTTCAGAATATGATATTAGGAAATGAGGGCCGCATTTGAAAGAAAAAGTTGGTGATGGTTCCGCAAAGAAGAAACGTCTAATTCAAAAATTAGCAATTCTACGTTAAAGAAAATGGAAAGTTGCCGTGGAAAAGTGTCATCGGTATTGGCGTAGGTCTACTATTAAGGCTTAAAAAAGAAAATACGTAAAATCGAAAAAGCCAAAATTTTCAAAATATCTCAGAAACCAAAAAATGATTTACAGACGTTGATTGTATATGAATTATTATTTTCTGTGTTTTTGCTTGTCTATTTAGTTTAAGGTGTGTATTTTTTTATATATATTTTATTTTATAGTTCAATGGTAATTTGTAAATAATTATTTTTAGTTATAATGATACTTTTAAGTTGTAAGAAATGTAAATAACAGAATTTTAATTTATGGTTGTTGTTATTTAGGTGTATGGGCGCCTTGTGTTTTATGTGATTTTTATATATTATGTATTATATTAGGTGATTGCTGTGTAATTTCTAAAGTCAAATATTTTATATTGCCAATATTCACAAATAAGTCAATGGAAATCATACTTAATATACGTTTAAAAGCAAAGCTCCTTTTCTTATTTTTTATCTACCTTATTTCAAATAAAATTTACCTGTTATTATTTTCTTAACTGCCACAGCTATGAAACTCTATCGTCCTAAAGGGTTTTCTCTCTTATTAGGATTCAAAACTCTTGCCACAAATTTCGTTGATACACAAAAAATAGAATATGCATATGTGTAATTAAATGCAGAAAAAATGTTGAGTACTCCTTCCAGCTAACACTCTCTCTGATACCCAGAAGGTTATTTAAGCTACGCCAATTTCCAATTTATAGATCCCTTATTTTAACCGATCTACCATCGACCACCTAGCCAGTCAATAAAAGAAACAAATTCTTTATTCTTTACAAGTTATTGACATATAATTCTATAAAAATATAAACAATCCCACCTTTAATAACGTTTTTTATTCTGTATTAATTAAGTTGGATCCGTATTCCCCCTCTTTATCAAATTACACCTTATGCATATCAATATTAATTTAGAAAATCCTTTAATTTAAGTTTTACAATGCGTTGTTCGAAATTGTTTATTGCAGATTCCGCTTTGATATTGGTTACTTTGGTGCTCGCTACTTGTTGTTACCATGGAAACAATGTTATACGAAAATGGATAAATATTAACTTTGAGATACCTGGTTATCACTCCATCTCTTGGCATCCATCTTGATTATGGGCTGATAATACAATTTGCATCTTCACCGGCTATTCTATATTTTTCTGATAGAAATATGGCTGAATTCCTAAAGTATGTGTTCTATTTGTACTGTTCCAAGACAATTTTGTCCAATTGGCGCTAAAAATGTTAATTAAACACTGTTTGCGAAGTCCGCGTCACTGTCACTTATCACTGTGTTCACTTCATTCAGAGTTTGCAATTTACTTGCTGACTCGAAACAGATGCTACTATGATGTATTACTCTTTGGTAATCACTATTATTGCTTTTTAGGTTGTTCTAGTTGATTTTATAATTTCAACATGGATTTATGATATTTTTAGTACGTCCGTTTTCAAATTGATACTGGTGCTCTGGATATTGGAACAAAAAGAATGTTTAAAACAAAAACAACCAACAGTTTTTCTATTGTTCTTGGTTTCAAGTTATCAACCAATCAAAATTGTTTATTTACAATTTACTTACGTCCGGAAAGTGTTGTTTAGTTGTTTCTATCAAAAATGTCATCAGTTTCACGCGTTTTAAAATCTTTAACCCTATTTAGTTAATTTTTTAGCCACTGACAGTGCTGGTTTTAAAATATATTTCAAAGGAATGTTGCTCTCTGGGAAAATTTAATTTAAATTATTATGAACTTAGTTTAAAACTGATTTGATTGCGGTAGGTTTTGAACTTTCAATATTTGTATTTTTTTATCAATTATGATGCATAATTCATTTTAAATGCTCTTGTCTCATTTGACCTTTAATTGTCTCATATCCTGCAATTTCGCAAATCTGTTTATTATCAATTTTATCTTACTATTAACTAAGTTAGTTTACAATTTACTACTTGAATTTAATAAAATCAAACATTCTGTACAGTCTACGACTTGTTTTACTATACGCTTATTCTGAACTACTTAAGCTACACCTTGTCCTTTTATTGCTTTAAAGCAAAAATTTACAGTTCTTACTTAAAATTATTGTCACTATGGGTGTGACATAGATTGTCCTAACATTTTATGTCGTGGTTTTATTCTCACTAATGATTATTTTTCTGTCCCTGTTAAATTTCTGCAACATACAGACCACACTTTAGTTTATTTTGGTATTAACGTTACATACAAGTATCTTACTTTTTGCTTGTTATTTATTTTGTTGACGGTATAATTAGTCGGCTAAATTCCTTTAACTTTCTGCCATTTCATTTTATAAATTTCAATATAATGTTATGACGTAATGAGTTTTGGTTTTCATTTTTACTTTTCCAGGTGTTGATAAAGTGAAGTTATCCTGTTCAACACCTAGCTATGGATCTATTTTGCTGTTGGTCCCTTGATTTTGTGTTTCATGGAATATGAAGCATATATTTCAAGGTATTCTCATTTTACTTTTTTATCACTTTGGAAATTTTACTTTCTTTTTTCAAGTGAGGTATCACAACCCCCCACTTCCTATTTGAAAATTTGGCGGTTGCAACCGTCACTATAAGGGTTTGAATCTAAGGGTGAGTTTTCACGTTCCAGGATTTCATTTTACTTCCAAATCGTCAATACGTGTGGAAGTATGGCCTCGGCGACAAAAATTTAAACAATTTTTTTTTTCGCTTAAACGTCGCAAAAAGTGTCAAAACAAAGAAAGCATGATTTGGGAACAAAAATGTTGTGTCTGTCGGTCTGTCGGTCTGTGGGTCTGTCGGTCTCTGCGCCTGTCGGTCTGTCTGCCTGTCGGTCTGTCGGTGTGTCGGTCTGTACGTCTGTCTGGTTTTAGCCACGATAACTTTAGAACGAAATTACATATCGTCTTCAAATTTGGTATACAATTATCACTCGAGAAAAGAACGGTTCGGGTTGTTTTTGAGTAAAATCGCGCCAGGAAGTAGGGAATGAATGGGGGATGATTTGGTGAAAATTGACATTTTCCTATATGATATTTTGGAGGCCGTTACTTAATGTAAATCCATTTGCAAATTAGATAAATAAACAAATTGATTAACGCCATTTCATTAAACGTATAACTGCAGTTTTGCTGAACTTCTCAGATATATTAAATACAGAATGTAAGTAAGATTTTAAAGTTCAGTATTTACTTCGTATTGTATGAACCTTTCTGTATCCTCAGGTAAACGACTCAAAATAGTAGATATTGAAATTTAAACTCAAACTTTCATTCTGTATTTGACAAAGCTGAGAACTTCAGCGAATGTGCAGTTATAAGATTAATAAAATGGTGTAAATTAATTTGTTTATTTATCTACCTTGACAATTTTTCATTAAACTCGAGTACTTATTTTACTTTTTAGGGTGTCTTTATTAGAAAACTTTCACTTTCATCAAACATTTGGTACTCTGTGCTGAAATTAAATTAGGGGTTGAATGTGTGGGGGTGGAAAATCGGTGAACGAAATTTGGATTTTTTTGATAAAATGGCGTAAAACGTCTCAAAACATATATAAAACTTGATTCTGGAAAGAAAATTTTTTGTCTGCCCGCCGTTCGGTCTCTGCCTGTACTTTGGTCTGTTAGTAGGCGCAATACTTTCGAACGAATTGAGATATTATCTTCAAACTTGGTATCGAGTTAACACACAACAAATATACACTTCGACTTGTTTTTGGGTAAAATTGATTTGGGGGGTAGGGGATAAATGAAGAGTGATTTGATGAAAATTGACATTTTTTCGTTCAAACTCGAGTAATATAATGTTTCAGAAGTTTATGGGTACATGAATACGAATATTTTCTTTGTGGTCAAGTTATGGACCTTAAACTCATTTCATGAGAATGCCTTTCTAAGGAGGGTAGATTATCACAGCTATGTTGAAGGTGTGATTCAATTTTCAGCATTATTTTAATCTCAACTTGACATGTTTTGGGATTTTTTATAAATATGCACAATACTTAACGGAGATACTGAATTTATTCCATTTCGTGGTTCCACACCGTATATATATATATATATATATATATATATATATATATATATATATATATATATAATAAAGTTTAATAAAGTTTATTTCAACAACAAAAATACAAAATAAAATACAAAACATGGTACCAAATAAATGAAATGAATGTATGAAATAAACACATGTAAAACCCACGAAAGTGTATACTTGTATGTGGGCACATGAAATATAAATAAATAAAAACAAAACATACATCAACTTTTTAAGCTTAACCTAATTCAATTAAATGTGTAGGAACTATCCGCTCAGTCAAAACACCAACAGCAAAAACAACGCACACAACACCACACAGCCAACCAAACCCAAAATTTAAAACAATTTGACGTGCAGCAAACATCCACTCAACCAAAACAACAACAAAAAATAACGCACACAACACCACACAGTCAACCAAATATACGACCCGTTCAATGCCTATCCGTGTACCAAACCATGAATCATGTGTCTAGATTTCGAAACCCATGCCTTCACCATCCTCACATAAGAACGTAAAGTTAGTGCAGTTCTGATACTGACTGGAAGAGTATTATACATTCTTGGTGCAATATAAGTATAACTACGCTGGCCCACCATCTTAATCGTACTGTTCGTTTGAGCTGCCGCTGCTGCGTTTAACCTAGTTACATACGAATGCTCTATTCTAGAGACGCGATCATACCTTCTTACGTACGTCAACACAGCCAATGAAAAGAGTTGCCTAATATCATTAGCTCCTGCTTTAGTGTAGCACTTATTATATATTAGTGTCAGGAATCAACGTTGAATTATATCCAATTTTTTCAGGTGAAACTCGACGCAGCACCCCAAACAACAATCCCGTATGTAAGAAGGGGTTCAACTAATGCCGAATAGACCATTCTAAGACACGCCGTTGTCAGAGAGGTTTTCAGGTATTTAAACCCAAACAAAATTGTCTTCAACTTTTTATCAACCACACCAACGTGCTCATCTCAACGCAGATGTTGACCTATGATGATTCCCAAATACCTAACCTTTTGTGCCGCCTCAATTTGGATATATTGGTTGTTACATACGATTTGCAGTGTATTAAATGACGGCAAATGTGGCTTATAGGACGCAAGTGCAACATACTTCGTCTTCTTCATGTTAATAGTTAGCCCATTGGCATCAAACCACCCCTTAATATTCACAAAGTCATCTTCAATTTTGGTCTTTATCCGTTGCCAAGAACAATCTTCATATAGAATTGCAGTATCATCTGCAAAACCAATTACTTTACCAGCTGTCTGCACATTAAATAGATCATTGACATACAAACTAAATAACAACGGGCCCAAGACTGTACCCTGAGAAACGCCAAATTCAACCACCTCAAAATTACTGCAGCTGTCGTCAATTTTTGTGCACTGCCTTCTAGACAAATAATCCTCAGTCAAAAGCAGCGGAACACCCCTAAAACCGATACCCTCCTGTTTTCTGAGAAGAATCAACAGCGTCGAAAGCCTTCTCAACGTCTAGAAAGATGCAAATACTTTGTCTTTGCTTGTCAAGAGCAAAATAAATTCCTGTAGTTAGGGTATTTAACGCATTCTGTGTTGACAAACCCTTTCTGAAGCCAAACTGCGATTCTGCTAAGATGTTATGCTTCTTTAGATAGCTTGTTATTTTCTGACAAACATTTTTTTCGAAAACCTTGGCCACATTCGATAATAAGGATATCTGTCTATAATTTGGCATTTCGTCCCTGTTTCCTCCTTTAAATAGTGCTTTTATTAGAGTCTTCTCTAGAATGTCTGGGAAAATACCAAAATCTATGCATCTGTTGATTAAGATGGTCAGTGGGACTGCAATAACATACACGAGTTCCCTCAAATTCTCCACAGTGATTGAGTCCAACCCAGGAGCTTTTGTTACCTTCATACTCATTATGCATTCAATAACTTCGGACTCACATGTAGGTGTTAGAAAAATGTTGTATGGCTTCATATCTACCTTAAGACTGTCCCCCGAAGACGGTATTTGTTGTGCCAATGCTCTCCCAACGGATGAAAAATATTTATTGAATGCGTTGGCTATTTCCCCCGCTTTGGAGTTATTTAATGAGTTATCAGCCCCAAGTTGAATGTTTCTTGATGGATCCTTTTTTTCTTCTTCAGTTAGCCGATTTACCGTCTCCCAAAGCTTTTTAGGTAAATTGGGGTGGAGGCATATTTGTTTTTTGACAAAGTTTGCTTTTGCGCACTTGATTATCTCATTTAACCTATTTCTATGTCGCGCAAACTGTAGTCTCTTACCTTCATCACTAGAGTTTTGTATCATTTTTCGGTATAAGCGATCCTTTGTGTCTATCGACTTAATTATTCCCTCTGTTATCCAGGGTTTCCTGGGTCTATTCTGTTTTTTTTTATCTTAACTCTAACAGTACACCTTTCTAGCACTGATTTAAGATACCTCACAAAATTTTCCGCATCAATGTTCAAGCTTTCAGAGCCACAAATATTATCCCAATCTGTATGTTATAGTTCCCTGCGTGCCCTATCATAATCTATGTAACATTTTACCCCAAATTTATTGACTTTAATTTCTTTTTCAGAGTTCACTGGGAGATCCAATAATACAGAAAAATGGTCAGTGATATAAGTGTGATAGACCGCGCTCAAAATATCGCACTGCGGCTTGGACCTTCCAAAGAGGTGGTCAATGCAAGAGGCAGAGTTGTTCTGTATTCTTGTGTGTTTGTCTACGGTATTAACAAATCCGTGCTTAGCAAGTATATTAAGGTATTCCTGATTGCTGGACTCGTTTTCAGAGAGGATATCAATATTTAAATCACCAACCATGATGTGATGGTCTTTACTAACCCTTCGATTTCCATCTAGATAAGTCTCCAAACATCGATTAAAGGAAACTAAACACATTGCTGGCGATCTATAGATAGCAGTGATAGTAACATTTTCACTACCCATTCGAAGTGATAGTTCAACAGCTCGGCAATCCGCTAAAGAAATTATATTATGTGAATATTTAATTGTACTTTTTATGTATACCAAGACACCATCACACCTATTGTAGACCCTTCCGCTGTACAAAATGTCATATCCCTCCATCTTGAATATGTTTGCACAATCGACCTGCCAAGTCTCAGTCATAACGATCACATCAAAACTACAAGACATTTGAGACAACACTACCTGCGATTCCTCAAAATTTTTATAAGTGCTTCTTATGTTATTATCGAACAATTTTGAGCTGTGTGCTCTAAAAATTTTGTTGCATCGAACATGGTCGTATAACACCTTATTATTGCAAACCGGGAGCGGAAAATCGCTAACATAGCGGTCCATTGCTAAAGAAATATACACACGTACATATGAAAACTGTAAATCCTAAAAGAAGCGAATAAATCGTAGATGAAAAACTCTGTAAAGATAAAATATAAAGTCAAAACATACCATACAAATATATAACAAAAACTATATTTTGTCACATGATAAAATACACTCACACACCCTTTCTTATACATCAAGCTCCCGTTTTTAACTGCATAACACGTTAATAAATGCCCATGAGTCAAGTAGTTAAAATAAATAGATATATACAGTTAAAATAAATCCAATGATAAGCAAATAAAACACGACATAAGCATTATATGAAACGAAATCCTGAGCACATCAACACGTATACATGCATATATACCTCTCACACATCACACATTCGTTATAATGCATCAAGTTCACTAACACATATATACGATTCAAATAAATAAAAAGGAAACACAATTTAAAACGGTCAATAAGGATCAGTCTAATGGGATACAAAACAGCCCAGCATCAGAAAAATATATATTTAAACTTTTCGCTGCATGCTAGCAAACTATTGAATGCAACAAAAACACAAAAAACAAATTAAATTGTCACCGGTGTATGCTTATCCAGAAAAATAAAGTTAACGACCTCTTATCACGAAATTTATACACAATTGAAATTTCAAAAATTCCTCAACTTACACTGCTCAGCACAAAATGAGTCTACTTCTTCTCTACACCCAACCTTGTAATCACCTTGTTATATATATATATATATATATATATATATATTGATATAGAAAGTTAATTTAAGCTAGGGTTGTTTTAGTCCCACTATTGGGTATTTAAATTGAAATATATAAGTTAGTTTTAATTATAGGATATATATTATTATTATTGTTTTTAGTTTTTGATTAGATCTTATCTGTAAAATACTCTCTGAAATTTTATTGTGAAAATGTGTGTTTTAAATATATGTGTATTAGATATTTGACTTACACCTTGGTGATGAACTTACTCTCAAATCAGGGAGCTTCTTAAGCTGGTGGGTTCAAGTCCTATCAAAATTTTTATTATTATTTCCAAAAGTATCATTAAATTTTAAATTTTGAAATGTATTCCCCCTCTGATTTTTACTCAAAATGCTTATAAATATATGTTAAAGAAAACAAAGCAAAGGTCCTTATACGCTCACAGAACTTATATATTTATTAAATCAAACACAACTGACAAATGCCTAATACTTACTATTCACAATCTATTTTGTTTTATCTCTAAATTTAGAGCTCTTTCTTACTTCTATCTTACTTTTAACAATGAAAATCCCCCAGAAAATGAACTAATCAGTATTACTTGTTTAATTTTAAGATCCCTATATGTACACGATCGTTGCTGCTTATAAACCAATATGTACCGACACCTATTGGTGTTCTTATGGTTTATATTATTCTTTATTTCGACGTGCAGTCAATGGACAAGTTATTTCACTGGTAGGCCACGGCTACTGACCTTTAAGGTCAAAAGATGATGCTGCAGGCACTTGGTGTTATAAATGGAAGTCTGAAGATGATTATTTACCAATGGCCCCCTTTTATTTTCGGTTGATATATATAATAGTTTTGTTACTTTTTTGGAGCGATGGATGTTTCACACAACAAAAAGTTATTGCTTTACTGTACTTACTCAGACTTTATTGCCTTAGCTGACTTTCCTGTGTTGGATTATCGGGCCAGCGATCCCTGTTGATTTTCTCTCACTACAAAAATTCCCCTCTAATAATTTAATCCAAATTTTCCCATCTATCAATTTTTTTTACAATTTTCAATCTTATGATTTTATCCAAACTTTTACCCTTCTTGTTTTTTATTTTTCATCCGTAACCAGCGTAACATCAAAAAAACTGCTTTATGCCTGCTTCAAATAAAATATCCTATCAAATTTTTAACACAATAATTATTTCCCATCATCTCCTCGGATACATACTTCTCATTGTTGTTAGTCAATGAGAGAATAATTAACCTAACTAAAATTTTAGTGTCAGTTTGACGTCTGTCCTAAATAAAACCAGCAGACTTACATCTAGGTTATGACATGACATTCCTAAATCTATCACTCAAATGTTGACATCTTAACCTAGCTAAAAACTACTTATACAGTTTGTATTGTCCATTATTTACATTATCTGCTTTATAGTTTTTGTATCTTATATCTAGATTACATGACATTCTTACTTTTAGCAAACAATATCCTTAATTCTAACAAACAATAACATCTTAAATTATATAACAGCTATCAAACAATAAAACACCTTAAACTATCTAATTAAACTTGTCACACATTTACACCTGCCTTGCCTCCTTTTAACACATATATATCTGTAAAATTTAGTTTCTCCCTGCCTTACAGTGCAAAAACATTGCATACACCAAAGGTAAGTTGTTGTTTGTGTTTAGTATAATTTGTGGTAAAATGTGTTTATGTATGTGTATATATGTATATGTGGCCCCCTTTAGTAACCATATCAATATATATATATATATATATATATATATATATATATATATATATATATATATATATATATATATATATATATATATATATATATATATATATATATATAGGACTGACCTCGAGTGTGGGTTCTAGGGTCTCATTACATCGTAATTTGAAGACATCTTTTCAAAACTAAAATGTCGCAATCCAATAGTGAATAATTTGCTGAAAATGATAGATCCTGCTATTGAATTGACTATTTTATTTGGTTTTTATATCAATAATAGCGCTTGTTATACTTAATTTTGTACTTAATAATAAATGGCAATGGATTAAATCAAACTAAGGCTTTAAGATTTTCTGGTTATTAAACTATAAAGTACATAAATCTTATAACGGCGTTACATACACCAACTAAAAATACTTCGTACTATATGTTAGTTCGGCACATGCAAAACTATAACCAAAAAGAAAATTTAATTTAGATAATTCCAATCCCTACAATATGGGTTAAAGGCTTTTTCGTGTTTGATATTCATCAACGCAGATATCCGTTATGGCAATTTCATAACATTATGTCTCTATCCGCAAATATGTAGCAGATAATCAGTGAATACATATTATATTTGGGATCATCTATCAAAACCTAACTGACGCTATATTTACATAAGAACATGCATATACCACCGCTAAATATATCTCATGATCCACTGAGCACCCACCCTATGTGATATGCTACGGTAATCTGAATAATGTAGTTTGAACTACATACGCGCTACGAAATATCAATTTTAATTAAGCCAAATTATCTTGTTTAAGCATATGGTAATGCAAATATGTTTGAAATATAAAAAAATTTCAGCAAGTATGTTATAGTAGTGAATTTTCATAAGATTAAGATTTTTAACTTAGTAAAAAAAAAACTCGGGACGCAGCAAGTGCGTTATGGTAGTGAATTTTTATTAAATGCTTCAAATTTAAATAACTCAATTTTCTATAAACTTAGAGAGTTTAATTTCAATACGTAGTAAGGTTTTTCCTAAGGCAAGATATCCACAAAATTTCATTAAAATAACTTTGTAATTTTCGGAGAAAAAAATTTTTTTCGAAAGAAAATTTAAAATTTGAGTAACTCAATTTTCTCTAAACTTAGAAAGTTGAATTTTGGTACGTGGTAAGGTTGAGGCAACATATATAGTAAATTTCATTGAAACAGCTTTGTTACTTTCGGAGAAAAAAAAATTTTTCGAAAGAAAACTCAAAATTTTTCCGGAAAACCCCGTCTGATTTTTCTGGATAACGAACTCATCCAAGCCATTAATAAAAGACAGGCAGTTGCCAAGTTTCATCGAAATCGGTTAATTATTTTTTGAGTTATCATATATATATATATATATATATATATATATATATATATATATATATATATATATATATATATATATATATATAACATATAAAAATTAAACCTATTTACAAATGAACTTTTTTGAACTGCAATTTGCTTTTTTACAGTACATACCAACAAAATATCAATCAGATTTTGGACCATATCACATCGTCTTCTATTTTAACACTAAAATAAATTTAATATTGAATGAGACAAACTTTAATTACTTTTAGTAGTACCAATCATAATAAAAATATGTCTAGTCAAAGTAACAAAACCCGATAAAAAAACAATTACGAAAACTAATAAATGCTGTTGAGCCAAAAATAGCCTTGTTAATATATCATATTCCCTTTCTTTGTCCAATTTTATCATATCTTTTGTTGGTCAGTAACAAAAGCAAACAAATTATATCCCAAATGATACAGAAAACTTTACAACTCTAGATCTAAATAAAAGGACTGTAACAGCGGCAGAAGCAGAAGTCAATGGAAGGTTGATGAATGAATCTCATGAGTCAATAAGAAAAGCATTGACTAACCAACAGCAACCACTTACTTATGATTTAAACATGTTTCAAATTTGAATAGCTTAATTTTCTGTAACCCTAGAAAGCTGAATTTTGGCACATAGTTAGGTATTTCCCAAAGCAATATGTAGACCAAATTTTATCGAAATTTTCGGAAAAAAAAATTTTTTTTGAAAGAAAACTCAAAATTTTCCCGGAAAACCCCGTTCGATTTTCCTGGCCAACGAACTCATCCAAGCCATTAATAAAAGAAAGGCACTTGCCGAGTTTCATCTAAATCGGTTAATTATTTTTTGAGTTATCAGACGGATACATATATATATATATATATATATATATATATATATATATATATATATATATATATATATATATATATATATATATATATATATATATATAAGCATATTAAAATTCAAACTAACCCCGGATATGGGTTCTAGGGGTCCTAATTCGCGCTCATTTGAAAGAATTTTTGCAAAGTCTCACCATCGATACCTCTCTATTAGTGAATTTTTTTAATAAAAATTCACTAAAAGGAAACAAGGACAAATAAAATACAAGATCTCTACATAAATCTTTACTAACGATTTACACAGTCAGTTGTATAAATAAGTCAAACAAGCGATAAACAGGGAATGTAGATAGGAAAATAGACTGAAAATTGAAATGGGCATATTAACACCGTATCTAGCTACTCAGCTGTAATAAAATTGTATTAATTAATGTATATCTACATACTTTCTATTTAAATATTAAAGTACGGCACCTAATTTAAGTTATCATTTGAATCACACATACTGTTATGTCCTAATATTGTTAATCATCACCTTTAATCTCCCTGAGTCCACCCTGTCCATCCTCAGTCGGCACCCCCCCCCCCCCCCCCCCCAATGCCCTCCACAGCAACTAGAGGTGCAGAGGCGGCATTGGTATCCAAGTGAGAGTTGCCATGGAGCATCAGAATTGTTGTGTTAAAAAAACTTTCATGTGCAAGTAGAACTGTCAAATATAAAAATATTTGAAAAATATCACAAATCAATAAAATGTCAACAACCGAGAGTAGGAGCTACAAGATAACCCTAGATTCGATCACTTCCTCATCATCCAGGGTCCAATAATGACGTGGCAAGACCGGCTGAACCGTGTGTGGTAGGCAGACACTGCATAATTGGCTATATGCTGTGGTCTCACCAAAGTTAATTCCGTCGTCGTTCAGCGGTCAGGGAGCATCACAGGAAGATCGCTTGACCCCCGACACGTAGTCAAGTCATCAGTACCCACGGTTGCCACCACTGGCACGTGGACAAGTCAGTGAGCCACGTTGTGGGAAGAACCACTCTTTCTACGAGCGACTGACTTAGAGATCCCTTCAACCGCAACAACGCAAACCACCACGTGCTGATCACCGCAAGCTTCAGAGTCGTCACCTGGAGACGTGAATCACCTTGGCCCTTTGGACAACGCCGTCAGGTACCATTGACATCATCCACGTGTTCTTTACCGCAAACTACCTCTTCAACCATAAGTCACCGTTTTGTTGGATCATTATTAGATCACAACACCCGCATTCACCCTTGTATTTAAATTGGTAACTTTGTAATATTAAATTGTTATTGTTTTACCACGTGTAGTTATTACAAATCTGTACCTACAAAGAACAGTTCATCTGGTCCTTCTAATGCTATCCTTTTCTGAACCGTACACATACCATGCTTGAAACAAATACATAGATACTTAAGACGCTGATCCCGGACCTAGTTTAACTTAAACTATACCCACGACCCGCTCCAACTGGTGTTATCATGTATTTAATTCCGTGGCCTTTTACTAGAGTAAACAACTTTACTAATAAGAAAAGTACTGTCTTGTAGTCGGTTACAGATGGACTTCAAAATACTTTATGTACATAGAATTTAACACAATTCTAGCAATACCCACTTACTCCATAAAGTTACAAAAAAGTCTAATTAAATAATTATTTATTCAGTACTGGAAGGTACCGTGAAAGTTAACTGATTACTACAAGATTGCGGACAATGGGTTATCATTTGAATCACACATACCATGCTTGAAAAAAATACATAGATATTTAAGACGCTGATTCCGGACTTAGTTTAACTTAAACTATACCCACGACCCGGTCCAACTGGTTTTATCATGTATTTAATTTCGTGGCCTTTTACTAGAGTAAACAACTTTACTAATATGAAAAGTACTGTTTTGTAGTCGGTTACAGATGGACCCCAACATACTTTATGTACATAGAATTTAACAGAATTATAGCAATACCCCACTTTCTCCATAAAGTTACAAAAGAATCTAATTAAACAATTATTTATTCAGTATTGGAGTGTACCGTGGAAGTTAACTGATTACTACGAGATTGCGGGCAATGGAAAATAATTAGGCATGATGCCATTATTTTGTGATATTATGTTTGATAAATATTTTAGCACATTAATGTCAAATCATAATTCTTTAACATTTTAGATTTGTAAAGAGGTTGTGATTATTCAGAATAGAACACTGCTATGGTTTCCGTGATTGCCAATTGTTAATGGTTATATGTCGTTAAAGAAAATCAGATAAGGCCTTGGATGTAGACTTTTTCACAAGAGGTTACTAAAAGTTAAAAAAAAACAATCAGAACATTATTATAACTATTACTACAAAAATATATATTTTTTTATACATGATAAAATATATAACTGGAATAGCAGATGATCTAGTAGAAACTGATATAGACAAGCCACTTTATTGTGGAATAACCCATCCTTGTCTAGTAGAACTAGGGTTATGTTGTATTTGTTATATTTTAAATAAAAAATACGCAAACTAAAAGTTTATAAATTCAATACACAGAGTGCCCCTTAATTAATTGGACATTAGCTAATGGGTAGTAGCTGGCACAAAAACAAAGCGATTAGGCTCAACATGCCTTAGTAAAATGTTATTCTTGTTTTCGTTTTACAGGTTGTTTAAATATTTTTTCTTAAAATTCTTTTTTCACATATCTTGAAAGTGGTTTAACATATTATTATGAAATGTGGCACGATATTATCAGGCGTCATGCGCAATACGATGGCAGTAACAATTTTACCACAGCCGCTAGATGGCGCCACCGACAGCAACTTTTTTGTCCACCCTGTATGCACATTTTCGGCCAAAAATAAAGAAATCTCATTTAGTTTCACACAAAAAAGGTATACGACTTTGAAGTCGAAAAAGTTGACTGTTTTCAAAATAAACGTAATTTTTCAATAAAAACCAAAAATCTGTAGTTACTTTGTTGCTATGTAAGTTATGGTACCAACTGGGAACTTGTTTACTATAATTTGCCAAAATCGACTGACATTAAACAAGTATCTTCAATTGTCACTTTATTCTTGTTATTTGCTTAATATTCCATAATAATTTTTCAAATTCGCAAATGTGAGATAGGGTGTGTCTTATGCTCAGGAAAATGTTTGTTCGCGTAGAGCAGCATGCGCTATTTTGAGCTTTATCCTGATAGAAGGCAACCAAGCCATAAAACTTTTAACGCAATGTACGATAAATTAAGTGGAAACTGGCCCATTCCACCCTAAAAACAGAAATGCAGGAAGACCGAGTGGGATTGATGCTGATGTGGAAGACGAAATCACAGTTCGTATTGTATAAGACGCGGAAACCAGCACGAGACGTGTTAGTGCAGCAACGGGTATAAGCAAATTTCCGGTGTCCATAATCATACGCAAAGAAAAGCTGCATCCATATCATTTTACTCGAGTTTAGCAGCTCTTACCGCATTGCTTACCAAGAAGACTACAATTTTGCTAGTTTATGAGAGAATGCTATTTAGAGGATCCAATGTTCTACAAGAACATTTTATTTGCTGACGAAGCCTCATTCACCAAAAGAGGTATGTTCAATTTGCGGAATAGGCATAACTATACGACTGATAATCCTGATTCTATCCCCGAACACCATTTTCAACATGAATTTTCAATAAACATTTGGTGTGGCATTCTTGGAAATTGTATTGTGGGACCATTTAAACCGCCACCTAGACTTAACGGAGCAACTTATCTTTTGTTTTTGAGAGATAATTTACCGATCATTTTAGAGGATGTACCTTTAACTTTAAGGAGTGACTGTTGGTTCATGGATGATGGTGCTCCAGCACATTATATTCGAGATGTGCGAAATTATTTATATGAAATTTACCCTCAAAGTTGGATTGGTACAGTGTGTACCCATTTCTAGCGCGTAATCTCGACTCAAATCCGCTAGATTTTTACTTTTGGGGTTATTTAAAGTCACTGGTCTACAAAGACCAAATAAATAACCGCCAGAAATTATGGGAAAAGATCGCGCAGGATGCTAATGATATCAGATCTCAACAAAATTCTTTTTATAAAGTAATAGATAACTTTAATAAACGAGTGAGAAGATGCATTGCCGCAAATGGTGAACACTTTTAAAACTTACTCTGATTTGTTGTTGTTTTGCTTCTAGAACTGCAGTTTAATTAGAGATTAATTTAATCAGGGAGATTTATGCAATTTGTAACAATATTTCCATTTTGTTAACTATTTGTTTTCAATTAATAGTTTCATGGATGTTATTTTATTTAATAGCTTTGTTGAATTCTTAATAAAAACGTTTCTTTCCCTAACGTACATTTTATTGCGCTAAAAAGTATCAACAACAGATACACATAATTTGCACTAAGATCGAAGCATTTGAGAATACATAATGTTTGCGCATAATCGTTAATTTAATTTCATTGAAAAATTACGTTAATTTTGAAAACGGTCGACTTTTTTGACCTCAAAGAAGTATACCTTTTTTGTGTGAAACTAAATGGGCTTTCTTTATTTTTGTCCGAAAATGTGCATACAGGGTGGAGAAAAAATTATGACCATGTTAATAAACCAGTGTTGCTGTCGGTGGCGCCACCTAGACGCAGTGTTGAAAATGATACCGTCGTCGTATCAGGCATGATGCCTAATAATACCATGCCACATTTCATAATAATATGTTGAACCACTTTCAAGATATTTAAAAAATAATTTTAAGAAAAAGTATTTAAATACCCTATAAAACGAAAACGAAGTAACATTTTACTAAGGCGTGTTGAGCCCAATCGCTATATTTTTGTACCAGCTATCACCCCTTCGCTAATGCCCGATTAATTAAGGGGCACCCTGTATAATCAGGAGGAGGTGAATAAATCTAATTTTAAATGAAATTATATAATGAAATAAATACTATAACAAATTATGCACAGCAAAACTTCCATGAGAAATTCTTTACCCTAATCGTAAATAACCAGATCAAACATGATTTTCTAGAATTTTTTTAATATTGAGAGAAACACGTAGTTTTCGGCCTACTAATCGTAGAACATTGTCTATCTTGTGTTTGTCGATTGAATTTTTACAGTATGTGCTAAAAAAAGTGAACGAGGAACCCTGGAAACCAAACCCGGTACCCTTTGGATGAGGCACACGTTCTTACCCCTGGACCACCGAGGCCCCAGTTTCGCACTTAAAAATAACCAGGGTGACAAATATACATTTGCAAAAAAATGTTCATACTCAAGATAGGCACAGGGTAAATACCTTCATAGAGCCCCTAATTATTTTTAATTACAGGCGCCAACATAATTTTGTTTAAACTTTAATAGTAAAAATCACATACATAACTCCTGTTTCTAATTAAACATATTAGAATACATCTAACAATATTTAAAAAAATAGTTGTTATAATGTATTATTAAGTTGATGTATGTAGATACTTTCCTTATGGAGAACTTGCTTCTATTGCTGCTATTGTTATTACGCTGAGTTTGAAAAAAGACATCACAAAAACATATTAAAGATGTCACTTGTCACTTGGCATTTTATTTTTAAAAGATTTTTTTATCAAAATACCCTAACGTAGCAAGTGATTTTTATTTACAGTGAGTTGTAATGAATGCATATAAATGAATTGCATTTTCCCTTTGATTCTGTAAAAGGGTGAAACCGGTTCAGAGAAAAAAGCAAGCAATTCCAAAGCAGGAGATAGTCTTTTCACCTGTATCTAGTACCAACCAGTTTCATCAGTTAGGTGCAACAACAATTAATCAACTGACCTGTATCCTTTCAACAACAAATGGTTCTGAATTGTCTATGCAACTGTAACTCAAGTTTTCGAACAGCCAAAACAACGACGAACGACAAATGTCTAAAAAATTGAGCCCTTGGCTGTGACGTTACTATTAAGGGTATTAAGAATGACCATGTTTTTATTAGGACAAAAAAAGTCTGGACGCAGCAAGTGCGTTATAGTAGCGAATTTACTTTAAAATATTTTTAATAGCAAATGTATTTTTTTTTGGTGAAAGCAGGCATCAAACTTGGTTGCCCATATAGTAGAAAGAATGTACCATATTTCATCAAAATAACTTTATTGTTTGAAAATATCTAAACAGTTTTCAAAAGTCTGGATGCAGCAAGTGTGTTATGAAAGCGAATTTCCATAAAAATGTTTTTAATATCAAATGCGAGCAGGCATCAATCTGGTTACCGGTATAGCCTATGTAGTAGGAACAATGTACTATATTTTATCAAAATTACTTCCGGTTTGAAAATATACAAAAAATTTCCGAAAATAAACTTAAATGTTAGTTTCCTAACCAACAAAGCTTACGTTTTGAAATTTGAAGGATTTAATGAAAATTTGGTTAATTTGCAGATTAGCTCCCGAACGCTTTTCAAAAAATTGTTTACAGAAACATTACTAGGACCACACCTGGATGCACAAACCATAAGAAAAATTTCTTGTTCACACCTCCCAAGGAAGTTACGGGACTGGAAGTGAATAGGAGTGCTGTGCGGGGTAGGTATTAAAAAGAAAATATAAGCAGCAAATGCGAAGAAAACTGCTTGAAAGCTGTCTATTTGAATCCATATGCCTATTAAATCCTGCCTACCCCGCACAGCAAGCACCCCTATTTGCCCCAGGTCACGTAACTTTCTTGGGGGGTATGAACAAGAAGTTTTTATTGTGGTTTATGCAACGATTGTGGTTGTATGCACACGAGGGGGGGGAATGCCTACGACGAAGCAGACATGGTTCAACTTGTGGCAAGGGTGGGGGGGTTGGTTAAGGGTGGCTGCTTCGTCGTGGGGATTTTCCTTCCCCCTCGCGTGCATACAACCACCTTCGCTGCATAAACCACAAGAAAAATGTCTTGTTCCTACCCGCCAAGAAAGTTACGGCATCCGGGGAAATAGGGGTGCTGTGCGGGGTAGGCAGGGTTTAAGGGGTATATGGCGTCAAGAGGTGAAAAAGGCAGCTTTCAAGCCCGTTTTAGTCGAATTTTCTGCGTATATTTCCATTTTACTACCTACCCTGCCCAGCACCCCAACTCACTCCTGGTCCCGTAATTTCCTTGGGGAGTGTGAACAAGAAATTTTTCTTGGGGTTTGTGGATCCGGGGGGGGGGGTCTAGGCAGGTTTGTGAAAACAGTTTTGTGAAAAGCGTTCGGGAGCTAAACTGCAAATTTACCGAGAATTTACTACCAAAACGCACTTACTGCGTCCAGATTTTTTTCTTACAAACCCATCATATTTCGCTAAAAAATGCAAAAATGCGTTAACGAACTTGTTCTACAAAAATTAGCTAAAAAAAAAATTATACACCCCTACTCACTCCTGGTCCCGTAACTTCCTTGAGGGGTGTGAACAATAAATTTTTCTTGGGGTTTGTGGATCCGGGTGCAGCGAGGCAGGTTTCTGAAAACAGTTTTTTGAAAAGCGTTCGGGAGCTAAACTGCAAATTTACCGAGAATTCACTACCAAAACGCACTTACTGCCTCCAGATTTTTTCTTACAAACGCTTCATATTTCTATAGAAAATGAAAAAATGCATTAACGAATTTGTTCTACGAAAATTAGCTAAAAAAATTATAGACCGTTAATCCATAAACCTCACTAAACCTACAGCGAAAGCATCAACTTAACTAAACCGAAAGCCAAAGCATCAGAGAAAGGGTCTATTTGAAATGAAACAATTTACTAAATTGTTAGTTGGTTGTATACAGTCTTTATTTTCTAACTTTCTGAAGTATTTGGAGCTGCCGTGACAACATACTACTTGGTTCCGCAACGAAATGGCGGCACGTGTTTCGTATCTTACATCTCACCTAGTTTTTTAAGTATAGATTTTTTTAAATAATAATATTACTTATAAAATATATAAATACACACACATATTCAAATAAAACACGTTAAGAGTAGGGTAATGCTTTGTAGTAGTAACACATTAATTATCAATATCTACGTGACATACTGGAGGAGCATATTTTCTTACGTACTTCAACCTACTGAATTGACTGATGCACTTAGAATTTACCCAAATTATACTATCTAAAGATTACTTGCATTTAACTGTTGATAACTTTGACATATTTACTATAGTGCAGTGTTGTTGAGATAAACATTTCAACAAAATTGAAAAATACGAAAATGCTTTGGTTATGCTTAGGTAACTTCTTCAATGTAGTTAGATACCAAACATATGCCATTTTATGTTTAAGTGAATTTTCGTAGAAAACATTCATTCATGGGAAGATCCCGACTTTTGAATTTCGAAAAAATTTTGTCAAATGAGCGCGAACAAAGGCCCCTAGAACCCATATCCGGGGTCAGTTTGAATTTTTATGTTTATATATATATATATATATATATATATATATATATATATATATATATATATATATATATATATATATATATATATATATATATATATATATATATATATATATACAGGGTTTTTCACGATAGCCGTGTATTAGAAGTTTATAAAGTTCCCTGATATCCTAAATTTTGAAATTTTGGCAGCGGTCACAATTCGCAATTGTCTTTTACTCTAAAAATATTTTCAAGGTCACATCAATTCCGGTTAGACCGGAAGTAGTCATCAACTTTGCTAATTTAAATAGAATGCCCTATTTTTTTTTTAAATTCAAATAACCCTTAACATCACTTCAGATTCTGTAATGCCATATCTACAATCTTGGAGAAAAACAGAAGACGTTACCTGTACTGCTATGCTATTTAAATAAATGGTGGATAAAAATATAGACAATGCAAGTTACAAGTATCATTGCTAGATGTCAGAATGTAGAACGTTGTGAAATGTACGATAGGAACGCCATCTCGCTGCGGTATCAGCTAGTATAGTTAATGCAAAATGTTATAGGTGAAGACTGTGTACAAACAACTAACAGTTTTGTAAATTGTCGGCCCTGGCCCATTTATTTCCTAATACCGGGACAATGTTTTCTTTCAAAAGCGCAAAATTTTAGCACACGACTGCAAACGGCTTGATAGCTGGCTGACGTTAGACGACACCTCTGCTCTTTAACAGCAGCAAGTAGCTTGCAAGCTTATCAAGCGCATTATTTCTACGCTTCGTCGCTTGTTATGTAGCCTTGTTGACTTTTTACAACTGAATTTTAACTAACTTAATAAAACGTTGATATAAATATTGAAAATATATATTGGGCGATGGTTATAAATGAAAATTGTGAGTTAATGACTTAAAACAATACAATTTTGCGTGAAATTAGTATGTCAGTAAATAATATTCTAAGAGCAGTGTTAACACTCGGTTTTTTATGTTTCTTAATTGGGCCACGAAAGGGGACCGCATAGCCATTATTATTGTATAACTGGGGAAAATAACTAATGTATTGTGTAGTGATAGGAACAGTATAGACACTTTAAAGCGTATTTCTCATATTGTATGTTTCAAACAGGTACAGTCTCCCGCTTAAATTTAGACAAACCTACGTTTGTTAACAGTCTAAGCTTATCGAGCTTAATTCACAAGCTGCTTGCTTGCGGCGTCGACCGGATTTCAAGGTATTCTCGGAAAATAATTACTGGTTTATTTAAAATCATATTGCAACTGTTGTTTTTTATTAGATTTTATGAATGTATCTTACTAATTGTTGTGTGCACACAGTCAGACACGATCTCAATGTATTCTCTGCTTTTAAGTTTGTGTAGCCCCAAGGCTAATTAAGGACTCCCTTTAATTATACTTAGTTAGCTTGTGCCTATATATGTAACATAAAAAAAGAAGTGAAACAGCAAGTGAATTTATTTAATTTAGTGCTGTATTCGATATTGGCTAAAAAAGATATTATAGGCGACGAAATGGAATGTAATTTCTGTAAATAAACAGTTTAGTGCACGGAGGGTTTTTAGAAATTTTTTCAGAAACATGCTTAGAACCCTCCTTGGATGCACAAACTACAAGACAAATTTGTTGAAAACAACTCCCAAGAAACTTAAGGGACAAAGAATGACAGACTTTAAAAACATAGGTTTTTCACATTTTGCAGCAATACCTCCTTTAAACCCTATGTACTCCGCACAACACCCATATTCGCCCAGATCCATTATCTTTCTTGGGGGGTTGCTCACAAGAAATTTTGTTTGTTATATGTTATGCTTCGAAAGTTAGTTGTATGCATGATACACAAGGAGAAGGAGACTCCCCCTCCGGTGTTTTTACGTGAGGAGACAGAAACCATCTTCCTCCTGGGGGTTCTTCTTCTCCTTCTGCATGCATACAATAATCCTCAGTGCATGGGCGACGGGAATTTTTTATGATCAGTTTTCTGGTGTATTTTTTGTTGAGTATATTTCAATTCAATCAATTGTTTTGTTTGAGTTTTGTATCAAAATGATTGTATAAATATTTATGTTAGAGGTCGTGTTTTTGCTTGCCTTTCTTTATCCCATTTTTAGTGTTCCTAATTAAATAAAATAATGTTTTAAAACTTTTAATATAAGGCTCAATCACTATTATATATTATTATGAAGACATGTGCCAAGTTTCATTCAAATCAGTTTAGTACTTTTTGAGTAATCGCTCGTACACACACACACACACACAATATATATATATATATATATATATATATATATATATATATATATATATATATATATATATATATATATATATATATATAGTGTGTGACACACTTAAGATGAAGACACGCCTGTATTTTCTTTATTTTTAGAGATAGCGATTTCATTTTTGTACTGACGTAAAACGTCATTAGGCTGTTTGAATAGCCTACCCACTTCAAATGTCAGATGTCAACCCAGCCTACTTGATTTCAGGAATAGGGCCGGTTCTCTATATTTCGCGATGCGTTAAAGATATCAAAAAAAGTTACTTTAGAAAGTTATTCAGAATTCAATTTTAACTGCAGATACCAAGTTCGAATTTTTACTTTTTTGTAAATTTTTAGAGAGACCAAATTTTTCATAAGATTTTAACAGGTAGATTGCCATGGAAACAACAAACATCGTCAATATCAAAAGAAAACAACGTGATTTATTCAACTCAACTTACACATAAACAAAAGTTCAATTAAATTGAATATAAAATTATTAAATGTAGTCTGCTTCAACTACCCCACCTTCAAGCCTGATGCATTTTTCGATCCGTTTACGATTATTGCTGGCAACTTTTCTTAGTTCTACTATATTTATTTCACGGCAAGCCTGCCTTATTTTCTCGCAAAGTTCCTCGCGACTTTAGGGCCTGTCTTTGTACACCTTCTTCTTAACAGAACCCCAAAAATAGAAGTCTAGTGGCGTAATGTCAGGAGACCGAAGAGGCCATCATAAGGACTATTCCTGCCAATCCATCTTGATGAAAAAATGTAGATTTACCCAATTTCTGACTAGCTGAGAGTTGTGAATAGATGCACCGTCTAATTGAAAATACATATCTCCTCGCACGTTGATATAATTCACTATTAAAAAAATGAAGCAATCGATCTGCGTTCAAGGTGTTGTCAAAAAAAAGCACCAATTATTCTATCCCCTAAAATTCCACACCACGTATTAACTTTTTGTCAATACTGGGCTTTACAACTGATAACCCAGTCAGGGTTTTCAGCAGACCAATGTCTGGAATTTTGGACATATACTATTCCATTGGTAGTGAATGTTTCCTCGTCCGTAAATAAAATTTTACTTAAAACTTTTCTATCATTCAGAAAGTTACCTTGGGCCCAAATGCAATAATAGCATCGTGTCAGCTCATCACCTTCTTTCAACAAGTGCAGAAACGTTGGCTTGAAAGGCTTTATTTTAAAACGCACAAGGCATCTTCTGAGTTTTTCTCTATTTACATCCAATGCAACAGCCCTTTGACGTAAACTCATCTGGGGATTGGCTTAAGTTGAAGCCAAGATTTGTTCGATTTCTAACAGCCGAGATATTGTGCACCAGACTTCCCGTTTAAGAAAATCGTGCATTCAGAGCTGCTGCAGTTCCGCGCCTAATTGGATTTCTCTGTGGATGTCTCCGATTGAATTCATCAGCAACTTATCTGCTATTTCGAACACCATCACCAAACAATCTTATTAATTAAATTTTTTCTCTTACACTGAGATGCTCAACAGGCATTTTGCTGGCAGACTCACAGTTAATGTCAATTTGACATTTATCGCAATATTTTACTAGGTGCTAATTTGTTTCCATGGCAATCTACCTGTTAAAATCTGATGGAAAATTTGGACTCTAAAAATTTACAAAAAAGTAAAAATTCGAATTTTGACTTGACACTTGGTATCTTCAGTTAAAATAGAATTCTGAATAACTTTTTAAAGTAACTTTTTTTGATATCTCTAACGCATCGCGAAATATAGAGAACCGGGCCTATTCCTGAAATCATAGTAGGCTGGGTTGACATCTGACATTTGAAGTGGGTAGGCTATTCAAACAGCCTGATGACATTTTACGTCTGTAGAAAAAATGAAATCGCTATCTCTAAAAATAAAGAAAATACAGGCGTGTTTTCATCTTAAGTGTGTCACACTGTATATATATATATATATATATATATATATATATATATATATATATATATATATATATATATATATATATATATATATATATATATATATATATATATATATATATATATATATATATATATATATATATATATATATATATATATATATGTATGTATGTATTCGTAATGAAAATTCACTTATAACCGAATTTTACCCAATTGTAACCTGTTTACAAGAAACCAACCTTAAGTGAAGTCATGTATCAACGAATACTACCCCAGTGTCTCAAATATCACCACATAAGGTCTTTATCATTTTCCCGACAGCCTCTCTAGAATCCAGAAGGCGCACGGTGTAGGTTAAACAAACTGTTTAGTTTCCTGCATACCGAAAGTTTACTCAAACTGATTTAAAATCATACCTTTGTTATTGTAGGATATATCATGTGTGTGTACCTGTTTGTAATAATATGTACGGTGCCAATGACCAGGAGAGCCGAGGCGCTCAAATTATTAAATAAAAAAAATAATTTATATAAGAAAACAGAGCTATAATCGATCATGTTGAATTGTGGTTAATACTTGCTTGGAATTATGTTTTATGTATGCCCAGTAAAGCATGATCAAAAGCACAATTCCAGAGAAGCATATACGGATAATAGACTGGTATATCACAGCAAATACGAATTAACAATGAACATGTGGATATCGAACTTGCTTTCATCCACTGTGAAATACTCCCTGAGAGAAAATAACGTAGTTATATGAAATTGTTGGGGCGATTACGTTTTACAAATAATATAACTAGATTACGTGTTATCCACCCAAATGGCTGCGGAAGGGAACACTCCCTAATCAAGGGGAGTGATAAAAACAATTATAATATAAAATGCGCCCTGGGATGTAATTAGAATGGAACAGGCACAAAAGGGTGTGGTAACTGTCTCCATGACCTGCATGATGTGTCATATGTGACATGAAATACTGGATAAAACTGACACATTGCAATAACAAAAATGTGCTTGGTTTTCTTAGCAAATTACGAAATAATGTATATTATGATGCAGTATTTGCACGTTATTTTGAAATAGTTGAATTATTATGTTAATTTACCACATTTCGCTAATTGGTTTCATAACTAATTAATAGGCAGTTTAAAAACTTGTATTGTATCTTACAAATTTCAAGAATAATGTACCACGAACAGCTTTTGTGGGATAAACAATATGAAATATTAAGATAAAACGCCTGAACGCAATGGTGTGCTTTAAAGACGAAATTTTATGGAACTTTTTAAATCAAAAAAATCAACAAATTCAGGTTCAAAAATCTCTGAAAAATAATGTAGGTACTTCATCTTCTTCAAGTGCCGTCTCATCTTAGAAAGTTGACTATCATCATGGCTATTCTCACTTTTGATGCTACAGCTCTGAACAACTCAACGGAACTACAGTTATACCATTTTCTCAGGTTATTTAGCCAGTAAATGCGTCTTCATCCTCTGTTTATCTTTCCCGGTATCTTTCCCTGCATAATATTCTGCAACAATACATATTTCTCTCCTCTCATCACGTGGCCCAGATATTGCAGCTTGCTTATTTTAATTGTGTTCAATATTTCTTTTTCTTTTCTCATTCTTCCCAGTACCTGCTCATTTGTTACCATGTCTACCCAACTTATCCTCAAGATCCTTCTATATGACCACATCTCATATGCCTCCAGTCGATCACTTATATCTTTCTTTAACGTCCATGATTCCATCCCATACAGCAACACCGAAAAACGTAGCATCTCAATATTCTGACTCTAAGTTGTAAGTTAAGATCCCTACTGCATAACACGCTTCTCATTCTGTTAAATATGGTTCTGGCTTGTCCAATTCTTCATTTAATTTCTTCAGCGTACTCATTATTTTCCTTGACAGTTGTTCCAAGGTACCTGTACTTACTGACCTTCTCTACTAGTTCTCCGTTGATCCATAGGTTTTCCTGTTGCTGAACTGATTTTGCAATGGTCATAAATTTGGTCTTTTTGATATTTAAGGTAAGTCCTCTCTCCTCGCTACTCGTCAATACTTGATCTACTAAGCTCTGTAAATCTTCTATTGTTTCGGCAATGAGTATGGTGTCGTCTGCATACCGGATATTGTTATTGGGTATTCCATTGACCTTTACTCCTATTGTTGTTTCTTCCAGCGCTCTCTGAATGATTTCTTCCGAGTAAATATTAAATAATAGCGGCGATAGTACACATCCTTGCCTTACACCACGTTGTATTTTTACTTCTTCTGAGAGTTCATTGTCCACCTTAATATTAGCCGTCTGGCTGTAGTATGAATTATTTATTATTGTAATATCTTTCATGTCTATATTTTTACTTTTAAGTAACTGAATGAGGTGGTTGTGGCGGACTCTATCAAATGCTTTGTTGTAGTCAAGGAAACAGACATACATCGGCTGATTGATGTCCATGCTTCTTTGAGTCAACACATTGAAGGCAAACAAGGCTTATCTTGTACCTAGTGCAATTCTGAAGCCAAATTGGGATTCGCTAATATCTTGTTCTAATTTCCTAAAAATTCTCTGGTGTATTATCTTTAGGAATATTTTGAGAGCGTGACTCATTAGACTGATGGTTCGGTGGTCACTACATTCTTTTGCATTAACCTTTCTTGGTTATGTAATGAAGGTCGATCTAAGCCATTCGCGGGGAATGATTCCTGTGTTACATATTGTGTTAAATAGTTCCACCAATATGCCCATTTGATCTTATGTGATTAGTTTAACTATTTCTGCTGGAATTTCGTCAGGTCCTGGAGTTTAATTAGACTTTGCCATTTTTACCGCGTGCATTACCTCTTCCTTGGTTATTGTTGGGCCCAAATCTCCTTCTGTGTTCTCTTCTACCATTTCTTGTTGTGTGTCATCGTCCAATAGTTCCTGGATATACTCCTTCCATCTTGCCAGCTTCCCTGCAGTGTCTGGGATTACTTTGTCATCTCTGTCTAGCAAAACATTGCTTTGGTTTTGCCTTTTTAAACCAGCCACGTCCCTAATTTTTTATAGAGGTTAAGATCATCGTGTTTCATTGTCAAATCTTCTATCACCGCACATTTTTCTCTGTACCACTTTTCTTTGGCTTCACGTATTCCTTTTCTTATCTCACTATGTACATGGTTATATGCATTGTTGTCTATATTTTTGTACGTTCTTCTTTCTTCCATTAGTTTTCAAACTTCGTCAGTTTGTTTGTGAATAGTATTCTTTGTTTGCAGTAACTCTTTTGTTGAAGTCGTTATCGTGGTTTTGATGGTATCCCATATTATGTTTGGATCTTCATCCGGTTCAGCTTTGATCTTACTTAGTTCGTTGTTAATATTCTTGGTCAATTGTTCTCTCATTATTGGGCTTCTAAAGTTTAAGGTTTGTAGATGTTTTTTGTTTTGTTGGGATTTTGGCTTCTTCAAACGTACTCTGAGCCTTACTATTACTGGATTATAATCTGTTGCTGCATTTGCTCCAGGCCTTAGCCGACATTGTGGAGTTTGTGTACCTTTTATTAATTAAGGCGTAATCAGTATGATTCCTAACTACGTGTTTGGTGTTATCAGCGGGTGATTTCCAAGTATAAACCCTCCTCTCAGGGAGTTTAAAGTATGTGTGTTGTAATCACCTTGTCTTGCTCTTGACAGAACTGTGTCAATCTATCCCCCCTTTAATTTCTTGTGCCCAACCCAAAATCACCAATAAGATCTTCTACTTTCCCCTTTCCAACTTTCGCGTTAAAGTTTCCCATTATTATCGTTATATATCTGTTCTTTGTGACATCCAGAGCTTGTTGAATTTTATTATAGAATTGTTCTATTTCTTATTCATTCTTATCGGAAGTGGGGGCGTATACTTGAATGATGTTAAGTATTTTTTGGGTTGTTGTTGTTGCTCTTATCATCATTACTCTATCTGAGATGGGGATGAAGCCAGTTATAGTTTGACAAAAGTTACCTTCCACCACTACCGCTACTTCGTTTCGGTGATTTGCGTCGTTGTTACCTGAGTAGTAAATCTTTGACTGATTAATCTTCATTTCGCCTGAATTAGGCCATCTAGTTTCACTGAGTCCCATTATGTTCAAATTGAGTCGCTGCATTTCTTAAAGCACCTTGTGGATTTTACCTGCTTCGAACATGGTTCTGATGTTCCATACACCGATCTTATGTCTCTTTCCTTATTCTACCCCCCCCCCCCCCCCCTGTGATTCGAATAGGGGACTAGAAACTCCAGAGTTTTTCGCCTTCAACTCGGCCATGTTGATTAACTAGGGATATCAATTTGGATCTTTACTGCAGTTGTTTCTCGTTACCTTCTGCATCTTCCTGCCGTTCACCATTAATTGGTTTCTCCGCCTGCATCTTCCTGCCGTTCACCATTAATTGGTTTCTCCGCCTGCATCTTCCTGCCGTTCACCATTAATTGGTTTCTCCGCCTTTAGAGATGATTTCTCATCTCAAGGGCAAGAAGGTGCCCGATCTCTTAATAGAGTTGGTTACTTATACCGGTAACTGTTCGGTCAGTGCTAGTTTTGGTCCGCCCCGAGTATTTGATTTCCTCGTTACCACCTATATCTAGGAGGCGTTCCCCTATCCGCCACCTGGGAGGCGCCCGATGGACGACTAGCAACTCCACGCGGGTAGGTACTTAGTTAAATGAAATTTGGCAGAAGTGTTGCCTGTATGAAGGCTTAGTTTAATTAAGAGCTAAAATTGGATTTTCTTACTGAATGGAAAATCAAGTAGTTTAATTTCAAGAAGTGTTTGTGAAAAGACGCTGCCATAACTTTATAACTTTTACTAATGTGCTATCCGATTCGTAAAAAAAAATCGCCAGTGAGGAGTTCCAAGTTTATATATTCCTCCGGTGGACGCGCTGGCGGCAAACAGCCGGAAATCTGAATTTTACTGTTATAAGTTAAATATGTTTATCCTTGTTATATTGTGCGTTCAGGTATTCCTTGTTTATGGTGTTGGAGTGGCCTACCGACAGATTTAGTGCCATCAGATACTTCCCTTCAGTTTCATTCTCGATTCAGAAGCCGACCTTACGTCAGGTCTTTTTGGCCCACTCCGGACCTGTCCTTCGTTTTTAGCGTCATTGATTTCCGTGGTCGGTACGTCACTTCTGTCAACTGTCACTTGTCATTTTTACCTTTTCAGTTTAAGAACCGACCTTGCGCTGAGATGTCCTGCCAGCTTGTGTTCTCAATCACGTGTTGTGCACGTTAAAATCTCACTTTTTAAATTTAAACGAAAATTCTTTCTTGATCTCAACAGAGTTGTTATTTTCCAAGTTGTTAGCACTTCTGATACCAAATGGATCAATCCTATAACAACAGATGAAGCATGTTCCTTGGGCATTCAACTGTATAGTTTTTAGTCCTGTTTAACAAGACAAGTAAGTAAGTTTGCCATCTTGGCGTTTTTATGTTTCAAAAAACGGTAAAAAACTCGCTTCTGTTTCAAATCTCATTCACTTTATGAGTTTAATGTTGTCTGAAAGTTTCTTCTCAGCTGCATGGCTTGCTGATGTTTGTGCTGTTTGCTCTCACTCCTGTTGTTGTCTTCAGCTTGAACTTAAATTTTTGGAGAATTTTTTAAGCTTTATGAGTTTTAGTATTAGACGTATTGTATTTTTTGAAGATCTAGAGACAAATTAGCTTTTTATTGTGTTTCAATTTGACTTGTAGCTGTTTTTTCATTTTTTATTGCATGTAGTACTTAGTGACTGTATACTTGTAGTCTTAGAGCTTTGTAGCTTGACATTTTAACCATTTACCTTTTTTGACTTAGTGTTGGGGTTAGCTGTTGTTACGTCATTGTATCTTATATTCCTGCGTTGTATCCTCGCAGAAGTAGCCTACCGGAAAACTCAGTTTTTCTGACAAGCCTTTTATATATTATAGATTCCCCTGAGGATGACCTGTTAGGTAAGGTCGAAACGCGTCGGGACAAGGAATAAAGTATTTGTTTGGAAAGAAAAGGCCTTTTATTCATCACCCAAAGGCATCACCCAAAGACTTCCCTTCAGTTGTTACAGAGGCAAGGTTCGAAGTCGGTAGAATTTGCGGTGTGTTTGCCGCAGCGCGCCCAGTCATGTAAGTATTATTCATCGCAAAGTTTTCCATAAAATTGCGTAGTGTGTTGGTTAACGTCTCCTATAATGTCCATATTAGCAAGCATACTTCAAAATTGTAAAATAACTAACAAGTTTTTATTAAATTTTAGGTCACGTAAATTAACACCCTATGAGTTAGAAAAAGCTTTAGAAGACGTCGTTAGCGAATTACCCGAAGAAAGTTTAGTCAAAGAAAGATTAGCCAAAGAAAGAACTAGTAAACAAAGGTAGGAACCTGATTATGAGTTTGATAGTGACGATAATAGTGAAACAGGCATAGAAGAAACGATGACACAAAACTTGTACAGCAACGATTCTGAACAGTCAGAAGAATAAATCGATGAGGTGTCAGGCCATGCCAATAAAAATTTAATTGAAGATAATTACCGTTTTTTAATAGGACGCGATAATGAAACACTCTGGATTAGCAAACCTGTTTCAGTTGGAAAAACCAAAACAAAGAACATTATAAAAATATCACCAGGTCCACAAGCAAGCGCAAGAAATATACATAAAGAAATTGACACATTTATATTGTTTATTACTGATCAAATGATTGACGATGTAGTAAGAAACACTAATATAATATAATATATATATATATATATATATATATATATATATATATATATATATATATATATATATATATATATATATATATATATATATATATATATATATATATATATATATATATATATATATATATATCGAGAGAGAGAGAGAAAACAAAAGACTGGACGTGAACTATTCACGAAAAAGAGATTGCAGAGGGGCGACAAGTACTGAAATTAGAGCTCTCTTTGGTGAATTATATTTGATTGGAACAAAAAAGTGTAGTCATACCAACTGCTTAGAATTATAGGATGCCAATGACACGGGAATGATTCTTTTGGTACGATAAGCTACATACGCGACAAAGAAAGAAAACTAAATGACAAATTAGCCCCAATCCGAAGTTTCCATAATACTTTTGTCAATAACTATATGACTCATTTCAATTTGAGTGAATATGTAACAATTGATGAGATGCTTTGTGTGTTTAGAGGTCGCTAATCATTTGTGCAGTATATAGCAAACAAACCCGCGAGATATGGCAGTAAGATTTATGCCCTTTGCGACGCCAAGTCCTTCTACATTTTCAATTTTGAAGTTTATTGTGCAAAACAATACAATCTGATATCAAACGAAGCCGAAGATATTGTGAAGAGTTTAGTGATACTAATAGAAAAATTCAAAATAAATGTTACTACAGAAAACTGTTACACAAGTTATCCTTTTGCACAATGTTTGTAAAGAAACTTTCTTGAAACGGTGAAAAAAAAATAAGAAAGAAATACCTTCAGAATTCCAGCAAACAAAAATAGGGATTCACAATCGACACTGTTTGGCTTCCCAGATGATGCTTGTCTAGTTTCAAGTGTCCCCAAAAAGAATAAAGCTGTAATTTTTCTTTTCATCAAGAAACCAAAAAGCCACTTTCAAATTTAGATTAAAATGCCACAAAAGGAGGTGTCGACACAGTGGACCAAATGTGCGCTTCCTATAGTACGTCATGAATTACAAGAAGATGGCCTCTCTACAAACTTCCCCAAACAACTAGATATATGTGGAATAAACGCAGAAGTCATTTTCAAATTCAACCACATTGATAACAAGGGCAGAAGAAGAACATTTCTAAAAAATCTTGCTTTACAAGTAATGAACGACCATTTGAAGGACAGCGCTAAAATGGCATCACTTCCTAAAGAAGTCTCTGCATTTTTATCTAAATACAGATAAAATGCGCAACAGACTAAAGAACTAATAAGGCCAGGCATATGCTACATTTGCGGAAGTCACAAAAATAATAAAATCAAGTCAATTTGTCAACATTGTGGGAACAATGTGTGTAAGAGGCACAGTAACATTATTGTCAAATTTGGCATGTACCTTCCTCTTGTAAATGGCTTGGATAAGTTCGTTAGTCAGGAAAATCTGACGAGGTTTTCCTGGAAAATTTTGAGTTTTAATTTGGAAAAATTCTTTATCTCAAAAATAAAAAGCTATGCTAACCAAATTTGGTAGGTAGGTTAACGATATAAAAAGTAAATTATACACCAAAATTTAGATTTATATGTTACAAGAAAAAAAATTATAATAAAATATTTTGTGCCAGATCATTTCTATGAAAATTCACTACCATAACGCACTTGCTGCGTCCAGGCTTTTTATCTGTATAACATATTTTATTCGTTATTAATTAAAATAATAACAATAATTAAGACAATTCTTGTTGAGTGATAATAATTGTTGTGGTAAAAATTCTTGCGTCTTTTATATGCCTACTAAGACACTTATACAATAAATTTTTGTTAGTAATACTAAGCTAGAAATGTTGAAAAACTAAATGCTGTGTAAATACCGCAGCGCACCCACTCATTAGATTCCATATAACGCAACCGCCGGAGGAATTATATATATATATATATATATATATATATATATATATATATATATATATATATATATATATATAAGCTATGGATGAGATAATTCATCTGTTCCATAACACTGACTTAGGTAGATCCATTCCATGTTTCACAGTTGAGTTTGGATCAGTTTTAGAGCACAGCTCCGTTCACTATTTTTTACAACTGTCAAAACATAATTTTACTCGTCAATATACCGTTTCATACTATTTGTTTCCAGATTTTCAAAATATCAAAGTTAGCCTATGATTTTAAAATTTTGTAATCCTACTCAGTTTTTGTTCCGATCATTTACTAGTGTAAAAATTAGTTATTTGAAAATTTCCAAGATATACTTGATTTTTGGAAATTAAAATTATGACAAATTATTTTTTATTCAAGCAAGGCTTATTCCCAGAAAATAAAGTTTCAACTCAAAAAATTACAGCCTTTTTTACCTTTTATACGTCGATCCAAGGACACACTCTATATATATATATATATATATATATATATATATATATATATATATATATATATATATATATATATATATATATATATATATATATATATTATATATATATTTATATATTTATATATATATATATATATATATATATATATATATATATATATATATATATATATATATATCTACAGTGTGGACCGCAGTTATGGAACATAATTCATAATTCAAAGAGAAATATTTTTTATGACAAACGCTGGGACGCGTCAACTAACTTTTTTGTTTGACACCTTGTAATATTAGCTTGTAATTTTTACTCTTCAATGTTTCACCCGCACCCCTTGTTGACTTCATTTTCAAATAGCAACCCATCATGCAAATTTAATGACCTACAATAAACCAGTTTCACCGGAAAATTTTGGGTTCTCTCGACAAATTTGTTTCTCCGAAAATAACAAATGTGTGGGAACCAAATTTGATACCCAAGTTTTTACTATAAAACGTATCCTACATACAAACATTTAAACCTTTTTACTGGAAAAAAAGTTGTTAATATTCTAAGCTAGTGTGGCGTCTTGGATAAATTAGAGTATTTTAGAAAAACAAGTCAAGGAAACGCGTAGGAGCCACAAATTTGGGGACCTTAATTCTTACGATCGAGCTAATGTCGAGTCCTTCCTTTGGCTAGGGTATCACACCCCTTTTCTGGTGATTGCATTTTCTGCTGAACTTCTTCTCGTATGCTCGCTGGTTTGTCATGTACGTTGTCGGTGATACCCCTTACTCGGCTTTCTACTTGCTGGAAGATGTCATCTTTTAACAGTTTCATACGTTAGTCCACACATAAATTAGTCTTAATTCTGATTGCTTTTTCTTGCAGAATTGTGTTTGGTTCTTCATCCCTTATTCTCATTTCTCCTTTGGTCTCTTTATATATTTTATGAGTTCTTCATCTCTTCCTCTCATTTCTTCTTGGACATTCTCGCTCATTTTTCTCAGTTACTCTCTTGTCTCTTCGCCTTTTTTCCACATTTCTTCTTTGGATTCTTCGTCTTCTTTTCTGGATTCTTCGTATCGTTTTCTGGTTTCTTCATACCTTTTTGTGATTTCTTCTTTCATTTATTTAACGAATTCCAATAGCTGGGTGTTCATATTGGTTGTTGCGCTACGTGCCTTAGGCATAGACGCACTTAAAGCCTGTACACAGTATATTCTGTTTCAAACACCCAGTTATGATTTACTGCTGAAACTGGTCTTCCAAAGATTCCAGAAGTTTCCACGTTTTTTCAACGAATGTTCTAGAAAATATTTCCTCTAGCAGCTCGAAAATCCCACCTCTGACACCAATTGTTGCGTTCTAGGGGTTTCTGTATTTGTTGAGTAAGAAAACACAGCTTTTCAAACTACTAATTTATTATAACCTACTATTTTCCAACACCACTATTAACTAGAATATTTCTCTCTAATACCAAATGTCCATAGAACTATATTCCACTATCTGCTTCTATCATCGCTTCGATACATCACACTGATTGACTACTAACTCACTCAATACTCTATGATTATTTATTCTGCACCACACTAACTCAATACTAAACTAACTCACTCCATATGCCGTTCATCTATTTATACTCTTCATAAAGATTCTAGACCTTCTACACTGTTCCAAACCTGTCACTTCTGTTCGATGACCCAGGGTTAGGGCCGTCTTTAGGAACAAAATAAGTACCCCACTGCATTCGGCACCCCTTAAAATACATATCTACGAAATTTTATCAAAAAAGAGGGATTATTAACCATTTCACAAAAGGTTTTTTGTGACCCTTCTAATACTGAGACACTGCTGTAACTTTTGTATTTATAACACGATTTTTTTAACGAGATAGAAAATAAAGAAGTCTATACATCCCGTGAAAATTGTTTCATATCCCATTCGATAACGGCCTACTAAAACTATTTTCATATGTCAAAAATTATAAAAAAGGTTGACGGTTGTAAACACAAAAGCTACAGGGGTGTTTCAATATCAGAAGGGACACACCAAACACAAATTTGGTATATAACTCTTTTAAGGGATTTCGAATGCAGTAACGTACTCATTTTCTTCCTAAAAACGACCACAACCCTTTTTCCCATTTTTTGGCATAGAAAAACTGCATTAGTAAGCCTTGGTCAGGTGACCTAGAGACCAATTTTATCAGCATTTATACTTTTTCATCTTATACCTTTTGATATTTTGTTCATCAAAATTAAATTATAAATACAAAACTTACAGGGGTGTTTACCTCTTGAATGGGCCACAGTATATATATATATATATATATATATATATATATATATATATATATATATATATATATATATATATATATATATATATATATATATGTATATATATATATATATATATATATATATATATATATATATATATATATATATATATATACAGGGTTGTCCAATAAGCGCGCGTCGGTCCATAGTTACTAAACTGTTGCACTTGATAAAAAAGATCCTAATGAAACTTAATACTCTAGTTTTGTATGTGGTAGATAAAGCTTCTGTAGGTTATATATTCAAATAAAAAATTGTAAGATTGTCAAATGCAGTGTTGCCGAGTTAATAATTTTTCTTAAAACGTTTTGTCAAAAACACACTTTCTTCACACTGTTATATCTCTGCCACTGTTCATTAGTTACCCTGAAAAATTTACGCGCAATAATATGGGCCTAGTTTATCCTGAACTGTCTTTAGATTTGGACTCGTTCATACAGGTTGTTCAAAATTTCACTTCAAACATCCCTACATTCACCTTCATTTTAATTTAATTTCTTAAATACAACACCCTGTATATTATTTTGCCGTTAGAAAGCCTAAAGTGTACTCATTCAGAAAATATTTGTTTGCCGTATCTATCTCTACCTACTTCTGAGATATTAAACTTGTTCCAAAAATTTACACAGAAAATGAGAAAAATCACAGGCGGCACGGCACAAGGAATCGAAGCAATTGCTGCTCGTTGACATAACAATGTAACTAATAATTTGTACAATATTGTGACATTTGGTGACATCTTGTGCATATTATATTTTTTAATAAGAGGTATTTTGTAACAAAAATGAAGTATAGGATTCAGCAGTCAATTGAAATGATTTATATGTAAGTGATTATATGGATAATCTTGTGACATTTGGCGACGTCTTGTGCATATTCTCTTTTTTTAATAAGGAGTATTTTGTAATAAAAATGAAGTACACGTTTGAAGAATTAAATGAAATGATTTATGTCCTTGGAGAATGCTTAAAGAATAGTCTTCTGGCATCCAGAGTGTCCGCTGAGAGATTTCCTGAAAGAAGACATCCAGATGCAAGATGATTTCAAAGACTAAAGAATAAATTTGACCGGACGGGGGCAGCTAAGTACGAGATGCATGAACGAATGAAGTCAGTGCTTAACGAAGATAATGAATTTAATGCTGTCGCTTCTGTTGTTGAAGACCCACATAGAAGTACAGCAGACATAAGTGATATGTTGATCTTAGGTCAAACTTCTGTGAAAAGAATGTTAAGTAAGAATAGGTTCCATCCATATCGTGTGCAACTCACTCAAATACTTAATAGGCAAGACTTCAAAAATAGGATACATTTCTGTAATTGGGGTCTTGCTCGAATTGGAGAAGAGGAACGATTTTGGAATAATGTATTGTTCACCGATGAGGCGACATTCCAAAACCGTGGTCTTGTGAACAGGCAAAATGTGAGAACTGTTGACCAGCAACATAGGTGGAGTGTAAATGTATGGGGAGGAATAATTGGAGACCACATAATAGGGCCGCATTTTCTTGATGGACGCCTCAATGGAAATATTTTTCAAATTTTTTTAGACGAAGATCTTGATAATCTGCTGGAAAATATACCATTACATATGTTAAGAAGGATGTGGTTCCAGTTAGATGGGGCGCCTGCACGTTTCAGCATTGGAGTCCGAAATACGCTGGATGCAAAATTTCCAGGCCGTTGGATCAGAAGAGGAGAACCTCCAAGGTCACCAGATCCAACGAAACCGGATTTTTTCTTATGAGGATAAATTAAAGATATGGTCTACAATGGCAGCAAACATGCGGGAAATAATTGGAGAAGCACTTGATTCAGTTACTCCCTTGATGTTACGAAATGCAAATAAATCTTTAACAGGCAGCTTCAATATATGTCTACAACAAAATGGTAGAGTGTTTGAACATTTGATGAAGTAGTTATTGTGTTTTTGTTAATTACCTAAATTATGTTACGTTTAATAATCTTTTATTCTCAATAATTTTATCATTATTCCAATACATATTATATATATTTGTGATACAAAAAGAAATAACATTATTATGACAACGAGTAGCAACTGCTTCGATTTTTTGTCCCATGCCGCCTGTGATTTTTCTTATGTTCTATGTAAATTTTTGGGGAAAGCTTAATATCTCAAAAGTAGGTTGAGATAGATACGGCAAACATGGTATTCTGAATGAGCCCACTTTAAGCTTTTTAATGGCAAAATAATATACAGGATGTTGCATTTAAGAAACTCAATTAAAATGAAGGTGAATGTAGAGATGTTTGAAGAGAAATTTTGAACACACTGAATGAACGAATCCAAATGTAAAGACAGTTCAGGATAAACTAGGTCAATATTAGATTACACGTAAAATTTTCAGGGCTACTAACGAACAGTGGCACAGATATAACAGTTTGAAAAAAGTATGTTTTTGACTAAATTAAAAAAAATAACTCAGCAACACTGCATTTGACAATCTTACAAATTTACGCGCGCTTACTGGAAAACTCTGTATATATATATATATATATATATATATATATATATATATATATATATATATATATATATATATATATATATATAAACATTTAGGTTTCGCGAATTCTTGCAGAAACGGGTTTCTATTCTATTTTTTAAGTTAAGAAAAAGCTTTGAGTTTTGTATTAGTAAACAATTATGAAAATTTGCTACTATAGCGCACCGCCGGTGTCACGAAGTTTTTATAATAATTGTCCATATCAAGGATTAAATATGCGCACAAGATCGTCTTCAGGGATTGGCGTTGCTGAATATTTAATTTTAATTTGCCATCTAAGTCAGAAATTATAATTGAGCTGATAACCAAACTAGTAGAAGATTACCTGCTCACGTTTGGCAAAAGCAATCTCGGCTTTGATGCAATCAGCATTATAAAGTAATGCTGATGTGTATGAACAATCTCATATATATTCTACTTTTTGGCTTGCTGGCTACCACGAGCCACACACTATCCTCACACTAAGCCATCATCGCTACTAGATAGATGCAATCTAAAATTCAAATAGCCTTCTATCTTATTTGATGCTTTAGAGACAATCCATTTTCAAATTAAGCTCGCACAACCCAATAAAAATAGAAAAGTACGTTTATGCTTTAGTTTATTACGGTTGACTTTAGCTTAATGGGGTTTTCATGGTATTTATTCTATTTCGTTGCTTTTGGTCAATGTTAATCCTTACATAATTTAACAACTGTCCTTAGTTTATTTAAAACCAATTTGTCTATACTATCGAGTTTTATTTTCATTTTTAATTGATTGGTTTTACTGAAGCAACAAAATTTTTGAGTGGTTAATTGTTGTTAGGTCAAGTTTATTAATTACCTCTTATTTAAATTTTTGTTTGGATGCTTAAAAGCATTTTGTTATAATTGAGCTGGAAATATGTTAGGTCTTCAAAAAGTTTAATTGTGTTAGTGAATTATTATAAGAAATTTGCTAGTGAGAACATTGCAACGTTTGAATTTTGAAAAGATTTCTTCAAATGAGCGCGAACTAGGCCCTCTAGAAAACATATCCGGGATCAGTTTAAATTTTTATATGTAGGGAAATAACAAAGAAATGGCAAATAAATTCGGCGCGCCGGTTTATGTTATAAATAGTCTGGATGCACAAAGTAATGGAAGTGAATTTTCATAAAAATGTTTTTAATAGCAAATGCCTTTTTTTAATGAAAGCAGCCATCAAATTTGGTTACACGTATAGTACATGCAACGTAGCAAAATATTTCATCAAAATAACTTAATTGTTTGAAAAAGTACAAAAATTTTGCGAAAATCAACTTTAAGTGTTTCCGAAAAACTGGTCCGATTTTCCTGGCCGACGAACCTCTTCAAATTATTTACCTACCTACCAAAATATAATTACTCACAAGAAGCTTTTCGACGAAACTTTAAAAAATTTCATGAAAATGTGCAAATAAATTTTTCAAGAAAATCCGAAAACATTTTTTTTATAATAACTTATTAAACATTTATCATTAATTACTGAAGTTTCACAATAATGTCTTACAAAAAATGATTTCTACAGAAACACAAAAAAAATCTGCGATAACTGGTTAAATATTTTTTACAGAAAATTTTGCTGAAAGAATACATAAAATCCAATTGCATACCTAACCTGAAAATATAATAATCTGGCTGCACGAAAATCCACTAAAAACTCATTTTCGACGAACTTCGTTTAAAAAATTTCCATTCTAGAAAAATCTTCAAAGAAACTTCATTAAACTTATTTACAAAAAAATTCACTATTAAAATAACATTTTGTACCAGAAAATGCGCTTATAAAATAAATTAACTAAATATCAAAATAAACTGAAAATGTTTCCGAAACAACTGGTTTCCTATCCATCGAACCTTGGATTAATAGCAAATTGAAATTTGAAGAATTTAATAAAAATTCGCTACCAAAACACACTTACCGCGTCTAGATTTTTTTTTTCTTACAAAATGCAAAAAAAAATCAAAAATGCAATAATATAAGGGATGTTCGAAAAAAGTTTTAGGTATCCCGAACGGCTTATGGGCCATCCTGTGATTGTCAAAATAAGTTTTTTAGATGCAGCTCAAGACACCCTATAATTAACGTATACAATTTTGTTTTCCTGTATAATAACAATTATATTAAGCTTTACCGTAAAAATAGGTCATCCTGTATATATGTAAACAGATAAAAACTGAAACTAAACCAGGATATGTATTCTAGGGGGCCTAGTTTGCACTCATTTAAAGAAATCTTTTTTAATATTCAAAAGTCGCAGTCCTCTCATTAACGAATTGTTTCTACGAAAATTAGCTAAAAGTTATAGATCGTTAAACCATAAACCTAACTAAGACTACTGCCAAAGTACCAAAGAAAGGGTCTATTTGAAATGCATTTTTTGGAAACATTTTAGTAAAGTGAAAGACAAGGACGGTTGAGGCTGAAACGTAAGGGCTTGCAGAACACTCTTCTTCACATTTTCGTTACATAGCCCGTATTTGTTTCAGTAAATGTTGCCAATTTTGACGTTTCAAATCGCGACTTTGACATTTTGAGGAAAACTGTTTTCTTCTTTAACTGCCTATAGCTCGTTTGTCTTTTAACTTACAGATCTAGATTTTGGCACGTGATTCAGTATTTATAATACAAATACACAATTTTGTTGCCCTTGCTTGGTTATTTCCGGAAATATAGAAATTTTCCGAAAGAGAACACAATTTTTTTCAGGACAACCTGGGCCGCTTTTCCTGGCTAAGGAACTTATCCAAGCCACTTGCAAAAGGAAGCTACTTACCAAATTAATCAAAATTGGCCCATTATTAGTGAATTTTCTTTAAAAAAAAATTCACTAATGAGGAGATCCCGACTTTTGAATTTTGAAAAAATTTCTTCAAATGAGCGCTAATCAGGCCCCCCAGAACATATCCGGGGTCAGTTTCAATTTTTATATGTTTATATATATATATATATATATATATATATATATATATATATATATATATATATATATATATATATATATATATATATATATATATATATATATAAATGAATGTTAATAGCGTTCAACGTTTTCGAGTTATTTTAATTGCTTTTCAACATTTCACATTTCTGGCACATATCAAAACTTCTGATACAGCGTTTTTACCAATAGATAGCAGAGTCCGATTAAAGTAACCCATTCAGAGAGGTTTTCGTTTATATTATTCGTCGAAAAAATCTAGATGATGATCTACAGGACACTCTCATATAGTGACTTAATTTTGGAAAATTCAAACGACCGTAACTCAATTTTTTCAAATAGAACAGCCGGTACTTTATGTTTGACAAGGAATGTGCCTGTCCTCTGCTTCAAGTTTAGAATAGCACTCCCTATACCGACAGACTCTCCTTTTGGAAATATTTACATTTGCAGTCGCATAGCATGATCCGATTGTGTGATTATTTAGACAATTTTTGAAAAAAAGTAATAAAAATATTTAAATCAACTTGGGCACAAAAAGGTAAGAAATAATTTATTTGATAAAATTCTGTATGTTTATATTTTTATAATAAATAAGTAGTTGATATATTGTTCTCACAAATGTCAAATGAAACTTTAAAGTGGCGTGTGGCAGGAAAACATGAGTATTTCCCGCTTATATTTTTTCTTTACTTCAACTGGTTAAAATTTCCGTGAAATCTTAAAAAAATGTATACATTCTTTTGAATCTTAATTACATATTAGATATATACTTTGCATTTGGTGTATTCTTTTGGCAATTTTTTTTGTAAAAAATAGGCAGTTTTCGCGAATCTTTTTATGTTTCCGAAGAAATTATTGTTTGTAAGATTTGTGTTAAATTTTGGTAATCAATAATATATATTAGTGCATTTTCTTAAAAAAATTAACTAATGGGGAGATTCCGACTTTTGAATTTAAAAAAAATGTCTTCACATGAGCGCAATTAGACCCCCTAGAACACATAGCCGGACTCGTTTCAATTTATATATATTATATATATTATATATATATATATATATATATATATATATATATATATATATATATATATATATATATATATATGTGTGTATGTATCACACCGATAAAAACAATGGGCCGATTTTGTTTAAATTTGGTGAGGACCTTTTGCAAGTGGCTTGGATAAGTTCGTTAGTCAGAAAAATTGGCCCAGGTTTTCCTAGAAAATTTTGTGTTTTCTTTCGAAAAAAATGTCTATCTCCAGAAGTAACAAGGTAAGGGCAACTAAATTTGGTACGCGCATTTATATCGTTTAGCTCTGTAGGTTAAAAGGCGAAAAGGTTATGGGCATTTAAAGAAAAATAAATTGGGGTTTTCCTCAAAACGTCAACGTCGCGATTTAAAACGTCAAAATTGGCAACATTTAGGCAAAGAACCTGAAACTAATACGGGCTATGGAAACAGAATGTCTCAAGGAGACTTTTACAAACCCTGAAGTCTCGGCTCCAATTGTCATTGTCCTTCATTTTACTAAAATATTTCCAGAAAATTCATTTCAAATAGACCCTTCCTCTGATGCTTTGCTATTTGTCTTAGTTATAGAGCTTATCGTTAAATGGTATATAATTTGTATCAAATTTTCGTAAAAAATCAATATGGCTCAATATATCTCTTATTATACAAAAGATGAAAAAAAATTGTATACATTAATTATATGGTGTCTTGAGCTATATCTTAAAAATTATTGCTACAATCACAGGGTGGCCCATAAGTCGTTGGTGATACAGATTTTCTTTTTTTTTTAAATCAAACACGCCTTATGTTATTGCATTTTTGTATTTTCCAGCGAAATATAATGCATGTTTGTAAGAGAAGAAATTCTGGATGCAGCAATGCGTTATGGTAGCGAATTTTGATCAAATGCTTTATATTTGAATAGCCCAATTTGCTATTAACCTATAAGGTTGACCAAGAAACGAGTTTTTCCGGGAACACTTTAAGTTTACTTTTAGAATTTGTTGTACATTTTAACACGATAAAAGTATTTTTATGAAACAGGGCACATTGTCTTTACTCTATAGGTTATACTGGTAACCAAATTTGATGCCTGCTTTCTTAAAAAACACATATTTGCTATTAAAAACATTTTTATGACAATTTACTACCATCACGCACTAGCTGCGTCCAGCCTTTTTTTTAATATGTTATTGTAAAACAATGTTTTCCGATTTTCGTGAAAAAGTTGTTTGCTAATTTTCATCCAATTTTTTTTGTAAGTTTCATTGAAAAGCTTTTTTTGAATAATTATATTTTGGCAGGTCGGTAAATAGTTTAAAGAGGTTCGTTTGACACGAAAATCGGACCAGTTTTTTCGGGAACATTTCAAGGCTATTTTCGAATTATTTTTTTTACTTTTTCAAACAATACAGTTATTTTCATGAAATATGGTACATTGTTTCTATTATAAAGGTCATAGTGACAACCAAATTCTATGCCTGCTTTCATTAAAAAGACGACATATTGGCTATTCAAAACGTTTTTATGAAAATTCACTACCAAAGCGCACTTGCAGCGTCCAGACTTTTTTTATAATGAAAGGTGTTAATGTTAACCATAAAACTTTATTTCTGTTGGAATAGTTGTCATATGTCAGGTTGTTATTCAGGAGAACCATCAAACTTTCAAAGGGGTATGGTCATTTTGTGATCACAATTTTTTTTAGCGGCAACGAATAAAACTAGCATATTTTGATAGTACCTCATACAACATATGTAACAGTGGTAAAAAAGATTTCAAAAGTGTATCGGAGCTGAGATATACAGGGTGATTCATTAGGTGAGCGACATTCATATCTCGGTAACTATCCCAACTAGAGCTTCGGGGAAAAAACTGTTCGAAAGGTTTTTTCAAGTAAAATTCACATTATATTTTTTATTTTTTATTTTTGCCATCAGGTGGAGCTTTTTCGGATGAAACCTTTTGGAGGCTGCTATCTCAAAATATTCCTATTACAATATTATTATTTTTTTACTTTTCGTGAAACCACGAGTCTTGTTCTATATTAGTTACGAACATCCTATACATGGTGTTCACGGGAATCGTTTAGAATAGCTATCTTCCTCATTATTGGAGGTACAATGTCATTCAAATATGGAAAATTGTTCAGCTTATCACGAGCATCTTGATTCTGACGCCAAAAAAACAATTGCGCATCGAATTGCTGAGATTGACATATTAAGTTTATTTTTCTAACTAGAAGGATAGGTATTTTCACGGCTAGTTCAACTGCAAATTCGATTGTCCATCTTATGATGCTAATACGTTCTAGTCGATTCGGCATACTTACAGAGATATCTAGATCTGGATATGCTTATTTGCGGGAATCGTTTACAATAGTCATCTCCGTTACTATTGGAGACATTGTGGTTTAATTGGGGAAAGTTGTTTGGCTTTTCACGTTTATCTCGATTCTGACGTAAAACAGCATTTCGCAGAGAAATCTCGAACGGGTATGGTCATTTTACATTTGGTTTTGGGATGATCACTTTTTTAGTGGACACCAATAAAACTAGTACGCCTTAATAGTACCTCACACAACATTAAAAAAACTGCCGGTTAATGTGTTAGCGAATTTTCATAAAAAGGTTGAGAACAATAATAGAAAGGTCAGGTTTTTTAACTTTCAATTTTTTTAATGAGTGTGAACTAGAGCACATCTAACCAGTATTTAGGGCTACTTATATTATATATATATATATATATATATATATATATATATATATATATATATATATATATATATATATATATATACTATTAGCAATAAAAAAATCATGATAATCAGCTATCGAACATGTAGGTGGAGGAATATATTAAGGTAACTTCACTATGCCTGTCTGAGAGTTTCTTTCGAGTCGGCGGGCAGTTTTATCGGCAGACGTAGGGATTCAGAATGGGAAACCCATTCTCTCCCTTCGTTGCCGAAATCTACATGAGCCGATTGGAGAGTGACTTTGCTGGGGCGGTGGAGTATTTTCCCTTGGTATGGTTGAGATATTTCGATGATATTTTTGCCATATTTGACTTCATATAACATCAATAGTTTTGTTAATAAGGTGGACAGTATATTCCCTTCAATCAAGTTTACTTACGAAATGGTGAACAATGACCAATTACCCTTCCTTGATACTATTGTCATCAAAAATATAGATAGGTTAGAAATTTACATTTATAGAAAAGAAACTTCTACTAATCGCTTCATACCATCAGATTCGAATCACCTTTTCGGTTACAAAATCTGGAGTTTGAGCTTTCTTGTTCGGAGGTTACTCATCTTTCCTTTGATCATAAAGCGATACAATTCAGAGACGAACAAATTTATAGATGTTGCGATTTGTAACAGTTTGTCTCCAGACATTGTGTATAGATTAATTACAAAGCATGGCTGGAAAATGTCGAAAAGAAACATTACGACATTGAAGTCTGAATCCGCTGAGCCACCCAAATTGTTCGCTGTTCCTCCTTTCTATCCTTTTCTGACAAAATGGCTAGAGAAAATATTCAATGATAATGATTTAAGAGTTTTTTAGAAAGTTGATAATTATAAGAACTTTTAAGTGGGCTAAAGGATGTTACTATTGACTTCTGACAAAAATCGGGCATTTAACAAATATCTTGTAATAATCGCGAGAAAATCTATATGGGGCAAACGCGGAGGTCAATAACAACAAGATTCAAAGAGAATATAGCTCATTTCAGATTCAATAGATCAGAAAAATCTAGCGTTGCCCAACATATAATTGACTTGGGACATAAGGTAGGCGAGATTAATCTTAAGTTGTTGAAGGCACCATGGATTATCGCAAGTTAAATGCTTTGAAAAGTTTGGAGACCTGCAAGGTGAATCCATAGAATTTGATGAACCCATACATCGGTGCAGCCAGTTCAGCACTTTTTGAAATAGCACCAAATAATCCATGGTTGCTTTCAACATCCATCGACACAGCCGGTTGGGTATATTCGCTGACACAACAATAGTCCTTCAATTATATCACCCGGTGTTACTGCATCCGGTATCGTCCGGTACTGAGGCATCTGATATTGCATCATAGGTTGTCGCGTCATCCGGCATTTCAGAATCCGGTATTGCATCATCGGGTATTGCATCATGATACGGTATTGCATCATCGGGATTACATAATTTTTAGTGTATAATTTCGGTATATAAAAAGGATAATTTTGCCCATACAGTTAGTTTCGTGACAGCTACTGATGAAGACAAATTCGTTCTTGCGCATAACCATCTGTTATTATTTTTGTGGTTTTTGGTCTGATTATGGGTTTTGTTGCTTTTGTAAGTGGCTTGTAAGTTCATTAGCCAGGAAAATCGGACCAGGTTTTCCGGGAAAATTTTGGGTTTCCTTTCGAAAAAAATGCGAATTCCTGAAAATAACACGCTATGGTAACTAAATTGGTTACGTATGAAAATTAAACTATGTACGAAAATGGAAATATCTATGTTACAAAAAAAGTTATAAGCATTTTATAAAAATAATGTTTGGTGGCAAATCATTTCTATAAGAGTTTACTACCATAATGTACTTGCATCCAGACTTTGTTGTCCTTACCAGTGAGACCGTTCGATACTTATTACAGATGTAGGAATATGTTTTTCTGGTTTCATAAGTACTTCTTTCCTTCTCGGCAATCGGTTTCGCCTTTTACGGCATCGTAAAGTGCGAAACCTGTTGCAGAGAAAGAAATAAACAAGCAACCAGGAAGCTATCCCAACTCCCTATACCACCACCACGATAGAAAGAAATAAGCACTTGGGAAGACATGGATGAAGTCTCTATATCTATAACACTATCGCCTCATTCTTAACATTTTTGGTAATCGCAAATCAATCAACACTGACTGATATGATCTCTAATTTTTGTCTCTAATTTTCAGTAGGTCATATTAATAGATTACGTGTACACATTTTTAGTGTATCTTTTTGTTTCTTGCGTTAATTGCAAAAAAGATAAGGTAGTTAGTAACTTGTAGTTGTCAAAGCTTATTACAAGTCGGTAACAAATTCGCAGTAAAAGTTAATAACGGTGGCTATTTTTGATTCGTTTTGGTATAATAGTGCGTATTTACGGAATAATAGCAGATCTACAAACGTAAGAGCGAATGACGACTTTTTTGGTAGTTAACTGTTGTTAAGATTGTTACTGTTAGCGTCTAGCTAAAAGGCACACAAAGATTATACTTACCGTAATAAAAAGAAAACGGTGCAGTAAACCCAGCATTAAGAACATGACTTCGTTTGGTAAGGCTGCGGCATTAATTAATTTTTGTCATAGCAATAATGCTGGCCGAATATAAAAAATTTCGAGACGCAGCAAGTCGATTATGGTAGTGAATATTATTTAGATTAAGATTTTGTCGACTTAGCCTTATACTAAAAGTAATACAAATAGTGCTGCAAATTGAATCCTAACTTCCACATAGTTGTGATGATCTACTTTCCTCAGAAAGAAATTCTCATGAAATGAATTAAGGGTCCATGACTTGACCACACAAAATATACGCATATACGCGAAATTTCTGTCACCGATATTCCACCCTCAAAGATGCAACCATCAATTTAATTTCAGCTACCAGGTGTTTGATGAAATTGATAGGGTTCTAATAAACAAGCTCTAAAACGTTATACTGCTCGGGTTTTAACGAGAAAATGTGAATTTTTACCAAACACCTCCCATTCATCCCCTAACTACTAAGGCGATTTTACCCAAAAACAATCCAAACCGTGCGTTTATCGGGTGCTAACTGTGTACCAAATTTGCAGACGATATATCAATTCATTATAAAATTATCCTGGCTACAAACAGGCATACAAACCGACAAACAAACAAAAATTCGTTCCTAAATTTGGAATTTTTTGTCGCTGTGGCCATACTTCCACACGTATTGACGATGTGGAAAGAAAAATCACTTATTGTATTAAAAACAATAAAAATTATAAAAAAATATGATAAAATTCATAATCTCTACATAAATCTTTACTAACGACGTATATAGTCAGTTGCGTAAAAAACTCAAACAAAACAAATGATACACAGGGAGATGTACTCAACAAAAATACACTAGAAGGGCTGAACAAATATTTTCTAAAAAAAAGAATACAATAAACGTAAGACTAGATGCATTCTCGCAACAATTAGAAAATGCACTTGGTGCATTTTTGCTACAATTAGTATGCCGTACTGAGGAGCTCTAATGAGAGCGAAACCGGTCTACGGTTCTAATTGTTGCGAGAATGCATCTAGTCTTACATACTTTGTCCCTATATTGGGGTAGAAATGGGCCAGGGCTAACAATTTTTTAAATTGTTAGTTAGTTGTATACTGTCTCTATTTTTAACACTCTGTGTTATTTGGAGCGGGCGTGACAACATAGTACTTGGTTCCGAACTAGGTGGCGACACGTTCACCACTCTCTTAGTGAATACAATAAACGTTAAAATGTACATTTAGTACAATTTCCATCTGGGTTTTATAAAAAAATTTCACTTCAATGTGCAACACCTAATTAAATGTATTTATAAAATACGACATAATTATCGTTTAAAATAGTTACAAATATCATTAAGATGATTATGCAAAAAAAACACAGGGCAAAGTAGACACCCCCCCTAACATTACCTCAAACTTTAGCCAACCTTGGAGGGCGTGGAGAGGGGTGTTTCCATTTCCCCATGCATGCCTACAACAACCCTGCACAAACTACAAGAACAATAGTGCTGCAAATTTTAAAACTTCCACATCGATGTGATAATCTACTCTTCCTAGAAAGATATGATCATGAAATTAATTTTGGGTCATTGATTTGACCACAAAGAATATACTCGTTCTCGTGTGCCCATAAACTTCTAAAACGTTATATTATTCAATTTTTAACGAAGAAAATTTCAATTTTCATCAAATCGGCCCTTATTTATTACCTACCCCCTAAGGCGATCTTAATCAAAAACAATTTGAAGCGTTGGTTTGACGGGTGATAACTGGATACCGAATTTGAAGATGATCTATCGATTCGATCGAAAGTTATAGCGCCTACTAACACACAGACGTACAGGCCGACCGACAGAGACCGTCAGGCAAAAAAATTGCGTTGCAGAATCAAGTTTGCTATATGTTATGGGACTTTTTAGGCCGTTTCAGCAAAAAAATTCGAAACTTCTGTCACCGATATTCCACCCCCACACATTCAACCCTAAATTCAATTTCAGCACAGTATACCAGATGTTTGATGAAACTGAAAGTTTTGTAATTAGCAAACCCAAAAACGTTGTGTCACTTGAGTTTTAACGAAAAAATGTCAATTTTCACCAAATTATTCCCGATTTATGCCCTACCCCCTAAGAGCCTCTGTGATTCAAGGACAAGAACGTGTGCCTCTGGACCCAAGGATACTGGGTTCAATCCGAGGGTTCTCCTTTCACTTCTTCAGTACAAACTGTAACATCAACACCAACCGAGGTTTTGGCATTGTATTTCAGCAAGTTGAATGTCTGCACGTTCCACCCTTCGGAGAGGGTGTAAAGCCGTCGGTCCCGTGTCCATGCGATGTTGGGCATGTTAAAAATCCTTATCTTCCTTACGGAAAAGCAGGGGTTCTGGAAAATTTCCAGGATAGTGAGGTAAAACTGCTCCCTGGCGTCGGTGATTGGCCATAGTCGCGGAAATAGGCCGACGTTAAAGAAACAAAACACACACACACACACCCCTACCCACTAAAGTGATTTTACCCAAAAACAATCCGAACCGTTCGTTTATCGGGTGCTAACTGTATACCAAATTTAAAGAGTAAATCTCAATTCGTTCTAAAGTTATCGTGGCTACGGACAGCCCAAATCAAGTTTTCTATATGTTTTGAGTCTTTTTACGCCATATAAACAACAAAATGTTTGAATTTATTTTCGCCGATACTATTCCACACGTCTTGACGATGGGGAAGTAATTTCTTGGGAACAACCCCCAAGAAAGTAACCGGACCTAGGTCGAATAGGGGCACTGTGCGGTAGGATGGCGTTGAAAGGGGTATGGCTTTAAAGTGTGAAAAAGGCAGCTTTTCGAGGTCCGACTGAGCCGTTTTTTTCGAGTTTCCCACTCATATTTCCTTTCCGTCCAGCAGACCTATTCACTCTTGGCCCCGTAACTATCTTGGTAAAAAATTTATGTGGCTTGTGCATCCAGGTGTGGTTCTAAGCAGGTTTCTAAAAGAATTTTCGAAAAAGCGTCCATCGACTAAACTGCAAATTTACCCTCACATATTTGCTATCTATAGCAATATATATATATATATATATATATATATATATATATATATATATATATATATATATATATATATATATATATATATATATATATATATATATATATATTGAGCGACAACACAAAAATACTCAACTGATTTGAACAAAACTTGGTACATTTCTTCATTGCGTTACAATCGCGGACGAGTTCGTAAATCAACTATAACCGATATATTTTTTCCCAACAAAGTAAACAACAATATTTTTGAATACGCTATATTTCTGAAATTATTACAGTAATTCTAATGAGACTTTACACGTGGCTATAAATTAATAAACCTCTGTTGTGAAATTCAAGTATTTTGGTTTATTATTTATGAAAGAATTTGGTTTATTAGATTTTGAGTTTTTTTTTCAAATTAAAAATAAAATCTGAAACACATGAATTGAAACAACTTAAGTGGATAAAGTATGTTGCCAGACCAAGACAAAGTAGACACCTACCACGCGCAGATTGATACATATACCACAGGATACATCATAATGCAGCGATAACCAAACCAAATAACACACTTTAGGCGGGATCGCCACAACATCGTATCATAATGTGAAACGAACGTTCACAGCCTAACTGCGGCCATGCCTGCCTAATGACCGCCTTCGGGTATATTCGGGCGCGCGGATTTGTAAAATGTTAAAAAATATAATAATCTGAAAATGAGAGGGGAAAATAAAGAAGTTTTATATCAGCTAAATTTGATGGTATAGTTTGTTTTGTTTATTTATTATGATTTGACAGTTCTGTTTTGAGGCTAAGTAAGCGATTGTATATGCTTTTAAGACTGGAAACTAGAGAACAATAACGTGTTTTGTTTACTTATTATGATTTGAGGTTGAGTAGTAAATAGATATACCAACTTGCATATTATGTTTCTAAAATTGGAAACCAAAGAACAATAACGTGTTTTGTTTATTTATGGTGGTTTGACAGTTCTTTTTGAGATAGTAAATGATTGTATAATATGTCTCTTAAATTGTAAATCAAATATCAAGAATATTAAAGTTAATATTTGTTGATTAATTTTTCAAGTAGGTAAGTTATTTGAATAAAGAATTGACTTCTTGACTTTTATGAATTTAGGTGTAGGAATATTTTGTTTGTTTTCACTTGCTGTGTTAAAAAAACTATTAAAATTAATCGCAGAATAAATCAGGGTTTAGTTCACCATAATGGATTCTTTTATAAAATGAAGATCTCAGAAAATAACCCAAGTTAGATAAAGTAACCATCTCAACAGAAATTTTTTATTGTTAATAGTAGTAGATTTTTATAAAGAAAATACACTAACAGCATTCGTCTTTAAAAAATATTGTGGGAAAAATTGGTTCGATTAAGTTGACTAAATCAAAATCACCCAGGCGATTAACGAGGAAATACTTGCCTACGTTTATAATTTGGCTGAGTCATTACTTTTCTAAACATGAATTAAATTTTTTTGTGGAACGCATTTGTAACGTTAATGAAATTTGTAATATACCCTTTTTTAAGAGACAGTACCTCGCAGTGGATGGACCGGTATGGCACACTCACAAACAAACATAAACCTACAGTACCTCTATTCGCCAAATTTTAATTTTCTAGCGTAATAGAAAATTGAGTTTTGGGCATTCAAGGCTTTTTCACAAAAGAAGCTCGACCACAAGATTTTAAACTTTTTGTTTATGATGATAGAAAGAAAGAAATTCCTCAAGTGGGCTTATATAGGGACCTCTGAACCTGATCTTCGACGTCTGTTTATATTAAAAGTATTACTTTTAGTAATACGTACACTAATAGTGTAAAATTCTTATGAACATTCATTATTATAACGCACTAGTTGCAACCCGAAAATTTTTCTTGTGATTCAGATATCTGCACGGGCACTGCTCAGAGCAGCTTTCTTCCATAGTTCCTCCACCTGCTGCCCCCAACAGATCTACCAGAAGAACAGAGCGAATGCACCCTTTTACTGTCCAGGTCACCAGACATAGAACATCTTGTTATGCCCGCGCTTTTGTCCCGAGGACTTCCAAGTTGTGGAACTCCTTGCCGGCACATATTTTTCCTTCTCCCCTGAACCTCCAAACCTTCAAGTCCAGAATTAACAAGTTGCCTCTTTCCTCCTTGTCGACACACACGGTACGATAGTATTTAGGCTGTAAGCCCTCGTGGTGTGTTGTTGAATTAAAAAAAAAAGACTATCTATATTTGATCCAGTATATGCAAAAAATATGCATAGCTGGTTATAAAAAATAATTCAGCTAGCTGGGTTAAAGTATTACAATAAAGTGCTTATCCAATGGATGGAATTTTAATAGTTTCAATTCAAAAAATTACCCAAAATTGAAAACAAATTTTTAAAACTTTTGCACAATAATGTCGTTTTAATATATCTATCTATTTGAGGTAAATATTATCTTCATTAAACAATTTCAATCTAGCTGCGAAGCCAGCGGGTGTATTTCAAAATTACACATTTAACTGACTGAACGGATTCATTTGTTATTGATATGCATCAGAAATATGAGGGGTGCGTAGCAAATGTTTAATTAACCCTTATCCAACTGTGATTGATTTTCACTTCACGTAGCAAATTTATGTAAATTTAACAAGAATATTTTGAATGAAAAAGCGCGAGTAAAATTTCCATATAATGTTCTGGCAGTTAATTAACATTTTTATTACAGGTTCAGTGAGGAATAAATTCACATACGCTTAACCAACAATAAATGTTTCTAAAATCCTTGCAAAACCTTTTGACATTTACTAAAATAGGTTATTGGTAGTAATCAAAAATCTTTCATCTTAGTGTAGTTTTGTACAAAACCTTTGCTTATAGAGAAAGAAAATTATAATAGGCCTCTTAAAGTAAACACAAATTACATAATCTATACCTTAGCAAAAAATAATGAAATAAGTAATTACGAATCATTTGCGACCAACCAGAAAATGTTGGCGTGTATTACATGGTTCCAAATAACGAACAAGCAATGATTAATCGGTAGTAAAACGAGCTGCAGGAGGGACTCCACAGCCAGATATATTATAGTGATGTAATATTTTTTATTCAATTTCTTTACGTTTTAAATTACAAAATTTAGAAAACTTGATTGTGGTAACAAATAGTTAGTTGAATTAAGCTGTTGAATTGCACATAGTATTGTAATTGAAGTTGAAACTCACAGGAACGTCATCCCGGCAAGATGAATATTCGTGTGCAAATAAAATACACACGGAACTATATATATATATATATATATATATATATATATATATATATATATATATATATATATATATATATATATATATATATATATATATATATAAGATGAATATTCGTGTGCAAATAAAATACACACGGAACTATATATATATATATATATATATATATATATATATATATATATATATATATATATATATATATATATATATATATATATATATATATATATATATATATATATATATATGGTGGCGCATTGAAAACGAAACAGACCGATTTGCGTCCAGAGAATTTTTTTTTAAGAAACGCTGAAACAGGTCAAATTTAATATTGAGGGGGATTTTGACATAAATGTCAACTTTGTCACATAAACCCTTTAAGGGTGGTAATAACAAGCCTTATATTTTAAATAGGGAACATGGGTACATGGGTCGAGTGTTACATCATTTAAAAGACCTTTTTTTTCTGAATTCAGCACACAATTTTTTTTTGGAAGTTTGATCAACTCGTTTAAAAATTATTCACAGTTGAAGATCCAAAAACGCATTTTACTCATTCCGATAAGAAATGTGCTGATAGTCAATGTTTTGTTGGTTTGTAAACAAAAAATTGTTTATAAGAACATTTCTTATCGGAATGAGAGAAATGCGGTTTATTATTTTAGTTTATCGGTCGGTTTGATACTTGATAGTACTACCGAAAATTAATTTCACAATGGTGTATTCTGTAGAAGAAAGAGTTGAAATAATTACTCTTTCTTTCAAAAACGATGCCTGTGCCAACCGTATCGCAAATTTGTTTAATGAACGACATCCGAACACACATGTTAACAGAAAATACATTTTGGAGTTAGTTGCAAAGTTTTGACAAAGTGGTTCAGTAGCCAACAAAAAACGTAATCCTGGACGTGAATTTCCAGCTGTAAATGAAACTACTGAGATTGAAGTTTTAGGACAAATTGCTGCAGATACAACTTTGAGCACGAGAAACTTGGCCACTGTTTCAAACATCAAAAGAAGAACTATTCAGCGAATATTGAAGCATCATAAATTTCACCTGTATAAAATGCATATTGTACAACAACTGAATGAAGAATGATTTTGGCTGGAGTTTTGTGAAGGTATGACTACACGAATAGCTGATATCGGGAACTTTCTGTTCAATATCTGTTTTTCAGACGAGTGTACGTTTTTATTAAACTCTACAGTCAATCGTCATAATTATCGTTGTTGGGCAGATAATAATCCAAGATATTTTCACGAAGTTCACACTCAAACTCCACAGAAATTGAATGTCTAGACTTGCATTTTTGGAGACCGTTTAATCGGACCAATTTTTCTTGATGGCAATTTGAGTGCCGTAACGTATTTGGAGTTACTAGACGATATCGTTTACCCTCTACTAATTGACATTGTTGAAAATGATGATCGCTATCAAGAAAAACAGTAGTGTTTCAACAAGATGGAGCTCCTCCGCATTTTTCACAACGTGTTAGGAAGTTTTTGAACAGAGAGTTTACAGGACAATGGATTGGCCGTAGAGGTGCTATTAGCGGCCCCCTAGATCCCTGGATTTAACTAATTACATTCTTTCTATGGGGCCATTTAAAGAGTAGAATTTACGCTACAGAACCGGAGTCTCTAGAAGAATTACGACGACGCATTGTAGAAGAATTCCGTCTAATAACTCCACAAATGCTCCAGAATGTCAGCGCTTGTTTTGAACAAAATTTGTAGTTTTGTATGGAAGCCGGTGGTTCACAATTTGAACACTTACTTAACTGAATAAACATTTTTGAACGTTTGGTTTTGTTTTTTAGTTTTTTTAACGAAAAATTGACTAATTAGTGCATTTCTTATCACAATGAATGAAATACGTTCTTGCAACTCCAACTGTGAATAATTTTTAAATGAGGTGATAAAACTTCCAAAAAAATTAATGGGCTGAATTCAGAAAAGAAATTCAAATGATGTAACACTCGACCCATGTTCCCTATTAAATATATAAGGATTGTTATTAGCACCGTTAAGGGGTTGATGTGGCAAAGTTGAGTTTTATGTCAAAACAGTGTTTCTTAAAAAAATTCTCTGGATGCAAATCGGTCTGTTTCGTTTTCAATGCGCCACCCTGTATATATATATATATATATATATATATATATATATATATATATATATATATATATATATATATATGAAAAAAATTGAAACAAGCTGTATTTTTTACCGGCACGATTTTTAGTGAATTTTCGTAGAAAAAATTCACTAATGGCGACTTTTGAATTTTCAAAAAAATTTTGCAAATGAGCGCGAACTAGGACCCCTAGAACCCATACCCGAGGTCAGTATCAATTTTTATATGTTTATATATATATATATATATATATATATATATATATATATATATATATATATATATATATATATATATATATATATATATATATATATATATATATATATATATATATATATATATATATATATATGTATGTATCACACCGATAACTCAAAAAATAATTAGCCGATTTTGATAAAATTTGGCATGTACCTTTCTTTTGTAAATGGCTTGAATAAGTTCGTTAGTCAGGAAAATGGGACGAGGTTTTCCGGGAAAATTTTGAGGGAAAAAAATTCTTATCTCAAAAAGTAATAAGCCGATTTTAATAAAATTTAGCATGTACCTTCCCTTAGTAAATGTCTTTAACAAGTTTGTTAGTCAAGAAAATCGGACAAGGTTTTCCGGGAAAATTTTGAGTTTTCATTCGAAAAAAATTTCTATCTCAAAGAATAAATGGCAGATTTTGATAAAATTTGGCGCGTACCTTCCTTTTGTAACTGGATTTGATAAGTTCGTTAACCAGAAAAATCGGACAAGTTTTTCTGGGAAAAATTTGAGTTTTTATTTGAAAAAATTTTATCTTAAAAAATAAAACATATATGATAACCAAATTGGGTAGGTAGGTTTTAGATATAAAAAATAAACTATACACCAAAATTTAGATTTCTATGTTACAAGAAAAAAAAGTTATAATTGAATATTTTGTGCCAGATCATTTCTATGAAAATTCACTACCATAACGCACTTGCTGCGTCCAGGCTTTTTAATGTAAGGTAGTACTAAAAGAAAGTCCATTTTATAATTTAAGAGGTGTTGACTGTTGTAAAAGATGATATTATTTTTGGACAGACTGTATAATATACACATTTATTTTATACATGATGTTTATATAAAAAGGTCACACAGCCATTAAAAGTACTTATTCGTCTCAAGTCAACCCTTTAAGTGGCAGAACTTTTTTTTCATTGTATAATCAAATATATTGTGATTTCTATATACTTAGGTGAATTAAAGTTACCAAAAATATGAAAAAAATCTCATATATATATATATATATATATATATATATATATATATATATATATATATATATATATATATAATATTTTGATCTATTTTCCAAAAAACATGCGGTAGCTATAGTGATTCTTACGGTATACGCATTCACTAATGAATCACTGGTAAATAGAGATACTATCCCACTTTCCTGAACCACATTCTGTTTCTGAAACATAATACATACCTATAAGTATAGTACACAAGTTTGATATATTCTCAGAGAATATATAAGGAAACGATATACGTTTATTATAAGAGAATATATTAGTGAAATCCAAAACTTGTGTCATTTATTATCATGTATGATGATATGTATTGCCATTTCTTACTTTTCTTACGATGTGCATTATGGTACGGTTCGAAACATATTTTGCAAAGGGCAACACCACACTGTTTACAGATCAGATTAGATATTTTGTGTATTTTTGATAAACTACATAGTGCAATATGTTCCTTTCACTAGAATATGAGTACCAACGTTTTCGAAATTATCTTTTGACGGTGGTCCAGAACCTTTTCTGCAAGTAAATTCTGAGATCAGATCACCTGCCAAAGCACTCCTGAACTATAGCTGGGTCACCTGTGAATTCATTTTACTGGACACGTCCTGCTTATATAGTATATTATATAATAGCTATTGACTACCGCGGCAGCAAAAAAAATAATAGAATATTTTCACCCACTACCTCTCTAACTTCAACTTGTATATAATGTTGACAGTAACTGGCCGAAATAGTCGACGCCACCCATATAGCGATTACAGTCAGCATACAGTTTCACGAACCCCAATTTTATCCTCAGCACAGAGGACTTTTAATCAAATTTATGCATATTACTTCCAATACTGACACATTTTGTACCTTTCCATTTACAAACTGAAATATTACTAGAAGAGGCTGAATAAGATTCACCCTTTCTCATATGCTTATCATCAGAAATAGTTTCTCATGGAAATTTTTTTCTTGTCTGCCTAATTGTACCGCAAGCAAAAATTTTCTTTTCTAAAAGTTTCTCAAGCAATGGAATATAGGAGAAAAAATATCGAAGAAGATACATTATCCTTTGCCTTCAAATTTATGTGATAAGACCAATAACACATTTTCTCCTAACATATCTGCATTTGGGTGTTTGGCAACTTTTCTTTGATAAACGTCAAAATCTCACTAATAACTGGTCTCGCCACAGGTTATAGTCCATACCTTGAAGCCTTGTTTGACAGGCTTTATTGGCATATATTGTTTGAGCGATGTTTCGCCTTTGAAGCCAATCATGCTCTCATTAATCGAGAGAAAACGGGGTGGGGAAAACGTGGTAGAAAACTTATTTTTTAAATGATTCACTAAAGGAAGAATTTTATAGAGTTTGTCAAATGACGGATCTCCAGGTTTGGCATTCTAGCAATGTGATTTATGTGCACATAGCGCAGTAATTTAAAAAAATTTTTGAGCGTAAATACTTTACAAACTCGTGAAACATGTAGGTTTCTATCACACTTTATTGTAGGTAAGCTATGAAATACCATTGTGAGAATAACGCCGAAAAATGCATGAAGTTGCCCGTTGTCAAATTCCAGAACTGTATGTGGTTGGACAGCGTACAGGTTTGATTATTCGATGATCTTATCACACAAACTACGATTAAAGAATATTCTGAAATGCACAGGTTGAGTGGCATTTGATATATCTATGAAATTTTTGTGTGCTTTGACTTTTTCAGAAAACCCAAATTCGGAAAAAAACTATAGGTGGCTGTTCCTTCCTGCACCAAAAAATGCAGCATCATTCTGCTTGTTAGTCCCCTTGAATCGTTCGGTGCATTGGTCATCCTCGTCTTCATCCTTAGATGATTCTTCTGATGGACATGTTTGACAAAACTTATTTATATTTCTCTCAGACCGATTGTCAAATGTTTCAGGGTCGTATGTCGAATCTTTGCCTGAATCGTCAAAATTGGAGTAAACTTCACCGTCTGACTGATTAGACGTTGAAGACTGATTACAACTGATTTCAACCAAGGGAGCTCTTCTTGTAGAGTTTAGGCTACTAGAGAAGGTGGACAGTGATTAATCATCTTCCGCATCAGCATCGCCTTCAAATTCTGAGTTACAGTAGTTTCCTTCGTCAGCCAGTGTATTATACAAATAGTATTCTAGTTTTGGGTCAGCTAATTGTGTACTTTTACTTCGGTTCATGATATAGTTTTCCCAGCGCACATCCTAAAAGGAATAAAGTAGGCTAGAACAACTTCTCCAAGGCTTTCAAGATGAAATGTAAGCTACATACTAAGAGCCTAGTATGTTTACTATCACTTGGGCAACATAATTAATTCTTCGTTGTTGATGTTGATGTTGATCAGACAAGTGTTCTAAGTTCTGAAATTTATAATCGTGATAATCGTTTTCTTCCAAGATTTTTCGTCCCGAACTATATTTTACATTCAACTCACGACAGGCTTGCCGAATCGAGTTACTTGAATGGTCTTCAAAATACTACAAAACAGTGGCAACAGTATTGTCAGAATTGACCTTTCTAGCAATTTTTATTACCTTTCGTGAAGAAAATGCCTCGTTATTTGCACGTAAATTGCGTTCTAATCTTGCAAATATTTTTAAGCTTGGTATAACACGTTCAGGGTATCCCTGGGCGTATAACTGAACTACCCTTCTAGGGTTCTTTCTAAATTCACCATAAACTAATACCATATCGACATTTTCGTTGTGCGCAAACATTTTTCAAAATAAAATGACAACAAAACAATATTTGTAAACCATTAGTTTAATTAGTGACAGATAAAATATTGCTACGACAGACAAAAGTTTGCTATTTGTTTCTAAAGACTTCTTATTTATATCGTGATGGCTGTGCCAATTTTTTTTATCGTTTTTTTTTCTACAAATATGATTGTAACTTTTTAATGAAAAAAGATAGCAATTTTTTTCTTTACATATTTTCTACAGAAAAAAAGCTCTTTTTAGGTATGCTAAAATATAGGTATGTTTTTGGGAAAAAAATCGATGACGTCATTACTTCAGTTTCCAAATATTCAAAAATATGCAAATTTGGCTTAAAATCGACCTCACTCAATGGAATTTAATCTTTTCAAATTTTTTCTATCGCTTCTGCTTTTCTAACAATAGAGCCGAGACCTCGAGTTTCACTCACCCTGTACAAAATATTGAAAAAACTGTTTTGTGGACTTTTACGCATGAGCAATCAAAAACTGTATAAATTCTGGACGTAGAAAGTGCGAGATATTAGTGAATTTTAATGAGAATTGTACATTATTGGTACAGCATATTACTATAATTAATACTTTAAACTTACACAGCCTTTGAAGGTCTATTTTAGAGGTCCTAGTACGCGCATATTTAAATAATTTTTTCGAAAGTGTTACCATCGATCTCTCTTTATTATTAAACAAATCTTGTGTTAAGGCTACTTTTGAGAAGGATGCCCAAAACACAATTTTATAGGAAGCTAGAAAATTTAAATTTGGTGCATCTAGGTAGTGTAAGTCTCTTTAAGAGAAAGTTGTATTATAAACTACATAGAGACTTAGAGACTACTTATCTGGCTTCTTCACTCTTAGGTTTCGTTTCTGTAGGTTAGAAACGAAACCCAACAGTAAAGCCAGAGAAGTAGTCTCCAAGTCTCTATGTAGTATTGATCCGTTTCACCAAGTAAGGTCAACAACAATCAGTGAATCGTATTATACATTTCATTAAAGTTACAAACGCTTTCCAGAAGAAAACTCAGTTCATATTTAGAAAAGGAAAGTGCCTACCAAACTATAAACGTACCACTTACTTTTCCTTATAAATCTTCTGGACGATTTCCTTTAAGTCAGCCTAACCGCAACGCTTTTTACAACAGAAAAGTTTTTTTTTAAAACAAATTCTCTCTTGGTGAACTTTCTTGATAAAAATTCAATAATATCAATAATAAGAAAATGTGTGCTGAAATTGTTAATTTAAGACTGAAAGATGAGTAAGTTATCCTGGCATTTCAAACAAAAATGAGATTCTGTTTCAGGCGTATGAAATCTGTACACTATTGTTTCAACCAAATATTAAAGTGAAACAGAACAAAATGTTACATGCAGCGAGCGGGAGCTGGACCCAGATTCTCTGCGGATGAGGCGAGCCTTCTACCACTGAACTAAAGATGCATGAATACAAAGTTTGTTTATGTGATACTTTGACAGCAACTTCTTGCCCCGGAAAATTGTATATTATATTAAAAGTAACACCTAATTTTAGGATTAGTTGAATTGTGACTTGAAACACACTCGACCACTGTTTCTATCTCACATGACGTCTTATGTTTTATGTTTAACCATATAAAAGAAAAAACTGCTTTAAAATCATTTTTATCGTGAGGTGTGTCGACTTTGTTAACATCATTTATTTCATCCCTGAACCTTAAACTTTGATCTTGCTACATTTTTAGTATAAAACTTTAATTGGGGCCGTTCATCAAGCTACAAATATGGTGTATTTGAAAAATCTATTGAATTCCCCACCTAAAAACAATCATTTGGCAAAATTTTAATCTCATGCCATCTGCCATTCTAACATTGTAATTGCTGATAAACAATTAATTTAAACGGTTTTTTGGGTTTTTGTAGCCGAGATTGCTCGATTGCTAGTTCGAGTAGTATGTTTTATAAGTGTTATTTATATTGCTTCGTTATCAATGTACACATGGCAGCTGACTACTCTGTCAGGAATTGTACTTTAACCACTAAGATTCATGTCTCTCAGATTTTATTTTAAACTCCAAATTTTGTCAACCAAATTACGGTGGTTTATTTACACCATTTCTAGCCACATGTAAAGTCTGATTACAGTTACTCTAATACTTTCAAAAATATATCGAATCCAAACATATTTTTGTGTGTTTTTGGAGGAAAATAATGTCTGCTTTAGCTGATTTACGAACCCGCCTACGATCCTATGATCAACACAATGAGGATACGTGTGAACTTTCTTTGAAATCAGGTGAGAATTTATATATATATATATATATATATATATATATATATATATATATATATATATATATATATATATATATATATATATATATATATATGTGTGTGTGTGTGTGTGTGTGTGTGTGTGTGTGTGTGTGTGTGTGTGTGTGTGTGTGTGTGTGTATAGGTGTCGCATTGAAAACGAAACAGACCGATTTGCGTCCAGAGATTTTTTTTTTAAAGAAACGCTGAAACACGTCAATTCTAATATTAAGGGGGACATGTTTTAACATAAAACTCAACTTTGTCACCTTAATCCATTAAGCGTGGTGATAACAACCCTTATCTTTTAAATACGGAACATGGGTCGAATGTTACATCATTTGAAAGCTCTTTATTTTCTGAATTAAGCACACTCATTTTTTTGGAAGTTTTATCAACTCGTTTAAAAATTATTCACAGTTGAAGATGAAAAAAAGCATTTTACTCATTCTGATAAGAAATGTGCTGATAGTCAATGTTTTGTTGGTTTGTAAACAAAAAATTGACTATCAGAACATTTTTTATCGGAATGAGAGAAATGCGGTTTATTATTTCAGTTTATCGGTCGGTTTGATTCTTGATAGTACTACCGAAAATAAACAATGGTGTATTCTGTAGAAGAAAGAGTTGAAATAATTAGTCTTTTTTTCAAAACCGATGACTGTGCCAAACGTACCGCAAATTTGTTCAATGAACGACATCCGAACAGACATCTTAACAAAAATACATTTTGGCGGTAGTTGCAAAGTTTCGACAAAATGGTTCAGTAGCCAATAAAAAACGGGATCCTGAACGTGAATTTCCGGTTAGAAATGAGACTACTGAGATTGAAGTTTTACGACAAATTGCTGCAGACCCAACTTTGAGCACGAGAAAATTGGCCACTGTTTCAAATATCAACAGAAGAACTATTCAGCGAATATTGAAGCATCATAGATTTCACCCGTATAAAATTCATCTTGTACAACAACCGAATGAAGATGATTTTGATAGGCAGCTGGTGTTTTGTGAAGTTATGACTTCACGAATAGCGGATAACGGGAACTTTCTGTTCAATATCTGTTTTTCAGACGAGTGTACGTTTTTATTAAACTCTACAGTCAATCGTCATAATTGTCGTTATCAGGCAGATAATAATCCAAGAAATATTCACGAAGTCTACACTCAAACTCCACAGAAATTGAATGTCTGGACTTGCATTTTTGGAGACCGTTTAATCGGACCAATTTTTCCTGATGGCAATTTGAGTGGCGAAACGTATTTGGAGTTACCAGAAGATATCGTTTACCCTCTACTAATTGACATTGTTGAAAATGATGATCGCCATCAAGAAAATCAATTAGTGTTTCAACAAGATGGAGCTCCTCCGCATTTTTCACAACGTGTTAGGGAGTTTTTGAACAGAGAGTTTCCAGGACAATGGATTGGGCATAGAGGTCCTATTAGTGGCCCCCTAGATCACCAGATTTAACTCCTTAAATTCTTTCTATGGGGCCATTTAAAGAGTAGAATTTACGCAACAGAACCGGAGTCTCTGGAAGAATTACGGCGACGCATTGTTGAAGAACGCCGTCTAATAACTCCACAAATGCTCCAGAATGTCAGAGCTCGTTTTGAACTAAATTTGTACTTTTGCATGGAAGCTGGTGGTCAACAATTTGAACACTTACTTAACTGAATAAACATTTTTGAACGTTTGATTTTGTTTTTTAGTTTTTTTTTAACGGAAAGTTGACTAATTAGTGCATTTCTTATCACAATGAATGAAATACGTTCTTGCAACTCCAACTGTGAATAATTTTTAAACGAGTTGATAAAACTTCCAAAAAATTAGTGTGCTGAATTCATAAAGGAAAGAGCTTTCAAATGATGTAACACTCGACCCATGTTCCTTATTCGAAATATAAGAGTTGTTATCACCACCCTTAAGGGGTTGATGTGACAAAGTTGAGTTTCATGTCAAAACATGTCCCCCTCGATATTAAAATTGACTTGTTTCAGCGTTAAAAAAAAATTTCTCTGGACGCAAATCGGTCTGTTTCGTTTTCAATGCGCTACCCTGTATATATACACATATAAAAATTGAAATGGACCTTGGATATACAAAAGGGTACTAAAAGCCGTAAATCGGGCTTATTTTAAGAAATTTTTCGAAAGTCTCACCACCATTACCTTCTCCTAGTATTTTTTTTAAATGAAAATTCAGTAATAAAGCGGATATTTCGCTAACTCTGGTAAACTTGCTTCAGTAACCCAATTTTAGATTAAATAAGTATGTAGTGATAAAATGTCCTGCACAAACAAAACCAACTGGGTGAGTGTAAGAATAAACATTATTTTCTATCATTCAGAGCATGAAATTTGTGGCTTATTATAAAAGCGCATTTTCTTAAATCTCTCTCTCAAAGGTATTTTTCTCAAGAATCTTTAAACTTTTACTAGTGACGCCTGTGCACAACAGTTCTTTTATTAAAAGTAAGAATATGACGGAGGATTTCACGTAAGTAGATCACTTTATTTACAGAAAGAACTAATGAAAAACTTTATAAAATGGAGACCATTAATTCTGGATCGTCATTTCAAGTTTGATAGAACATCAAGGATAGAATTTTCCAGATCTTGCACCTGAGGTCGCTGTTCACTTACGTTCAGAATTACGGAGCAAGCAACCGACTGCAAATAAGCTTTCTTCAAATTGGATGTGCACCTCCTGGAAGCGAAAAGATAAATTATCTGAAAAATAACACGCGCAACACAAGGAATACTTCTCCTTACAAAAACTAAACTAGATAAATCTTCGTGACAAATTGACAATGTGTTGTAGACAATGACGTATAAGGTTAAAAACAAAAGAATGGTAGAAAACTAAAGTAGATGTGATTGTACAAGATCTGGAGATTTAATGTTGATTGTATTTTTGATACCAGCATTTAAAGTGAAAAATATAGGAATTTAATGCAAATTAGCACATTCATTCTTATAGCAATACGAAAATAAGGGGAACGAATTATAGCTACGAAACGAATAAGAACGCAACCAGAATTAATAAAGCTTAAAACAAATACATAAAAAATGTCGACGCAATAAGTTCATTAGAGTAGCTAATTTACGGTAAAACTGTGTTCATAAAGAGTTAGTTAAGCTATTGAAAATGTTTATATACATTCATACATATATATATATATATATATATATATATATATATATATATATATATATATATATATATATATATATATATATATATATATATATATATATATATATATATACATACATATATATATATATATATATATATATATATATATATATATATATATATATATATATATAGGGTGCTGCATTGAAAACGAAACAGACCGATTTGCGTCCAGATAAATTAAAAAAAAAAGCCTGTAACACGTTAATTTAAATATTGAGGGGGACATGTTTTGACATAAGACTCAACTTTGTCACATCAACCCCTTAAGGGTGGTGATGACAACACTTATATTTTAAATAGGGAACATGGGTCGAGTGTTACATGATTTGAAAGCTCTTTCTTTTCTGAATTCAGCACACAAATTTTTTTGGAAGTTTTATCAAGTCTTTTAAAAATTATTCACCTTTGGAATTGCAAGAAGGTATTTCATTTATTGTGATAAGAAATGCATTAATTAGTCAATTTTTCGTTAAAAAAAAACTAAAAAACAAAACCAAACGTTCAAAAATGTTTATTCAGTTAAGTAAGTGTTCAAATTGTTGACCACCAGCTTCCATACAAAAGTACAAATTTTGTTCAAAACGAGCTCTGACATTCTGAAGCATTTGTGGAGTTATTAGACGGCATTCTTCAACAATGCGTCGTCATAATTTCTCCAGAGACCCCAGTTCTGTTGGAAAATTTTATTATTTAAATGGTCCCATAGAAATAAGTTTCAAGGAGTTAAATCCGGTGATCTACGGGGCCACTCAATAGCACCTCCACGTCCATCCATTGCTCTGGAATTTCTCTGCTCAAAAACTCCCTAAGACGTTTTGAAAAATGCGGAGGAGCTCCATCTTGTTGAAACACTAATTGATTTTCTTGATACCGATCATCATTGTTAACAATGACAATTAGTAGAGCGTAAACAATATCTTCTAGTAACTCCAAATACGTTTCGCCACTCAAATTGCCATCAAGAAAAATTGGTCCAATTAAACGGTCTCCAAAAATGCCAGTCCAGATCTTCAATTTCTGTCGAGTTTGAGTGTGGACTTCGTGAAAATTTCTTGGATTATTATCTGCCCAATAACGAAAATTATGACGATTGACTGTAGAGTTTAATAAAAACGTACACTAGTCTGAAAAACAGATATTGAACAGAAAGTTCCCATTATCAGCTATTCGTACAGTCATAACTTCACAAAACTCCAGCCACCGATCAAAATCATCTTTATTCAGTTGTTGTACAAGATGAATTTTATACGGGCGAAATTTATGATGCTTTAATATTCGCTGATTCTTCTTTTGATGTTTGAAACAGTGGCCAATTTTCTCGTGCTCAAGGTTGGGTCTGCAGCAATTTATCGTAAAACTTCAATCTCAGTAGTCTCATTTCTAACCGAAAATTCACGTTCAGGATTCCGTTTTTTGTTGGCTACCGAACCAGTTTGTCGAAACCTTGCAACTAACTACAAAATGTATTTTCTGTTAACATGTCTGTTCGAATGTCGTTCATTGAACAAATTTGCGGTACGGTTGGCACAGTCATCGTTTTTGAAAAAAGAGTAATTATTTCAACTCTTTCTTCTACAGAATACACCATTGTGAAATTAATTTTCGTTAGTAATATCAAGCATTTTTCTCATTCCGATAAGAAATGTTCTGATAGTCAATGTTTTGTTTAAAAACCAACAAAACATTGACTATCAGCACATTTTTTATCGGAATGAGTGAAATGCGTTTTTGCATATTCAACTGTGAATAATTTTTAAACGAGTTGATAAAACTTCCAAAAAAATATGTGTGCTGAATTCAGAAAAGAAAGAGCTTTCAAATGATATAAGACTCGACCCATGTTTCCTATTTAAAATATAAGGTTTGTTATTACCACCCTTAATGGGTTAATGTGACAAAGTTGAGTTTTATGTCAAAACATGTCCCCCACAATATTAAATTTGAGGCGTTTCTTAAAAAACATATTTCTGGACGCCAATCGGTCTGTTTCGTTTTCAATGCGCCACCCTATATTTGTGTTAATATGTACTTGAGCATAAAGTGTTATATAAGACAAAATAAGAGCATCGTATCTAAGCGATATGTTTAAAGTTAGCAAATCGATTTCTCACTTGCCACTTATCTATATCGTATCATATATAGTGTGTAAAAACCAAATGGAATAAATTCATTATTTCGGTTAGTGTACATTCTTATAAAAAATCCAGAAACACGTCAAATTTAAATTATAAATTGACATTTTTCAACGTGAAAATGCGATCCCTACCTTCAACTCCCTTCGAATTTTTTAAAGGGGAGGTATAGGCTTGTGATATGTCGTTTGAAAGGTCTGTTCATTATCTATTAAAAAATGTTATCGTTTTCAAGTTTATTGCAACAGTTAAGATAGAATAAAATAAAATTCTGTGGTTACCGAAATTAGCTACAATACAATAAAAAACTAAAATGTAATGCAAAATGTATTAAAATGTAAAACACTAAAAAGAACGGTGAATATCAATTAAGTAGCTGTTTAAAATGTTCATCGCGAACCTCTTGGCAATATTATATAAAACTGTCTTCTAACATTATTTAACATATCAGGCGTGACTGATCTAATCGCAAGCGTTATTCGTCCTTTCAAGTCGTTTCAAGCAGAAGGTTTAGTTGTGTACACAATGCTCTTCACATTTCCCCATAAAAAGGAATCTAATAAGGTAAGATCAGGTGATAGCGCTGGCCGTCCTATCGATCCTCGCCTCCCTATCCACCGATTGGGAAATATTGCATCGAGGTACTGCCGGACATTGAGTTGGTAATGTGATGGTGCTCCATCCTGCTGAAATCATATCATATTCACTGGAACTTGAGGGTTTCCTGGATCAGGATCTAAATTTGCCAAAGTTGGAATTACATAATTTTAAAGTAGTGCCAAATAATTATCGCCATTCAAATTACCCTCAATGAAAAAGGGGCCAATGATATAGTTTCCAACAATCCCTGCCCAAACATTAACCTTCTGAGGGTATTGCGTGTGTTCTTCTCTCATCCAGTGAGGGTTTGTCGTTGTCCAGTAGCGACAATTTTGCCGATTAGCATGACCGTCAAGTGAAAAAGTGCATTAATCAGAAAACATAACGTCTTCTCATTGGATAATATTGTTATCCAACATGTCCATCATTCGCTCACAAAAATAAGTTCTCCTATCAAAATCGTCTTCCATGAGCTCCTGAGTAGGTATCATTTTATAGAGATGCATTTTATTTTCTTTTAATATGTTAACTATCGATGCATGTCTAACATTAAATGTAGTGGATGCCTGTGTAGCCGATGTATGTGGATTTTCCACAAGTTCAACCATCACATCTAATTTGATTTCATCACTCAGTGCATTGGCTGCTTTTTTATCTGCTTTACATGACCAAACTCGCGAAACTGCTTCTCTATTTTACTAATTGTTCGATTAGATATAGGCGGTAAATCATAAAATTTGTCATGAAATAAGCGAGTTACTTCATGTTGTGTTCGGGTTTTATCTCCGTAACCAATCATTTGTATAACTGTTACTTTATGCATTTCCGTTAATCTAACCATTTTTCAATTGAAGTTAACGAAATTCAAACTAAAATTATAATACTCACAATTTAAATGACAACTTATAATTACAAAACATTTTGCTTAGGCGTTTTAAACAATCTAACATTGCCTCCGAAACTCTTTAATGTATTTTTAATGGATACAATGTAAAAAGCACATTACTATGGTTTTTGCTTACTTTCTTATCTTCAATATCAACGGGATATAAGTTTTGAGTATACTAGTTACAATATTGTAATAAGTTTTGAGTATTTTATAGCGAATTTCGGTAGCTACATGATTTTATGTTGTTATATATTATTTGTTGCAATAAACTTGAAAATGATAACATTTTTGAATAGATAATGAACAGACCTTTCAAACGACATATCACAAGCCTATATTTCCCCTTAAAAAAATGCGGGTTGTACCTGTCACTTGAAGGAGGGTGAAGGTAGGGATCGCATTTTCACGTTGAAAAATGTCACTTTATAATTTAAATATGCCGTGTTTCGGGATTTCCTAGATTTAGATTTATAAGAATGTACAGTAACCGAAATAATGAATTTATTCCATTTGGCTTTTACACACTGTATAAAACTTCAAATCCACACCGTGTAGTTTACAAAAGTCTGTGGCTAGTAGATGATTATTCCGTTGCCATCCTTGCATTTGAATACACACACACAGTTATTGAAAATAATGATATATAGAGCAATGACCAAATGACCAAAGTAAGCGTGTCAAAAAATATGTAAATAAACACAAAACAGTTTGGATGCAGCAGGCGCGTTATGGTAGTGAATTTTTATAAAAGCTTCTTTGTAAAAATATGCCTTTTTTTAGCGAAAGGTCCACGTCCCTTCAGTGACGTCAAACTCGGCGGTCGGTTACTCTACCGCACCCAACTCAGTGGAACACGCCTGCAGTCGAGCTAGCTTTGTGACGTGTCTAAGATAGGAGGATCTTTATAAACGCTTGCAGCGCGTGCCCCGATCTCTTCTGTTTAAAATCGACCAAGAGATGATATCTTACAGCTAAATTTTAGTCGAAAAACAGCATGCCTAAATGGGTAAGTCTTATATTTAGATACCGACTTATTTCCAGTTGCTCGTATATTTCTTTGCTTCATAATGATAATAGATTGCTTATTAGTGTATGTATACTGAATTCACTTTCGATGATTGCTTTCTTTATTATAATACACATTGAATTTTATAGCACCCCGTTAGGAAACGGCCTGCAGCAACACCTCACTAAATAAATGAAACCGCCAGGGAGGAGCCCCCTTCAAAACCATCGCCAGAGAGGAGCCCCCTCAAGAATACCTTACTTAATCCGTTAGGAAGCGGCCTGCAGCAACACCTCACTAAATCAATGAAACCACTAGGGAGGAGCCCCCTTCAACACCATCGCCAGAGAGGAGCCCCCACAAGAATACCTTACTGAATCCGTTAGGAAGTAGCCTGCAGCAACAACTCACTAAATAACTGAAACCGCCAGGGAGGAGCCCTCTTCAACACCATCGCCAGAGAGGAGCCCCCTTAAGAATACCTTACTGAATCCGTTAGGAAGCGGCCTGCAGCAACACCTCACTAAATAAATGAAACCGCCAGGGAGGAGCCCCATTCAACACCATCGCCAGGGAGGAGCCCCCTCAAGAATGGCTTACTGAAACCGCTAGGTAGGATCCCTCAACAAGACCGTTATGCAGCCCTATGATCTCCACTCCGGAGGCAGCAATCTAAAGCTGGAAGTTAAGTACACTATTTATCTGTGGTTTTCTTTCTTAGAGTAGTGTATGCTCCACAACCCATTTTTACAGTGCTATATGCCATGTCAAAGTAATCGATTCATATTTTTCTTTTATCAAATTTGCTTGATTCAATTTGCTGCATTGTATACATTCAATAACTTTTTTAATAAACTGATTTTACTCATAACACCTGACTTTTATTTGTACATCTTGAAACCTACCAACTACAAGTGCCAAAACCCAAGCCCTGAGATAATTTATGTTATATTATATTATTTTAGTGTCCAATATATATTTGTTGTTGTATATCAATTTTTCGTTATACTTGCGCCCAACCTTCAGGCATCTCTTACAGGTATTGTTAAAGTCAATATATAAATTTTTCGTTATAAAGTATTCCGAAAAAACTATTGTGATTTTCCTTGCCAACGAACCTCTTCAAGCTATTTACACACCTGCCAAGATATAATTATTCACAAAATCTTCTTGACCAAAATTTAAAAAAAATGTTTGCATGAAAATTTTCAAAGAATTTCTTTCACAAGAGTGGCCATTTTTTTTACAAAAGTTGGCTTAAGAAATGTTACACGATAATTAATATTTTCACAAAAAATTGATAGATACTTTTTATTTACCAATATTCTAAAATATTCCTTATTAAACATTTATAAATTAATAACTTCATTTGGATAAGGCATATTTAGATAAGGAATTACGTGTTGGCAAAGCAGATCCAACTAATTATTAGCACTAAGTGTACCATCAATAAAAAATGGACCAACAATTCCCGACCAAACACTTACTTTTTTCTGAATTGGGTTTGGCTCTTCCTTTTCCAATGTATATTTTCGGTTGCCCAATATCTACAGTTTTGCTTGTTTACTGATCAATTTAATTAAAATGTGGCTTCATAAAAAAAAAATTTTTTTCTGAGAGCTGCGATTACAAATGTGTCATCATCTCGCAAAATTCTAAGCGGCCATGGAAATCATCTGCAGTAAGTTACTGAGCTAAATGTTACTTATAAGGATGCCATTTATTCTTCTTTAAGCATTTATGAACAGCAGACTTACTTATTGACTCTTCTCTCGCCACTTGCGTAACTGATTTGTGGGGATTTTCTGGCAAATTACCTAAAATATCTAATTATATATCCTCTGTAACTATAGGATGCTTTGTCTTGAATGTGTCTCTTATATGGCAAAAGTGTCCAAATTTTATCTAGATTTTAGTAATTGTTTATTGTGCAATAGGTCTGTTCCCATACCTATTATTGAATAATTCCGAAACTTCAGTTTGTGTTCGGGTTTTGTCTCAGCGAGTAAAGCGCCTCCCTATGGAGGCGTGATAATACTAAATGGAGGGTGAGAGCATATTGAGAAAAAAATAAATATAGTTTACTACGGTTACCACCGTCGTTAGCATAAGATTCAGACCATCCATAGCTTCACCTGCCCTAAAGAAACTTGGCAAAATATGTGTTGTGATAATGCATCCCTAATGGAGATGGCTTTTTATTACATAGGAAAACCTTTAACAACATTTTTATCTTGTAATGGACGCTGTTGATGCCCAACTCAAGCATTAAGAATTACTCGGGAAGTGCATTAGTGATATTTAAAAAATTCATATCTTCTAAACGAATACACGGAATTTAAAAAATCAAAAAGCAGTGTACAACAAACTAAAAGCTCCTTTTAACGCGCTACAACGAAGCCCCTATTCTTATTTGAAAGAAATTGAAGGTGTAATGGTTATGTTTGATTCATTACCGCAACTCCCTTGCTGGCATAACGAGAATCTCAAAGGAAGCTTAAACAAGCCACCTGCTTCATTATTGAACAACAATTCAAGTTTCGTTTTGTTAAAAATTTGCTACAGACAATTACTATCGTAGCGCCCTTACTGATTTTTCCTTTCATTTGCATTAAGTTAAATATTCACATGTTGAATTATTTGCCTAAAAAAATATCGTTATTTTGCGACAGTTTCCTACTGGAATATTCACCTGCTTAAGCAATGTGAACAATAGAGGCTTTCTTAGAAATCTAAAAATATCGATTTGTATATTTAAAACGTAGTTCTCTGTGGTAATACATGGAGGTTTCCAGAAGGTCTTGAGGTAGTGAATTTGCCTAACTGACGGTTGACGTCATTTTGCGCGAAATTTTACTCCTACTCTGTTGAAGAGATGTATCGGGTAAGACTCTGAACCAATGAGATTTAAACACGCGCGACACACTCTAGAGGGGAACTGCGTGTAATAAAACCACTCGACAGTAGGGTTTGAAGAGAGTCTATCGGGCAGGCAAGTAAAACGTAGCTTCCTCAGGGCATGTATGCCTGGTGTAATTATTGTGCAAGTTCTGCAAATAATTTTAATTTGGTTTTGTGATTGTAGCATCCCGTTTAAAAGAAGAAATGATTAAACAGTGAGTCTTCAATAAACCTTTTAATGCAACGGCAGGTTGCTAACGCAAATTCTTTGTTATAATTGCGAGACTCAAGTAAACGGTTTCAAGTTTTCAATTTCAGTTCTCAATTCAGCCTTCAGTTTTAGGCTTCGGATCCAAGTTTACCTTTACATACGATTTTTTCGTACACCGTTTAAATATACCTTTGCTGTCCCAGTTGACCGTTAAAATACAGTTTTGCTGTTCAGATTCAAGTTTACGTCTAGTTTCAAGTTATTTTCAAGTTCAAGATTCAACCCCAGTGCCTACCTAACATCTTGAATGTACATTTAACGTACACTTTCTGCCTGTATTCACCTCTACAAGCGCTTTATATCAGTTACTGACGCATCCCTTGGGGAAATTAGTCGCCTATGGTAAGCGCTAAATGCTGATGCTACCCTGTGCAGCTTCTACATTCCGTCAGCAGGCAAATTAATACCTGTGGGGCCTCAGGTGAAGGCGTCACATCAGCCTGGAACCGCTGGAAGTGCCAGTGCACTACATGTGAGTCCTTTATGGGACTTTAGCCAGATACGAACTTTACTACATCCATTAAATTTTTCATTAAATTTCTCATTAAACTGCAACATAAATTTTTAGCCAGTCAAAATCAAAATCTTAGTCAGTGAGATTGATCATTATATATAAATATATTTTGAATTTTCCTTTTGTATGTTGTCGAATATGTAAATTAGGTATACTAGTATGATAATCAATTAATTACCATTTTGCAAACGAACCTTTTAAACCTTCAAATATATTTTAGAGTAACAAAAAAAATGGCTTATAACCTTTCATTTAAATTGTGGTTAACCATTACTTAATTTTACAATATCTGAGCTTCTCTCAGAAACTTTTGTGAAAACAAAACAGAACAATTAACTGGAAATTACCTAACAAATAAAAATTGAGAGCATTGGTAGATTTAATAGAAAAACCTTTAACTTTACACTTAATATTTATTTTGCTCTATCCATTAATTTTTTCAATAAATTTCTTATTAATCTGCAACATAAATTTTAAGCCAGTCAAAATCAAAATCTTAGTGAGATTGATCATTATATATAAATGTATTTTGAATTTTCTTTTTGTATGTTGTCCAATATGTAAATTAGGTATACTAGTATGATAATCTATTATCTAACATTTTGGCCACGAACCTTTTAAACCTTCAAATATGTTTTAAAATAACAAAAAAAGTTTATAACCTTTCATTTAAATTATGGTTAACCATTATTTAATTTTACAATATCTGAGCTTCTCTCACAAACTTTTGTGAAAACAAAACAGAACAATTAACTGGAAATTACCTAACAAATAAAAATTGAGAACATTGGTAGAACATTGGGGGGTTGTGTTGGTGTTTGGTGGGAGCGGGGGGCTTAGCGAGTTTCGGAGTAGCTGGGGTTGCGTTCCTGAGCTGGAGTCTCCCCGAGACCGCGAGGGCACTAGCAAAGCTGCTGACTGCGAGTTGATTTGAACCCGGTGGCGGTCTAGTCACGATCAAGTCACCCAAAGCGGTCTCCCGTAGCGCAGCCCTCGTGGTCCTGGATCTGGACGACAGCTGCGATATTTCGGGCTGCAGTAGGTCTCCACCCTTACTGGCGATCGAAACAGTCTGGCGATACCAGGTGTCCCGACCGTCCTAGCGGTATTATTGGGAAGTATTGCCGTTTTCAATCTTCGTAGGAAAGCTTTTCTTTATTTCCTTCGGGAGGCACAAAGGATTGCGTTCCTGAGCTGGAGTCTCCCCGAGAGCGCGAGGGCACTAGCAAAGCGGCTGACTGCGAGTTGATTTGAACCCGGTGGCGGTCTAGTCACGATCAAATCACCCAAAGCGGTCTCCCGTGGCTCAGCTCTCGTGGTCCTGGATCTGGACGACAGCTGGGATATTTCGGGCTGCAGTAGGTCTCCACCCTTACTGGCGATCGAAACAGTCTGGCGATACCCGGCCGTCCTAACCGCACTGTTTGGAGGCTTTGCCTTTTTCAATTTGATAGAGGGGACTTTCTTTATTTTGTCAGGGGGAAATTCCCATCTCCCTTGGGAGACACTTCCTCAGGTCGTAGAGGGTCTGTATGACTGCATCGCAAGCTCGAGGGTCCGTAATTAATTAATGATAGTAGGAATAAGAACAAGCCGTTAGCTGATCTTGATATTGCACCTAGTGTTGGCTTTTAATTCGCATATTGCATGCCTGCTTAAATCGACCACCTACCCGATACCTTGCTTTGGCGATCCCGGGACGCTTCTGCCCGCTTACAGGCTTAGAATTCACAACCCCTCTTCATGATACCGCCAGTATAACTTGCAGATTTTTCTGTTTCTGCCTCTGGTCTCTAACAAATTAATTTGTTATCCAATAACTTAGGTTAAACGTGTGGTATTTCGAGATAACCGCTTTTGTAAATATTTTTTTGTACGTATTTTGTAAATAGATTATTTGTTTTATGCGGTGTTTCACTCAACGCTTCCCAACCAATCCACCCCAACCTAATACGCAACATTCTGATCTCTAATACACAGGCCATAATTAAGGAGTCCTGAGGGATTTCGTCTGAGGACTTAGGTGAACCCTGTCTTCACTGAAGTTTACCCCGGGTCCGGGTAGCTATAAATAGCAACCGAGGACAGAGAGATAGTCCTGAGGGAGCGCAGCGACTTCTTTTAAGCCCTCGTTGCTGGCGCCTGAGCAAATCCCGTAATAAAGCCGTATTGATAAGGTTATCTTGTGGAAACTCCCCATATTAGGGAAAGATAACCTTATCCCGATTTGACCCCTCACAATATATTTGATTTACCAGGAGTCTTGAATCAAATAACTCCAGTTATTAATTGATATCAATAAAGTTAAGTATTTGTTTTTAATATCGGTTTTGATTGAATAATTAATTCCCCATTTAACCTTCCTCAAGCCTGGTGGTGTGTAACTGAAAATTCTTTATATCTATTATCTAGATATCTTCAAACTAATTAACGTAGTGCCGGTGTTTTAACTCAAAGATCTCATAAGTCTAGAAGTTGAGCAGAACAAGACTACAGCTGAGTAAGTATTTGATTGTCTTTTCATCTCCAATCCAAACAGTGTGTTCTTAATCTTACAAAATAATAAATCTGATAGATAAGTGCAGATACGTTACGGTTTGGAAGGTGATTACAGCTACACTATCGACCGGATTTAGTTACAATTGAAATATGTGACCGCGGCCAAATATCAAATAAACACTCTAGGGTTTTTAGGCTTAGATTGGCACAGGAAGTGACCCCCGCTTAGGGGGGCAAAGTTTGGGATATATTTTTTGCGTCAAAACTTGTCTCCCTCACAAGCAAACTTGATGTTTTCCAGGTTTTTTTCGACAAAATATTTTCCTGGTAGTTATGGCTGCCGGCTTTTTTTCAACGGGCCACTCTCTATATTATGAAAATGCCACATAGGTAATAGGTATTCTGATTATATTATTTATTTGCAGAGCTTTGGTGGTTCAGAGGTAAAAACTTGTGCCTTTCAACCGAAGGGTACTGGGTTCGATCCCAGGGTTCTCCTTTCACTTTTCCAGTACAAACTGTAACAATAACATCAACCGAGGTTCTGGCATTGTATTTGAGCAAGTTTAATATCTGCATGTTCCGCCCTTCGGAGGGATCATAAATCCGTCGGTCTCGTGTCCATGCAGTGTTGGGTACGTTAAAAATCCCTACCCTCCTTGCCGAAAGGCAGGGGTTCGGCAGAATTTCCAGGATGGTGAGGTGAAACTGCTGCCTGGCGTCGGTGATTGGCCATAGTCGCTGAAATAGGCCGACATTAAAGAAACAAAACACACACACACATACATTATTTATATTTTCTATGTGATTATAAAAATGTAAATATTTTTTAAATTAGTGTATTTAGGCATAGAAAGTCTTATAAAAAAGTTGGAGCAGTTGCCTTTCACTTTTGAAACATAAGCTGGATGCTGTTTCATTCAAACAAATTAGCCATTATTTTAGAGCGCTCTGTACAAGCATGCACTATAGTTCGGTGGAAAATTCCAAAATTCAATAACGAAAGGGGTGTTCTATTAAAAAAAGAAAGCCGCCTCAATTTGGATACGTTGGTTGTTACAAACTATTTGCAGTGTATTAAATGACGGCAGATGTGGCTTATAGGAGGCAAATGCAACATACTTAGTCTTCTTTGTGTTAATAGTTAACCCACTGGCATCAAACCACCCCTTAATATTTACAAAATCATCTGCAATTTTGGTCTTTAGCCGTTGCCAAGAACAATCTTTATATATAATTGCAGTATCATCTGCAAAACCAATGGATTTACCAGCTGCCTGCACACTAAATATATCATTGTTATACAAACTAAATAACAACGGGCCCAGGACTGTACCCTGAGGAACGCCAAATTCAACCACCTCAAAATTGCTGCAGCTGTCGTCAATATTTGTGCACTGCCTTCTAGACCGCAAATAATTCTCAATCAAAAGCAGCGGAGCACCCCTAAAACCGATATCCTCCAATTTTCTGAGAAGAATCCTGTGATCAACAGCGTCGAAAGCCTTTTAAACGTCTAGAAAGATGCAAATACGTTGTCTTTGCTTATTAAGAGCAGAATAAATTCCTGTAGTTAGGGTATTTAACGCATTCTGTGTTGACAGACCCTCTCTGAAGCCAAACTGCGATTCTGCTAAGATGTTATACTTCTTTAGATAGCTTGTTATTTTCTGACAATTTTTTTTTTTTCGAAACCTTGGCCACATTCGATAATAAGGATATCGGTCTATAATTGGGAATTTCGTCCCTGTTTCCTCCTTTAAACAGTGGTTTTATTACAGTCTTCTTTAGAATGTCTGGGAAAATACCAAGTCCGATGCATCTGTTGATTAAGCCAGTCAGCGGGACTGCAATAACATATACATATGTAATCATAAAAACTAAAACTGACCGCAGATGGGGGTTATCGGGAGCGTAGCTCGCGCCCATTTAAAGAAGTAATTTGAAAATGCAAAAGGTGGGGGCTCCTCAATAATGGAGTTTTTTTTACCAAAATTTGATAAAAAATATAGACCATTAAACCACAAACTCACAATTACCCAATAGATGTTGTTATCCACACAAAACATTTTGGTTCTGTGTGTTTTTCTGATCACCAATGACACCCAATTATTATTTTTTTAATGCCACCAACCTTTTCTTGTGTTCATTTCGAGCTCTAGATATTACCACATAGCATACTTTTTCAGATATTATGTATATATATATATATATATATATATATATATATATATATATATATATATATATATATATATATATATATATATATATATATATATATATATATATATATATATATATATATATAAGCATATAAAACTGAAAACTGATCCTGGATATGAGTTCTAGATCGCGGAAGTCGCGATTTCCCCATTTGTGAATGTTTTCTGCGAAAATTCAACAATAAGAGGGCAAATAACAACAATTAAACAACAACAAAGTTGCATTCACTCGGAAGTTTATACTATCGGACGTAAAATATTTTATCGCTGTCAGAATTGATTTGTATTTTAAACGTAATTCTGAAATTATCTGAACATTTGTTCATTTGCATATAACGCTGCAACAGTATAACGACTAATGAAATTGCAAATCAGTTTCGCGCCATCTGTCGGCAAATCCTGTTCGGGAATGACACTCGGCTAAATGGCGAGTAAATATAAAATTTCAATTATTGAGAATTCGTTATTCGTTACAAAGTGGAAACGCGTTTAGCTTTATAAATAATTGAGCATGTGTGCCCATGGCAGGAACAGCTCGTAAATCGAAGTCTACTAACTTTCTATTGATTTGCACCCGTATAATCGTGTCAGCTCAATACACTGCAAACAAGTCTTTTTTTCTGTATTTAAAATAGTAATTAATTTAGCGCGTTTTGTTTTTGAAAGCAATGTCTAAATTACCTGGAACTAGTTTTGTGGAACAGCTTCTTTATTATTTTATTTAAAAGGCCTGACTCGTTACTTCAGCATTAATTTTTTGGTCTGGTTGTATTTTACCAGTAATTTACTTTTCTTACAAATCTTTGATGTACGAGCCACTTTCAAAAGTTATTATTTATAATTTAAATTATTAAAATCCAATTTATATTTAAAAAAAAACTACCAATTAATAAGTTTTATCAGAAAATATTTACTAATTGATTGAAAACTACATACAAACTTGGAGACTACTTCTCTGATTTTACTGTTGGGTTTCGTTTGTGTAAGTGAAGGATGTATCCAGAGCATAAGCTACCGGGAGCAAGTGGCCCTTCTGAATTATAGATATTCGAGGATGTTCTTCAACGTTTCTGTAACCGGTTTCGCTGCTTGGTAACATCCTCAGATAATGAATAGAAATTGAATTAATACAAAATAGTGACACCTACAAAAAAAGATGCGTTGCTATATTATGATGATTTAATTAAAATATTCTTTAAAAAATTAAAATAAAATGAAACACAATGACGGATTACGCCTTCAAAATATCTATGTATCTCTATATTTAACATAAAGATATAACTAACCTGTAACAGTAATCACTATAATAACAACTATAACAATACAATAACCTTCTCGAATATATATGGCCTAAATTCTAACCTGAACTCCGTCCACCATTTCCTCCAGGCTAATATGCCCCAACTCCTCTTCCCCATCGAAACTCAAATCAGTGCCAAAACAGCCACAAATCACCTTAATTTACCGGGGTATGAGCTCCTTACTGCTTTTAGATTTCATGGAGGTGTGTGCCCGTACGTCCGTAGCAATCTAGCCTGCACCAAACTCCCCACTTTTGAAGCTGGAAAAAAATACATAATATGGATAAAACTCTCTCTCAGGGCTGCAACTAAATTCATGTGTTGCATTTACCGGTCACCTTCTGACAACAACTTTGTCCAGCTCCTTGACTACCTTTCTGAAGAAACCGACCATCTGATTTCTGAATATCCTTCCTCCGAGGTCACTATTCTTGGTGACTTCAATGTCCATAATAAGGAATGTCTAGGATCTTCAAAAACCGATCCACAAGGAAGAGCAGCGGAGGCCTTTGCAGTCAGCAATTCTTTAGCCAATATGGTTCAGCAACCTACTTAGTTTCCTCGCATTCCAACACACAACTCAGATCTCTTGGATCTCATTCTTACTACAAATCCGGACTGCTATAAGATATCAGTTGCGACGCACTTCCTTTTATACCAAATGACAAATGCTCAAATAATTCCCAATCTATTCACAAACCTAGATTGTCATTGGCATAAGCTAAGTTACCGGGAAGTTAGAGGGCCGCCAGCTTTTATACAGTGGAGATGGGCGTGGGTCAAAATAAGATGTTAACTAGGGGCGCCACTTGATTGTTTAACCTCCACTCCCAGATATTCTAATAAGATGTTCACTAATATGCTTCCTTGCCCAGATCCAACTCAACCAAGAATTCTTGGATCACACTGGCAACTATAGCCAACCACAATCGAGCACAGGAAGCTACAAGGGAGTTATAATTATGGTAACACAACTAAATTTCAGAACGGTATGGTCTCATAGACCCACAAGTAAAGGTAACGGTAATGATCTAATTATCAACAGCCCTGAAAACAAAACACAAACACAAAACCAAAACATACCTATAATATGATGAAATAAGGGCTTTTATTAACCTTCTTTGGCATACAAGAAATTATTAAAAAGCTGTTCTAAAATTCTGATCTAAAATAAAAAGTCTCTATTATATAACTGAAATGGCTAACTACAAAATAATCAAGATCTTTAATGAGTATGCATGCATGTGCTCCAAAACTATAATTGTTCTATGGAAAATTCCACTTTTCGTGCACGCAAAGCTTACAACGTATTTTCCCCAAATAATAATTAATTACACGTACGTTAAGTTAAGTGGCCTGATTAAATATCAAGTCCCAAAGAATAGTCAATAAGCTTAACTAACGCTAACAATATCTACTAAACTGTGGTAACTATCAAAAGTGAAGCAATTATATTAACAAGGGTCTCATAAAAATCTGTACCACATTTATTGAAGTTTAAATAAAATAATTTAGTTTGATTTCAGCAAATTTAACAGATGTGAATATTTAAAGTTTTAGCTTATCAAGATTGTCTCTCTTATCACTCTATTCTTTATCACAAAACGAAAAATTCTTACTTGAAATTCCTGGACTTCTAGGCCATAAAATTACCAACAATTTCCATACCAAACCAGGGCCTTTAAGGGTACGGGACTGCAAATACGGGAACAATGCAACAACGGAAAGGCAATGCGACAACGGAAAGCGAAGACCTCCTCACTGAGATCCTAATTCATAAATCCCAGATTTCACAGCTGACGGGAATTATCGTTGTTCTTGACTAGCACACAAAACTCCATTTAACTCAATATCCATACTTCGTTCAGTACACGAAAATTCGCCATTCCATGCGAGACTTATTCCACTAAAAATTCTCCTATGGTACGTGGATTTGCCAAAGGTACTGCCCAATACAAAAACTGGCCGATACAATAATTGCCCAGCACAAGAGTTTTATACCCGATACTAGGAATTTTCTATCCAATACTATAATTTCTCTATCCGATACTAGGACCCTAAAAACAATAAGTAACGGAATGCTAGAGGTGTTATAGTTACGAGAGATTATGATTTCTTTCCTCCAAAGAGGGAAACTCCAACCCACGTGACAAGATCAAAGTGGTCCTTATATCCCCTCAAACGGGTATCTCTACAGTCTTCAACACCAAATATATAAATTACTATATCACCAAAAGACTGCAGATATGTTCTGAGTGCAATTAAAACCACTATGGGGCTAATTAATATCCAACTTGCTTCTCAGAACGAACCACGTGTTAACTCCAACTCCTACCAACGAAATCTCTCCGTCGAACCTTCCGGATTATTCGCATTCCCTCCCTGACAGCCGGTAGCGCCACTCGTTCGCTCTCACTTCATCCCATACGTCCCCAGCCATCTATCCTTCTCAACATGCGGACCATTCTCGAACCACCAACATTCTTAACTGCAGCGCAGGCGTGGCAGCCGACAAGATATACCAGGGGTAGTACAAATAGAAATGATTCAACGAAAGATCTCAATTTTATTCAGTATACGAGGGATAGCCAGAAGAAATAACCACGATCGTCGCCAATAATTCTCTGTTCAAAGCAGGGGAGGAACCACAAATACATCCAAACTAGCCTAGCTGTTTAGCTACTCAATTTATACTGTTACAAAATCCCCCGCTACTTTAAAAGATTTTACCCAAAATCTTTCAACTCACTCATCATTTGGTGGGTGGGCCTTCAAATCCTTCGCATGCCAAACACCCGTATTATTCCCACTAGAATCCCTAAGTTCATATGTCCAAGGTGACAAACGCTTAGCAACGGAAAAAGGTCCAACATAACGTGGTGTTAACTTAGCGGTGAAATATTTACTAGCATCTGAAATGACATAATTCTTCCGCTACACTAACTGATTAGGCAAGAACTCTTCGTCTCGACGACGCAAATCATAATACTTCTTATTATGTTCATATGCCTTAATTAACCTAGATCGAACATCCTGATACACCCTGTGCAATGCTGTTTCTCTCCCTTCCGATCCTCCTCGATCAATGTCCATGGGACCATCCGAAAGAGTGCACGACTTACGATCCGGGACTTCTCTACCAAAGACGATAAAATTAGGTGTCAACTCGGTAACCTCATGTTTGCTAGACCGAATGGCATAACCTACTTGCGACAGATTCTTATCCCAATCCCTATGGTTCTCACACACATAAGACCTCATCATTGTCTTAATAACCCTATTGACTCTCTCACAAGGATTCGCCTGAGCATGGTAATTAGCGGTATACCTGACATTAATATCACGAGACCTCATCAACCGAATAAACTCGCGAGAACGTAACTGAACCCCATTATCCACAATAATAGCATCTGGAGACCCAAAAACCGACAACACATGATCGTTAAGCAGCCTACAAATGGCTGACGATGTAGCCGAACGCACAGGATAAATCAACGCAAACTTGCTAAACACATCGGCCACCACAAAGATGTACTGATGACCCGAAGTAGACCTGGGCAAAGGACCCATAATATCGGCACACAACAACTGAAACGGACGGGATACGGTAGGCTGAACACTTCTCATAAATCCAATAGGCTTACGCTGTTCCGGCTTAACAGCCTGACACACACTACAACGCCTGACAAATGAAGCTATATCACAACGCATCTTCGGCCAATAATACTGAGCGGCTACCCGATGAAAAGTTTTGTAGACACCCAAATGACAATTAGATGTATGTGCCTGCTCAATGATCTTTCGTCTATCACACTTCGGAACAACCTCACGCCAAAAATCGGAACTAGAACTTAATTCTGGGTATCTTGCCTCAACACGCTTGAAAAGTTTATTACCCTCAACATGCCATTGCGAAAACTTCCTCGGACTCCTAATGACTCTATCCCTAAGACGATCCAACCACGGATCTCCCGATAACTGAAACTTTTCCTCAACAGGTGGACCAACGGAAGCGGAATCTACAACCGGAAATGAACGTGACAACAGATCTGGCACGACATGTTCTTCTTTGACCGCTGAAATACTAGACGAAGACAGGCTGCGGCCGACTACTGCCTTCGATTCCCGTTTGGGGAACACGCGTTACATTTGGGACAAGAAACAACCGTGTGGTCAGGAGTGCCACACCTAAAACAATGTTTCCTACGAGGACGCTCACAACCATTAGACCTATGACCAGGTTGCTTACAATTCCAACAAACGATATCTACTCTAGGCGAAGCTGACCTAACTGAACTAGTAACCGAACCCGAATCACTATAAACATAAGCCAGATCTGGTTCCAATAACCCTGTGCGAGAACGAGAAGGTGGAATAAAAGCCTCAATATTTTCCTTACGTGCCTCAAGCTTACGACCCAACTCAAGTAACTGATCCACAGAATCGATATTCACCAAACCTAACTGGTTTTGATAGAACGGAGCCATATTAGACAACAAAATCTTAAGCCGAGTCTTCTCATCAATGGGGACCGTTAATCTCCTAAACATATTATGCATCACTGCAATAAACATCCCCATATTCTCAGATGGACCTTGAGTTCTATGTTTAATTTCCTCAAACAACCTATCATTGAAATTTGAAGGCTGAAACTGCAACCGTAACTCCGATACTAAAGCAGACCAAGACGAAAGCTTAGATCTCATTGACCTATACCAAACCAAAGCTTTACCCGTAAAAAGATCTGCGGCAGAATGAAGTAGCTGGTCCTTACTAACATTTCGAGAAACCCTAAGTTCTTCTATTTCCTCCAAAAAAGCATTCTACGAGACTCTCGAACAATCTCCACTAAATTTGGTAAAATGCCATTTTGAAACTGGTACCCCAGTAAACTGAGCACTGACGGCAGAATCTACAACAGATGTATTAACGACAGCGGGAACAGACTCGTCATCTGAGGACTCCTTCGAAGAAGTTTCACCTAACTGCCTTGTCTGCGAAATTATAGTCAAGTCCAAAGGACCTGCAGCTCCCTGTTCAAGAGATCGTCGAAACCTACGAGTCTTTGACTTAAGCTCAGTCTGTAACCCCACAAATTCGACCAGAAAATTTGTCCGGATAGTTTGCTCTGCCTCCTTAGTCGGTACAGACCTATCTGCTCTTCGGAAATAATGTAAAAGCTTAGTAAAAATCTTACGGTAAGTCGGAGAACGCTCAACATCAGAAAAATCGGCAACTAGACTCTTTAACTCAGCCAACTTAGTGGTCAAGACACCATGATCCACGGAAAATGAAATTGGATACTTAGGATACGAAACCTTCGAGGAACTCTCCAACCTAATAAATGATCTTAATTTCTTCCTCATCTCAGACACAGTCAGATCCTGAGAGCATCCACGAATCTCCAATTCATACTGCAATTCGAAACGTTCAAGGCGATTGACCTCCAATTTTCCTTCCATAGTTGTAAATGGCTAAAAATAAAACGAGAGAAAACCGCAATTATGCGATACGAGACAGTTAACTAAATGCCGACACTAAAATAAAAGAAGTGTGCTCAACTAGCAAACGGTAGGACGGTAACGATAATATTTCCCAAAACTAACAAACGGTAACGGTAATCTTAAAAATTATTCCTAAAATACACTAACAAACACCTAAAATCCAAATACATGCAACACTCAATAATCTAACACCAATGGACTGCTGAAAAATTTGAAAAAGTTGTGACAAAATTTATTTTCCTACAAACTCGAGCCAAAATTTCCAGAAAACTCGAGGGCCAAAATTTCCAGAAAACTCGAGGGCCCCCAAAGTTGGGCGCCAAAATTTATTCGACGCACTTCCTTTTATACCAGATGACAAATGCTCAAATAATTCCCAATCTATTCACAAACCTAATTTGTCATTGGCATAAGCTAAGTTACCGGGAAGTTAGAGGGCCGCCAGCTTTTATACAGTGGAGATGGGCGTGGGTCAAAATAAGATGTTAACTAGGGGCGCCACTTGATTGTTTAACCTCCACTCCCGGATATTCTAATAAGATGTTCACTAATATGCTTCCTTGCCCAGATCCAACACAACCAAGAATTCTTGGATCACACTGGCAACTATAGCCAACCACAATCGAGCACAGGAAGCTACAAGGGAGTTATAATTATGGTAACACAACTAAATTTCAGAACGGTATGGTCTCATAGACCCACAAGTAAAGGTAACGGTAATGATCTAATTATCAACAGCCCTGAAAACAAAACACAAACACAAAACCAGAACATACCTATAATATGATGAAATAAGGGCTTTTATTAAGCTTCTTTGGCATACAAGAAATTATTAAAAAGCTGTTCTAAAATTCTGATCTAAAATAAAAAGTCTCTATTAAATAGCTGAAATGGCTTACTACAAAATAATCAAGATCTTTAATGAGTATGCATGAATGTGCTCCAAAACTATAATTGTTCTATGGAAAATTCCACTTTTCGTGCACGCGAAGCTTACAACGTATTTTCCCCAAATAGTAATTAATTACACGTTCGTTAAGTTAAGTGGCCTGATTAAATATCAAGTCCCAAAGAATAGTCAATAAGCTTAACTAACGCTAACAATATCTACTAAACTGTGGTAACTATCAAAAGTGAAGCAATTATATTAACAAGGCTCTCATAAAAATCTGTACCACATTTATTAAAGTTTAAATAAAATAATTCAGTTTGATTTCAGCAAATTTAGCAGATGTAAATATTTAAAGTTTTAGCTTATCAAGATTGTCTCTCTTATCACTCTATTCTTTATCACAAAACGGAAAATTCTTACTTGAAATTCCTGGACTTCTAGGCCATAAAATTACCAACAATTTCCATACCAAACTAGGGCCTTTAAGGGTACGGGACTGCAACTACGGGAACAATGCAACAACGGAAAGGCAATGCGACAACGGAAAGCGAAGATCCTAATTCATAAATCCCAGATTTCACAGCTGACGGGAATTATCGTTGCTCTTGACTAGCACACAAAACTCCATTTAACTCAATATCCATACTTCGTTCGGTACACGAAAATTCGCCATTCCATGCGAGACTTATTCCACTAAAAATTCTCCTATGATACGTGGATTTGCCAAAGGTACTGCCCAATACAAAAACTGGCCGATACAATAATTGCCCAGCACAAGAGTTTTATACCCGGTACTAGGAATTTTCTATCCAATACTAGAATTTCTCTATCCGATACTAGGACCCTAAAAACAATAAGTAACGGAATGCTAGAGGTGTTATACTTACGAGAGATGATGATTTCTTACCTCCAAAGAGGGAAACTGCAACCCACGTGACAAGATCAAAGTGGTCCTTATATCCCCTCAAACGGGTATCTCTACAGTCTTCAACACCAAATATATAAATTACTATATCACCAAAAGACTGCAGATATGTTCTGAGTGCAATTAAAACCACTATGGGGCTAATTAATATCCAACTTGCTTCTCAGAACGAACCACGTGTTAACTCCAACTCCTACCAACGAAATCTCTCCGTCGAACCTTCCGGAATATTCGCATTCCCTCCCTGACAGCCGGTAGCGCCACTCGTTCGCTCTCACATCATCCCATACGTCCCCAGCCATCTATCCTTCTCAACATGCGGACCATTCTCGAACCACCAACATTCTTAACTGCAACGCAGGCGTGGCAGCCGACAAGATATACCAGGGGTAGTACAAATAGAAATGATTCAACGAAAGATCTCAATTTTATTCAGTATACGAGGGATAGCCAGAAGAAATAACCACGATCGTCGCCAATAATTCTCTGTTCAAAGCAGAGGAGGAACCACAAATACATCCAAACTAGCCTAGCTGTTTAGCTACTCAATTTATACTGTTACACAGTCACCGCCCCCCTAGGTCGCTCAGACCACGGCATGGTCACTGCTGCCTGCGCAATGCAACCCGAGGTCATACAGTCATCAAACACACGTATCGTTTGGCACTACAACTTCGCGAACTGGCACGAAATGCCAGATTACTTTTCCTCATTTCCATGGGCGTCTGTCTGCTTATCTCATCCTGACCCCTCTGATATCTCACAAAACGTCACCGAAATAATCCAAGCTGGCATGGAATAATTTATTCCACGTACACAGAAAACCCCTGAAGCCACTCAAAAGCCCCGGTTCTCTAAATCCTGTGACAAGGCCAGACTTGAAAAGGTCAAAGCTCACAAAAAGCTTCTACACAATCCCAGTTAAGAAAACCGTCAAGCATTTAACGACGCAAGCAACCGCTATGTCCGCATTCTTTCTGAGGCAAAAAACTCGTTTAATAACCACATCAAAAACAAAGTCCTGTTAAGCTCCAGCCGTAGCAAACCCTTCTGGACTCTTGCTAAATCTATTGGGAATAATTTCTGCAAGAGCACGTTCCCACCTTTTGTCTCAGGTGATGAAATTGTTTCTACATCCCTGGGCAAGGCTGAACTTTTTGACTCGTTGTTCGCCGGCAATTCTACTCTCAACCCACCTCCAAATGTTTAACCACCAACAGTCCCCAATGTCGCGCATAAAATGACGGATATCATTTTCAAAACCAAAAAGGTACAAAAAATGCTCTCTTCTCTTAATACCAGAAAAGCCTCTGGCCTTGACGAGATCCTAGAAATTGTTCTCAAAAAATGCGCACCAAAACTTGCTCCTGTCCTGACTCGTCTGTTTCAGACATCTTACAATAGAGGCATATTCTCTAGTAACTGGAAAACTTCTTGAGTACAACCCGTCCCCAAGAAAGGATCGAAAGCGCTTCCTAGCAACTACAGGCCTATTTCTCTCCCTTCAGTCATCTCTAAAGTGATGGAAAGGTATATAAACACCGAATTACTAAAATTTCTTGAAAAACACAGTCTTATCCACGACAGGCAGTATGGATTCCGTCAGCGCAAATCAACTGCCGACCTCCTTTCCTTTGTCACCCATTCTTGGAACAAGTCTATGGAACTACACGGCGAATCCCACATTGTCGCTCTAGACATATCCAAAGCATTCGACCAGGTTTTGCACGCAGCGCTGCTTAATAAACTACCGGCCTATGGTCTACCACCAAAACTCTGTACGTGGACAGCAAATTTCCTCTCCAACCGGATCATTTCTGTTGTCGTGGATGGCCATTCCCCTAAACTGTATTCAATTAATGCAGGAGTTCCTCAAGGTTCAGCTTTTGTCCCTACTTTGTTTCTTCTCCACATCAATGACCTCCTCTCTAGTACATCAAACCCAGTTCACAGTTACGCGGAAGACAGTACCCTCCACTCAAATATACAATATTCTAAGCCTGTCTCTTTAGCCCAATTAGATGAGGCTCGCAGACTCATGGAGTGTTCTATCTCCGTGGATCTCCAAAAAATATTAGACTGGGGAAGTATAAATCTTGTACAATTCAACCCCACCAAATCACAGTCTTGCTTTCTTTCTTATAAGAGATACACTAGCCCTAGACCCATCACAATAAACAACCAAGTTATTCAAAGTAATGAGTCCTTTTCACTTGTTGGCATCTCTGTGGATCCAAATTTCAATTGGCACCAACATGTCAGATCAATTGCAGAAGCGGTTGCTAAGAAATTAGGTTTCCTCTTCCGGGCTCGCAAATACTTTTCACCAGCTAATCTCTATATTTTATATACTTCACAAATAAGACCAAACCTCGAATACTGCTCCCACATCTGGGATGCTGCTGCCGCTTCTACACTCGCTATCCTGGACTCCATTCAGAAGAGAGCTATACGTTTACCCTCACCCAAAGGCTGCCATCCCTTTCACACCGACGTGCCGTTGGTGACCTCTCTCTCTTTTATAGATATCTGCACGGGCACTGCTCAGAGTAGCTTTCTTCCATAGTTCCTCCACCTGCTGCCCCCAACATATCTACCAAGGGAACAGCGCGAATGCACCCTTTTACTGTTCAGGTCACCAGACATAGAACATCTTGTTATGCCCGCTCTTTTGTCCCGAGGACTTCCAAGTTGTGGAATTCCTTCCCGGCACATGTTTTTCCTTCTCCCCGGAACCTCCAAACCTTCAAGTCCAGAATTAACAAGTTGCCTCTTTCCTCCTGGTCGACACCCACGGTACGATAGTATTTAGGCTATAAGCCCTCGTGGTGTGTTGTAGAAATTAAAAAAAAAACAATAAGAGTAATGAAGCAGACTATATACAATGAAAATGTGGACATACATCAAATCATATCTTATTCCAACTTTTTTGAAAAAACAGTTAGGTTAATGTAGTTTGATTTATTCAATTAGTAAGAAGATGATCCGAGAAAGGGCAGTTCGTTAAATAAGCTTGTTCTTTTAAAACAAGGTAGCTATTGTCGTGTATGTGCTTTTTCTTTCTAAATCTTCAAAAAGGTCTAGTTTACGCTTGCCATTAAAAAATATTGTGGTTTTATGCGGTTATTTACTGTACGTTTATGTTGGATGTCAATAATATATTTTGCAAATGTAGATTTGCCAGCTTGGTTATTTATAAATGCAGAAATGTGTTCTTTGTATCGTGTGTTTACATTTATAGGAGTTTGACCTGAGTACATTGCGTTAGAATGTGTACAAGTTATTTTATATGCTACCGGGTTTGTCAAGAAACAATATTTTTCTTTCGTAGACGTTTTGGAGGCGTCGTCCGTCATTTTTGTTTAATTTTATTTTCATTTTAACAAATCTTTATTTGTAGTTGTCATTTCGTGTTAATGAAACTTTTTCTGTTCGAGGATGCTGTCAAGCACCGAAACTGATTACAGAAACGGGGAGGAACATCCTAGAACATCTACACTTCAGAACTGACACTTGCTCCAGTTATATTAGGCGCTGGCTACGTCCTTCATTTACAGAAACGAAACCCAACAGTGAAGCCGGAGAAGTAGTCTCCAAGTCTGTATGTAGTATGGACCAAGTAAGGGCAACAACAATCAATTAATTGATTGAGAGTATGTAACAAAGGGGGTTTAAAATGACTCTCTTCGTACCAATTACTAGGCTCCCTTGAATCGCCATTTAAGGCCCGTTTCAGTCTGGAATAAAAATAAATAAATCCTGATGCAGCAAGTGCGTTATGTTTTTATATGTACTGTTAAGGTTTGATCACACCCTATATAAATATCTAAAACTAGGCATAAAAAGGATATTTAATATAGCTTAATCAAACTCCATGTGAAGCACTGGATACATAAAAAAAGTTCGGAACGCAGCAAGTGCGTTATAGTAGTGAATTTTCATAAGAATTGTACACTATTACTAAGATACACTATTAAAAATAATTCTTTAAATTTAAATGGACCTTGGATATCGGTTTTAGAGTCCCAGTTATTGATTATTTGAAAAAAAATATATTCTATCTGGAGCTAAAAAATTAAAAATTGGTCTTAGATATAATATGTAAGTACTGCAAGTGTCTTGAATTAAAAAAAAAGTGTTACAAATTTCATTAAGGTTACAAAAGTTTTTCAGAAAAAAAAATATTTACAAAGGGAACGTACTTGTGAAATTATAAATATGGCAGGTATTTTTCCTTATTGATTGTTTGGGAGGTTTTTTTATGTATATATTTTTTTAGTTTTTTTCTGAACGAATAACGCCATGGTAAAATGTAATTCAAGACCGTGGGCTCTTGGTGTGGGTTTAATTAAACTCTGTTAATTAGCGCTTACCACAGTTTCAAAATTGAGTATTGTGAAAGGATATCCAGAAATTTGCAAAATATTCCATGTAAACTGTTGATGACAAGTGTAATCATTTGTTTTTGTAACATTATTTACAATAATTACTTTACTGACCCAAATGTGTAAGAAGTTCAAGTAAGATAAATAAAAAGATTAACGTTTGTTATTTTGACTGCCCTCAATATCACGACACCAAGTTTCTTTACTCAAGAAAGAAGTAGAATGATTATTATTGGCCAGAAAACTTATGTGTACAGTTCTAGTTATACAATTTACAACTCTGAAATGCGACAAGAAGTGTTCATTTCAGAAGTTTCACAATTAGTGTCGCATCCTGTGTTTTTGCTCACAGAAAGTACTCATTATACTTCAGCGACCTAGCAGGATTTCAAACAATAAATTGCCAGAAGCACCATGTGATTCATTTATTCTTTGTATGCTCTGCTAAATACAACCTCACATTACGGTATCTGACTTTCTTTTGTTGGACTTGAATGTTGGTTGTACATGATATATCATTTGTTAGCATTGTTCATCTTTGTGGTGACTGGACTCACATAAGGAGATAATAAGTTACCTTATGCAAAAATGGACGTCAGAAGGACAAATATTACTACAACAGCAAAAAACCATGGACGCAGCAAGTGAGTTATGGAAATGAATTTTTATTAAAATGTTTCTAATAGCAAATATGTCTTTAATGCAAGCACGCATCAATTTGGTGACCGGTATAACCCTTATAATAGAAACAATGTACCATATTTTATTAAAATAACGTACTGTTTGAAAATGCACAACAATTTTCTGAAAATAAATTTGAAATATTTTACAGGAAATTGGTTTCCTAACCAAACCTTAGGTTAATAGCAAATATGGTTATTGAAATTTGAAAATTTGATAATTAAAGAAAATTCGCTACCAAAACGCACTTGCTGCGTCTATATATTTTCGTCTTGCACACATGCATCACATTTTAATGAAAAATGCAAAAATTTAATAATATAAAGGATGTTCGAAAAAAATTTAGGTATCACCAACGACTTTTAGGTTACCTATGATTGTCAATATAATTTTACAGGATGCAGCTCAAGACACCATATAATTAATGCATACCATTTGATGTCGTACCTTGCATTAAAACCAGTATATTGAGCTTTACCGTAGAAATGCGTCACTCTGTATATATGCAAACATATAAAAACTGAAACTAAGCCCGGACATGTCTTCTAGGGGGCCTAGTTTGCACTCATTTGAAGAAATCTTTCTAAAAATCAAAAGTCGCGGTCTCCTCAATGACGAATTTTTTCTACGAAAATAAGCTAAAAATAATATACCGTTAATCCATAAACCAAAACTACTGCCAAAACATCAGAGAAGGGTCTATTTGTAATGAATTTTCTGGAAACATTTTAGTAAAATGAAGGACAGTGACGGTTGATGCTGAAACTTAAGAGTTTGCAGAACACTCTTGTTGCGATATTTTATTGACATAATCCATATTTATTTTAACTTCTTTGCCTAAATGTTGCTAATTTTGACGTTTCAAATCGCTACTTGAGCTTTTGAGGACAACCCCAATTTTTTTATCTTGAAAAGCCTATAACTTTTTTGTCTTTAAGCTTAAAACCTAAATTTTGGTACATTTTCATTGTTTATATTACAGACAAGCGCACCAGATTAGGAAATTTGGTTACTCTAACTTTGTTATTTTCGGAGATATAATTTTTTTCCGAAAGAAAACACAAAATTTTCCCAGAAAACCTGGGCCGATTTTTTGGCTAATATATATATATATATATATATATATATATATATATATATATATATATATATATATATATATATATATATATATATATATATATATTTATATATATATATATATATATATAAATAAATTGAAACTCACCCCGGATATGGGTTCTAGAGGTCCTAGTTCGCGCTCATTTGAGAAAATGAAAGTCTCACCATCGATACCTTTCTATTAGTGAATTTTCTTTAAAAAAAAAATTTCCTTAAAAAATTCACTAATGAGGAGATCGCGACTCTCGAATTTGGAAAAAATTCTTTAAATTGGCGCAAATTAGGACCCCTGAACCCCAAATCCGAGGTCAATTTCAGACACACACACACACACATATATATATATATATATATATATATATATATATATATATATATATATATATATATATATATATATATATATATATATATATATATATATATATATATATATATAATATATGTATGTATGTATGACACCGATAACTCCATTTTGATCAAGTTTGCTGAGTTCCTTGCTTTTGCAAGTGGCTTGGAAAAGGTCGTTAGCAAGAAAATCGGCGCAGGTTTTCCAGGAAAATTTTGTCTTTCCTTTCGGCAAAAAATTATATTTCCGGAAATGACAAAGTAAGGGCAGCCAAATTTGGTGCGCTTGTTCGTAATATAAGGAGTGAACATCTACCAAAATTTAGGTCTGTATGTTTAAAGACAAAAAAGTTATAGGCATTTCAAGAAAAAAAAACTGGGTTTTCTCAAAAAGTCCAGTAGCGATTTCAAACTTCAAAATTGGCAACATTTAGGCAAATAACCTGAAACAAATATGGATTATGTCAAGAAAATACTGCAAGAAGTGTGTTCTGCATACCCTTAAGTTTCAGCTTCAACCGTGACTGTCCTTCATTTTACTAAAACATTTCCAAAAAAAATTATTTCAAATAGACCCCTTCTCTGATGCTTTGGCAGTAGTTTGAGTTTATGGTTTAACGGTCTATTATTTTTAGCATGTTTTCGTAGAAAAAATTCGTCATTGAGGAGACCGCGACTTTTGATTTTTTAATTATAGGGTGTTTTGAGCTGCATCCTGTAAAATTATATTGACAATTATACGTGACCTAAAAGTCGTTGGTGATACCTAAAATTTTTTTTCGAACATCCTTTATGTTATTACATTTTTGCAATTTTGTGTGTAAGACGAAAAATATATAGACGCAGCAAGGGCGTTTTGGTATCGAATTTTGTTTAATTATCAAATTTTCAAATTTCAATAACCAAATGTGCCATTAACTTAAGGTTTGTCGGCTAGGAAACCAGTTTCCTCTGAAATATTTCCAATTTATTTTCGGAAAATTGTTGTGCATTTTCAAACAGTAAGTAATTTTGACGTTTCAAATCGCTACTTGACCTTTTGAGGAAAACCTCAATTTTTTTATCTTGAAATACCTATAATTGTTTTGTCTTTAAACTTACAAACCTGAATTTTGGTACATGTTCACTGTTTATATTACAGACAAGCGCCCTAGATTAGGAAATTTGGTTGCCCTAACTTTGTTATTTTCGGAGATATAATTTTTTTCCGAAAGAAAACACAAAATTTTCCCAGAAAACCTGGGCCGATTTTTTGGCTAACGAACTTATCCAAGCCACTTGCAAAAGAAAGGTACTCAGAAAATTTGATAAAATCGGCTCATTATTTTTTAAGTTTTCGGTATGATACACACACACACAAATATATATATATATATATATATATATATATATATATATATATATATATATATATATATATATATATATATATATATATATATATATATATATATATATATATATATATATATATATATATATATATATATATATATATATATATATATATATATATATATATATGTAAAAATTAAAACGAACTCTTGTTATGGGTTCTAGGGGGCCTAGTTCGCGCTCATTTGAAAAAAAATTTCCAATGTCGAAAGTCGAGATCTCCTCATTAGTTAATCGGCTTAAATAAAAGTCACTAAAAACAAAGTTAGAATCCCTATATCGACAACAGTGGGAGATATTCTTTTGTTTTTGTTACAAATACCTTGAAAAAGTGCCTATAAAATATCTAAACCAATAATCCGTATGTTCTCAGATAACCGAGATACAGGTGTTTGTCAAAACGCCATTTTGGTTTTTCGCAACTATTTCAAAAACAAATAGCAATTGATCAAATGTGATAAAATGGTAATAGAATCCTTAGACACGTTTCCTCTTTAACCGATTTTGTAGCTCGAGATAGCTATACATGCAGCACTAATCTGGGACACAGCGTATACAGTGCTATGTTGAATTACACATCCGCGTTTCATTCAACGTTACTCACAGCTAAATATATATAAGATAAATTGATGTATTTCCAGTGTCATGGAAAGAAGTTAGAAACCAGTCGCTACGTCAGGTATCAAGTTTTGAAAACGTATTTTAGTGTAAAGATCACGAAATACCTCGAAAGATCAAAGATTTTTCTAAAAACACAATACCGTTTTTGTCCAATTTGGTTTAATTATTCTGAAGCATTGAGCTATTCGTATTTCTAGAATGCGGAACTCCTCAATTTATTTCTAATATCGGAAGTGCGACGAGGTTGGTTTCTACTTTACAAAGAAACTTTCCTGTAGAATACGGCTACTGAGAATGGAACAATTCATTTTATTCAAAGTAATTATTTAATACAGTAACTATATTATAGAAACCTTTCAAAATTATTGCTATTTTATTGAATGCACAGCCTAGGCGTTCTAATGAGATTGGTTTGGATATTTTAAAGATCCTATAGAGAAATTGTCGCAATAACGTTATTAATTCGTCGCTTCACAACATACAAATCATCGATTCTGCTGCTACACACGTCATCTTTGATTATCCCCAAATTGAGGAATCAAATGATATCAAGTTTAGTGATCGTGGAAGCTACATAACTTACTTCCATGTCCTATCCAACAATCAAATTCACCATTCAAATAAATTCGAAGTCATCGACTTCGGTGCGGTGGAGCACCCTCATGCTGATAAATCGCATTTATTTATCTGCCAAGTAGTATGGTGCCCAGCATTTTAGCAATTACACATAGAAGTACGGCCCGTAAATTTCATTTTTCGGTACCAACATAGAACTTTGATTGATAATCTTACCCGATTTTGAATTGTTTCTATTTCAATCGGCCTATTTCTACTCGCCACATGTATATTTTTGGTGAAGTTTTATTAAAACAAAATTAAATAATAGATATCACTTATATATATATATATATATATATATATATATATATATATATATATATATATATATATATATATATATATATATATATATCTTTTTCAGAACCTTGTGGACGAATGTCGTAGAATACAGTCCAATCATTGGACAACTTCTCTGATTGAGAGACGTCCGTTGAGTTCGAACAAACCTTAATATCGATTTATACGTCCTCGTTGATTTGCCTTGCAGCGAGTTTTCTATGGAGGCTTCCATATCGTCTGAAGTTTTGGTAAATTTTGAAGAAATACGTATGATTAGGAACATTTCTACGCGGATATTTACGAATGTATTTTGCAGCCGTTAACGGTAAATTTTTGCAGGAAGTCAAATGCCATTCGAGCATATCCAATTTTCATTTATTGCATAATTCATCTTTACAGAATATGATACAATAAAATTTTACAAAGTGTACACAAAAATGATAATATTCAACAAAGTAAATTTGACTGTTAAAAGTCTCACGAATAAATTGAAAAACAAGCGCTAGATTGGAGTTAGGTTCGTTCTTCAGTTGAGATTCGCTCAACTAAAAAACCAACCTAACTACTAAATAATGGTACCTATTTCATTAATACAAAAAATTTGAAAAATATCAACACAGAAATAACAAGACCGAATTTGAACGAAATGGAACGAACACTGAATCATACAACTTGAAAAATACAACACACTGAGCTAATCTGACAATTAAATTGCACAGTTGTCAATGTGGTTAATTTTCTCGCAGACGTTGTCGAGGAACAACGAGTTTATTTGTTACATTTAATTCGCTCGGGTCTGCGTGGCAGCCTTGTCACAGATTATTCAATTATGTGCTAATGACATTTATGTTATATTTGACAATCTAAAAATATTTTTTGAAAATATTATAAATTCTTAATCTACTTGGTGGTACGAGGCACATCATTGAGATCTTGATTTCGGGGGGACTTAGGTTAAAATGGGTAAAAAGTGCACGAGTTGATGTTCAATGAAATGCCGCTTTAAATATAATATATCTCGTCAGAAAATTTCATGTGGTTCAATTTGAAAAAAATTAGGTCATGTGGTCGTCGCTGACATTTGTTGCGCAATGCGACTTCCGGTGACAGATTAGATAAGGGAAGGATTATATAAATAACTTTGTCCATTTGACTGACTCTGTAACTTGGAAGATAAGAAAGTTGGTTATTGTTTTTGATTACCGTGAACGATCACATCCGTGGTCTAGTTATTCATGGAATATATGACGTTAGAGAAGAAATAGCGTGACGCCCGCAAAGACCTCTCGTTTTGTGAGGAAATGTCACTCTGATTCAATTTGGAAAAAATCGATTTCCGGTGACAGAAATGGGAAAGACTATTTAAGCAACTTCGTCCATTTTACCGACTCTGTAACTTGGAAGTTACGGTCTCGATGGCTAAGAACACTCTGTATACCTGAACGTTTAAAAGGATGTGGTTTGTCTTAATTTTAATAGATGTTTATTCTTTTAGAAAAAAAAAGGGGTTGCTGAAAGTTTTGATGCTGTCACTGCATAATCATGTAGCTAACAAAAACAAATGTAATTTTTTTCCTTCTCAACTTATGATTTACGAATACTCACTGGCCACGTTAGTTTTGAAAAACACGTTTGCTTGTCTTGAGCTGGGGTACCCCTAGAGGCTTCTAACACGTTATGAATGTAATGCGTGTCACACGCGATGAAACTACTCATTCTCCTTCAAACTGAACGAGCTTGGCTCCCTCATACTTTGTCTTGAAATGGCCGCATTTACTGTGGAAAACACATCTCGTACGACCGTTTCATCGACGCTCATAAACTATCATCAACAAACCGATGAAACATAAAGTGAGTTCAAGGCTTATGTGGATGAAATAAAACTGTGTGTGCACGGGGAAATTCGCAAATAACTTACCCTTTAAGATCATTTACTCTTCAGCTATAAAAGTGAAATTTTTATATTTTAATAACCATTCCAAGTTGTTATGCTAAACGAAGAATATAGAAAAACTATAGATAACAGTGGTTTTCGTATGAACATTTAAAATGCGTTAAATAGGAATGCAGTAAATTATAATCACTGTAGCTAATAGACGGCCCAATTATTTATATATATATATATATATATATATATATATATATATATATATATATATATATATATATATATATATATATATATATATAGCAGGGTGTTTTATAATAAGGTGGCAATATTGAAGGAAGTGAATCTATAGATGATTTTAAGAAATAAACTTCATATGAACATACATCCGTTCTCGCTTTCTACAGGTGATCAAAAAATCCTTTTTTTATTTATTTTTTGTACTCAGAACAGCTCTTGAATATTTTTATGAAACTTTGTGGGGGTGAATTAGGTGTAGAGGTACATCTAAGGGCTAAAAACAAATGTTTAAATTTGACTAGTGGCGTCCCCATTGATGTGACTCTAAATATTTTGACTAGAAGTTATTTTCACATTACTACTTATTTGTGAAAAAAAAAAGATCACTTTAAATATTTTCCTAACTTTAAACGTTTTTATGGTAAAAATATATAAACGACATTTTTTTACATTTTAGGGAATTTTTGATTTGTTATTGAAATAAGAAAACATTATCCAATAACCAATCTTAAAACCAACAGAACTGAATTAGGTATGGTACATATTAATTGGATGTTAACAAATTAATACACCTAATTCACCTCCACCAAGTTTGATAAAAATATTCAATGACTGTTCTGAGTTATACAAAGAAACGCCAAAAAAAAAACCTTCAATATTGACATCTAATTATGAAACACCCTATATATATATATATATATATATATATATATATATATATATATATATATATATATATATATATATATATATATATATATATATATATATATATATATATATATACGAGACATAATTGGTCCTCGGGTTGAGCCGCGTCCAGAATTTATGAAAACTCGACGTTTTGGCTCCTGTTTTGGAACCATTTTCAAGAGTTACAGAAAATATGTAAGGACACTCTAAGGCCTCAATCTGCCTACTCCTTATAGCGGTGGACAAAGGTGGGTTCGGTTGTTGTAGCTCGATTACGGGGCCTCAATCTGCCTACTCCCCAAATCTCGCCGGAGATCGTTTGTGAGGTCTCAGTGTGTTCAACCCTAGGTCTCAGAGAGATCTGGCAGTTAGTTGCAAGTCTTGCCTTATATATCTCGTTCCGTCTACCTGCTTTGTTATCCGTGAAAGTAGTGGGGTCACCGTCAATTAAGTGGGGGGCTTCGGTCACGGTACTTAGAGGATGAGGAGGATAAAGTACTAACTTTTCACGTTTTTGGCACATTGCACAAACACGTACCACAAATTGTAAAATGGCGATTGTACCAATAGAGAGCTAAGCCCTATGGAAATAACGCATTCAAAAAGCTTTTTGTTTGTATTACTCGTCGAAAAAATCGAGCTGCCGTATACAGGCACTCTCAAATAGTGGCTGAATTTAACAAGTGTTCGCGAAAATGTTTTTTGTGTTTCCGTGGAAATCATTTTTTGAACATTTTTGTGAAATGGTGGTAATTAATAATAAATGTTTAGTAAGTTATTCTAAATAAAAGTTGTCAAATTTTTGTGAAAAATATAATATAGTGTAACATTAAGTACTGAAGGAAATTTCGGAAAAAAATAGTGAATATTTGTAATAGAAATTTTTACAAAGTTTCATAAAAAATTTTGTTTCTACTTGGGTCCTAAAGTTGTTTGTCAATAATTATATCTTGGCAGGTGTGTAAATAACTTGAAGAGGCCTGTTGGCCATGAAAATCGGACCAGTTTTTTCTGGAATGTTTAAGTTTATTTTCAGAAAATGTTATACTTTTTGAAACAAAAAAACTATTTTAATGAAATGTTATTACTGTATAGGTTATACTGTCAATCAAATGTCCGTTAAAAAACAATACATATTGGACATTCAAAAGATTTTTACGAAAATTCGCTACCATGACGCACTTGCTGCTTACAAACTTTTTATGATATAAACGCGCGTACCAAATTTTATTGTTTTCGGAGGTACAAAAATTTTCCGAAAAAAGCGCAAGATTTCTCGGGAAAAACTGGTCTATTTTTCTGGCTAACAAACCTATCCAATCCACTTGTAGAAGGAAGGTACTCACCAAATTAAGGTCCCCACATTTGATGGTTCAGTCCCATGGGGTATTTATCTACGCCAGTTCGAAGCCGCTGCTATAGCAAATGGTTGGGGCGATAGGGAAAAAGCGACTTCGTTAATTGTAGCTCCTAGAGGAGATGCTCTAGATGTGCTTCAAGGTAATCCCAGAGAAGAACCGCTGAGTTATGACAGCATTAGACATCAATTAGTAATGAGATTTGGCGATCAACATTTACAACAGTTGTATCGATTGCAGTTGAAAAATCGTTGTCAGAAACCGGGCGAAAGTCTCCATGCCGACGTTGTCAAACTGACGCGATTATCCTACCAGATAGCTCCAATGGAATTTTTAAACCAGCTGTAGGTGCAAACCTTCATTGACACGCAGCAGGCGCTGAGGATGGCAAGACACAAAAACTTAACGATGCTTTGGCACATGCCTTGGAGTTTGAAGTAATAAAGCAAGCGTCGAAAAGTCATGTGAAAGTTCGCAGTCTCCAAGTCCAAGAAGAAAATAAAACAGATTCATCCAAGATCATGCAGCTACTAGAGAAAATAACAGAACAAATAAGGCCCACGTCTCATGGACACCCAATAAGAGCTCACCGTGCAAATACCTTGCACTGATGAAACTGCGGCAAGGTGGGACATATAAGGGGCGAATGTTGGGTTCTAAGATCACGCGTAAGGGAGAAAGTAAAGCTAAGGCCGCTAACCATTTCTCAGCAGGTTAGCAATTCTGGCAGCGCTCTTGTCGTAGACGGATACGTAAGCGGTAATTAGACTCAGATGGTCGTCGACACACGTCTGCCGTAAAAGTTCCATTCCAGTAAATAGAGCTGTGAGTGGAAGAGACGACCCAGTTACTCAGCCAGAAGCAAGTGGAGAAGAAATTATGAGAGTACAAGACGAAAGGTATAAAGACCATGTAAAAGTGAGGCCAACCCAGAAAAAGGTCAATAAGCACATTTCTTGGAACAGAGCTGATGTCGACAGGATGAATCGGGCCCGTAGAGATATATGTGCATGTAGAAACGCTAGAACAAGAGCAACTACACGGAAGAGCCAGTACCACGTAAGAACTTCACTTGAAGAAAGCTCCGACATACTGATGAGAAGGAAAACCATCCACTCTGCTGTCCGAATGCATATGCGAGTAGAAAGCGACCGCATGGAGACCCGTTATGACGTGCGAGCTAATTTAGCTGGTTTTAAGGAAGGAGATCGTGTGTGGTTCTACAATCCAGTACGACGCAAGGGACGGCCACCGAAGCTACAGAAATTATGGGAAGATCCCTATAAGGTGGTCAAAAGGATCGATGACGTCGTCTATAGAATTCAGAGAAGCGCGAAAAGCAAGAGGAAGGTGGTCCATATGCACAGACTTACGCCATACCAAGAAATGTCAGAATTCAACCGGGACGATCGAATATAAGAGGGGGGCGAACACTCTGGAATGACATTTCTAGAATAGACCAGAAGTGACAGGTGTAGAATAGTGTAGAACGTCTGGTATCTCTATAGACCAGTATAAATAGACGAGCGGTGCGCAGAGTAAGTTAGTTCAGTATTAAAGGTGGTGTGAAAGTGATCATAGAGTATAAAGCGAGTTAACAGTAAGTGTTGGTCTATAGGAAGCGATCATGGAAGGCGATAGTGGAATATAGTTCTATGGAGATTTAATAATAGAGAAGAGATATATTTTAGTTGACACTGGTGTTGGAAAATAGTTGGTAATAATAAATTAGTAGTTTGGAAAGCTGAGCTTTGTTAATCAACAAAGCAAGAACCTCGTATAACGTAACATATATATATATATATATATATATATATATATATATATATATATATATATATATATATATATATATATATATATAATAATTAAAACTGATCCCGGATATCTGTTCAAGGGGGCCCTAGCTCGCACTCGTTTGAAGAAATTGTTTCAAAATTTCTCCTTATTAGTGATTTTTTTAAAGAAAATTCAGTAAAGGATGTAACAAGATAATATATCGATACATATATAAACGAAGCTTCGTTTATTCATCCGTCTGATGACGCTAATCTTGTTAGTTAGCTAAACCATCGTCGGGTGGGAACTGTATTGTGATGAACTGAGTCCTACAAATTGTAGCTCAGGTTAAAATCTTTACTTACTATCTAATGATGCTGTCAGGCAGCGAAACCGGTTACACAGAAGAAAACAACAATTTGTGAAGCCAGAGAAATAGTCTTTACATCTGCTAATATTTGTGTAAGTTTACAAAAAGTAAGTATTTTAAGACACTATAAATATTTTGAGATGCTTATAAACTGCGTACACTCAGACATCCGCTAAGAGCCTAGATGGAACTATTCATGAGCTTTCAGAAGGGTTTTGAATAGATCAAAGATAATCTATCGGGGAACTCTTTTCTATTTTCTTAGTAATGGCACGCTTATAACCCTTAAAGCAAGAAAACGATAGTTGAAAAGTGGCTGCAAGTCTATAGTGGCTTTATGTTCTAAACCTTCAGCTTGCTTTTTATCAAATGCAGACATTGATTGAGTTCTGTTGCCGTTCTGAATGGTGCTCTGTAAGCCCAGTAATATTAAATGTAACAAGTCAATCTGTTTACTTAGGAAGATGTTTTCTACCCTGATTTTCTTTATCCGTTGTTCGATGTGCAGTAATGTTTTTTTTCAGCTGTGCAAATCTACACTAGACATAATTTAAATTACTTTTAGATAAGGCTTTATTCACAAAATTGATAAAAAATTACGTGCGTGTACTAAAATATCAAATTAAACAATATATATGTACACTTATATATACTACAACGCATCTTTTTAAATACCTGACGATAGTTTAAGTAACAAGGCTAGCGTCATCGAATGATGAAAAACTAAATTTGATTGGATTTTTCATCCTCTGATGATGCTAACCTTGTTAGTGAAATCTTCGTCAGGTCTTTAGAAAGATGTGTTGTGGTGATTTGGTTTCTCCAATTGTACTTAGTACTTATCGGTGCTGCTCACAGATTCCAATATTCACTTAGTAAACAGTATATTTTTTGAGCTAAAAATGCTGGTAAACTTTAATATAAGAAATTAATGCTTATGTAATATTTGTTTCACTGATATATAGATGACGATAGAAACATTTTCTAAAAAAAGCTTGGAACCCATATTTACTATTTTCGTAATTTATTATATCGATATGTATATATCTTTATATATATATATATATATATATATATATATATATATATATATATATATATATATATATATATATATACAGAGGATGGAAAATTTAAATTCAGTTTTTCATGCTCTGATGACGCTAACCTTGTTAGTTAAACCACCTTGTCACAAATATTAGTTACGTCAGTTCAGACAAGATTTTTTCAGTAAAAAACTAGTAAATTTATATGGTAATCGAAGAGATTGAAGCTAATAATAGTAATAACTCTGCTCAAATTAGTGTGAAAATGAAATTAATAAGTGTCAATGTCAGAATTTAAAATGTCCTCGTTTGGGGTGAAGCAGTAAAAGTGCATTATGTATAAGCACAAGTATCCAACTGATTTGCATCATGCGATGTATAATAATAATTAATTAAGCAATTGAATATATATATATATATATATATATATATATATATATATATATATATATATATATATATATATATAGGATGGCGCATTGAAAAGGAAACAGACCGATTTGCATCAAGAGCATTTTTTTTAAAGAAACGCTGAAACACGTCAATTTTAGTATTGACGGTGACAAGTTTTGACGTAAAATTCAACTTTTTCACATTAATCCCTTAAGGGTGGTGATAACAACCCTTATATTTTAAAGAGGGAACATGGGTCGAGTGTTACATCATTTGAAAGCCCTTTATTTTCTGAATTCGGCACACTATTTTTTTGGAAGTCTTATCAATTCGTTTAAAAATTATTCATAGTTAGGGTTGTAAGAACGTATTTAATTCATTCTGATAAGAAATGCACTCATTAGTCAATTTTTCGTTGAAAAAACTACAAAACAAAACCAAACGTTCAGAAATGTTTATTCAGTTAAGTAAGTGTTACAATTGTTGACCACCAGCTTCCATACAAAAGTACAAATTTTGTTCAAAACGAGCTTTGGTTCTGTTGCGTAGATTCTACTCTTTAAATGGCTCCATAGAAATAAGTCTAAGGGAGTTAAATCCGGTGATCTAGGGGGGCACTTAATAGCATCTCTACGCTCAATCCATTGTCCTGGAAACTCTCTGTTCAAAAACTTCCTAACACGTTGTGAAAAATGCGTAGGAGCTCTATCTTGTTGAAACACGAAATGATTTTCTTGATAGCGATCATTATTTTGAACAATGTCAATTAGTAGAGGGTAAACGATATCTTCTAGTAACTCCAAATACGTTTCGCTACTCAAATTTCCATTAAGGAAAATTGGTCCGATTAACCGGTCTCCAAAATTGCCAGTCCAGACATTCAATTTCTGTGAAGTTTGAGTGTGGACTTCGTGAAAATTTCTTGGATTATTATCTGCCCAATAACGACAATTATGACGATTGACTGTAGAGTTTAATAAAAACGTACACTCGGCTGAAAAACAGATACTGAACAGAAAGTTCCCGTTATCAGCTATTCGTGCAGTCATAACTTAACAAAACCCCAACCGCCGATCAAAATCATCTTCATTCAGTTGTTGTAGAAGATTAATTTTATACGGGTGAAATTTATGATGCTTCAATATTCGCGGAATAGTTCTTCTTTTGATGTTTGAAACAGTGGCCAATTTTCTCGTACTCAAAGTTGAGTCTGCAGCAATTTGTCTTAAAACTTCAATCTCAATAGTCTCATTTCTAACCGAAAATTCACGTTTAGAATCCCGTTTTAGTGAATTTTCGTAGAAAAAATTCACTAATGGGGAGATCCCGACTTTTGAATTTTGAAAAATTTTTTGCAAATGAGCGCGATCTAGGACCTCTAGAACCCATATCCGGGGTCAGTTTCAATTTTTATATGTATATATATATATATATATATATATATATATATATATATATATATATATATATATATATATATATATATATATATATATATATATATATATATATATATATATATATATATGTATCACACCGATAAGTCAAAAAATAATAGGCCGATTTTGATAAAATTTGGCACGTACCTTTCTTTTGTAAATGGCTTGGATAAGTTCGTTAGTCAGGAAAATCGGATGAGGTTTTCCGGGAAAATTTTAAGTTTTCATTTGAAAAAAATTCTTATCTCAAAAAGTAATAAGCCGATTTTAATAAAATTTGGCGTGTACCTTCCTTTTGTAAGTGGCTTTGACAAGTTCGTTAGTCAGGAAAATCGGATGAGGTTTTCCGGGAAAATTTTGAGTTTCCATTCGAAAAAAATTATTTTCTCAAAAAGTAATAAGCCGATTTTAATAAAATTTGGCATGTACCTTCCTTTTGTAAATGGCTTTGACAAGTTTGTTAGTCAGGAAAATCGGAAGAGGTTTTCCGGGAAAATTTTGACTTTTCATTTGAAAAAGTTTTTTATCTCAAAGAATAATGGGCAGATTTTGATATAATTTGGCATGTACCTTCCTTTTGTAAATGGCTTTGACAAGTTCCTTAATCAAAAAAATTGAACGAGGTTTTCCGAAAAAATTTTGAGTTTTCATTTGAAAAAAATTTTTATCTTAAAAGATAAAAAATCTATGATAACCAAATTCAGTAGCTGGGTTTACGATATAAAAAGTAAACTATACACCAAAATTTAGATTTCCATGTTACAAGAAAAAAAAGTTATAATAAAATATTTTGTGCCAGATCATTTCTATGAAAATTCACTACCATAACGCACTTGCTGCGTCCCGAGTTTTTTGTTGGCTACTGAACCACTTTGTCGAAACTTTGCAACTAACTCCAAAATGTATTTTCTGTTAACATGTCTGTTCGGATGTCGTTCATTAAACTAATTTGCGGTACGGTTGGCACAGTCATCGTTTTTGAAAAAAAGAGTAATTATTTCAACTCTTTCTTCTACAGAATACACCATTGTGAAAGTAATTTTCGGTAGTACTATCAACCATCAAACCGGCCGATAAACTGAAATAATAAACCGCATTTCTCTCATTCCGATAAGAATTGTTCTGATAGTCAATTTTTTGTTTACAAGCCAACAAAACCTTGACTATCAGCGCATTTCTTATCGGAATGAGTGAAATGGGTTTTTGCATCTTCAACTGCGAATAATTTTTAAACGAGTTGATAAAACTTTCAACAAAATAAGTGTGCTGAATTCAGAAAAGAAAGAGCTTTCACGTGATGTACGCCCCATGTTCCCTATTTAAAATATAAGGATTGTTATCACCACCTTTAAGGGGTTGATGTAACAAAGTTGAGTTTTATGTCAAAACATGCCCTCCTCAATATTAAAATTGACGTGTTTCAGCGTTTCTTAAAAAAAAATTTTCTCTGGACGCAAAACGGTCTGTTTCGTTTTCAATGCGCCACCCTATATATATATATATATATATATATATATATATATATATATATATATATATATATATATATATATATATATATATATATATATATATATATATATATATATATATATATATATATATATATATATATATATATATATATATATATATGTATGTACACATGGTGTACACCTAGTAAGGCATAGAAGATGTCGCGGTTATTTTTGAAGTTATACAAAAAGTACAAAGATTAGCGTCCCTTCATTTCTCAATCTGTACAAAAATAAGATATTGCGCTGTATACGGGATGTCCCAAATTTCGTGTAGCGAGATCAACTTTATTTTTAAATACCAGGCCCCACTCTTAATGAGATTTTTGAGATTTTCAGATTCCTGACTAAAAACAAACGGTATGTTTTAAAAAAAATCTTGCTCAAATACAATTTTCATTGCTCTACAAAAATTTCGATTGTAGCTTTATGATCACATATATTGAGTTAGTTTTTTCAAACTTTACTTAAGATGGTGTCTCGATCAAAATGTGGGGTCCAACTCGACGAAACTTATACCGGGTGTTCAGTAATTTATGTTTTCCAGGAGAAATTCAAAGTTTTGAAATACGCTTATTTCAAATGGAACATATTTCTTCATTTGTTCATATTCAATTACATCAGACACTGACCTCTAACTTTTATCGCACATTCCCTATACCAAATATTTACGGTTACAAACGTATTACCGCGTGTTCATAATATGAGAATCAGCAGTCGCCAAATTCTACGAAGTGGGCGCTGCATGTACTTAAATGCACAATAATCCAACGCAAATTACCCACAATTTGTGTATTAGGGAGTAGTCCATGCAAAACTAAAATGTTTTTTAATAACAATTAAACAAATAAATCTATCAATGCAATGTATATTACCATTCAATATTAGAAAAATTGTTATACCATTTGTAACAACAATATATATATATATATATATATATATATATATATATATATATATATATATATATATATATATATATATATATATATATATATACAAATATCCCCATTAGTGAATTCGCTAAAAACAAATAATCGATTTTGATCAATTTATGGATTCATTTTTTTAAGTCTCTTGGACGACACCGTTAATTAGCACAATCGGGCTAGTTTTTCGCAAAAAAGTGTGAATTTAGTAAGAGACCATCTTCGAGAATGCCTTTTGTTATGCATAACGGTAATGGGGTAACTTTAATACTCCACAAAGTATAGTCGACACCTTTGACTCACACTTTAGCGCAGTTTAATCTATTTCCGGCTGGAATTTTGACTCCGCAAATGATGCTTTTGGGCAAGATGTTTCTGGTATACCACTAATCGATGACCAAGAGGCTCTAGACTCTGTTAGAAGATTAAAACCCAAACTAACGCATGGTCCGGATAATGTCCCCGGTTTTCTAGTGAAAAACTGCGCTACTGAATTTTGTCCGTCGCTAACGTTTTTGTTTAATTTGTGTATAAAAAGTCCATATTTTCTTATGTTTGAGATGATTGTAAGATCATTCCTATTTTTAGGCAAGGTGACAAGACATTCATAGATAAGTATCAGCCTAAGTATCTTATCGAACTTTGAACAAGTTTGCGAAATAATATTCTACAGGAGGATTTATAATCTAGTCAGGAACTTGGTATCTGATAGGTAGCACGATTTTGTGCGAAAACGATCTGCTGCATCAAACATGGCTAAGCTTCTCAGTACGCCTCAGATTGTCTTCATGCTTGTGGAGAGATAGACGTTATTTACACAGACTTTTCAAAGGCCTTTGTGTACTTTAAAGAATAAGTTGTCAATGATTTTGAAGAATTTGATTGAGCTTAGAACAAGCAGGTTATAAAGTTATGATTAATAGGAATTTAAACTTACCGATAAGTACACTTGGAGAAACCCAAATCACCACAACACTTATTTCAGAGACCTTACGATCGTTTCGTTGACAAAGTCAACATCTTCAGAGGAAGATAAATTCTAAACTAAACAACTAGCTACCGTGTATTTATATCGCGGCAAGGTAAACGAACTAGTCCGAAGTAAAATTGTCGTCCAAGAACGATCGTTTGTTTATTGTGTAGTGAAACTATGAGGTAATAGGTTTGAAGGAACCGAGTTATTTAAGGAATCTGCACGTTCCCTTTCGATCTAGAAATTTACTATGTGGATATTAGATCAAGCCGACAGACATCTGGCGAAATAAACAACATCAATTCCGCTCATCTTTTTTAAATAGAAAACTAATACCGAGTGTTTGGCTCAACATGTTAACACTAACAAAAGATAAATAATTTAACTAAAATACTACATAAAATCTATATTTATATTGATTTTAATTCTACGTGAAAGTATTTATATTGACTACCTAGATACAACAAACCGAACAGGTCTTTAAGTCGAGACAAACGTAGAGATTAATATATGCATAAACCGGCCGAGTTATTGACATTAATTTATTATTCTACCAGACAAATTAGGAGTGTTTAGGCGGTCAAATGCAAAGTGAAAACAAAGAGCTCAAAATTAAAGGTGCCGTACGATTCAATGAAGTTTTGTTCTTAATAGACCTAAATATAAAAATACTTTCTAATGGATCAAGCATAGTTTGATGTCTAACGTTTTCGACAAGTTTCAAATTTTCTTTGTCAATGTCGTGATTATTATCCCATATATGTTGTGCCACACATGATTTGTCCACCGTACCATATCGTAAATGTGCGTGATGTTCACGAAATCTGGTGGCTATGTTTCTCCTAGTTTGACACACGTATTTAAGATTGCAATCTTTGCAACTAATCTCATAAATACCGGACATTTCAGTGACTTTGTCTTTCGTATTACCCAACAAATTTTTTAAATTACTTTTCGTCGAAAAAGTAAAATGTAGATCGGTTTTCTTAAAAATACTTTACAAACCCTTTGTCATTCGTGGTTCATAAGGTAAACACACAAATATTTTCTCTATTTTATATATCTTAAATGTCGTACATTCAGATATCATTTGCTTTGTTCTGTGTTTGTTAACAAATTTGTCTATTAAACCATCCGAGTAACTGTTATATCTCGCCACATTTTTTATGTATTTTAATTATGTATTAAATCTATTTTTACTTAACAGAAATTTAATCAATCTGTTTACTGAGAAATTTACACTAGCCGTTTTTTGTGCAAACGAATGATGTGAGTCGTTAGGAATATAACTAATAGTAGCCGTTTCCTTCCTATAGACATCGAATTCAAGCGAGCCAATATTTTTATTTTTAATAACTAGTATATCTAGGAACGAAAGTTTATTGTTGATTTACGTTCCTTAAATAACTCGTTTCCTTGAAACCTATTATCCGTATATTAGATAAGGGCTCATAAATTTGTCGACCAGAAGATTAAAGCAGGTCTTCGACCTCGTAGTTTCACTACACAATAAACAAACGATCGTTCTTGGACGACAATTTTACTTCGGACTAGTTCGTTTACCTTGACGCGATCTAAACACACGGTAGCTAGTTGTTTAGTTTAGAATTTATCTTCCTCTGAAGATGTTGACTTTGTCAACAAAACGAGCGTAAGGTCTCTGAAATAAATTTTGTGGTGATTTGGGTTTCTCCAAGTGTACTTATTAGTGCTCATCACGGGTTCCAGTGTTCACATAGTTGAACTTACCGGTTAAATAACATACATCTGATTTGTGTACAATCAATTTCATTTCATTTGTTAATTAATATATGAAAAGATATAACCTTTTTTGACTCGTTTAGAAAATCTGCCATGTTATTGAACCGAATCTGAAAAACAAACAAATAGAATTGTAGAAAATATTTCAAACAGTAATTATATAATTTTATTGCTGAATGAGAAAAAAGAAGAGTCCCGGAAAGAGGAACGAAGGTGAAGACGGAACCCAGTAATACAGTTGTAAAACTAAGACATTGTAGAGATGCAATAAACAATAAAAAAGTGAACTGAATTAACCTAATAAAGTGATATGTGCAAAGCTTCCCTAACAGCAGATGTATAATAAGCATAAATAAAGTCTACGGGGCAAGTAATATATCGAAAATATTTTTTATGCAAACCGACGCCACTATGAACAACGGTGTCTAGTTGCACAAAATTATACATTTCAGTTTTGTCTCAGCAAATTTGGTGTCATCTAACCTCAAAATAAATCAGGAAACAAGCAGCAAAAGCAAATATATGTTAAAGAGAGTCAATATTGCCAACATAATAAGAATTTCAAGACAAATGCAAGTACTAAATAGAGAAGCCACCAGATAGAACAATCTTTGGTAATATAAATTATAGCAGTCTTTCATTGATATATATATATATATATATATATATATATATATATATATATATATATATATATATATATATATATATATATATATATATATATATATATATATATATATCCATAGCGACGTGAAATGTAAGAAAGAGCGTTTGTCATGACTACGATGCAAGTAAAACGATCCACCGGGAAATTTAAAAATGAGATTAGTTTAAAGATTTTAAATTGACATCATTGTTAGGTGAATTTAAGCACAGGAGAAATTTAAGATAAATTAGAAAGGGATCCTAAATGAGTATATAATAATAATAATAATAAATAGTTTGTTCATACAATTAAAATATCTATCAATCACAAATTAAAGTTTTATGTTCTGTTTAACAACTAACAAGCTTTCAATTGTTTTCCGTTTATTGACTAAATAAAAATATATAGTTTAAATGGAAAAGATTCAGCTAAAGGAATCTATAAGAGGGTAATAGGCAGGTTGTCGCTATATAACCAAACAAACAACTGTGAAATTGGTGTTAAAGAATTTTCTTTTGAACCTTAAAGTAAAACTTAATCCCTGTAGAGGTATAGAGAGATTACATAGCTGTGGCAAAGAGAAATAAGAAGCAACACGCAAGTATTTATTATCGGTAACATAAACGAACAGAATTGTACATTATAAGAACATTGACTAGAGTTTCATAGACTAAGTATATGTGAACAGTGGGAGTTTGAGCATATTAACAAGAAGTTTAAGATTTAGTGGAACATTATAAAAAAATATATAAAGAAAAACTTTAATATTTTTAACCTAACTTGTGCGGAATTTCTCGACCATTCTGTGGATAAAAACTTATCTTTGTCTGTAATATTCAATAAGTTCTCATAATCATACAAAATAATCACCAGTGGCACCCAACATTTATTTCTATAAATGCTTAGACCTTTTTTTGTTTTTTTATTAAATTTGGTTTAACAGCTTTATTAGTTTGGGGCATACAAAGTATTCCAAAAGAAAATGCAAATTTTTTTCCTGAAATGCTCGTCTGACGTTCCTGGTTAGCAAACTTTTCTAAACCACTAGCAGAAGGAAGGCACTCGCCAAACTTGATCAAAATCGGTCTAATATATATATATATATATATATATATATATATATATATATATATATATATATATATATATATATATATATATATATATATATATATATATATATATATATATATATATATATATATATATATATATATATATATATATATATATATATATATATATATATATATATATATATATATATACTGATCCCTTATATGTGGTGTATGGGGCCTAGTTATATGATTATTTGAAGAAATTCCTCAAAATTCGAAAGTTTCGAACTGTCATTAATGCATTTTTTTTAATGAAAAATCATTAAAATCTGGTAAACACATCACGCCGGTGTAAATTGTTTAAACACACATACATGTTTAAAAAGGTGAATCTTTAGCGTTTACCAGCTCTCTTAGCCAGGCTCAAAAGAAAAAAAGCTTCTGGTCATTGTTGTTTACTTCTTCAGCTGAATTATGGAAATGTTAGATAACAATGTTCTCAACTAGAACATTTTTGTTCTCTGATGAGTGCAGTTTTACACTTCACGGTCACGCTAGTCGTCAAAATCCACACTGGATGACACAATAACATACGCAATACCCTGAAAAAGTGTATTTTTGGACAGGAATAGGTGGAAACCATGTCATTGGCCTTTTTTTTAATGATTGCAATTTGAATGGAGATGATTAATTAACACTGCTCCAAAATAATATCATACCAACTTTTGCAAACTTATATCCTAATCGAGCAAATACACGAGTTCCAGCGATTGTGATATGGTTTTGGCAGTCCAAGCCCCTGCTTCTTCTTTAGAAATTTGGGGTTTGCAACTGTCATTCGAATGGGTTAGGTGTAAGGGTAAAGTTTTCACGTTGCAGGATGTAATTTTTCAGAGTAAAATTTACATGTTTTGAAATTCTCGGTAGCTGGTAGTGGACCTTTCCTTTATGTGATAGTAAAGATTTTTTTTACGCCCGAGGAGGTGCCACCCCTTACATCAAGGGGTCGGTGAAATCCCAACGGAGGTTTGCGGTTCTGGTGTATGGGTAGGTTTCCCTTATAAACCAAATTGATGATGGCTCCTCCTCGTACAAAAGATTCCGGAGATAAAATACTCCTCCATTTTGATCCCCGGGAGAGGGGTGTGCAGGGGGCGCCGGCACCAATATTTAACACATCCTTCTCAAATATGTTTGGCCTAAATTATAGCCTGAACTCCGTCCACTTCCTTCTTTTCCTCACCGAAACCCAAATCCTTGCCAAAACAGCCACTAATAACCTAAACTTCCCGTGGTATGAGCTCCTTGCTTCCTTTATATTGCATGGAGGTGTGTGCGCATAGGTCCGTAGCAATCTACCCTGCACCAGACTCCCCAATTTGGAAGCTGGAAGAAAATACATACTTTGATTCTCGAATACCCTTCCTCCGAGGTAACTATTCTTGGTGACTTCAATGTTCATAATAAAGAATGGCTAGGATCTTCAAAAACCGATCCCCAAGGGAGAGCAGCGGAGGCCTTCGCAACCTACTTACTTTCCTCGCATCCAAACACACAGCTCAAATCCCTTATATCTCCTTCTTACTACAAAACCTGAATACTATACTACATCAGTCACCGCCCCTTTGTCGCTCAGACCACGGAAGGGTCACTGCTTTTTGCGCAATGCAACCCAAGGTCACACTGTCATCACACCCACGTATCGTTTAGGACTACAACTCCGCGAACTGGAACGAAATGCGTGATTACTTCTCCTCATTCCCATAGGCGTCTGGCTGCTTTTCTTATCCTGACCCATCTGATATCTCACAAAACGTCACCGAAATCATCCAAGCTGGCACGGAATTATTTATTCCACGTACACAAAAAACCTCTTCAGCCACTCAAAAGCCCTACTTCTCTAAATCCTATGACAAGGCCAGACTTAAAAAGGTCAAAGCTCACAAAACACTTCCACACAATACCAGTCAAGAGAATCTTCAAGCATTTAACGACGCAAGAAACAGCCATGTCGCATTTTTCTGAGGGCAAAACTCGTTTAATAACCACATCAAAAACAAAGTCCTCTAAAGCTCCAACGGCAGCAAACCCTTCTGGACTCTTCCTAAATCTATTGGGAATAATTTCTGCAAGAGCACATTCCCACCTCTTGTTTCAGGGGATGAAATCGTCTCTACCACCCTGGGCAAGGCTGAACTTTTTGCCTCGTTGTTCACCGGCAATTCTACTCTAAACCCACCTCCAAATGTTCAACCACCAACATTCCCCAATGTTCCGCATAAAATGACGGATATCATTTTCAAACCTAAAAATGTATGAAAGATGTTCTCTTTTCTTAATACCAGGAAAGCCTCTGGCCTTGACGAGATCCCAGCAATTGTTCCAAAAAAATGCGCACGAAAACGTGCTCCTGCCCTGACTCGTCTGTTTCAGACATCTTATAATAGAGGCATATTCCCTAGTAACAGGAAAACTGCTCGAGTACAACCCGTCCTCAAGAAAGGATCCAAAGCGCTTCCTAGCAACTACATTTCTATTTCTCTTCTTTAAGGCGTCTCTTAAGTGATGGAAAAGCATATAAACACCGAAATACTAAACTTTCTTGAAAAACACAGTCTAATCCACGACAGGGAGTATAGATTCCGCCAGCGCAGATCAACTGCCGACCTTCTTCCCTTTGTCACCCATTCTTGAAATAAGTCTATGGAACTACACGGTGAATCCCAGATTATCGCTCTAGACATATCCAAATCATTAGAACAGGTATGGCACGCAGCGCTGCTTAATAAACTCTCCACCTATGGCCTACCACCAAAACTATGTACCTGGAAAGCACATGGTCTCTCCAGTCGCAGCATTTCTGTTGTCGTGGATGGCTATTCCTCTGAACTGTATCAAATTAATGCAGGATTCCCTTAAGGTTCAGCTTTAGCCCCTACTTTGTGTCTTGTCCACATCAATGACCTCTTCTCTAGCACATCTAACTCAGCTCACAGTTACGAGGATGACAACATCCTCCACTCAAATATACAATATTCTAAGCCTGTCTCTGAAGCCCAATTAGATGAGGATCGCAGACTCACGAAGGGTTCTGTCTCCGTGGATCTCCAAAAAATATTAGACTGGGGAAGTAGAAATCTCGTAGAATTCAACTCCACCAAATCTCAGTCTTGCTTTATATCTCATAAGAGATACACCAGCCCTGGACCCATCACAATGAACAACCAAGTTATTCAAAGTAACGAGCCCTTTTCACTTGTTGATATTTATGTGGATCGAAATCTCAATTGGCACCAACATGTTACATCAATTGCAGAAGCAACTGCTAAGAAATTAGGTTTCCTCTTCCGGGCTCGTAAATAGCTTTCACCAGATAATCTCTATACCTTATATACTTTACAAATAAGACCAACACTCGAACACTGCTCCCACATCTGGGGTGCCGCTGTCTCTTCTATATTCGCTATCCTGGACTCCATTTAGAAGTTAGCTATACGTCTCATCGGTAACCCTACCCTCGTACAAAAGCTGCTATCCGTTGCCCACCGACATGCCGGTGGTGACCTCTCTATTTTATAGATATCTGCACGGGTATTGCTCAGAGGAGCTTTCTTCCATAGTTCCTCCACCTGCTGCCCCTAACAGATCTACCAGGGGATCAGTGCGAATGCACGCTTTTACTGTCCAGGTCATTAGACATAGAACGTCCTGTTATGCCAGCTCTTTTGTCCCGCGGATTTCCGAGTTGTGGAATTCCTTGCCGGCACATGTTTTTCCTTCTCCTCCGAACCCCCAAACCTTCAAGTCCAGAATTAACAAGTTGCCTCTTTCCTCCTTGGCAACACCCACGGTACGATAGTATTTAGGCTCTGATCCCTCCTGGTGTGCTGTTGAAATAAATTAAAAAAAAATCATAAGCATGCACAATAATTGAGATATTGGGTATACTGCGTTTGGCTGTTTCTCAGTGTATATTAACTTCTAGCAAAACAGAATATTAAGCCTTAAACGTATTTTCTGAATAAACCCCATATCTATAATAACTAGATTGTTTTAATTAACAATAATGTTAACAGCATTATAACGTCATCCCACAAAAATATGTACTTATAGAGGTTCAGTAATGTGTTTTACTTAAAGTTAATTTTTTTGCTTTATATTCCCGACATGCCTCGAAAACATTCAACAAATTTATTAATATGCAGACAGTTTTCTTGCTCGCAAATCGATTTATCTATAATTTAATTACCATAAAAATGATTACCAATAGGGATGCCAGCGTTGGGAATAAGGCAAGGAAAATCAATTAAGAACGTACTTGAGTCGGCAAATACATCGAGGACATAAAGCGCAGGATGTTTTGAGGGAGACAAAACGTGAATAGATATGCGCCCCACTTATAGATGGTTTTATAAGGCAAGATGAAGATATCCGTTTAGCCCTTTAATTTATTGAGTTTATTGAACACATATCAAGGTTTATTGTAACGTGCCGCCGCTCCCGATATACCGTCTTCGTACAGCCGACTCTTTGGTGAATTCTGCACACGTAGCATGGCGTGTTCAATTTTGCCGGAGATGACGGGATGTTGTTTTATTATAGATATCCGCATCTAAAGCCAAAAGATAATGCTGAATATGATTCCAACATTTACTCTCAGACTACCGGCGAACCCTAAATGGTATTTTACAATTATTCCGGTAAACAGATTGAGTACTCCAAGAGACGGTAAATGTTATCTTTCGATTACTACAAATAGGACTTCGTCATCAGTTCGATCCCGGTAATCGAACCAGAGAACGGTTCTTTAATCTATATCGAAACATAGTTTTACTTTAAAGATTTGTTACAACTAAAACAAAACCATTGACGTAGCAAATACGTTATGGTAAAGGAAATCTACTCGAATTTTATATTGTTCATGTCGTAATTCAGTAAACATAAATTGGGAAACCTAGACGCAGCAAGTGCAGTATGGTAGCGGTTTTTCATAATAATATTTCCAATTACGAAAAATAATAAAATAGTTAATTTAAAAAATACAAATTTATTTTGAGAAAACAATTTTTTGTGTCATAAAAACTCTTTCAAGCGATCATCAAAGGTTGTAGTATTGAATTCTCATAAAAATGTTTTTAACTGCAAATATGTATACTTTCCATGAAGGCAGTGATCACATTTGATTACCGGTATAACCTATATAGTAAAAACAATGTACCATATTTCATCAAAATAACTTAATTGTTTGAAAATGTACAAAAATCTTCCGAAAATAAACTTAAGATGTTTTCCAAAAAACTATAGTTAATTTTGATAAAACGATTTTTTGTGTGATAAGAACTCTTTCAAGTGATCAACAAAGGTAAAATTATAGATTTGAAAGGACCCTATTACAAATAGCTAAGATAAATTCATTTGCCAACCCGATCGAACCAGTTTTTCCTCGGAAAATTTAACTTTATCTTCCAGAAAATATGTGTATCTTGAAAAAAGTCTGAACGCAGCAAGTGGTTTATAGTAGTGAATTTTCATAGAAATGTATTTAATAGCAAATATGTCTTTTTTAATGAAGACCGGGATCAAATTTGATTACCGGTATAACCTATATAGTAAAAACAATGTACCATACTTCATCAAAATAACTTTAACCATACTTCATCAAAATAACTTTATTGTTTGAAAAAGAACAAAAATTTTCCAAAAATAAATTTTAGCTATTTCCCAAAAAAACTGGTCCGATTATTCTAGCCAACGAACCTGTTAAAGCTATTCACTCATCTAGCAAGAGATAATTATTCACAAAAAGCTTTCCGACGGATTTCCCAACAAAAAAATCCATGAAAATTTGCAAAAAAAAATTCACGAAAATTCGATTTTTTTTTACAATATCCTATTAAACATTTATTACAAAAATGTCACAAAAACCTTACAAATAATGATTACTACGCAAACACAAAAAATTCTGGGAAAATTTACTATCTTTTTTTACAAAAAATTGCCTAAAGAACATAAAATTCAAATTATATACCTAATCTTTAAGTAAGTCTAAAAAATTGGAAAATGCAAAAAATATTTCCATAACGAGAGTTTGTAGGTATGGGGAGTTGCTAAATTTGAAAAAATTGAGTTACGACAGGCGAAATTTTTCCAAATTCACTCTTTGAGAGCGCTCTGTATACGGCATCTCGGTTTTTTAGACAGATAATATTACACGAAAACCTTTCTGAATGCGTCACTTTCATGAGGCTCTCCTATCTATTGGTAAATACAATTGAAAACCTCCCTAAATGCGTCATTTTCATGGGACTCCGATTTCCATTAGTAAAAACGCCGTATCACAATTTCTGATATCTTCCAAAATGTAAAAAGTTGAAAACCAATTGAAATAACTCTAAAACGATGGGCGATATAAATGTTTTCTCCGTACAAGCATGCACTAAAATTGGACGGAAAATGCAATAATGCAACAATAAATGGGCTGTTCCATTAAAAAACAACTTGTATCACCAACGACTTATGGTCCACCCTGTGATTGTCAACATAATTTTATAAGATGCAGTGCAAAACACCCTATAAATAAGTTTTATAATATTTTCCTCTATCTTGTATAATAACCGAAATATTGAGCTTTACCTTAAAAATGCACCACACTGTATATAGGTAAACATGAAAAACTGAAATTGACCCCGGAGGCGCCTAGTTCGCAGTCCTTTGAAGACATATTTTTAAAATTTTAAGGTCGCGGTCTTCTCAATAACGATTTCTTTCTACGGAAATTCGCGAAGAATATAGACTATTGTACCACAAACTCTATAACTGAAACTACTGCCAAAGCATCAGAGAAAGGGTCTATTTTAAAGGAATTTTCGGCAAATAATTTAGTAAAATAAAGGAAAATGCTGGCTGAAGCTGTAACCTTAGGCTTTGCTAAACACATTAGTATGACATTTGATTTAGAAAGCCCGTATTTGTGACATGTTCGCCGTCTAAAAATTGAAAATATTGACGTTTCAAATCAGGACTTTGACATTTTAAGGAGAAAAACTATAAAAATTTCAAAATTTTTTTTCTTTTATTTTTTGACCTTTTTACGTTAATCAAACTAAATCTTTGTTTGTAATATACAATAGATCTTGTTATCAACATGAGCATCAAATGTCGTTGCCATAGCTTTGTTATTTTCGGAGATACAAAGATTTTCTGAAAGTAAACCCAAAATGTTCCAGGAAAAACTGTCCTGATACTCCTGGATAAAGAATTAATCTAAGCCACTTGCAAAAGGAAGGCACCTATCAAAGTTTATCAAAATCGGCCTATCTTTTGAGTTATAGGTGTGATATATTTATATATATATATATATATATATATATATATATATATATATATATATATATATATATATATATATATATAAACAGATCTTCTCATGACTGAATTTTTTTCAAGAACATTCACTAAAATAACAACGTTATTTTAGTAAAATTTCCAACGCAAGTGTTTTGATAGAGGATAGTACACACCAAATTTTAAGTTTCTGGCTTTGTAGGAAATTGAGTTAAAGACATTTATTCTTCTTCTTTGTGTGACCAAAAGAGATTACTAGCTTTAGATATTTTGTATTATAAAAAAATTATTTTACTTGATTGACCAACAAAAAACTTAAACGTAATCGCAAAAAGTTTCTTGTCCAAAAATTTGCTAAAAAATGTTTTTCCTAAAAAAGGTACAAAAACCCTTTGCACCAAAATTAACAATCAAAATTTCCTCAAAAATATCCTGAAATATCTTTTTGATGATATATTCTGGAGACAGTCACGTTTCTGCTACCTGAAGCAGCAAATGTTACTATAAAGTAGTCATTACTTTTAAAATTCACTCTGAAATGTTTTTTGCTCTATATTACACTGATTCGTTTAGGATGTTTCATCACAGCACAATGCAACGCAATCTTACGCCAGTCTAGTAGGGTGCGTAATGTATGTGATTCAATAATAATAAATAAAAACAAGCCACTTGGCCGACAAACAAAAACAGGAATTTAGAACAGTACTATGCTTTTGTGAACACATCGTAATGGCCAACAAAGTCCAGTGAAACATTTCTTACAAACGATGAGGGTTGGTCTCAAACGGAACATCAAACATGTTTCAATTATTGTAATGAACTGATAAGGCTGACTGCGTCATTCCTCCTGAAGGTGACAATTAATTTCATGGTGAATATTAAACAGAAAATACTACCGTTCCTTAAATTGGACCATTGCAACAACTTAGGTCATAGCACCAAATTCATATAATAAGCCACAGCGCGTTTACACCTCTATGCAGATTTGCAGATAATAAAATCAAATAATATTAATTTACCGACCGATAGTAGAACACAATCAAAATCTCCGAAAACCGTTGATAATATAAAAAGGGAAGTTTTGGTACAATGGCATTAAAAATTCTTTGAACGCAAAATCATCTCGGCTTGCAAGATCCATGACACTACCACTGGTTATTAATGTGGATGGTATAAAGCACAAAACATCGTCGCTACGTGAAGGCTATGGTGTCAGAACGTAGCCAAATTAGTTCACGATGACTACACATTTTACTGATTCCTTTACAGTTCTGATAAGTTAATATAAAATTCCATAAGTTAGTCAGATATTCAAAGCCCCAGCGGTTCAGTAGTAAGAACGTGTGCCTCTGAGCAGAAGGGTACTAAGTTCGATTTCCAGGGTTCCCCTTTCACTTTTGCAGTACATATTGAAAAACTAACACTAACTGATGTTGTGGCATTGTATTTAAACAAGTTGAATGTCTGCACGTTTAGCCGCACGTTCATGCCATGTGGGGCAAGATAGCTAGCAAGATCGCTACCCCTCTTACGAGATTTCTGTGGAGCTACTCAAATTAATGAAAAAAATCTATCACAATCATGTTAGACCTATTTAACAACATATATATATATATATATATATATATATATATATATATATATATATATATATATATATATATATATATATATATAACTGGTATATTACCAGATGATTGGCTCTATTTCACGCTCGTTCTAATTCCAAAGAAATACAAAGCAAAAGAATGCAGCAAACATCGTACCAAAGCCCTGGTGAGTCACGATAAAGCTTTCTTTAATGTTAATATACAACAGAGTTTTCAAGAAATTAGATGAGGATATTGGTGCCACTCAAATGGGATTTAGAAAAGGGATGGGTACTCGAGAGTACTTGTTTGGAATGAACGTCTTGTCCCAGAGGTGTATCGATATGAAGCAAGGAGTGCATGCTTGCTTGGTTTATTTTGAGAAGACATTCGACAGGGTACTGCATGACCGCTTGAAAAAATTCTATTGGGTACAAATGTACTAAGTGAATGGTGGACGTGCCGCCACCTAGTTGCGGAACCAAGTAGTATGCTGTCACGCCAGCTCCAAATAACACAAAGTGTTAAAAAAATAGAGACTGGATACAGCTAACTAACAATTTAGAAAATTGTCAGCCCTGGCCCATTTCTACCCCAATATAGGGACAAAGTATGTAAGACTCGATAGATGCATGGTCTACGGTTCTAATTGTTGCTGAAATGCATCGAGTCTTACGTACAAATGTAGATAGTAGGGATATAAGAATAATCTAACATTTGTACTGCAATCAACTAGCAAAAGTGAAAATTGAAAAAGCGTAACACCTGAAATTGAAATATGTCGAGAAGTGCGACAGGGCTGTGTGCACTCGCCTCTTCTTTTCAAACTGTATAGCGAAAGCATCAGTCAAATATCACTAGAATCAATAGAAATTTGGTATTGTGTTATTAAAGTTGACTATTAGAAATGTCAGGAGGCCTGGTGACAAATAGAGAAACTCTCAACATTATTAGATATGCAGATGACACTGTCGTATTAGCTGTCGCATTAGAAGAACTACAATATCTGGTACAACGACTTAATATTGAATGCAATAATTGCAGCTTAAAAATGAGTCTGAAGAAGACCAAATTCATGGTAATAACAAAGAACCAGAACATTAAAGCTAATATTATTATCGACGATACACAAACTGAGAAAATATCGTTCTATAAATACTTGGGTGCATGGATCACAGACAATACCGATCAAACGAAAGAGATTAAAAGTCGCATTGAAATTGCCAGAACAGTGTTTAACAAAATGAGAAAGACATTCTGCTGCCGGGACATCAGCACTAGCGAATCCGTATGCTGAGATCCTACGTGTCCTCAACTTTCCTTTACGGAGCAAAAACTTGGACATTAAGAAGCAGAAACGTCAAAAACATAGAAGCTTATGAAAAGTCGTGCTACCGGCGAATTCTGAAAAACGCATGTGTTTTCCTATATACGCACACTGGTTTGCTCTCATTAGTGATCTACACCCACAATACACCCAAAAGCAAGTTCGGCTTAAGGTAGCCAGCCTCGCAGAACATAGTGAGCTGTACAACAGTGTCGCCATTATACAGGGTGGTGCATTGAAAAGACCGATTTGCGTCCAGATAATTTTTTTAAGAAACGCTGAAACACGTCAATTTTGATATTGAGGGGGACATGTTTTGACATAAAACTCAACTTTGTCACATCAACCTCTTAAGGGTGGTGATAACAACCCTTATATTTTTTTATAGGGAACATGGGTCGCGTGTTACATTATTTGAAAGATCCTTCTTTTCTTAATTCCGCACAGTATTTTTTTTGGAAGTTTTATCATCTCGTTTAAAAATTATTCACAGTTGAAGATGCAAAAACACATTTCACTCATTCCGATAAGAAATGTGCTGATATACAATGTTTTGTTGGTTTGTAAACAAAAAATGGATTATCAGAACATTTCTTATCGGAACGAGAGAAATGCGGTTTATTATTTCAGTTTATCAGTCGGTTTGATACTTGATAGTACTACCGAAAATTAATTTCACAATGGTGTATTCTGTAGAAGCAAGAGTTGAAATAATTACTATTTTTTTCAAAAACGATGACTGTGCAAACCGTACCGCAAATTTGTTTAATGAACGACATCCTAACAGACATGTTAACAGAAAATACATTTTGGAGTTAGTTGCAAAGTTTCGACAAAGCCTTTAGTACCCAACAAAAAACGGGATCCTGAACGTGAATTTCTGGTTAGAAATGAGACTACCGAGATTGGAGTTTTAGGACAAATTGCTGCAGACCCAACTTTGAGCACGAGAAAATTGGCCGCTGTTTCAAACATCAAAAGAAGAACTACTCAGCGAATATTGAAGCATAATAAAATTCATCTTGTACAACAACTGAATAAAGATGATTTTGATCAGCGGCTGAAGTTTTGTGAAGTTATGACTGAACGAATAGCTGATAACGCGAACTTTCTGTTCAGTATCTGTTTTTATTAAACTCCACAGTCAATCGTCATAATTGTCGTTATTGGGCAGATAATAATCCAAGAAATTTTCACGAAGTCCACACTCAAACTCCACAGAAATTGAATGTCTGGACCTGCATTTTTGGAGACCGTTTAATCGGGCCAATTTTTCTTGATGGCAATTTGAGTGGCGAAACGTATTTGGAGTTACTAGAAGATATCGTTTACCCTCTACTAATTGACATTGTTGAAAATGATGATCGCTAACAAGAAAATTAGTCTTTCAACAAGATGGAGCTCCTCCGCATTTTTCACAAGGTGTTAGGGAGTTTTTGAACAGAGAGTTTTCAGGACAATGGATTGGACGTAGAGGTGCTATTGAGTGGCCCCCTATGTCACCGAATTAGACTCCTTTAGACTTATTTCTATGGGGCCATTTGAAGAGAAGAATTAACGCAACAGAACCGGAGTCCCTGGAAGAATTATGACGAGGCATCGTTGAAGAATGCCGTCTAATAACTCCACAAATGCTCCAGAATGTCAGAGCTCGTTTTGAACAATATTTATACTTTTGTATGGAAGCTGGTGGTCAACAATTTGAACACTTACTTAACTGAATAAACATTTTTTAACGTTTGGTTTTGTTTTTTAGTTTCTTTTAACGAAAAATGAATGAGATACGTTCTTGCAACTCGAACTGTGGATAATTTTTAAACTAGTTGTTAGAACTTCCAAAAAAATTTGTGTGTTGAATTCAGAAGAGAAAAAGCTTTTAAATGATGTAGCACTCGACCCATATTCCCTATAAAAAATATAAGGGTTGTTATCACCACCCTTCAGAGGTTAATGTGACAAAGTTGAGTTTTATATCAAAACATGCCCTCCTTAATATTAAAATTGACGTATTTCAGCGTTTCTTAAAAAAAATCTCTGGACGCAAATCGGTCTGTTTCGTTTTCAATCCGCGACCCTGTATAACACGTAATGTATATTAGAGCTGCCATGACAACCTATTACCTCGCTACGTCACCGATGGCGACACTGGCGTACATCTCATTATATTCTACGAGGCTGGCTATCTTAAGCCAAACTTGCTCTGGGGTGTATTCTGGCTGTAATCTGCTATACCGCACCGATGAGCTATAATTAAAAGCGAAACCGGTATGTGTTTCCAATTATAGTCGAAAAGCACCTGGCCTTATATAGATACATTGTCTCGAAATATATTAAGGAAAAAAGTACCAGAGCTTGCGATTTTCTAAATCGCTGGTTAGTTGTACACAGTCTCTGTTTATATAACACGTAGTGTTTATTAGAGCCGCCGTGACAACGTATTACCTGGCTACGCCACCGATGGCGACACCATCGTACATCTCACTATGTTCAGCCATGATTATATCACTTAAATGTAAACAAACAACCAATATAATAGACTGGCCAGTTGTTTATATTTAGATTATCTAATCATTGTTATTTTAAATTATATTATAGTCTAATGGAAAAAAATACAGTGTTTAATTGACAACAGATTTTTAAATAAATTGTGAACATGAACATCTACAGAATATTTTAGTGTAGGGAAGAGTGTTGTATAATGGGACAAAAAATTTCAACCAAGTATAAAAAATTCAAATGCAATATATTTAAAATGTTTGATGTTTTAATAGTTTGAAAATGAAAAGGTATTTTAAGATTATATATTAAATTCTTAAAATATTACTTAATTGACTCAGAAAAAGTCTGTCACACTATACACCCTAGTCCCACTATACAACAACCTTATGTTGCATAATGGGACAAAGGCCTGTGCATACTGGGACAATAATAATAAATTAACATTCTTTTCTAGAAAAATAGTTTTATTTTAACTAAAACAGTATATTTCAGAATTAAATATACAAACTCATTATTCTCTTAAAAAAACTAATTAGTTAGACATCAGGTGATATAATTTAACTCGAAATAGTACAAAAAACGGAAAGTAAATTATTATTTAAACAAAAAAATAAACAAAATTAAAACTTAACCATTGAACTATAAAAATTAGTAAAATAACAGTTATCCTATGTATATATATATATATATATATATATATATATATATATATATATATATATATATACATATATATATATATATATATATATATATATATATATATATATATATATATATATATATATATATATATATATATATATATATATATATATTCGGCAACGAAGAAAAATCATAATTAAAATTCCATTGTTTTGAAACCCTTTCCGTTCCAGCAGTTGTAAAGGGTATTGGCAGTTTTAGGACAATGTCATTTTAAACGATAAAATCTTCATCTCTCTTCTCTGGAAACAAAAATGTGTCATTCCCGGCCTTTCTTAAAAAATTTACTAAATATTCATCATTATTTATTTTGTTCACTTGACCGACATAATATTTTACTCGCTTTTTTGATGGGTACTGAACAATAATGAAGTCATTTGGGCTTATTTATTTCATTTCATCTTCTGCAAATTCATCAGAAAACTCTGAACTATCGTCACATATTTCATGCATTGATACATCGCTGTCACTGGACTCTTGCAATATGTTTCTCTTCACATTCCGGGATTTTTGCTTTTCGTTGAATAATTTTTCTTCTTCATTTTTTTTTTTCAAATATCGGCGTGTCAGTGAAAATAGTGGGCGTGACTTTTTTCTGTTCTGCTTCTTCTTTCCAGTTTCAGCCTTTAAAGGGGGTCTAATTGCTTCTGGAGTGACAATATACTTACTAGGAGTTGATAAACCTATAGTATTCTGTGTCTCTCGTGTGTCTGGTTCAGTATTACCTTTCGAACAACCTGGTTGAGATTCATCCAAATTAACTGTCGATACATTTTTTTTTCAGAAATACCATGTTCGCGATCGGTAACATATGAAGTCAAGTCAGAATCCTGGAATTTTTCAGAATTAAATGGACAAATTCCAGTTGCTTCGAAACCTTTAATTATGTTGGTGTAAAAGCAATGGGAAAAGATTTTACAACTATTTCTGCTACATTATATAAAATAGCTGAAATTCCAGGATGATTTAACATCCATTCGTCCATTAGTTTATTGTAAGAATTTTTAAATGGCCCAAAACAAGCTACATCTAACGGCTGTAGTTTGTGGCTACAGTGTGGGGGTAATGAAACCAATACAATACCATTTAACTTGCAATATTTAAGAACTTTCACATCAGTGTGACTTTCGTGATTATCTAGAATTACTAATATTTTATTATTAATCCCACAATGTAATGTGTGTAATTTATCCCAGTCATCCAGCCACTGTTATGAGCTGCTCCTTTTGAGCCAAGTGGAGCTCCGGTAAGCATATGCTCTTTAAAATATTTTCTTGGGAAAAGAAAAAATGGTGGAATACCATTGGCACAAATGGTGCTACACATTGTTACCAACATGCCTCTTTCGGCACTTGTGACTTTACCGACTTGTTTTAGACCGCGGGGGACTATAATTTTTGGCGGCTTATGGACTGTTGTCACTGCAGTTTCATCGCAGTTAAATATTTTGTTAGCAGTAAAACTATGTTTCTTCAGAACTTCGCGTAAGTTATTAAACAACAATGAAACGTTATGCTTATTAAAACTGGTGGCTCGGCTGAGGCTTGTTGCTTCAGGCACGCGCAGACCTAGCTTGTGCCTGGACTGAAAAAGTCTAAGCCATTCATCTCCCGCACACTTATTTTTGTGCCATGATAGTGGCACTAATTTGTCATTGGCCACTACATATCTGGATGCAAATATTTTACAGTCTTTAGCTGATAAACCATAACACATGGCCGAGGCACTAACCAAGTACTCAGTAAGTAAAGTTTATTCTTCATCTGAAAAGACTTGTACAAAACCATGATGCCTCTTGAAACCAAAAAAATCCTTTTGTTCCTCATCAGTATTTTTATACTTCGCCATATGTCTTTGAAGAGATTTGCTTACATTAAATTCACCGGCGGCTTCTCTAATTGTTGTTTTGTTTTCTATAACGGCTAGAACTTCTTTCTTCATTTTTATCGAGTTAATAGAGTGAGTTTCTTTACTTTTTTCGAAAATGGAGTTAGTTTTCCGTGGCCTCTTCTTTTTGTTATTCATTTTCTATAAGAATAAAATATTTGTTATTTTGTTTATCAGCAGAAATATAAAGAGCTAGAAATTTACGTAATTTTTTTCTGCCTTCTAAGCTTTCAAATTGAAGGTAACTAGATATATTAAGAAAATCAATTAAATTTAACATTGGCAAACGTAAATAAATTTGCTAAAATATGTGTTGCATAGTGGGACAGTCCCAGAATACAACACGTGTTTTTGTCCCACTATACACCAGCATACATATTTAAGGTTATAATTCCATATCTCGAGAAGAAAAGAAAGTAATCATATTAACTAATTAGACTTACCTTAGTAATACTACAAATAATACACACCCCAAATTTGAAAAGTTTATCTTAATAAATAAATCGGATATAGACTTTAATTTGTGCATACAAATAAAAACTTCGTGGCTTACAACAGAGTCGAAAAACGCTAGCCGATTACCGAGTCGTTTCCCGCGTATTATTTCTACTTGTCAATAGAGGGCGGCGGGTGTATATAATTCTGTAATTTATTTAGAATTTTAACCGTTTAGTTTCCGCAGATTTTTAAAATGTCCCAGTATACAACATGTCCCACTATACAACACTCTCCCCTACTTTACATGCAAAACATTAAAGATCTGACTTTTTTTTTTTTGTTCCCTCAGGGCTCGTCCGCGGCCTTGCCGCCCCGATAGCACCGCAAAGATCTGACTTAGTATAATCTTTAATTTATGGCACTACAAAACAGACAAATTTTTAAAATAAATAGACATTAGTATTTGTTAATTGCGCTATCTAAAAGTTTGTGCCTTGGTAATTTTTGTGGAAAAAATTGTTAAATTTGAAAAAATTTGTATTTGAAAATATTTATGAAAATTCGCTACCTTAATACACTGTGTCATAACCTTTTAAGGAATTAAATGTATATACAGATGTAGAAGCTTTTTTTTGGCTTCACGTTTGTTAGTTTTCTTTTCTAAAATTGGTTATATCGTACTTCGTCGACAGGTAGGAGGAACTTGACGATGACGTAAAAGGCTAAACCGGTTGCAGAGAAGAAAACAAGCACTTTTGAACCCAGGAAAGAAGTCTCTACATATATGTATTTAGCACGGAACAGTTTTACCAAGTAATGGCGACAGCAATTAATAAATTCAATCTGTTTGCGTATTATTACCAAGTTGCTTATTTAGCAAACCTATAAATTTGGAAGAATTAGACCTTTAACCTCGATTAATGTAACTGGTAATTTCCCAAAATTGCACAATTTTAAGAATAAAACAAAACGAATATCCCACAAAAATGGCATTGTGTACTGTGTCGCAAAAAAAGCTTTAAAAAGGTGCACATGCTTATTTTTATTTTTTGTTCCCAATTACTAGAATCCGCCATCAAAATAATGAGGTTCCCGGCAGTTCGAGTATATTTCGTTTGTAACTTTCGTTCACTAACTACCGCTAAGAAGCTACTATTAGGTCACAGTAATTTTCTCGTTCATTGAATTTTCTCTTTCTTAGTTTCGTTTTTACAAGCGCTCCTTTTAAGTTGATCAGGCATCTGTGTCTTCTTTTAGGAAATTCCTTTCATGTACCGTATCATTAAATACAAGAACCAATCGATAAAAAGCAAAAAATGTCGAACGTATTGTCAAGAAATACCGGTATTATCCCTTTGGGCAATTCAGATTTAAATAAAATATTTTTTAAGGTCAATAATAATTGTAAATATATACTTTTTCACTGATTTACTTGGCCCCTTTTTCACAAAGAAATGGAAAGGGAAAACGCATTTAAAGTTTACCATGCAAAAAATGGTGTATAAAATCAAGTGACAGCATTTAGAAAAAATTATCCAGCAATATACAGGGGATGTTCCAGAACTTCTAGCATTATTTTTTGCTCAAAACAACTTCGCAGTCGTCTTCAAAGCGAGATGGTCCCTAATTTGACTAGTATGTTTATTTTGAATTTTGTGTATATTTGCCGATTGCTCAGCGACACTTAAATCTATCTAATCAACTTTAACTCTGCCGCGTTAAGCAAAATCCAAGGTTGGTGGCATTACTTTTTGGTAAGGTTTTCTATAAAAAGTTCACCAATGAGGACATCGGGACTTTTGAATTTTGAAAACATTTCTTCATGAACCGTTAACTAAGCCCCCTGGAACACATATCCGAGCTCAGTTTCACAATATATATATATATATATATATATATATATATATATATATATATATATATATATATATATATATATATATCTAGTGTATATATTTTATATATGCGTGTTTATAATTGTTTTTCTATACGTTTTTGCATTATTATAGTATTATTAAAGGTCCATATTGGTTTATTAAAGTGTATATTGTTTCTCTAGAATTTTTATTTTTTATGCCATTTATGTGTGTTTTGGTCTTCTTATGTGTTGTTTAAGGTATGTATACCTGTTTTCTGTTTTTATGTAGCACTCTCTATTTCAGAAAATATAAGGATTAAATAAATACACCTCTTCTAACAATTAAAACATCAATTACCTGATTGTAACATGTCATAGAGCCACCTTTGATGTTAGCTGCTCAGTCGGTCTATTTCTTCAGGTGGTGGTTCCAAATAGCCTGAGAATAGTTTCAATAAAACACCTACCTGTGTTTTGTTTTTGATTTGGTACATTTCTCTGCTTTTATTTATATATTTATCCTTTTGTTAGTTCCAAATATAACAAAACTTACTTTATTTATATATTATCATTAGATACTTTCTAATTTATAAACAACTTTATCCAGCACATATCACATGTCACGTTTAAAAACTTAAAATCGACTCTGTTTTCACAACCTGCATCAGTATAGGACGCCCTCTGCATTTGTGTAAGAACTAACAATCGGATAAATCTTCTTTACCGAGTTCGCCGTTCGCAGTATGTCTTCGTTCTACTTGAAAACTGTTTTAGTTTACTAATGTAAATTATAATGTTAGGGTAAATCTTCTACACATCAGTTTGTTTTGCGTTTCTCAGATAAACGTGTTGTTTTTGTGCTGAAAACTGTTATAATTGGATGACAATTTACGTTCCACAGGCTTCTCGTAACACAACGTTAATTTGTTCAACACTTATTTAGTTACAATCACAGTTTTTATTACATTTGTCAAGAGCAGGTTTAACAGTTCACAGTTTTTATTAAATTTGTCAAGAGCAGGTTTAACAGCGTGGTGTTTGCCTCAATGCTGAATGAACAAGAAGGATTTCAATGTTTTCAAAAAAATTCCTGTCGATTTTCGCTTTTCGGCTCTCTGTTTTCATGGATACAGTGCAAGCCAGGTAACTATCTAAAGGCAATTGTTAAGCTGTGTTTGTCTAGGGGTTAATATTTAATATTATGACCTCTTAATTTTTTTCATTAAAACGTTATTTTTTTCTTTAATGACTTTCCTTATCCAAATTCTCTTCATGTCATTATATTTTTCACTAAACAATAAAAAGTTTTGAGGAATTTCTTTTGAATATAAATGTGTCTTAACGTTTATCTTCCTTGTTCAAAATTGGCTTGGATTTGATTTTTGTATCGTAGTATTCAATAAAACTTTGATTCATTTTATTTTGAAGCACCTTAAGACCTTATTTGCCATAAACTTACATAGCTTATGCCTATAGCTATGTTCTTCTAGCAATTTTTCCTCATTTAACTTGTATAAATATAAACTGACTTCTCTTTGGTAAATCTTTCATGTCACATCAAAATTTTGTAAACTTAACTTACTTAAATTACTACAACACTTTTAGTAGCTAATACAACAACCACCTTACAATCTTATTTATATCTTTACTTAACCTAGATTTCACCCTGGCTAACAAATTTGCAGTCCTTTTATTTGCTTTTGTCCAACGTTTATGACCACATATAGTTCATTCTTAGACATTTCTATAATCTGATCTGTATATTTGGAACTACCGTTGTTTGAGCCACAAAATAAATTCAAAGACTGTTCTTCAATTATCTAAGTCATTTCGGTATATGGTATGTTTACCCTACAATATGCATTGTAATTTACCCCTTTCGGCCCTGACATTTAGAATTGTTATATGTTCTTAGTTTACAGTTACTTTATGACCATTTTGTGTATGTCGGTTTGGTTTTAATGCATTTTCGTAGAAATAAATCACTAATGGGGAGATCCGGACTTTTGAATTTTGAAAAACTTTTGCAAATGAGCGAGAACTAGGACCCCTAGAACCCATTGCCGGGCTCAGTTTCAATTTTTTATATGTATATATATATATATATATATATATATATATATATATATATATATATATATATATATATATATATATATATATATATATATATATATATATATAAATGTATCACATCGATACCTCAAAAAATATTGGGCCGAGATGATGAATAATGAGATGAAATTTGGAATGTACCTTCCTTTTTTTGTAAATGGGTGGAATAAGTTTGTTAGCCAGGAAAATCGGACGAGCTTTTCCGGACAAATTTTGGGTTTTTATTAGAAAAAAGTTTTTATCTTAAAAAATACTAAAGCTATGATAACCAAATTTGGTAGGTAGGTTTACGATACAAAAAGTAAATTATATACCAAAATTTAGATTTCTATATTATAAGAAAAAAAAAATTAATAAAATATTTTTTGCCAGATTATTTCTATGAAAATTCACTACCATAACGCACTTGCTGCGTCCAGGCCTTCTTGTATAGTGCATGTAAGTTCGACTTACTCATATAATATTTTAGTTTCTTTTTAATTTAGGTATAGCTATAATAACATAGCAATATATATATATATATATATATATATATATATATATATATATATATATATATATATATATATATATATATATATATATATATATATAATTTTAAGTTTTATAAGTTTTTGTGCACATTGTGTTTATGTTTTAAAAGTCCCATGTTTAGGGAGTCAATTGTTAATGTTTTTATTTTAACAATTATTATATTTTGTATTATATTATATGTTCTATGTTTTGGAAATATCAAAGTATATTGTTATTAAAGTGTCCAGGTATCGTTGATGTGTTGTGTGCTTTGGTTTTCTTATGTAATGTTTTTATGTAGCACTCTATTTCCAAAAATATTACGATTAAATAGATGTGTGTGTATTTTGTTTCTTTAACGTCGACCTATTTTCGCGACTATAGCCAATCACCGACTCCAGCGAGCAGCTTCACCTTACTATCCTGAAAATGTTGCCAAACCCTTGTATTTCTGTAAGGAGGGTAGGGATCTTTAATGTGCCCAACATCTCGTGGACAGGGGGTAGACGAGTTTACGCCCCCTCCGAGGGACGGAACGTGTAAACATTCAACTTGCTAAAATACAATTCCAGAACCTCGGTTGATGTTAATGTCACAGTTTGTAATAAAAAAGTTAAAGGAGAACCCTGTGATCGAACCCAGTACCCTTCGGTTCAGAGGTGTACGTTCTTACCCCTGAACCACCGAGGCTCTTAGATTAAGTAGATATACTGATTGTATCAATTAAACATCAATTACGTGATTACAACATATCATACACCTACGTATGATGTTAGCTGCTTAGTCGGACTCTCAATTTCTTCAGGTAGTGGTTTCAAAATGCCCTGCAAATCGTTTATAAAAAACACCTAGCGCCAAAATCTGCCTTCTGTTTGTGATTAATACGAAATTCTATAGTCTTGGTTTTATTTTTATTCTTTCGTTGGTTCCAAATATACTTTATCAAATCAAATAATTATCAAATTAAATAATTATCAAATCAGTAATACTCTATTTCAATTGAAAAATAATCTAACAGTTTATTAATCTATTAATTTACGATATTTTTATATTTTCCCTTTAACAATAATTTGTTTTTGATAATTTTTTATTATCTATAATTCATTAATGACTCTTTTTCTCTTTAAGCGTTATTGGCGTTGTTTTAAATTAAACGTTTTGATAAGTTATTTATTTTTAAACATACAAAACAGAGGATGAAAAATTCTAAAATACTGAACTACCACACATAATATTTATACTGCGTGTTAGGTAAAGGACCGATACAGAGAATGAAAATCCTAGGAAAATTTTCTGTAATTTATATTTTAATTGCCGGACGTCATTTCTATAATCCCGTTTTAACTGTACCTGCCGAGTTTCGGAATATCTTTTATCACAGGATAATAAACATTCTATCTTATGCTTCGCTTTTATTCATTGATTGTTGTTGCCCTTACTTGGTGAAACTTGTCCATACTGCATACAGACTTGGAGAATACTTCTCTGGCTTCACTGTTGGTTTTTAGTGGTGAAGGACGTAGCCAGCGCGTGAGCTAACTGGAGCAAGTGGCCCTTCGAATTCTGGAAGTTCTAGGATGTTCTTCAATGCTTCTGTGACTATAGTTTCGCTGCTTGACAGCATTTTCAGACATATTAAAATTGAATTAGTACGAAATCATGACAACTACAAATAAATATCTGTTGCTATGTTATGATATGATGTTTTGATCAAAAAATTTAATCAAATTGAAAATAAAATGAAACACAGATGACAGATGAGGTTTTCAAAATGTCTATGTGATGTATGTCAATATTTAATATAAAAACTAGAACTAGTCTATAATAACTATGATAACAGTTACAACAATAAAATAACTAAACAATAACAGTATAAAAGTAGTCTCTATACAACAAAAATATTTACATACATCAACTCATTATTATATTACAACTTTTCTGAAATAATAGTTAAATTTATTTTCTTTGACATATTTAATTAGAAAGAAGAATATCCAAGAAAGGGGAATTAATTAAATCAGTTTGCTCGTTTAAAACAAGGTAGTTATTGTCGTGTGTGTGCCTTTTGACTTCTAAAGCTTCAAAAAAGTCTAGTTTAAGTTTGTTATTATAAAAATGTTGTGGTTGCATGCGGTTATTTATTGTGGGTCTATGTTCGGTATCAATAATATGTTTTGCAAATGTAGATTTGTCAGCGTGGTTATTTCTAAATGCAGAAATGTGTTCTTTGTATCGGGTGTTAAAATTTCTAGAAGTTTGACCTATGTGGCAGCGTGGACAACGAACTGTTAATCAGTGGTGGAGATGGGTTTAGGGAAATTTTCTGTTTGTGGCATGGGAGATATAAATACTCTCATAAGCGTTTAACTTTACCAGTTGTTTAACACTTATGACAGGATTCAGGTTTTCTTAATTTATGTGGTGATTATTATCGCAATTATGTTACGCCACGCACGAATTGTCTATGGTACCGTATCTCAGCTGTGCCAGATATTCCTGAAATTTGGTCTAAATGGTCATTTTAGTCTGCCCAACGTATTTAAGATTACAATCTTTATAAATTATCTTATAGATACCTGACATTTCACTACCTTTTTCCTTAGCTTTTGTATTACCTACCAAATTTTTTACATTGTTTTTTTTTTGTCGATTTTGTCTAGGTTAGCTGCAAATCAGTTTCCTTAAAAAATTCTCTCGAGACCCCTTGTGATTCGCGGTTCAAATGGTAAACGCACTTTTATCTACTTTATATTTTCTGAATGTCGTGGATTTCACTACCATTTTATTTATTGTGTGTCTATAAATTAATTTTTCCACTAAGCAACCCGAATATACGTTATATTTGGCCACACTTGTAATGGACTCTAACTCTCTGCTATATCTACTTTTACTTAGGGGAAATAGATTAACTGATTTATTAAAAAAATTAAACTAACCATTTTTTTGTGTCAAAGTAAGATGTGAGTCATTTCGTATGTAACTTAGGGTGGTGGTTTCCTTTATGTAGGGACATCGAGTTCAATAGAGTCATTATTTTTAATAACTAATACATCTAGAAAAGTCAAATTGACTGTTCAGTCTATTAGTAAAATAATTTACTTTGCATGTGTTTTTGTTAAACACTGCGAAAATATCGTCCGCATAACGAAATCATACTCTACGAAAATTAAAAAATAAATACTCAGTTTAATTTTCTAAGTCGATTTTAAACGTACTAGTAAAAATATCCGCATTCAATGCAGAGAAAGGGTTGCCCATTGTCGTGCACTGGGGTTAATTAACAAACTCCTCGTTAAATTAAACGATATATTGTTTTTTTGCCAAGGGTGGTTAAAGTTGAATTTGATTTGCAAACTTCCTCACTTCAGAGAATAGTTGACTTTAACAATTAGTTTTTTGAACAAACTGAAGGCACAGAAATGGGAAATCCACACTCTCTATTCATTGCCCACTTTTTCATGAGTGTATTTGAGACGGATTTCGAAAATGAATGTGAGTATTTTCCTAGAGTATGCTTTCGTTATGTGGACGATATTTTTGCAGTGTTTAACACAAATATATGCAAAGAAGATGATTTTGTTTATAGACTGAACAGTCGTCAATTTGACTGAACAAAATTCAACAAGAAGTTAATAATAAGCTTTCTGTTCTAGATGTACTAGTTATACAAATCTATTACTCTTTTGAATTCGATGTCCACAGGTAGAACACCACCACATTAAGTAGTATTCCAAATGACTCACATCATACTTGTATCCAAAAACGGCTAGTTAATTTTTTCAGTGAATAGATTAATAGAATTCCTTTTAAGAAAAGGCAGATAGAGCAAAGAATTAGGGTACATTAAGAACGTGTCCAAATATAAATGGATAAGCGGTTTTTTAAGTTGAAAACTTAATTAATAGATACACAATAACGAAAATGTTAGCGAAATCTACGACATTCAGAAAAGGTAAAGTGGAAGAAATGTGTGTTTGCTCACCATTTGAACCGCGAATCACAAGGAGCCTCGAGAGAATTAAAAAAAAACTGATTTGCAGCTAATTTATTCAACAAAAAATAGTTTTAAAAAATTGTTAGGTTAATACACACGATAAGGAGAAAGACACTGAAATGTGAGTATCTATTAGACAGAGGCGGCTCCTCAATAAGTGCGCCCGTGCGCGCGCACTGCCGCCTGCCGTGGAAAAAATAATATTTTGCTATGCTATATATTAATACATTTTTATTTACTTTTTTACCTCCTGCATTCAACAAACCAAATTAGTATATCGAGGATCGCAGAGTCGGCAGCCATTAATACAGAATCAGAAGAAGTATAGTGTTAATGGTTGCAGACGTATACATCCATATACATCAGTCGCGCGGCGTTGTGTATTTTTCGGCGATCTAAGGAAATGCGATACTTCAATGAGAAATGATCGACTATCTTCGCCAAAAACAACCGAATAAGCAATCTGGTTGTGTGCTTTAAAATTCAACACTTGCAGTTTGCAGTGCACTTTTCGCAAAGCGTGTGTAGTAATTTTCGTGTAGTGCTTCGCATCTGATTGATTTTAATTATATCATTTCGTTGTTGTTTACATGTTTTAACAAGACAATTATTATTATTAGGATGGCTACTACTTTGAGTTGCTTAATAAGTGGACAAAATAATTCTGATACTGTGATTTATTCAGTGCATAATATCTTAAAGGTTAACTTTTCACAATTAGACTTAAATTCTAAGATAAAGATTAAAAGTTTAGGACGACCTACACCAGATTTAAGGTTATGTTATAACTTATAAACTAAACTGAATGCTGAGTGCTGACAGAATTGTCATTTGTGTTAGTAATTATCAAAGGAAAGGACTTTTTAACTACTGTAACCTATAACTAACCAGAGGAAAACTTGGTAAGTAGTTAATAATTATTAGGTTTAGTTAGTTTAGTAAATTTTTTTATAATACATTTTCGGGGAAAAAAGAGGCAAGCCTTTTATTTTTAGTGAATATTTATTGAAAAAAATTCATTAATAGATCGAGAGACTTTGCAAAAATTTTTTCAAATGAGCACAAACTAGGACCCCTAGAACCCATATACGGGGTCACTTAGTTTCAATTTATATATATATATATATATATATATATATATATATATATATATATATATATATATATATATATATATATATATATATATGTATCCAACCGATAACTCAAAATAAGCAACTGATTTTGATGAAACTCGGTAAGTGCCTTTCTTTTATTAATGCCTTGGATGAGTTCGTTATCCAGGAACATCGGATAAGGTTTTCCAGGAAAATTTTGAGTTTTGTTTCAAAGAAAATCTTTATCTCCGAAAATTACAAAGCTATTTTAATGACATTTTGTGGATATATTGCCTTGTAAAAAACCTTACTATGCACTATTTTATTCAACTTTCTACATTTTTAGCAAATTGAGTTATTCAAATGTTGAGTTTTCTCTTGAAACATTTTTTTCTCCGAAAATTACAAAGTTATTTTGATGAAAATTTGTGGATATGTTGCTGTAGACAAGACATTATTATACACCTAAATTCAACTTTCTAAGTTTGTAGAAACTTGAGTTATTCAAATTTGAAGCATTTAATAAAAATTCACTACCATAACGAACTTGCTGCGTCCCGACCTTTTTTTTTTCTTGCGCATCCCCAATGCATTAAGGCACGAGCCGCTACTGCTATTAGAGAAGTTGTAAAAATTTTCATCTGAAATACGTTAGGTAGGCTAAAAGAACTATTGAAGTCAGATTTCAGGAACATCTGGCACAGCTGAGATATGGTAGTATAGACAAGTCATGCATAGAGCAACATATTTGGAATAATAAGTACCGCATAGATCAAGAAAACCTGCTGCTTCTTTGAAATATTAGACAGCCGGTGCAATTAGACGCCTATGAGAGTATTTATATCTGCAGGGCCATAAATAACATAATTTTCCTAAACCGATCTCCACCACTGACCAATGGTTTGTTGTTTATGGTGCCTATTTGATATAAAAACACAGCATTTGAAATAATGTTTATTATGCTCTGACAAAAGATATTCCAAAAAACGGCAGGTATAGTTATAACAAGATTTTAGAAATAACGCCCGGCAATTAAAATATAAATTGCAGAAAATCTGTGTGCGATTCTTCCCTCTCTGTATCGGTCTTTTACCAAACACGTAGTATAAATTATGTGTAGTAGTTAGGGTAAAGTGGGGTAAAATGAGCATAGCAGGTAATATGAGCATCCCTTCTGATTAAAACTAGATTGAAAGTTATCAGCGCCATCTCTACACTAACTAGCCTACTAGCTTTCATGTTCAATATTAGGTCGGTTAAACACGAAGATGCACTAGGCTGGATTTTTGCAGTTTGTGGTAGTGGTGCGTCGTTACGCAATTAGCTTGCGTTTTTTGTACTTTGTTCATAAAACTGTAAATCATAGATTTTTCTTGTTTTGGATGTTACTCTTCAAGTTAAGTTAACATAAACCTTTAGACCTCATTTAAGCAAGGTAAGAACATTAAATTATGTGAACTCATTTCCTAACCTAATTCATCGTAGTAGCGTCCACTTGCAGATAATATGAGTATATGGGTGCTCATATTACCCGAACGGTGCTCAGATTCCCCGATAAGTGTTTTATCACATCAAATATTGGGCCAGTATTCTTTTTTGTGTAGGAGTTCGGTCTAAAGTGGAACTGCCCCGAAAACGTTGAGACTTAGTGAGGGCTTTGTGGACTGAAGACAGTATGAAATGCGCCATCAAATTAGTTTCGGAATCACGACTATCTGAAAAACGAGCTGCTCAAGAGTCTGGAATTTCGCGTCAAAATCTGAGGAGTTACTTGGATAAGGTGCGTTCTGGAATTCAAGTCACTTTGAAAAAAAAGTTGGGAAGAAAATCTGTACTGACAATAAAGCATGAAAAGGAATTGGTGACAGTCTTTCTCCACGTGGAAAAAATATTTGGCATTAGTATAAGAGATGTTAATAAATACGTTTTTCAATATTGCAAAAAAAATGAAATCAGCAACCCATTCAACCGATAAAAAGGCCAGGCTGGTGAAGATTGGTTAAAGGATTTGCTGAAAAGGAATCCTGAGATATCCATCAGAAAACCTGCAGCAACTTCCATGCAGAGAGCAATTGGTTTCAATAAATTTAAGTAGATATATTTTTTAAATACCTTAAAAAACTTGTGTTTCGTGAGAACGGGACAATAAAATAAACGAGACATTTGCTCAAAAAGGTAGAAAACCAGTGAGGGCCATTACGAGCGCCGAGAAGGGTGAAGGGTAAAACAGTTACTGTTGTATGTTGCATGTTGTTGTTGGCCAATATGTCCCCCCCCCATGTTTATATTTCCAAGAACTAGAATGCGACCTGATCTCTTGGACGAAGGACCAGTCGGTGCAAATGGTGTTGCGAATCCGCCCGGTTGGATAAGCGAGGAGCTTTTGGCAAGACGGTTTGATCTTTTGAATTATAAGACCAGAATTATAAGACCAGACGTTCGTCCTGAACCCGTTATACTAATTCTTGATGGTCACATCTCACACACCTAGAACTTGCATGTCATTCAAAAGGCGAGGGAAGGTGGTGATTTTATCATTTCCCTCACATTGCACCACAGACTGCAGCTACTAGACGTGGCTGTATTCAAAAGCGTAAATATATTTTATGATGCAGCAGTTTCAACATGGCTGGCTCAACATCCTGGGAGAATTGTCACTGAGAAGGAAATTCCAAAATTATTTACAAGTACATATGGGAAACGCAGTACCATACAAAATGCTGTTTTTGGCTTCAAGAAGTGCTAAATTTTCCCTTTTAAACCTGAAGTTTTTTCAGAAGAAGATTTTCTGGCCTCTGAAATCAGCTACCATGTTCAAAATAATGAAGACCACGAAGGCACCTCTAAAGAATTTTGCTCCGTAACACCCACAAATGAGGAAGTTTCGAGAAATGTTGTTGCAAAAAACATAACGCCAGAAAAGTTGTCTTCCGCTTCTGCTTCAATTTCTGCTGCCGCTTCTGCATCCACCACCACTGGCAGACCCAATCAAGTTTCAGGGACCTAATTCCAGTGCCTGTCAAAGCACCTGCTTCTACTTTACGAAAACCTAAGGTGACACATTGTGCACAATAAGCCAAAGGATGCGGTGCTATCGGGGCGGCAAAGACGCGGACGAGTCCTAAGGGAGAAAAAGGTGTCACATTCCAGTCTTTTAACCGAGAGCCCGCACAAGAACGCACTTCTGTCAAAGTCAGAGAAGAAGAATAATAATAAGAAGAAGAAGAAGTAATCTGTCACTGTCAGAAGGAATATTTCTGAATCCGAAAAAGAAAGATATGCTAATGTAATTTTTTGTAGTGAGTTTTTCTGTCTCTGGTGGCGAGTAGGTTCAGTGCATGGTCTGTTTTCAATGAGCGCATATTAAATGCGCAGGAGTGTCCAAGGAATGTAAAATGTACAGCTGTGACTTATGTCAATAGATAGCAATGCACATACCCTTCGATTTGTATTATATTTTAGGCACTTCTTCTGCAATAAAGATCAGTCATGCTATTTTCACTGCATGCTCATTTTACCCCCACTAGTGCTCATATTCAGACAAGTCGGGTAACATGAGCATCATTTACGATTTCTTAAATGTGTTCGAAAAAAGGAATGGATCATCTTTGAAACTGGGTTATTGTATAGCTACATGAAGAAGAAGCTTGGCTGCATAATGTGCAGTTTTCACTTTGACATTATCGCGAAAGATATTGAAGAAAAATACATAATCAGTTAAGGTGCTCATATTACCCCCCTAATTAGTTTAGAATTTTCCTCCTTTAGCGACGCTAACTTTGTTACCAAAACGATCGTTAGGGCTTCAATGTGATTTGTGGTCATTTAGGTTCTATCTGTGTACTTATCAGTACTTGTTACAGGTTCCAATCTTCACTTAGTAAATTTTTCGTTGTCATTATTTCTAATCAACATAATATCCCAATATTTGATTGACCTCTGAAATTGACACGAATATTAAGATTCGTTAAAGTGAATTGTTTCCAAGTTTTTGCTATTTAAGTTTAACATGTGCGTTGTTTGCAGAAAACGGTATGACATTGGAAGGTTATTCATCATCCACCTACTAAATTTAACATAAATAAGTATTAAGACAGGGTAAGTTGCGTTTTGCTTAGCAAACCTGATGAAAATACACTACTAAAACGCACTTGCTGCGTTTTGAATTTTATACAGATATTTTTATGACCAACAGACAATAGTTATATAAAAATAAATTTGTTCCGTTACCTATTTTGCTAAATGTGGTGAAAATAATTTGTTTTTATGGTAGGGCAAATATAAAAGCAACCACCAAATCGTGCTTAGAAAGGGAGAGCCGATCAAATAAGCTCTGTAAATTTATACCTTTAGCAAGGTGACACGAAATGTTCTATAGAGCTGAGAGGCTAAGCATTTAATCCTTCTCGCAGCTTAGCGACTACAAATCTTCAAACTATTAGCACAAAAATCCTATTATTTTCTTTCTACCACCGCAAAGCGGTTCACTCGTAAGAATTATGCATTATCAGGAGTGATTAGAGAAAAATAAAGTTACGGGAGATTTTTTTAATTAAATTTAAAACTATTTAGTGAAACACGACTCTACCGCAGCCACGTTTTTGGCAGTAGTTTGGGGCCGGGGCGCCGCCCCAGGAACAAGTAGATATTGGATAACTTCCGAGCAGGGAAACTTAAGGAACAATCCATAACTATAAAGAACTCTCCAGAACAAATTCTTCATTGATACAAAAGATAAGGAGAGTGCTTTTCCGGAGGTCTGCAACAAATTGACTTAAATTCATGGTGAATTGATGTGAATGGGTTTATTGGAACTAATTTATGAACCCCTGGACCTGTTCTTTACAGAAAACGATCCAGTTTATCATCTCCTCACAAAATTAGTTATTTTTATTTATTGGATCACACACACATTTCACGCAGAGGCGTATCTTCCTCTCACAGGAACATATTTCTTTGGTTACGGTCTCGATCTTATAATGGTATATATCACAGATTTGTTTCCTTTGAAAACACGCCAAATAGAATGAGAAAAATAAGTATAGTAATAGAATCCGCCAACTTAAAGAATATTTCAGCAAGAAGCAATTCTACGTTTCAAGACGTATTTCAGATAATAGCGGTCGTAAATAAGTACCACTATGTTTCAACGCTTCTATTTAAAAATTCTATGTGCTATAATTAATTTTATTTTATACACAATCTTAGCAAAAGTTTATTAATATTTTATCTCTATGTTTGCTGCAATCAATCTGGTACTATATAGTACATAAAATATTTAAAAAAGTATAATTATGTAAAATACACAATGCAACAAGAGCTTGTTTCAGTCTCTGTTTTTAGGTCGCCTCTCTTAACGTAGAGAGTGTTGTAATTTTAGTTATTTTTATTGTTTTTCCTATTACTGCCGAATTACCTATTTAGTGATACCAACTTGTTGCATGAATGCAGAGTTGCTTGTTGTAAGCTAAAAATAAAATTCATTAACCAGCCCCGAGAACACATTGAGCGTTTTATTTTTTTTTTTTGACAAAAGAAACCTGTATATTTTCACACTAATATCGAATAGTAGACGAAACTCCTAAAATAATGCTATAAATGTTGACCTCAGTGCAAAAAGAGGCTGGATGCAGCAAGTGCGGTATGGTAGTGAATTTTCATATAAATGATCTAGCACCACAAATTAAATGCTTATATCTTTTTTTTTCATGTAACATGGAGATTTGAATATTGGTAAATAGCTGAATTTTTATGACATCAACCCACGTACCAAATTTGGTTATTTTCGGAGACAAAAAGATTCCGAAAGAAAGCTTAAGATTATTCTGGGAAACCTGGTTGCAGTTTCCTGGCTAACAAACATATGCAAGCCATTTAAAGAAGAAAGATACTTAGAAAATTGTCTGGTTATTTTTGAGTTTTCGGTGTGAAACACACACACACACACACAAATATATATACATAATATATATATATATATATATATATATATATATATATATATATATATATATATATATATATATATATATATATATATATATATATATATATATATAGGGTGATTTATAAGTGGTGACCAAAAATGAAACCCCATGTTCTTTGAACAATTTTAGAGAGGGTATGTCCCATAAAAAATTGTCCTATAATACTTCATTAAAAAGCTACAGGGTGTTGAAGTTGAATTTCAAAAAATAAAATTTCCCAATTTTTTAAAAAGTATCACATATATTTTGCTGAAACTTCGCATGTTTAAGCTGCTTTGGAAGGCGCTTATTCTACCATAACAATTGAATCGGCTAATCCAGGAGTGGCGCGCGTACCCACATGTCATTGGTTATCACTCAAGAAAAAAACGGGTAAGCCAATGATATATTTTTTATTTTTTGAATCTTACCCTCATTCGTGAACAAAATGACTCTCTTGATAATTTTTTGTACGACGCTTATTTTACGAGTAAGCAATGAATCAGGTAAGTGTTTTAGAGCACAGTTCATAATTTTTAACCAGTCGTTGTTTGGTAGAAAATCGCAATGATACACTTTTATGTCTCCATTGGCCTGAATACACGCACGACAACTTTTTAATATGGAAAATTTAATGTCTTGATAATTTTTTTGTACGACGATTATCTTTGTTGTATTTTAGTAAGTAGTTGTCTGGTTTGCCAAAGTTTTCATTAGGTGTCACTTAACGTTTAGGTTAACAAGTTATTATTTTGAATAGGTGTAAGTGGTAAACTTTATAAAATTGCAAAATTTTCTACTCTTTTACTTCTTATAATGGAGTACACCTCAGAAGAGTATGCAGATATAATTTTTATCTACGGATATGCTGATGGAAATGCTCTAGCTCTGCTTGTCGGGAATATCAACGTAGGTTTCCCACTGGCCGTCAACCTACACCAAGGGTTTTTTCTCGATCGTTTTCAAGACTTCGGCAGTGCGGTATCGGACAACGTCCTGACGCTAGAGCTAATGGTAGAAGACAACATCAACTTGAAGACGAAGAGAGAGTGGTGGATGCAGTGATGGATCAACCTTCTACAAGTACTCGGAGGATTGCCACGCTGTTACAATATTCTCAAAGCTTTGTTTGGAGAACTTTACATTGAGAAGCCTTACATCCATATCATCGACAGAATGTTCATTGCCTTCTACCTGGAGATAATGTGCATCGACGAGTCTTTTGTGAATGGATGTCGGAAATAAACAATCAAAATGTCTTATTTCCTAATCTAATCTTCTGGTCTGACGAATCAACATTTAGAAGAAATGGTATTTATAATTCTCATTATAAGCATGTCTGGTCATTGGAAAATCCACACGCAACAAGGACTCGCACATTTCAACATAGATTTTCCATAAATTTATGGTGTGATATTTTTAACGGCTCACTGTTCATGGAAGTCCTGCCACAACGTTTAAATGGATCTTCGTACTTAGCGCTCCTAGAAAACCGTGTAGAGAACATTATAATGTGGTACCAGCATGACGGTGCACCAGCGCATCATAGTCGAAACGTTGTTACATGGCTACATGAACATTATAATGAAAGATGGATTGGCAGAACTGGACCAATACAAGATCACCGGACTTAAACCCACTTGACTTCTATCTTTGGGGTGATTTTAAGCGATTTGTCTACAGTGAACAAATAAATACACCAGAGCAGGTTCAGCATCTGATAATAAATGCTTTTCGTCATATTCAAGCAACAATGAACCCTCAAAGACATTAAATTTTCCATATTAAAAAGATGTCGTGCGTGTATTCAGGCCAATTAAGGCATTTTTGAACGTTTATTGTAATAAATAAATTAATATAAGCCTGATAAAAGTGTATCATTGCGATTTTCTACCAAACAACGACTGGTTAAAAATCATGAACTGTGCTCTAAAACACTTACCTGATTCATTGCTTACTCGTAAAATAAGCGTCGTACAGAAAATTATCAGGAGAGTCGTTTTGTTCACAAATGAAAGTAAGATTCAAAAAATGAAAAATAAAAAAAAATCATTGGGTTGCCCGTTTTTTTCTTGAGGGATAACCAATGACATGTGGGTACGGGCGCCACTGCTGGATTAACCGATTCAATTCTTATGGCAGAATACGCGCCTTAGATAGCAGTCTACACATGCAAAGTTTCAGCAAAATATATGTGCTACTTTTTAAAAAATTGCGAAATTTTATTTTTGGAAATTCAACTTCAACACCCTGTATCTTTTTAATGAAGCATTATATGAAAAATTTTTATAGGACATACCCTTTCTAAAATTGTTTATAGAACATTGGGTTTCATTTTTGATCACCACTTATGAATCACCCTGTATATAAGATTATATGAGCTGAATCATCTTAATATAAACCAGTCGCTAGCTAAAATGAAATATATTTTACAACTTATTTCCCTACATTGCTTTTATTAGGAGTTTTTAGCGAATTTTTATAGAAAAAATTTGCTAAATAGGCGATGTATCGGACATAAAATTACAATTGGTAAGGACAATCAGAGTGCAGAGCTTAAAAACCTAGAATTCGTCTAACATGGATAGCGTTTGGGAAACTAAACTACATCTCTAAGAATAGGGAAGTACTATTACATTTCAAAAATGACACGTATAATAGCTTAACACTACCAGTTCCTATATACGGTCAAAAACTATAGCTATAACAAACAAACTTTCAAATAAATTAAAGGTCGTACAGACGGTTATGGAACGAATTATGTCCGGGATTTCATTAAGGTACAAAATACAAAATAGCGAAATTCGTAACAAACTAAAACAATGGACGTTTTTGAGAGGGTGTCGAGTCTCAAATGACGGTTACTTGGTCACATAGCTAGACAACACACGGATAGGTCGACATAGATGGTGGTTTGTTATAGATGAAGAGACAAAAAGAAGGGTCGAAAGAGTACAAAAAATATGGATTGACGATGTGAGGGAGGTGGCTGGGAAGCAGTAGATGAAAACAGCGAGGAACAGAGAAGCATGGAAGAAATTAAAAGAGGCCTATATACGACACTGGATGAGTTCGGGCTAAAGAAGAAAGGCTTACTTGAATTACTTTATTACCTCACAACATTGCCTGAAACTATGACTATGGGTATCTTGTTTTCTGAAGCAACGTTATTTGTATTTGTTGGCCATGGTGTTTTATCAGGTGAATTGAAAATGAATGCGGGTGGTCGGTAGGGTTCCATTTTAGTTCTCACACTTTTTCTTTTTCACCAACAAGCCAAATCACAGCTTAGTCGATTATATTACTCTTCATAACACGTTCTCAGCTCACTTACCCAATATTCATTTATAGCCCATTGGCAATGAGAATACGACTCGCTAAATAATAACACGTCTAAAATTATCAGCTGGGGCTATGCGAAACCGCCAACGTTCAATGCATCGAAAACAGAAAATTTACACTTCTCTAGGATGAATTACCTACTGGGTCCAAATGCTTAGATAGCTGTCAAAATAATGACGCGTCTAAGATTATCAGCTGGGGCTCTGCAAAACCGGTAACGTTTAATGCATCGAAAACAGAACATTGCCCCTTCTCTAAGAAGAATGATCTACTGGGCCTAAACGTTTAGATAGCTGTCAAAACACTGGCTAAAAAATCGACACCTTCAACATTCAGCGCAACAGTTGCTTGCGACTGATCTTTGCAAAAGCAGCAACAAGGACGTTAGGTTTATCTTTTTGGGTTAAAAGCTTATCTTCACCACAGTGACAGATACTTCCTCAGTTGTGATACTGTTCTTGTGTTTGAGGTGCTACGCAAAAACTAGCTTGCTGCTTCTAGATTCTATTTTAAAACGAACGCTTTCTCATATAGTAGACTCATTTTTCACGGTCAATCTTACTTCTTGGGAGCACATGAAGAATGTTGAAAATTTCCGCCTCTATTCTATTAATATTACCATTGACATTGATCCTTGGTAACTGCTCCGTTAGTGCCACCGCTAACGAGTTCTTATAGGCAAACCGTTTTCCGTCAAATAGTGCACGTTTTTGTGTCAAATTGCTTACTGTTGAACTATTTGTTACATATCCTCATTGTTTCTTGGAGCATATAAGCTTGGAAATGTCTTCCGTGCAGACATATTTCCGGACACATATAACCTCTAACTGTTAAAGAAATCAATTTAACACCTTGTGGCTAAACGTTTAAATTCATGATGTTTTAGCATGAAATACTTCATAACAAAAAAAAAATTGTTTTGATACTCAGATTTTTCGTCAAAAATGGTAAAAATGCGATGTGCCATGTGATCACATTCAAAGAATTTACATGAAATTTCAGTATATTAGACAACTTCCGGCCTATAGCCTACCACCAAAACTTTGTACCTGGACAGCAAATTTTCTCTCCAATAGGAGCATTTCTGTTGCTGTGGATGGCCATCCCTCTAAACTGTATCCAATTAATGCAGGAGTTCCTCAAGGTTCAGCTTTAGTCCCTACTTTGTTTCTTCTCCACATCAATGACCTCCTCTCTAGCACATCCAACCCACTTCACAGTTACGCGGACGACAGTACCCTCTACTCAAATATACAATATTCTAAGCCTGTCTCTTTAGCCCAATTAGATGAGGATCACAGACTCATGGAGGATTCTGTCTCCGTGGATCTCCAAAGAATATTAGACTGGGGAAGGAGAAATCTTGTACAATTCAACCCCACCAAAACTCAGTCTTGCTGTCTTACTCATAAGAGATACACCAGCCCTAGACCCATCACAATGAACAACCAGGTTATCCAAAGTAATGAGTCATTTTCACTTGTTGGCATTTCTGTGGGTCGAAGTCTCAATTGGCACCAACATGTCACTTCAATTGTAGAAGCGGCTGCTAAGAAATTAGGCCTCTTCTTCCGGTCTTGTAAATACTTCGTACCAGCTAATCTCTATACCATACTTCACAAATAAGGCCAAACCTCGAATACTGCTCCCACATCTGGGGTGCCGCTGCCGCTTCTACACTTGCTATCCTGGACTCCATTCAGAAGAGAGCTATACGTCTCATCTGTGACCCTACCCTCACCCAAAGCCTGCCATCCCTTTGCCACCGACGTGCCGTGGGTGATCTCTCTCTATTTTATAGATATCTGCACGGGCACTGCTCAGAGGAGCTTTCCTCCACAGTTCCCCCACCTGCTGCCCCCAACATATCTACCAGAGCAACAGAGCGAATGCACCCTTTTACTGTCCAGGTCACCAGACATAGAACTTCTTGTTATGCCCGCTCTTTTGTCCAGAGGACTTCCAAGTTGTGGAATTCCTTGCCGGCACATGTGTTTCCTTCTCCTCCGAGCCTCCAAACCTTCAAGTCCAGAATTAACAAGTTGCCTCTTTTCTCCCTGTCAACACCAACAGTACGATAGTATTTAGGCTGCAGGCCCTCGTGGTGTGTTGTTGAAATTAAACCAAAAAAACTGGGCATACGCATTTTTAATGGTCACATCAACGTAAACTTGGTTAATTTTGAATTTATCGAGATTAATTTAAACAGCAAATCAAGCCACCTGCTTCGCCCAATCTTTCCTTGTCTCTGTTAAACCTAAGCCTTGTGTAATTGAAAATAGTGTAGTAGATTGTTTGTTTATGCAGGGTGTTTCATAATTGGAAGCTGCTCCCTGATAATCCTTAGATAATTTTAAGAAAAATCTTCATATCAACATAAGTCCACAACCGCTTTATTTCTGAGATATAGGGTGTTAAAATTAGAGATTAAAAATTTTTGCACTGGCGTCCCTGTTAACATGCACTGTAATATTTTTAATTAAAAAAAAGACACGCCACTGTTTTTTTCTCAATGAAAATTATTTTTATATTCACCCTCTATCTTCCTATAAAAATGATCTGTTGACTTTTTTTCTTCCAGCGGATGGTTTTCGATTTAAAACATAAAATGCATCCATTTGCTTCTCCTTATGAGATTTCGGCCGTTAAAGAGCAAGATTACCTTGTAGGCTAGAAACATCTAGTATGCCGATAACACATTTCTTGGTGTTACTAATGTAAATAATTTTAACATCTCTTTATCAATATATGCAGCTTGTGGCATTATTTAAATTATGAAAACGTGTGTAAATAAAAAACACGGTAATTTTTAAAAATATCGAATTAATAGACATGCATTACTTGTATGAGCTTGCTGACGGGAATGCATATGAAGCCAGGCGGCTGCATCAAGAGCGCTTCCCAAATAGATTGGTTCCTGATCCTCGAACGATTTTAAGTACCCACAGAAGGTTATATCAAACATGAAGCTACGTTCGCTTAAAAGGAACACCTTGGACTGCAAGAACTTCAGTAATTGAGTTATATGTTTTCAATTTAGTTAAGGAATGTCCCTAACTAAGTACGAGTAAGGTTGCCAGTGATTTGAATATCGCCCATGTTTAAGTATGGAAGATTCTTAATTTCTTCATGATTGTTTATTATATCTCCATCATATTTAACATATTCATATTTTACTCCCTCAAGATTTTCCATGACGAGTAACTTTATGCCAATGGTTTCTCAAAAAAGTTGCCAAAAATCCTTCATTTGACACGTAAATTTTATTCACCGACGAAGCCAGTTCAACAAAAAATCTATCAGAAACTTTCATAACGATCATTTTTGGGCTGAGGAAAATCTAGATGCAGTCGTGGAATGTCATCACCAGCAGCACTTCTCTTTAAATGTTTGAGCTGGAATTATTGGATATTTGACTTAACTGGAATTTTCTACCACGCAGATTGGATAGACATAATTATCGCCGATTTCTTGAAGATAGTTTGCCAGTTCCTTCAGAAGGTGTTCATATTTCAATGCGAAATTACAGGTGATTTAAGCACGATGGTGCACCTCGCACGGAACAATTAAACAAAAACCTTAGTAACCGTTGGATAGATCGTGGGGGAAAACAGTCATTGCCAGCTAGATCCCCAGATCTAAATAGTTCGGATTATTTTCTTTGGCGACATCTGAAGACCTTGGTTTACAGTCAACCAATTTGAAATAAGAGAGAACTGTGTAACCCGTGGTAGTTTCTTGTGGAGCTCTAAGGAATACTCCACGAATTTTTTAAAGAGTACGCCAGGCGACTGGCTTTGGTTACTACAAAGTGTGAAATTTGATCAAAAGAAAAATATTATAGGGACAATGAATGCATTTTATGTGTGCACCTGCGTACTTTAGTGCTCTGGCACGGAACAATTAAACAAAAACCTTAGTAACCGCTGGATAGATCGTGGGGGAAAACAGTCATTGTCAGCTAGATCCCCAGATCTAAATTGTCCGGATTATTTTTTTTGGCGACATCTGAAGACCTTGGTTTACAGCCAACCAATTTGAAATAAGAGAGAACTGTGTAACCCGTGGTAGTTTCTTGTGAAGCTATAAGGAATACTCCACAAATTTTTCAAAGAGTACGCCAGGCGACTGGCTTTGGTTACTACAAAGTGTGAAATTGGACCAAAAGAAAAATTTTATAAGGATAATGAATGCATTTTATGTGTTAAATCGAAAACCGTGCAATAATTCAAAAACTAAGAGCATCAGCTCGGATTTTTTTTTCGGCAGACTTATTAAGCGCTAAAATACGCAACTTTACCCTAATCTAACCGTCTTCGTATCTCTTACCGTTTACGAGATCCCTCCCTATGTTGAGGCTCCAATTTGACTAACCCTGTCTATATATATATATATATATATATATATATATATATATATATATATATATATATATATATATATATATATATATATATCTATATATATATATATATATATATATATATATATATATATATATATATATATATATATATATATATATATATATATTTGCACCTACAGAATTAAACAATTCCAAATGGTACTTAAAAATTCAACAACAAAAATAACTCAAAGTAACAAAATCACCGTCTTAAGACAGTTTTCATCCTAGACATAGCAATATAAAAGATATCACAATTAGAAAAATTAGCATTATAATTATGCAACAATATGTCCATGAAACTGTTACATCCATAGTTGGTCGTGTGTGTTCGCTCAAAAAAAAAAGTTGCTGCTGGCGAGTTGAGCGTGGTGGAACATGGAAAAGGACCAACTCGAGCAGATCATTACAGTCAATGAGACCATTAATTAACTTATACATAAACATCAATGAAAGATACGCATGTCGCGCTTTGAGACTGACCAAACCACAAAGAAGCAATCTGACATCATACCCAATATATTAGCAAGGAAAGTGATGCTTATAAAGAAGGTACTTAACAAATTTGTTCTGTACCCTTTCAATACGATTAATGTGGCAAGCATAGGATGGAAACCATACAACACAACAATACTCACTATTACTCCAAACCAAGGATGTATACAAACTAGTGATTGCCCTTGTGTCAGTCATATGTTTAGTGTGTCTTTTAGCAAACCCCAAAAGTCTGCAACATTTCACAACTACAGCACCAATATGCAGATTAAATGACAAATCATTTTTGAAAATTACACCAAGATCTGCAACTGAAGTGACAATGTCCAACACCGTGTTATAAATAGTATAGCTATGAACAATCCGATTCTGACCCCAAAAATAGCTCACAACCTTACTTTTACCCACATTAGGCGACAAGTTTGAACTGCACCAGCGAGGCAAGTTGTGGAGATCATGTTGCAAAGTGTTGACACCATCATCATCTGCATACAAAAACATTTTGATGACTCAAAACGACTCACAGCATCATTAATAAAAAGATTGAAGAGAACTGGACATATATGTGATCCCTGTGGTACCCCAGACAAGACGAGGACCTCATCTGATAGAGCGCCACCAATGCTAACAAATTGCTTTCTGTCAGACAGGTAAGATCGAATCCACGAAAGATAACAACCACAGATGCCCATCGCAAGCAATTTTTGCAGAAGAAGGGTATAATACACACTGTCAAAAGCCTTTGATACATCAGTGTATATAACATCAACTTGTTTACCAGCCTCCAATGCATCCGTCACGTAAGATTGAAAAATGGCGAGATTAATGACCGTTGACCTGCCACTACAGAAACAATGCTGCTCACCAACAATACTGTGTTTCAAGGTATTAGAAATGTGATCCGAAATGATAGATTCAAATAGTTTCGGTATTACAGGTTCGATTAAAACACCTCTATAATTGACAACTTGTGTTTTATCACCTGATTTGTGAATGGATATCAGAGTACACAACTTCCAGAGTGAGGAACAAAAACCGGCATTGAAAAACCTTTGAAAGATACTACACAAAGGGCCGCTCAAAGAGTGTTGACAATTTTTCAAAATTTAACAAGGAATACCATCCAAACCAGCTCGTTTTTTGCCACCTAGTGAGTAAATTTTATTCTTGATTTCCTCAATTGAAAAGATATGCATAGAAAGGTTATGTGCAGACCGTATATTAGATACATCACAAAAATCAACATTAATGAAACCATGGTCAGAATAACAGGATTTAAAATGTAGGCGTCTGCTATATCAGATACATTATTATATATCACGTTATTAAAACTCATTCTAGTCGGAATCCCAGAGTCCTTCCTCAAGGAATTAACGAAATACCACAACTGTCTGACATCAGACTGATTGTTCTGCTATGTACTAGTCACAAACTGTAAATAATTGTAGTCAATGCGATACTTAGTGTCACATCTAAGATTAGAATATTTCATTGAATCAGATTTAAAACCAGTTATTTTAAATTTACGGTAACTTTTATTTTTATCAGTGATGAGTTTACGAAGCTCGGAATCAAACCACCGAGGATATTTAGAACTTTTCACTGTTTTAGACGGAACATTTTGGCTAATAGCCTTGTACAACACATTGTAAAACTGGTGTGTTAACAGATCAAGATCACTTGAGTAATCAATAAAAGATTAGTCATAATCCAAGAAACACTGATTTACACAAGCATAGTCAGGTTTGTCAAAATCAATTGTTTCATCTTGAGTTTCACTCTTGAGTGAGGGAAAATACGTAAAACTAACTGTCAGATAGACTATTTGTACTCTCTTCAACTGTGACTTCGTGAAAGTCAGAAAAGACTAGATCTAGGATTTTATCATTAGTATTCTGCACAACATTAATTTGTTCCATTTCCAGGAAGTACGTTGAGTCAGTCACAATCTCAGCACATATATTCTGTCCACAATGAGGCACCATAAAATCATCCTCACAAAACCAACTAATATGTGACATATTAAAATCACCAAAAATCAAAAACTTTGATCCACAATAAGTATTTTTTCTTAAGTGTTCATACTTGTTGACAAAACTTTGATATGCCTCAAAATAAGAATTAGGAGGGAAAGATACCGCCCCCAACACTAATTTATTGTCGTATAAATCCATTTTGATCCTTAAGTCTTCATAATAAGGAACCGATACAGCGTCAATCACAGATCCACTCAGCTTATCTGAAAGAGCTATGAGAACACCACCACCTCTGAAAAAACAGTTAAAACAGGGTCCCTATCTCTGCGAAAAAGTAGATAATTATTGCTAAAAAGTTTACTGTTTAAAAAATCACAATTAAGCCATGTTTCAGTAATCACAATGATTTCATAATTGCAAACAAGTGTACTTCTAAAAAATTCGTCAACTTTACTGCGAAGACCTCTTACATTCTGATAATAAATCAGGTAGCAGCCAGATACTTGTTCTCCAATGGCGGCGCCGTCCCAGAAAAATAAGATGCGCCGCCCCGAGAGCGGTAACAAATTCTCTTATAGCTATGTTAGTAGGCCATTTTTATTCATTCATCATTCAATCAAAATCCTGATCAAGGACATCAACCTTGAAAGAACAATAATTGTCATTAGAAGTCAAAGGCAGTATATTTACTTCTTCCACGCCTATCTCATCCTTGATATAATTGGAAATCTGCTCAACAGTAGTGCCTGGCTGCACACGATTAACGTGTATCCATCGTCTCCGAAGTGCTGCCCGAATAGATGTGGAGCTACCCTTACCAATGATGGGGGCCATACGTCCAACACGCTCATGAACATCCGAGACTGGAATCCTCACGGGTCCCTCGGAGCGACGAGTATCACCATCAAAAGCCGAAGAAGATCCCTGCGCCTGTCCAGAAACCGAAGGAATTCCGCCTGCCCTGGATGTCTGTTTAATGTTTGTATCCTGCCCTCTCTGGGGCAACCTGCCTTAGTAACACTGGTAGCTGGCTTAACAGGAGGGCCAGACCCGGACAAACTGCTCCCACTGCCCTCCTCATGACCTTCACTACACCTCAACAGGTCAACATTAGACTTAGTCAAGACGTCGATCTGAGTTTTCATTTTAGATATTTCATGTGAAAACTCTTAACTTAAAGCATGAATCCGCTTATCAAAGACCTGCCTCATTATAGGCACAATTGTATCTCCCACAATATTCGAATCATAAACAAACTTCCCGACCAACTCACTAGATCAAGTCTTAAAATTAGGGATACGGTCATTTACAATGAGGAGACAATCATCACAGTAGAATTTCATCTTCCTCTTTCCAGCAGCCATCTGAGTGACCCTGCTTTCAGGAGCACTAAGTCCAGAGCAGCTGGAACAATAAGCAGCACTGCAACCATCACAAACCATTTTCAACTTCACTTCTTCAGATGATAGTGTATTCTTGCATTCCGCATATTCCATGGTAGGCAGTGTATATTATCAACAACCAAAAAAAATCAACTCTTGTAATCCTTATCTCTATCACTAGATAGAAGTTTTTATTCAGCTCTTGTCCAAACCACAATAGAAAACCACAAATTTATGGTAGTTTGTCAACCACTACATGCAAAATAACATGCAACACACCAACAGTGTACACAAGCACTGCAGAAAAAATCAGCAAAATCAAGCACAAAACGACACAAAACAAGTGAGCAGCTATTCCCTCTTTATCATCATTTTAAATTTTTGATGATGGATATATATACATATATATATATATATATATATATATATATATATATATATATATATATATATATATATATATATATATATATATATATATATATATATATATATATATATATATATGTATGTATGTATGTATCCGAGCGGGTCCTCAAAAAATACTCAACTGATTTGAACAAAACTTCACACATATCCTCATTTCGCTAAGACCGGGGACGAGTTCGTAAATCAGATCTATAACGGAGATTTTTTTCTTCAACCAAAAATGTAAAAAATATTTTTAAATATGATTTATTTTTTAAAGTATTAGAGTAACTAGAATGAGACTTTACATGTAGCTAAAAATAATGCAAATAAACCTTTGTTGTGAATTTCAAGTAATTTGGTTAACAAAATTTAGAGTTATTTCCAACTTAAAAATAAAATCTGAAAGGCATGAGTTGAAAAGGCTTAGGTTGATAAAGTCTAATGCTTGAGAAAGACGAAGTAGTTAGCTGCCACGCATATATTAATACATACTACAGGAGCGAACAATAATAAAAATAACAAGCTAAACATATTATTGGAACTAGATTTCGCGAAATCTAGCCCACTAAAATTCTCATGACGACAGAATGATAGAGGCATGAAATTAAAAATGATGTGATTCTGAAAGTTATTGTTTTTTTAAGTGGGAGATTGAATACATTTAAAAAAAAGTTCAGGACGTAGAAAGTGCATTATAGTAGTGAATTTTCATATGAATTGTACACTGTTAGTAAGGTATAATATTAAAACTAATTCTTTAAATTTAAATGGATCTTGGAGATTGCTTTTAGAGGCCCCAGTAAGCAATTACTTGAAGAAATTTCTATTTTATATGGAGCTAGAAAATTAAAATTTGGTACATATATGTAAATACTGCAAGTCGCTTTAAAAGATTATGTTACAAATTTCATTAGCTTTAAAACTTTTCCAGAAGAAAATTAATTATGTACAAACGGAATGTACGTGCCAAATTATCGATTCGGTAGGTTTTTTCCTTATTAGTTGCTCGGATGGTTTTGTTCTAGTCAAACCAATCGAACTAGTTTTTGCAAACAAAATAACAAAAAAGGTAGTTTACATAGGTTTTACTATGGCTCAAGATTGAAGATTATATATATATATATATATATATATATATATATATATATATATATATATATATATATATATATATATATTTATTCAGACGAGCCAAAAGCCAAGCTGAAGGTACTCTCTAAGCACAGGCTTACGCCATACCAAGAATTAGGTTTATGAACTTTGTTGCTTCTATGGTCAGAGGCCGGTTGTAAAATGTGTTGGTAACAGCGAGCACGCTGGAATTATATTTCTAGAAGAGACCAGACAGGTGACATGTGTAGAACAGTGTAGAAGGTCTCGAGTCTCTATGGACAGTATAAATGGGCACGCCGCACATAGAGTATGTTAGCTTAGTACTGGGTTAGTGTGGATCCATAATAGGTGATCATTGAAGGAGAAGAGTGAAGTATCGTCCTATGGACATTTAGTAACAGAGAGAAATTTTTTAGTTGATAGTGGTGTTGGAAAATAGTTGGTTAGTAGTAGCTTCGAAAGCTGTGTTTTGTTAGTCAACTAATCCAGAACCCTGGAGAAGTTACAGTATATATATATATATATATATATATATATATATATATATATATATATATATATATATATATATATATATATATATATATATATATATTCAAACGGAACTTGTATATAGGTCACGCTCATTTGTAAAATTTTTCCGAAAATTTCACCATCGTTACCTCTCTATTAGTGAATTTTCATTAAGAATATTCACTAATAAGGTGGTAGAGAGGCGAAAATAGTTTATAACCGCAATGTGTGGCACCCCTGAGTGACGGTTTATACAGAAATCAAGCTCTAGGCTCGTGGAATAGCAATCCACGCACCGTCGATTCGAGTGTTAACAAAACTAGGTAACTTTTGGCAGAGAAAATAAATTACAGTTGGCCTTGAAATTTGTTAGTTATATTGTACCATCTGATTCGTATCAGATAAAAAATATAGATTTGATAGAATTGGTTCCCTCCTTAACAGGCACCATTTGATGGATAGACCAAATAAACCATAATTCTTGACTGAACATTTATTTGGCCCAAAATAATGTATTTGTTCGATAATAGATGACGAGTTTAATATTAGTTAAACCAATTAGTTTCTATACAAAACTCATAAGATATAAATTTAGCTGTGATAATACTGACAAGTCTTCTCGACAAGTCAATCTGCTATAAGTAATACCGATAATCTCTTTAATTTCTGTAACGAGTTGCTTGTAATTTGCGCAACCGCATTTGTGGTTTCCTTAATAGAACTTGAACTGTAACTGTACATAATCTACTGCTTAATAACTTGCTAACTGGGGTGAGATAATATCAGGTAACCGGCTGTGGAAAATTTGTTCATCAAAAGACAAATAGGATTAAGTGGATAACATGGAAGATTTAAAGACACCAAGAATAATTAGAATATCTAGGTTACACCTTTAAATTACCTACATACACTAATTATATGGATGTTGTAAAAATGTGTCAGCGTTTCGCATGGAAATCTTTTTTTATTAAAATAAACACAACGTTTTATCAACAGGGGTCAAAATTTTTTTCATGTTTTAGAAACAAGCCGTATAAGTTAAAAAGTTTGGACGAAAAAAAAGCGCTATGGTAGTGAATTTTGAGAAGTTTTGTGATACGTAACGTAAATCACCTTCTATCATTGGATCTGGTTAAACGTATTTATGTTAAATTTAGTCTGTGGATGATGAATAACCTTCAAATATTTTTCCTTTCGTAAATTAACATGTCACTCACATGATATTCTATTCATTAGAAACACTAATGTCAACAATTAAATTATTTGACTTATCAATCCTTGTTTATTCTATTCAACGTTTAGTGTTCTTTTGTAACAACAATTAATAGCATTAGCGACATTTTACAGATTCTGTTAAAGGCTATAGGACGATAAGCACAGTGAATTGGCCCCAGAGGGATATCTGGATCATATTTTGAGAGCATGTTGTGCACTAATAAGATACGTTAATCATGCATGTTTAGGACCCCTGTCTATTTTAGTTTATGAATAAATCGAAAAAAAAATTGAAAATATAATTGTTTTCTCGAAAACGTCTTAACCGATTTGAATTAAATTTTGGTACATTATAAAGGCATATAAAGTCTATACCCTAAAAAAAAATTACATCTTAGTGGGAGTGGTGTAAATGTTTTTATGTAGCCCCATTGAAAAAAATCAATAGGGTCAAATGTGGAGACCAAGGGGGGCAATTGTGTTTATTCCTTCTGTCTATCCATCTATTCCGAAAAGGTCTATTAAAATAGTTTCTTGCTCCAAATGAAAAACGAGCAGTTGCCACATTTTTCTTCAAATGTCAGGTGGAATATTATAGAAGAGTAACCACAACTCTTGCTATAGATAAATCAAAAATGTCCTTCTATTAAAGGTTCGATCTAAGAAATAGGGTCTGATAACATGATCGCCTATTATACCTCCTCAAACGTTGATACCTCATCGCTGTGGCCTTTCTATAGTGCTAAAAAATGTTTTTTTTATCATAATAATTAACATTATGTCTATTTACTAGTTTCTTTTCTTGTGGAAAGTAGATTCGTCAGTAAATAGTACACAGTTGAAAAAATCAAGATCATCTTCAACATCACTGAGAACGGACAGGGAAAAATCACAACACGTAATGAGATCTCCTTTGCTCAAATGTTGGCGCATTTGAATATGATACGGATGATAATTGTTTTTCTTAAGAATTCGAGATACACTGATTCGACTCAATTATATTCCATTGGAAATATTTCTAGTGCTGGTGTTTGGGTTTTCCGCAATAAACAGTAGTTCGCCTAGGTCGCTCTCACTATCACCAGTAATTGTCTTAATTTTACTTAGTTTTTCGTATTCAACACGAAAACTTCTTAATAATTTGTCAAACCCCTTTCCGCTTTGATGTTCTGGATCAGTATATTTTTCAGCATAGACTCTTGATGCCAGAAGACAATTTTACATATATTCTCCAATCCATAGTAACATGTCTATCCTCTCTTGGAGTCGGTACCTTTTCATATTTGAATATATTAACACGAAAAATTCATAACAACTAAACTATGACTGCTCAGAAATTCTGATTTGCTTTTTATTTGAAAGATCTGTCAAAAAATGACTGTGCTAACCAGATTGTGTTTGAAAGTTTCGCTTTAATGTGAGATTGGCATTTAAAATTATAAAAGTATGAATACCATGAAAACCATTGCACTTGGGTATAGGGAACTCTAGTGTCATATGGAAGGGAATTACTTTTTCTACAAGATGGATCAACAAAATACAAAGTGACCCATTTAACATAAAGATAATATACTCTAAATATGTCAATAAATGGACCTAAATTTTTCGACACCCTGTAAATTATTGCAAAGATTGACTAGAGTGGTTGATCAACTAACAAGTCAATAGTTGCAGGCTAGTGAGTTTTCCTTTCTCTATTACCTTACATGGAAGATGATATTTTTTTCGAAAGCCTCATATTCAACCAACAATCAAGATGTCTGACAAACGGTAATAAATATGCATAGGGATCCTTCAAGAAAGTGGGTATTTTTTTCGGAGAGTTCAAAATCGTTTTCAAATACATGGTGTTGCATAAGAAAAAACATAACTTTGAGGTTATTAGATCACCCCGTATATTTGAAAATTATTTTAGATTGTAGCCCTTGTTGACCTACATAATCGTCAGTCATAAAAATTTCGATATAAAGAAATATATAGGGGGAAAAGTAATTTGCTGACCAAAGTTAGTTATTTTAGCTGACCGACTACTTATAGACTAAACTTTTCCATGAAACTCTATATCTTGGATGCCACCTACCAGCCGCATCTGCTACCAGAAAAGTATTGAAAAACACCCCTATTTAGGGGTAGTTTACTCTTGAGTTTTTTTCATTTTTTAGTGCGACCAGGAAAAGTACCAATGCGACCAAGCTATAAATTGACACAGAATCACTGCTGGTACATATCTTTCAGCTACCAAAGTTTAACAAAAAAAGATTCATATTTAAGGGTAGTTTACTCTTGAGGTTTTTTCATTTTTTAGTGCGACCAGAAAAAGTATGAACGCGACCACGCTATAAATTTACACAGAACCACTGCTTGTGACTGTCTTTCCGCTACCCAAGTTTCACAAAAAAATATTAATATTTATGGGTAGTTTACTCTTGAAGTTTTTTCATTTTTTCGTGCGAGCAGAAAAAGTATGAATGCGATCAAGCTATTAATTTATACAGAATTACTGCTGGTAACTGTCTTTCCGCTACAGAAGTTTCACAAAAAAATATTCATATTTAAGGGTAGTTTACTCTTGAGTTTTTTTGTTTTTTAGTGCGACCAGAACAAGTATGAATACGATCAAGCTATAAATTTACACACAATCACTGCTGCCAACTGTCTTTCCGCTACCGATGTTTCACAAAAAAATATTCATAGTTAAGGGTAGTTTACTCTTGTGGTTTTTTTGTTTTTTAGTGCGACCAGAAAAAGTATGAAGACGACCAAGCTATAAATTAATACAGAATCACTGCTGGTAACTGTCTTTCCGCTACCGATGTTTCACAAAAAAATATTCATATTTAAGGGTAGTTTACTCTTGAGGTTTTTTTGTTTTTTAGTGCGACCAGAGAAAGTATGAATGCGACCAAGCTATAAACTTACACAGAATAACTGCCGGTAAGTCTTTTTGCTGCCAAAGTGTCACAAAAAAATATTCATATTTAAGGGTAGTTTACTGTTGAGGTTTTTTCGTTTTTTAGTGCGACCAGAGAAAGTATGAATGCGACCAAGCTATAAATTTACACAAAATCACTGCTGGCTATTGACTTTCCGCTACCAAAGTTTCACAAAAAATATTCATGTTTAGGGGTAGTTTATTCTTGAAGTTTTTCCATTTTTTAGTGCGACCAGAAAAAGTATCAATGCGGCCAAGCTATAAATTTACACACAATAACTGCTGCCAACTGTCTTTCCGCTACCGAAGTTTCACAAAAAAATATTCATATTTAAGGGTAGTTTACTCTTGAGGTTTTTTTGTTTTTTAGTGCGACCAGAAAAAGTATGAATGCGACCAAGCTATAAATTAATACATCATCACTGCTGGTAACTGTCTTTCCGCTACCGATGTTTCACAAAAAAATATTCATATTTAAGGGTAGTTTACTCTTGAGGTTTTTTTGTTTTTTAGTGCGACCAGAGAAAGTATGAATGCGACCAAGCTATATACTTACACAGAATAACTGCCGGTAAGTCTTTTTGCTGCCAAAGTGTCACAAAAAATATTCATATTTAAGGGTAGTTTACTGTTGAGGTTTTTTCGTTTTTTAGTGCGACCAGAGAAAGTATAAATGCGACCAAGCTATAAATTTACACAGAATCACTGCTGGCTACTGTCTTTCCACTACCAAAGTTTCACAAAAAACTATTCATATTTAAGGGTAGTTTACTCTTGAGGTTTTTCGTTTTTTTGTGCGACCAGAGAAAGTATGAATGCGACCAAGCTATAAATTTACACAAAATCACTGCTGGCTACTGACTTTCCGCTACCAAAGTTCCACAAAAAAATATTCTTTAGGGGTAGTTTATTCTTGAAGTTTTTTATTTTTTAGTGCGACCAGAAAAAGTATCAATGCGACCAAGCTATAAATTTACACAGAATCACTGCTGGTAATTGTCTTTCCGCTACCAAAGTTTCACAAAAAAATATTCATATTTAAGGGTAGTTTATTCTTGAAGTTTTTTCATTTTTTAGTGCGACCAGAGAAACTGTGAATGCGACCACGCTCTAAATTTACGCAGAATCACTGCTGGCCACTGTCTTTCCGCTACCAAAGTTTCACAAAAAAATATTCGTATTTAAGGGTAGTTTACTCTTGAGGTTTTTTCATTTTTTAGTGCGACCAGAGAAAATGTGAATGGGACCAAGCTATAAATTTACACAGAGTTACTGCTGGTAACTGTCTTTTTGCTACCAAAGTGTCACAAAAAAATATTTATATTTAAGGGTTGTTTACTCTTGAGGTTTTTTCGTTTTTAAGTGCGACCAGCAGTGATTCCGTGTAAATTTATAGCTTGGTCGCATTCATACTTTCTCTGGTCGCACTAAAAAACGAAAAAACCCCAAGAGTAAACTACCCTTAAATATAAATATTTTTTTGTGAAACTTTGGCAGCGGAAAGACAGTTGCCAGCAGTGATTCTGTGTCAATTTATAGCTTGGTCACGTTCATACTTTCTCTGGTCGCACTAAAAAACGAAAAAACCTCAAGATTAAACTACCCTTAAATATGAATATTTTTTTGTGAAACTTTGGCAGCAAAAATACAGTTACCAGCAATGATTCTCTGTAAAAATATAGCTTGGTCGCATTCATACTTTCTCTGGTCGCACTATAAAACGAAAAAACCTTAAGAGTAAACTACCCTTAAATATGAAAATTTTTTTGGAAAACTTTGGTATCAGAAAGGCAGTTAGCAGCAGTGATTCTCTGTAAATTTATAGCTTGGTCGCATTCATACTTTCTCTGGTCGCACTAAAAAACGAAAAAACCCCAAGAGTAAACTACCCTTAAATATGAATATTTTTTTGTGAAACTTTGATATCGAAAAGACAGTTGGCAGCAGTAATTGTGTGTAAATTTGTAGCTTGGTCGCATTCATACCTTTTCTGGTCGCACTAAAAAACGAAAAAACCTCAAGAGTCAGCTACCCTTAAAAATGAATATTTTTTTGTGAAACTTTGGTAGCGGAAAGACAGTTACCAGCAGTAATTGTGTGTAAATTTATAGCTTGGTCGCATTTATACTTTTTCTGGTCGCACTAAAAAATTAAAAAAGTTAAAGAGTAAACTACCCTTAAATATGAATATTTTTTTGTGAAACTTTGGCAGAAAAAATACAGTTTCCAGCAATGATTTTGTGTAAATTTATAGCTTGGTGCATTCATACTTTCTCTGGTCGCACTAAAAAACGAAAAAACCTCAAGAGTGAACTACCCTTAAATATGAATATTTTTTTGTGAAACTTTGGTAGCGGAAAGACAGTTACCAGCAGTGATTGTGTGTAAATTTATAGCTTGGTCGCATTCATACTTTTTATGGTCGCACTATAAAACGAAAAAACCTTAAGAGTAAACTACCCCTAAATATGAATATTTCTTTGTGAAACTTTGGAAGAAAAAAGACTGGTGCCGGCAGTGATTCTGTGTAAATTTATAGCTTGGTCGCATTAATAGTTTCTCTGGTCGCATTAAAAAACGAAAAAACCTCAAGAGTAAACTACCCTTAAATACGAATATTTTTTTGTGAAACTTTGGTAGCGGAAAGTCAGTAGCCAGCAGTGATTGTGTGTAAATTATTAGCTTGGTCGCGTTTATACTTTCTCTGGTCGCACTAAAAAACGAAAAAACCTCAAGAGTCAATTACCCTTAAATATGAATATTTTTTGTGAACCTTTGGTATGAGAAAGACAGTTAGCAGCAGTGATTTTCTGTAAATTTATAGCTTGGTCGCGTTTATACTTTCTGTGGTCGCACTAAAAAACGAAACAAATTGAATATTTCTTTGTGAAACTTCGGTAGAAAAAAGACTGTTGCCGGCAGTGATTCTGTGTAAATGTATAGCTTGGTCGCATTAATAGTTTCTCTGGTCGCATTCAAAAACGAAAAAACCTCAAGAGTAAACAACCCTTAAATATAAATATTTTTTTGTGACACTTTGGTAGCAGAAAGACAGTTACCAGCAGTAACTCTGTGTAAATTTATAGCTTGGTCGCATTCACATTTTCTCTGGTCGCACTAAAAAACGAAAAAACCTCAAGAGTAAACTACCCTTAAATACGAATATTTTTTTGTGAAACTGTGGTAGCGGAAAGACAGTGGCCAGCAGTGATTCTGTGTAAATTTATAGCTTGGTCGCATTTATACTTTCTCTGGTCCCACTAAAAAACGAAAAAACTTCAACAGTAATCTACCCTTAAATATGATTATTTTTTTGTGAAACTTTGGCTGCAAAAATACAGTTATCAGCAATGATTCTGTGTAAATTTATAGCTTGGTCGCATTCATACTTTCTCTGGTCGCACTAAAAAACGAAAAAACCCCAAGAGTCAACTACCCTTAAAAATGAATATTTTTTTGTGAAACTTTGGTAGCGGAAAGACAGTTGCCAGCAGTTATTCTTTGTGAATTTATAGCTTGGTCGCATCCACACTTTCTCTGGTCGCCCTAAAAAACGAAAAAACCTCAAGAGTCAATTGAATATGATTATTTTTTTGTGAAACTTTGGCAGCAAAAATACAGTTATCTGCAGTGATTCCGTGTAAATTTATAGCTTGGTCGCATTCATACTTTCTCTGGTCGCACTAAAAAACGAAAAAACCCCAAGAGTAAACTACCCTTAAATATAAATATTTTTTTGTGAAACTTTGGCAGCGGAAAGACAGTTGCCAGCAGTGATTCTGTGTCAATTTATAGCTTGGTCACGTTCATACTTTCTCTGGTCGCACTAAAAAACGAAAAAACCTCAAGATTAAACTACCCTTAAATATGAATATTTTTTTGTGAAACTTTGGCAGCAAAAATACAGTTACCAGCAATGATTCTCTGTAAAAATATAGCTTGGTCGCAGTCATACTTTCTCTGGTCGCACTATAAAACGAAAAAACCTTAAGAGTAAACTACCCTTAAATATGAAAATTTTTTTGTGAAACTTTGGTATCAGAAAGGCAGTTAGCAGCAGTGATTCTCTGTAAATTTATAGCTTGGTCGCATTCATACTTTCTCTGGTCGCACTAAAAAACGAAAAAACCCCAAGAGTAAACTACCCTTAAATATGAATATATTTTTGTGAAAGTTTGGTAGCGGAAAAACAGTAGCCGGCAGTGATTCTGTGTAAGTTTATAGCTTGGTCGCATTGATACTTTTTCTGGTCGCACTAAAAAATGAAAAAACTTCAAGAATAAACTACCCCTAAATATGAATATTCTTTTGTGAAACTTTGGTAGCGGAAATACAGTTACCAGCAGTGATTCTGTGTAAATTTATAGCTTGGTCGCATTCACATTTTCTCTGGTCGCACTAAAAAACGAATAAACCTTAAGAGTAAACAACCCTTAAATATGAATATTTTTTTGTGAAACTTTGGTAGCGGAAAGACAGTAGCCAGCAGTGATTATGTGTAAATTTATAGCTTGGTCGCATTGATACTTTTTCTGGTCGCACTAAAAAATGAAAAAACCTCAAGAGTAAACTACCCTTAAATATGAATATTTTTTGTGAAACTTTGGTAGCCTAAAGACAGTTACCAGCGGTGATTCTGTGTAAATTTATAGCTTGGTCGCATTCACAATTTCTCTGGTCGCACTAAAAAACGAATAAACCTTAAGAGTAAACAACCCTTAAATATGAATATTTTTTTGTGAAACTTTGGTAGCGGAAAGACAGTAGCCAGCAGTGATTATGTGTAAATTTATAGCTTGGTCGCATTGATACTTTTTCTGGTCGCACTAAAAAATGAAAAAACTTCAAGAATAAACTACCCCCAAATATGAATATTTTTTTGTGAAATTTTGGTAGCGGAAATACAGTAGCCAGCAGTGATTTTGCGTAAATTTATAGCTTGGTCGCATTCATACTTTCTCTGGTCGCACTAAAAAACGAACAAACCTCAAGAGTAAACTACCCTTAAATATGAATATATTTTTGTGAAACTTTGGTAGCGCAAAGACAGTTGCCAGCAGTGATTCTGTGTAAATTTATAGCTTGGTCGCATTCATATTTTCTCTGGACGCACTAAAAAAACGAAAAAACCCCAAGAGTAAACTACCCTTAAATATGACTGTTTTTTGGTGAAACTTTGGTAGCGGAAATACAGTTAGCAGCAGTGATTCTCTGTAAATTTATAGCTTGGTCGCATTCATACTTTTTCTGGTCGCGCTAAAAAATTAAAAAACTTCAAGAGTAAACTACCCTTAAATATGAATATTTTTTTGTGAAACTTTGGTATCGGAAAGACAGTTGGCAGCAGTGATTGTGTGTAAATTTATAGCTTGGTCGCATTCATACTTTTTCTGGTCGCACTAAAAAACCAAAAAACCTCAAGAGTAAACTACCCTTAAATATGAATATTTTTTTGTGAAACTTTGGCAGAAAAAATACAGTTACCAGCAATGATTTTGTGTAAATTTATAGCTTGGTCGCATTCATACTTTCTCTGGTCGCACTAAAAAACGAAAAAACCTCAAGAGTCAACTACCCTTAAATATGAATATTTTTTTGTGAAACATTGGTATCGGAAAAAGAGTTGGCAGCAGTGATTCTCTGTAAATTTATAGGTTGGTCGCATTCATACTTTTTCTGGTCGCACTAAAAAATTAAAAAACTTCAAGAGTAAACTACCCTTAAATATGAATTTTTTTTTGTGTGACTTTGGTAGCGGAAATACAGTAGCCAGCAGTGATTCTGTGTAAATTTATAGCTTGGTCGCATTTATACTTTTTCTGGTCGCACTAAAAAATTAAAAAACTTCAAGGGTAAACTACCCTTAATTATGAATATTTTTTTTGTGAGACTTTGGTAGCGGAAATACAGTAGCCAGCAGTGATTCTGTGTAAATTTATAGCTTGGTCGCATTTACACTTTCTCTGGTCGCACTAAAAAACGAAAAAACCTCAAGAGTAAACTACCCTTAAATATGAATATTTTTTTGTGACACTTTGGTATCGGAAAGACAGTTAGCAGGAGTGATTCTCTCTAAATTTATAGGTTGGTCGCATTCATACTTTTTCTGGTCGCACTAAAAAATTAAAAAACTTCAAGAGTAAACTACCCTTAAATATGAATATTTTTTTGTGAAACTTTGGTAGCGGAAAGACAGTAGCCAGCAGTGATTCTGTGTAAATTTAAAGCTTGGTCGCATTAATACTTTTTCTGGTCGCACTAAAAAATGAAAAAACCTCAAGAGTAAACTACCCTTAAATATGAATATTTTTTTGTGAAATTTAGGTTTCGGAAAGACAGTTACCAGCAGTGATTCTGTGTGAATTTAAAGCTTGGTCGCATTCATACTTTTTCTGGTCGCACTAAAAATTTTAAAAACGTCAAGAGTAAACTACCCTTAAATATGAATATTTTTTTGTGAAACTTTGGTAGCGGAAAGACAGTAGCCAGCAGTGATTATGTGTAAATTTATAGCTTGGTCGCATTCATACTTTCTCTGGTCGCACTAAAAAACGAAAAAACCCCAAGAGTTAACTACCCTTAAATATGAATATTTTTTTGTGAAACTTTGGTAGCAGAAAGACAGTTGCCAGCAGTGATTCTGTGTAAATTTATAGCTTGGTCGCATTTACACTTTCTCTGGTCGCACTAAAAAAACGAAAAAACATCAAGAGTAAACTACCCTTAAATATTAAGATTTTTTTGTGAAACGTCGGTAGCAGAAAGACATCAACATTAGGATACAAAATATGAAATATCAAAGAAATCCCTAAAGATTAAAGCCTCGGTCGGCAACATTTATTTTGGTCAGCAAATTACATCGTCCCAATATATAGACATGAGACGCCGTGCCGTTTGTCGTGGGGCACTATATATATATATATATATATATATATATATATATATATATATATATATATATATATATATATATATATACATATATATATATATATATATATATATATATATATATATATATATATATATATATATATATATATATATATATATATATATATCTGTTGTAATATTGCACTATACTGTAATCACTTTTAAATATACACTTTATTTGTTTGCTGTACGTTTGTGATTTCTTATTGGTTTGTGTGGACTGCAGTTTCGAACCGTCCCGGTTCATCATGAACACGCTAATGACTGTTATCGCTCCTGTGTGGTCTACGTCTGAGATTGTACGTAGCGCCTGCGCCGTGAGCTTCTATTGGTCGGCTTACTGTTCTCTGATTGATTGTGCCTTCGGACTGTGTCGTGTGTATCGGTATCCTCTCTTGATCACTGTGGTTTGATAATTTGTTTATTTGTATGGCCTTTATTAGGTTTTGTTTAAAAGTTTGTACTTGGGTTTGTTCTGACATTAATTGTTTCTTATTGTTTGTTTGTTGAATGTAGTATTGTTCCCAGATTTCTATTTTTTGTGGTCTTTAACATGTTTCATTAGTTGTAATTGGGTGATGTCTGGTTTTTGGTGTTTTGTGTTGTGAATGTGTGTAGCTACGTTTGATTTGTAGCTAGGTATGTAAATTTTATCCAATGCTGTTATATGTTTCTTGAATCATGCTTCTATTGATTTTTTTGTCATTCCTATATATTTTTTATTGCATGTGTTACATTCTATTTGATATATTCCGTTTAATGCATGTGGGTTGTGTTCTTGTTTTTTATTTATTTTGTTTATTATTTTGTTATTGTTTGTCATATTGTTTGAGTGTTTGTGTTATTTTTTTGATGTGGTGGGTATAAGTGAATGTTGTGTTTGTTTCTAGTGTTTTGTTTTCGGTTTTGTTGATTTGTTTGTTTTTGATTTGTTTTACTAGCTTTTCTATTGTTTTCTTGTTGTATCCATTTCTTTCTGCTATTTGTATTATAATATTGTACTCCTTTTCTCGTTCGTCGTTATGGAGTGGTACATTTAGCACTCTGTTTATTAAGTATCTGTATGCGGCCATTTTGTCTGTGTGTGGGTGTAGTGAGTGTTGAGGTATAGTGATGTCTGTCTGTGTAGGTTTTCTGTATATTTTGTATTCAGTCTGGTTTTCTTTTCTGAACAGTGTTAAGTCTTGGAAGTTTTTGGTGTTGTTTGATTTTTTTCTATTGTAAATTTTATGTTTTTGTTGATTTGGTTTATTTTTTCGAGGATATTGTCTATGTTGGTTTTTGATTGTCGTATATTATTAATATATCATCGACGTATCTTATCCATTTGATTTTGGGTCTGTCTCTTCTATGATGGTGTTGATTTTATCTTCTAATGGTTGTATGTATATTTCTACCATGATGCTTGATAGTGGAGGTCCCATTGGTAGTCCGTCTTCTTGGATGTAGTATTCTCCGTTGAGCTCAAAGTAAGTTTGTTTTAATATGATATTTAATATTTCGCTGATTTGTTGTGTTTTTGTTGTTATTTTGCATTTTATTTTCGATTATATTTGTAGTTTCGTTAATTGGTATTCTGGTGTACATATTTGTTATGTCAAATTAGGCAAGTCTGGTGTTTTTGTTTATGTTTATGTTTTCTAGTTTATGCACTAGTTCTATGGAGTTTTTTATGTTAAATTTGTTTTCTAGTTGTATTTCTTGTTTTAGTACTTGGTCCATTTCTTTTGCTATTTTGTATGAAGGTGCATCTTAGAAGTTGATGAGTGGTCTTATTGGGTATCCCGTTTTGTGTATTTTTTTTATTCCTGTCATTGGTGGTGCTTTAGTGTTGTTATAATAATGTGTTGGTTTTTGGTTGAATATTGTCTTGTGTTTATTTATGATGTTTAGTATTTGATTTTGGAATTTTTTCGTTGGGTTTTCATTCAGTTTCTTGCATTTGTTTGTTGAGATGACAGTGTCGGTTTTTTCTATATAGTCCTGTGTTTTTATTGCTATTAGTTCGTCGCTTTTATCTGTTTTTGCTATTGTTATGTTATTATATGTAACTTTGTTTCTTATTTTTTTGATCATTTTTTCATGTGTGTTTTTTTTATTTAGTCTTGTCAATAAATCTGTTTATTTCTGTTGCTAGTTGGTTTTTCAGTGGCTCTAAATTTGGGCTATTTATTGAGTTTATCGCGTGTTGTGTGTCCACTATTATGTTCTCTATTGTAGATTTTTTTGTATCTGAAAAGTTGTTTTTTATGTTGTTTTCCATGAATTCTTTTTCTTCTTTTGTGAATTTTGTGTCTGTTATGTTTATGAATATATTCTTAAATATGTGGTGTGTTGTGGTTGTTATATTTACATTATCTAGTTTGTTCTTTTTAAGGTTGTGTAGTTTCTTGTTTATTTTCTCTAATTTGTGTTTATAATCGGTTCTTATGTTGTTCATTATATTGTTATATGTTTGTATTCATGTGTCATATTTCATCTGGTTTGCCAATAATAGATGTAGTATATATATTTTTTGTCAGTGTGGTTATGTTGCTGTATTGATGTTTGATTTCGTTCGTGATATATGGTTTTTCTGCTTGTGTTTTGGTGTATTTGGCCAGATTGGTATGATTATGAACAGTGAGTTTAGCGTATTTTCGTGTTAACTTGTGTCTTAAGCATTCTCTATCGAAGTACATGTTGGCTTTGTTATAATATATTTTCCTGTAGGTATTTTAAAATAATTTGATGTTTGTCTGTATGTTATCGCTGTCATGTTGGCCATCTTGTGTGTTATTATCTTGTGTTGTGTTCATGTTTCTGGAATTTTCCCTATTTTGTAGTCACTCATTGTACACGTGCTATTCGTATATTCGTTATTGGTGTTAATTATTTGTGCCTTCTTACCTTTTGTGGCTTTAATATCTTTTGTAATATTGCACTACACTGTAATCACTTTTAAATATACACTTTATTTGTTTGCTGTACGTTGGTGATTTATATTGGTTTGGGTGAACTGCAGTTTCGAACCGTCCCGGTTCATCATCAGCAGGCTACTGAGTGTTATCGCTGATGTGTGGCCTACGTCTACAACTAATGAAACATGTTAAAGACCACAAAAAATGGAAATCTGGGAACAATACTACATTCAACAAACAAACAATAAAAAACAATTAATGTCAGAACAAATCCAAGTACACACATTTAAACAAAACGTTAAAAAGGCCATACAAATAGACAAATTATCAAACCACAGTGATCAAGACAGGAGACCGATACACACGACATAGTCCGAAGGCACAACCAATTAGAGAACAGTAAACCGATCAATAGAAGCTCACGGCGCAGGCGCCACGTACAATCTCAGACGTAGACCACACAGGAGCAATAACAGTCAGTAGCGTGCTGATGATGAACTGGGACGGTTCGAAACTGCAGTCCAAGCAAACCAATGAGAAATCACAAACGCACAGTAAACACATTATATATATATATATATATATATATATATATATATATATATATATATATATATATATATATATATATATATATATATGAATCTCTATTGGGTATGTGTTCTAAGATGCCTAGGCTCTAGAGAAGTAGCGCTTACTAGGATAAAAAAAATTAAAAGTTTTTTTTTCCATCAAAATTTACTAACTAGGGGATTGTTTATGCATCCACCATGTGAATTTCTAATATGCGATCAATGTGGGAGAGGACGTTATAGAATTACACTTCTAAATTAATTAGTTTGCGTTGCTATATCACAGGGTATTGCAGCTACAGCATGGTCAGTTTTTTAGAATAATTGGCGAAAATGTGGGAATTGTTACTGCATGTTTATCTCCATATTCATCTCCATAGAAACTCGGTAATGTGAAAATAAGTCACTCGTACCCGGCTAACTGGTAAATATAATTGCGAGAGAGTGCCATAAAACTAAATTCCAAATTAGTGTCGTACTGCTTGGTGCAGATGAAAGAGAATTGAGTCATAATAATTTTTCGAGACTTTCAGGGAGCATTATCCGTGGCTGCGATATTTCCAGACACTAATTCATACAATGAACTTATTTGTTAATGGAAATGAAATCGCCCGAACACTAAACGGATTAAATTTTGATCGAGTTAATGGGTCTGACTCCACACCAACACAATGATAAAACGAACAATTCCACGAGAGTAGAAAACTCAGTTAACTAAATTTAATCTAATGATTAAGAGAACTCGCGACTATAATTCATATGCAGACGTACACGTATTGTTGATTTTGGAATCTATTTTGGTAGCAGGGTCGTTTCAGGTCAATATACCAAATAGCAGTTTCTATACTTTTAACTTTCTAACTGATTGAGTGATTGGAACTGGTAACAATTTACACGTTTAGATTACCTTTCTATTATTGCATTGCACTCATAGATATAATTTATGCCTTTTGACGTCGATACAGAAAGTGATTGACATCTTATAGTCAACTTGGACCCTCTGAATGAGAAATATCACTTGTCTTTCAGGGCTATAAATGCTGAAACGATCTGATAGCTTCCTCTTTTCACTGAGAAAATGATGGTATAACAAGGTTAATTGTTCCATTCAGATACTCTATATTTTAACTTCATGATATGTATAATCTGTTTAACCTAAAATGTATTTTATCTTAAATTTTGTTACAGCGTTCTGGATGTGCTTTGATCTACTTATTTGTTTGTTTAACTGCGTATTTGTGCTTAATTGTCCTTTTAAATCTAATTGATTTAACATAACTTATTGCTTTTATAACGTGATACTTCATGTCTGGTGTTGAAAATTGTTCATATTGATTTTATATTAATCATTTTACTTGATAATCTATTTCGCTGCATAATAAATTGACACGTTTGCGAGAAGTCTCACGCTCTGATCATATAACAGCGTATTATCATTTGAGAAACAATTAAAACAGTGGCAAAACTATTGAGAAACACGTAGATAATTTAAGAGAGGTAAAAGAAGGAACTCACTATTTACCTTAGAAGCATGGAGTCAAAAAAGCCTGGATATTTATAATACATGCGTTAAGCTATTGTATGCAACTAATTATACAAGGGATGTCACAAAAATAAAATATACCCATTTATAGATTAAAAGACACCTCTATTAAACTAAAACCACAAATCAAATACATAGATTGTCAGTGTATTTTGAAACCAAAATACATAAATTAACAATCATTTATAAAAATTAAAAATTATCTCTCATATTAAAGAAATATCAATTTAATTAAGCGCCCAAACGTGGGGCTTTCCATAGCAACAATACAAAAGAATAAATCCACTCTATTAAATTAAGTTGTATTATTATTATTATATATATATATATATATATATATATATATATATATATATATATATATATATATATATATATATATATATATATATATACATACATATATATATATATATATATATATATATATATATATATATATAATATATATATATATATATATAAACACAAGTCTAACACCTAATCTCGAATATCGGTTCCAGGGGGACTAGTTCGCGTGCTGTGATAATATTTTTTGCAAATTAGAGAGTTGCGATCTTCACTTTTGTAATATTGTTTTGAGACAATTGACTCTAAACGACAACCAAGTAAGATATTAAGGTGAGTTAGAATCTTGCACCTAAAAATTGATTCACGTATGCAATCAGGGATTAATATCTGATAATATTATTTCAGTGCAAAAAATCATTTTTAATTAAGTATAAGACTTCAAAGCAATTGATCGATTATAACACTTATGACACAAGTCAGTTACAGTTGTGCAACGTTCAAAGCTTATGGTTAATAACGGGTCAGGAACAAAATATTGCCAAACCTGGGCCAGTACGTCCCTGACAAATGTGAGCAATCTAAAATGAGAAACGGCTGGTGTTTCAGCTAATTGCAGATGTTAAATGTATAAAGCGCGTGTGAGTTATCTGCCAAACAATCTGATGTTGCCTGGAGTACGCGAAAAATAATATCACAATTGGTTGAATCATTCCCAGGAATAATGTGATTTTCCGAATAATTTATCAACCACTCATGTGTTTTGTTCTTTTGTTCTCGCATGCATAGGCAATGAGGGAGAACTCGCAACAAGTGATTTTATTGATCTCAAAGCCTATTTAATATACCTTGGAAGTGACCACAGGCAATTAGGATTGACACGAAATTAATTGACCTTTTTGTGATGTGAAGCTTAGTTTTATTATTTCGTTTTGATGTAGCTGTAGCATTTACATTATACGTAATTTGGTTCCCTTTGATGATGATTTTATTTCATCCCTTGTCTAATTTTAGTGTTCAAAGTATTTTGCCGTAAAACATTTTCAATGGTAGATATTTATTTTAACTTTAGAATATGTTGGTTCGTGTTTAATATTTCTTAAATAGAATGGGTATATCTAAATAGAAGATAAAATAAAATTAAAAAGTCATATACAGGGTACCTGGAAATGATGAGCAGGAAATTCAGGGGGTTATGCTATTCAAAAAATTTGTGCCACAAGTTCTTATAGCATTTTTTGTACAAAAAATAACGCAGTTGCAGTCTCAAAAAAACTATTATTACTACTATCATTATTATTATTATTATTATTATTATTATTATTATTATTATTATTATTATTATTATTATTATTATTATTATTATTATTATTATCAAAACAAGGCCTTCTTATAATACAGTTTGTGTTTGGCGAGGTTTTTGTCTGTCTTTTTAGTTATTATAATTTCTTTATTATACATGTAATTTTAATATGTTTAATGTTTGTATTTTATATTTTACATTTTTTGTATACTTAATTATTATGTTTTTATTTATACATAGTTATTATTTTTACATGCAATTTTAATGTGTTTAATGTTTTTGTGTTTTATATTTTACAATTTTATATACCTATTTATATTTTATTTATACATAGTTTTTTTATTCTATACATACAATTTAAATGTGTTTTAAAGTTTTGTATTTGATATTTTACACTTTTTGTATGATTGTGTATATATTAGTGAAAACTGGCTCTACGCCCAAGTGGGCATTTGTATCATATTTGAGTCAATAAAGATTATTATTATTATTATTATTATTGCGGTTGTTATTTTTATTATTACTGTTAATATGAATCATCTAATTTTATAATTAACCTCGACTATTTCGCAAGGAATTCACAACAAACTATTATCTCTCAAAACTGATGCGGCACAATCTTGTTGAACGAGAATGTTTCCAAAGCACACTGCATTATTTTTGAAAATGAGAATAGGTGATTTCGTATTCAATCAATACCAGCAAATGTTTATGAACGTTTTTCTTCAAAACGGTCAGTTTTACCGGGATGCAACAAGGGGATCTTTTTTTAAGATTTTATAATTTTCTTTAGTGGTGAGATTTGAAATAAAAATACAAGCAAAAAAGGTATGAGTTATTATCTGTTGGTCAAGGGCAGCTTCGGCTTTTAGATTCCAAGGGACCGACGTGAAATTTACAACATAAATACAAAGTTGTAATATGTACCAAATTTGAAAAGAATCGATTCAAGACAAAAAAGTTATCATCAAAAATTTGTTATTCTTTAGTTTTCAAACACATACTATTAAAGCTTGTGGAACTAATTGTTGAGTAGCAAGACTAATTTTTTGCTCATAATTTTCTGGCACCCTGTATACTGTTGTTTTGAAGCAAGAAATCGACCCCTTAGGCCTTGTGTGTAGATATCTGCATTTAAATGTATTTGTGAAAAAAAATGATATGTCTAGGGGATGATGAAAATTTTTTTGTTCTATTCGTGAATTTTCTCAAAAACTGTTTTTTTTTCGGAATATTTTGATATCCCTGGAAATAATAAAGCTATGCCAACCAAATTTGATACGCGAGTTTACATCATAAAAAGTAAATTAAAATTTAGATCTGTAAGTTAGAAGATAAAGTTTATGGGCATTTAAAAAAATGTTTGGTGTCACTAATCACCAGAGAAACACACAACGGATAACATAATCTTTTCTACATTACAAAGCTTAATTTTTTTTTGGCGCAAAACGTCAAAAATGCAAGAAAAATTTCCAAATTTGGTACGCGTGTTTTTATCATAAAAATAAAGTGTGTCCCAAACTAAAATTTAGACCTGTAAGTTAAAAGACAAAAAAGTTGTAGATATCTAAAGAAGAAAATTTTGGGTTTTTCCTCTTAAAACGTCAAAGTCGTGATTTGAAAGGTCACAATTGGCAACTTCAGGGTAAAGAACCTAAAATGAATGCAGGTTATGTGGAGAAAATGTCGCAACAAATGTGTTTTACAAATCCTTAAGTTTCAGGTTTAACCGTCACTGTCCTTTAATTTACTAAAATATTTCCTGAAAATTCATTTCGAACTTTTCTCTGATGCTTTGGCAGAACTTTTATTTATAGAGTTTATGGTTTAATACTCTATAATAATTTTTAGACAATTTTCGTAGGAAAAATTGACAAAAAGTTTTCTTCAAATGAGCGCGAACTAGGACCTCTAGATTCCACATGGTGTGCTACTTTTCGTTTTTATCTATTTAAATATGTATATATATATATATATATATATATATATATATATATATATATATATATATATATATATATATATATATATATATATATATATTTGTGTGTGTGTGTGTGTGTAGGGTACCGCATTTATATATACATCCATTAACATAATTTCGACAATTACAGGCTGACCGTAAGTCGCTGGTGATACACATTTTCTTTTTTTTAAATCGAACATCTTTTATATTATTGCATTACTGCATTGTTGCATTTTTCAATTTCCCATAGAATTATAATGCATGTTAAAAACATTTGAAAGCGTTCATTGTTTTTGAGTTATTTTAATTCTTTTCCTTTATATTATTAGTGGAAAAATAGAGGTTCCGTATACAATTTCTTTGCGTTGCCGTAGAAGTTATTGTGTGTAAAACTTTTGTAAAATTTTGGTAATAAATAATAAATCTTTAATAAGTTATTGTAAAAAAATGTTTTCGAATTTTCATGTAAAAATTTTTGTGATTTTTGTGGAAACGCTTTTTGTAAATAATTAAATCTTGGTCGGTCTTGAAGAAGTTTGTTGGCCAGGAAAATCCGACCAGATTTCTCGGGCACATTTTAGTTTATTTTTTGAAAACTTTTGTACTTTTCTAACAATAAAGTTATTCTGATAAAGTATGATACAGTGTTTCTACTATATATAGATTATACTGGTAACCAAATTTGATCTCAGCTTTTATTACAAAAAAATAGGTTTGATGCTAAAAACATTTTGTGAAAATTCACTACGATGATGCAATTGCTGGCCTCTAGCGTTGCCCTGAAAGTCCTTTCTCGTACAGCAGTAATATATAATTATTACTATACCATATATAAAGTCACAATTTTGAATGCACTGTTAATATTTCAACAATTTCCATCTAAGTGGAAACTTTCCGATGTCATTGATATTTAAAAGCCCAACAAACACCCGATGTTCTCCCAAAAGTCTAGACCAATTAGCCTACTCTCAGTGATAGGTAAAATCGCCGAGAGATAAATTCAGAAAAGGCTAGCTTTATACACGTCTGGAACTCACTCTTCCTAGACGAATAATTTGGATTAATACACCAGCACCCCACCACGTATCAAGTACTCCGAGGGGTAGAAAACATCACCCAAGAATTACCAAGAATAAGTCAACTGGTGCAATATTTTCAACATTTCTCAAACCTCTGTCTTTAAATTACCTTCTCCCTCTGATGCTACTCATCAGGTCATACTTGAAACAAGGAAAGTTTCAGGTTAAATACCTGAAAATCAGCTCTAGAATTCACTCCACTGGCTGGTCTCCCACAGAGTTCTTCCCACTGTTTTACAATTTATTTTTTGTAGACATTTTGGAACCGCACAAAAACGTGACATACGCGCTATGCACAGATGACACTATCATTCCCAGCAACTCCACGTAGCCAATGAGAATAACCCAACGTCTACAGCTGTAGGTGAGCTCCAAGACTGGTAGGAGAAATCATTTCCAGCCATAAACCCCGACAAATGCTCAGCAGTCCTATTTTTAAAAAGGAGACACACACATCTTACGATCACAGAAACTTAGACGATAGTATAATTCCCTGGCAAGACCCCGCCAAATACCTCGGGTTCATCCTCGTTTAACAGAGTACCTTTATGTCCACGGTGCTTGACAGAAAAGTTCGATATTTATTTGGAAGTTCTTTCCACTTCTTAACAGAAACTTTAGATTGTCCATCAACAATAAACAGATTATAACATGTACAATGTTATAATCTGGTCAGCGTTAACTTATGCATCTTCTGCATGGCCACTGTGGTCGACACTGTTACGCTAGACTTCTGGGTCAGGTCATGTCATTTTTTTTTTCATACACTAAGCATATGCTTTACCAACTTAGTGCATTAAAAAAAATCTACTATGTTTTATTGAAAATAAGCGAAATATATTGAGTTAAATATCGTCATACAGAATTATTAAAATTCGCTACGTGGTAAACACCGATCTGACTCCTAGTTAAAGATGTTTGAGAAATAAATATTACTACCTGACAAGAGTATTTAGCTACACCGCATTTCAATACAAAGAACTTTATTATTATGAAGTAAAATATCGAAATAGCAAAGAATAACGGCTTTTAGAAAATGTCAAAGTTGTTATGAATCTGCCAAATGAACCAGGCGAATTTATTTGGAAATATTATTACAACAAAATTGTGTAATTTTATTACAAGCACAAGTATTCTACTTCTTTGTATTAACACAATGTATAATCACTCTGCTACAATAAACAATAATAATAATAAGTATAATAATAATAATAATAATAATAATAACAATAATATTAATAATAATAATAATAATAATAATAATAATAATAATAATAATAATAATAATAATAATAATAATAATAATAATAATATCTCTGAAGTTTTCCCTAATGGGCCAAATTAAATACTCTATAATACTAAAGGTCTAAAACATGCACAGTAAGCCAAAGGCGGCGGTGCTATCGGGGCGGCAAAGACGCGGATGAGCCCTAAGGGGAAAAAAGATATAAAATTATAAAATATATTTTTATAATAATATTTCAACGAGAAGTATATTCGTCGTGTCTGCCCAAAAGCCAAACAATGGTTCTCCTTTTTATAACCTCTATGTATTGCAGAGTTCGATAGAAATTTTTGCGAAGATAACGTGTATTTTACAAGCAGCAGTGGTGTCAAAAATGTTTCAACGACATGCCAAGGCATATTGAAATGAATACCGATATTGTTTGGTCACTGTGGGGGAAACTGCCAGCCAATAAGGTTGTGGAATTTAAAATGTTTAGGTGGTCTTCAGAACGATTTCGGTTGAGCTTACCCAAGCAACATTTAAAGTCAAATTGACGTAAAATCGCCCTAGCAATAGGTCGGCGACCAAATCACCACAGGTCATTTTCAAGTAAAATTTAAGTGTATATTACCAATGTGGGGAATAAAGTCAAAGTAATATGGAAGTCGATAATAGGTCCAGCAAGGCGTTTCGACCAAGGCGTTTTAGTTATATTTAGGGCATTTTCATTCAACATTGGGCCAATGGACGTAATAGATTGGTAAATATGCTTTACTTGAATCTGACATCTAGGCGCCGAGTGCCGTGACGTTCTTAACAACGAACTACGCATGTGACATTATTCGGTAATGTAGGATCTGTGGTTATGTATGTATAAACAAACAGTAGAGTAGTAGAGATATTGTCCATCTTTGTTCAAAAATGACATCTTGAATTATCAAAGAACTTACTTTAAATATTTGGAACAATGATAAAGGAGATTCGCACTGTATAAAGAAAAAACCACTGCGGTTATATTTTTTCTGTTAACATGATGATGATACTGCGATAAAATTTGAGCGCCCGTGTAAAAGATAAGATTAGTGAAAATAAAAAATTATTCAAAATTCTTGAAATTTTGATTTTGGAGGATTGGTGAGGTAAACAACACAAAACTATCCTGTCGTCATGGTATATAAGCATTATTTAATGTTTTTTTCGAACTAAAATTTGATTACACTTTATTCAACAAAAAAATATTTTTCATTTTCCAATACAATCAAGATGGATACCGCAAAATTAAATTAATATGGCTGCCTTTCCAACATTATTGACCTGAAAGTTAATTTTGCCCTATTTTTTTTACCTATAAGTCACAATCCATAATGACAGGGCAAACTAACCAAACTTTGAAGGCATTTTGTCCTATTATGGGAATTTAAACTATATGGTAAACGAATTTTGTTTGAATTTATTAGAAATGAAACATTTTCGTCTATAAAAATATATATTACTTATATCCGTTCACAGCCGAGACACATAAAGTAATGATTATACAGCGCTTTTGGTCTTTGATTCCATAATATATAGACATTAATAGAAAATAGAAACAAAATAAAATAAGTAAATAAACATAAACATGACAGCTGACTGTGTTGCCAATGCTTCACTCCATTTGGCATGAAAAGGGATGTATTATATTGAAGAGGGAAACGTGCTGATTTGAAAGCAGCATATAATTGAAATTCAGTTTTACTTTCATATACCTAGTAGTAGTAGCCGTTCAAGTTGTCATACTTTTTCAAGATCTACACAGAGAACATTATCGAAATAATAATTATTAATATGAAGCGAACTGAATACAAGCATTCTTTACTACTCTATAATAATTTGTAGTATGTCTGTAAACTTTTATTGGTTTCAACGGGGCCATTGTAACACTATATTTGTTACTGGTGCACGCACATTCACAACAAGAATAAACTTTTATTGATGAAGTTTATCAACTGACACACTTTTAAGATTTACAAATGTATTTAACGGCTGTACACTTTGAACTTTGAGGACAATTTTTATTTCAAGTCAGATTTTATGGGTATTTTCAACTTGAAGGTAGGCAATTTGACTTGGAAGACCATTTCTGCAGTAATTATGACTTTATAGCCGATCAGAAAGCCATTTTAGGTTAGCTCAGTGCCCAAAATATTTCCTGTGCTGTATTGCACTGAAATTGGTAATATATATGTAAGCTGGACTTCATAAGAAGACCTCCAATTTACTATACCACAGAGACATATTGCAGGTTAATATTAGGTAATAAATTACCTTAAAGTAGGTATTTCAGGTACCTGGACTTAGTAGTCGATTTTCAGTACAATTTAGGGCACACTTCGACCTAAAAATTACCAACTCTGGAATTGAAACACAAAAGTATATTCAAGTATATTTTATGAGTAAAATTGAACCAATTTTTTCCCAATGTAGTTACTTGTAAGTTACTGACTTTGAAGTAATTTTAATAGTCAAAATTAGGCTAGTTCGGAGCCGCATTTCCAAATTTGTAGTCTTTATGACAATCAAGGCAACAGTTTGGTTAATTATTACTAAATTACAACTTGGTTAGGTTATTTGGACTCGAGTGCTGGTTAACATGCCTTAATTTGTTGCTTGGGTAGCAGTCTACAGTTTCGATCTCCAGTGTATGGTACTAAATATAATATCTGCTGATTCGATTAGTATTTTCCCCTACCTGTTCTATTTTGGTGGCAATTAAGGTTGTCAATGGTTAGAGTAAAATAATTAAGGCATTAAATGTGAAAGTTGTAGCGATACTTTATCTTAATTAATGGTAAGTTTATATTCGTTGACTTTTGATATACAATCACTCTACAATTTGTTCTTGTATTATTTTTTCTAGAAGCCCGCCCGGCTAGTGTATAAAAGTAATCCGCCCATTCGGGGTAAAAAGAATCCGCCAGGCTGGTTTGTAAAAAGTCAACCAGTCTGATTTATAGGTCTCAACTGGTTTCAAAGTTTTCCTCGAATAATCACAATATTTAATGATTGGTTGGAAATATTTCATTTGGGCATTTTATGGGTGGAGTTATTGGAAATACTTTCAAATTGGTGTGTCTGGAATTTGGAAAATCTGTTAATAGAAGTTTAAAAAACTGGTTCAGTTTCCAGTAGTGGAAATTCACTTGAAGCTACCCCAAGTAAGTCGATTTCTCACAAACTATTTCTCTGTAGTCCTTAGCACTGTTAATAACGGCCAACCAAAATTAAATTGGAAAATACGGTGACGTTATGAAAAAAATTGAAATAGTGGAAGTCGCTTTTGTAGGAAAGTTATTGTGTTGAACAGTATTATCTTTGAACATTTGAATAATGGATAAAACTTTTTAATATAAAAATTAATAACATATAATCTAGCAAAGTGGTTGTCAAATGAGTTTAAATAAGCCTACCAATTAAACAAAAAAATTGCTGGCGTCATTATTTCCTAGTGTATCCACACAAAAAAAACGCTGGAGTATTTGAAACAATTGTTAAAATTGAACAATATAAGTAAGAAGTCTGCAAAGAATATTTAGCGCTAACTAGCCTTTGTATAAAACAAAATATTTTCCAATTTAAAAATAAGTTTTTTGAACAAACTGAAGGCACGGCAATGGGCAATCAATTACCTTCTTTTATTGCAGACCTCTTTATGAGTGGATTTGAGACGTATTTAAAAAATAAAAATCGGTAATTTCCTAGAGTTTGGTTTTCTTATGTCGACGATAAGTTTGCAGTGTTTGACGCAAATATATTCAATGTTGAAAAATTTACTGAAAAACCAAATAGTCAATTTGATTTAATAAAATTTACGCATGAATTAGAAATCAACAATAAACTTCCTTTTCTAAATGTACTAGTGACTAAAATTCTGTCTACGGGAAGGAAACTGCCACTATTAGTTACATTCCAAGCCACTCACAACTTATGTTTGCACAAAAAACGGCTAGTTTAAATTTCTTGGTAAGCAGATTGATAAATTTTCCTTTAAGTAAAAGTAGATTTAGTATACAATTAAAGTACATAAAAACGTGGCGAGATATAAAGGTTATTCGGATTGTTTAGTGGAAAAACTGGCTTACAAACACAGAACAAAGAAAATGATATATGCATGCACGACATTTAAAAAAGATAAAATAGAGAAATAGCCAGAAATATCAGCCCGGGTTTTCACGGAAAATATTCTTTTTTCTTTAGAAAAATTTATATCTCTGAAAATGACCAAGTAAGGGCAGCCAAATTTTTTACGCGTATTTGTGTTATAAAGCGTGAACAACGCGTCAAAACTTAGATCTGTAGGTTTAAAGACAAACAAGTTATGGGCATTTAAAAAAATTGTGTTTTCCTCAAAACGTCAAAGTCGCGATTTAAAACGTCAGAATTGGCAACATTTAAGCAAAGAACCTGAAACAAATACGGATTATGTAAATAAAATGCCGCAAGAATAGTGTTCTGCAAACCCCTAAGTTTCAGTTGTAACCGTCATTGCCCTTCCTTTTACTAAAATTTTTTCAAAAATTTCATTCCAAATAGACCCTTTCTCTGATGCTTTGGCAGTAGTTTTAGTTTAATTTACGGTTTAACGGTCTATAATTTTTATAGAAAAAATTTGTTAATGAGGAGACCGTGACTTTTGAATTTTAAAAAGATTTCTTCAAATGAGCGACAACTAGGCCCCCTAGAATCCATATCCGGGTTTGGTTACAATTTTTATCTGTTTACATATATGACGCATTTCTACGGTACAGCTCAATATAATTATTAATATTATTCTATGAGATACGAGAAAAGTTGTAAACGTTAATTAGAGGGTGTCTCGCGCTGCCTCTTATAAAATCATTTTTACAATCTAATTTTCTTGGTGATACCTGCAATTTTTTTTTCGTACACCCTTATATTATTGCATTTTTACATTTTTTATCGAAATATGATGCACGTGTGTAAGAAAAAAATCCAGACGCAGTAAGTGCGTTTTGGTAGTAAAATTAAATGCTTAAAATTTCAATTAATTTGCTATTAAGCCAAGGTTTGTTGGCTAGGAAACGAGTTTTCTCAGAAACATTTACACTTTATTTTCAGAAAATTGTTGTACATTTTCAAACAATAAGTTATTTTGATAAAATATGGTAAATTGTCTCTACTATATAGGTTATACCGGTAACCAGATTGATGCCTGCTTGCATTAGAGATTTATATTTGCTATTAAACACATTTTTATGAAAATTCACTTCCATAACGCACTTGCTGGGTCCATACTTTTTTATCTGGCTAGATCACACCAAATCAGACGAGGATAACTTCCTATATTTAGAGTGTTTTTGAACTTTAATTGACAACATAACAGCTGATTTTTTGTGTCAATATAAATTATTATTTTTAATTTAATATTTCGGTTAAATAACTATATGTCATATTATAATTAATCACCACCTGATTTTTCCACATTTGTTTAATGTATTGATATATGTTTTTGACTAATGACGTACTGTTGTGCTATACTTCTGATTACCATTGTAACGGACTTCCTTATCAGTTCTTCCTAAGTTAATTATCAGTATATCTAAGTTAAATGGTTTGTTATGAATACCTAGATGTCCAACTAATACCGTTATCTAGAAAAAGTGCCTACATTTTGCACTGAGGGTCTAAGTGTCTAATAAATAAAATAGTATAAATAAATATGGTAATGCTTTTAGTAAAATCAACCCAATAAGAGTAAGTATCTATTTTAACTTAACGTTTTAGTGAATTTTCTTAAAAAAAATTCACTAATGAGGAGATCCCGACTTTTGAATTTTGAAAAAATTTCTTCAAATGACCGCGAACTAGGCCCCCTAGAACACATATCCGGGGTCCGTTTCAATTTTTATATGTTTATATATATATATATATATATATATATATATATATATATATATATATATATATATGTATATATATATATATATATATATATATATATATATATATATATATATATATATATATATATATATATATATATATATATATATTTATATATATATATATGTATCACACCGATAACTCAAAAAATAATAGGCCGATTTTGACTAAATTTGGTGGAAAAATTCCTTTTGCAAATGGCTTGGATAAGTTCGTTAGCCAGGAAAATCTGCCCAGGTTTTCCCGGAAAATTTTGTGTTTTCTTTCGAAAAATATCTCCGGAATTAACAAAGTAAGGGCAACCAAATTTGGTACGCTAGTTAATATCCTTATAGGTAAGCCACCTACCAAAATTTAGCTATGTAGATCAAAAGACAAAAAAGTTATAGGCATTTAAAGAAAAATAAATTGGGGTTTTCCTCAAAACGTCAAAGTTGCGATTTAAAACGTCAAAATCGGCAACATTTAGGCAAAGAACTTGAATCTAATACGGGATATGGAAATCAAATGTCTCAAGAAGGATCTTTTACAAACTCTGAAGTCTTAGTTTCAACCGTCATTGTCCTTCATTTTACTAAAATGTTTCCAGAAAATTCAGTTCAAATAGACCCTTTCTCTGATGCTTGGCAGTAGCCTTAGCTATAGAGTTTATCGTTTAATGGTATATAATTTTTGTCGAATTTTCGTAAAAAATCAATAAAGCTCAATATATCCGTTATTATACAAGATATGAAGAAAATTTGTATATATTAATTATAGAGTGTCTTGAGCTACATCTTAAAAAAATATTTCTACAATCACAGGATGGCCCATAAGTCGTTGGTGATACAAATTTTCTTTTTTTTTAATCAAACACGCCTTATGTTATTGCATTTTTGAATTTTTCAGCGATGCATGTTTGTAAGAAAAGAAATTCGGGACGCAGCAAGTGCGTTATGGTAGCGAATTTTCATTAAATGCTTCAAATTTGAATAGCTCAATTTGCTATTAACCTATAAGGTTGACCAAGAAACGAGTTTTTCCGGGAACACTTTAAGTTTACTTTTGGAAATTTTTGTACATTTTCACACAATAAAGTTATTTTTATAAAACATGGCACATTGTTTTTACTATATAGGTTATACTGGTAACCAAAATTGATGCCTGCTTTCTTAAAAAGGAAACACACATATTTGCAATTAAAAACATTTTTATGAAAATTCACTACCATAACGCACTTGCTGCGTCCAGAGTTTTAATATTTCAACTTGGTTAATTAAACTTTGTATACAGACTAATAAACAGAAACAGAGAGAATTAACGTCAGGAAAAACATCTACAAAAGCTTTGTTTAAAATCATTCAATTTTGACCTGCACCATTAAATTATCAGCTTAATTATTAATAGGTTTTTCTTTAAGTGATTAATCTTGATACTACTTTAGAAGGGAGGTTCTGGACAACACATATCCGGCGCCCTTCAAATCGTCCAGAATAAATTCTGAGAATTGTTGCCGGAGCGCAATGGTTTGTCAGAAACAGTTATATTGACTATAATCTGAAAATTCCATCAATAAATGATCTTATAACTCAACTATCCACCACTTAGTTTGCCTAAACTCGTTCTTGCTCAAATAATCTTCTCCGTAGCGCCACCGACTACGACGAGCAGCTACGGCATAAGCATCCAATCTTGGCAAGCAAATGCCCTCGCGGCATAATAGAATGAAAACATGCAAAATCTCACTGTCATGTGTGAGTTTTTCCCATGCAAGTATGAACCAAGTTCCGGTACTCCAGGGAGGGGATTCAGTATGTGCGCGTCCCATACTACCTTAATTCCCCACACGCTAAGGTGTGCAGTTGAGTGTGTCCGTAATGGATTCCCCGCTGCCGGGTACAAATTTATTAATAAAGTAACTTTCCTATTTTCGAAGACAAATTCTAAAAAAATCCAAATTTTGCTAAAAAAAACTGGTTCGATTAAACTGGCTGACGAATTTATCTTACAGAATGCAAGGCACCTGTAAAATTTTAATGTTTCTTTCGTTACTCACTTGGACCACTAAGTTAGCCAATCACACCGGTTTTTTTAGCAAAATTTGGATTTTTTTAAAATTTGCCTTCGAAAATAGCAAAGTTACTTTATTAATAAATTTGTTATATATATATATATATATATATATATATATATATATATATATATATATATATATATATATATATATATATATATATATATATATATACAGGCTGTTTCAAAAAACATGCACCATCGCTCGTGGGGCAATTCCTTACTAAAAAATAAGAAAAAAAGTTACTGTGCACATGGGCCTGGAAACGCATAGTTTCCAATATACAGGGAGTTGAATTTTAATTTTTTTTTACATTTTTTATAAATAATTTCAAAACCACTGGATTGATTTTAATGAAACTTGGAACTTGAAAGTGTATTATGAAAGTGCATATTTTCAAGTGAAAATCTACTTACAACTGCGTCACGCCGTACGGGGTAACTGTAAAAATTCATTTGGGGAAAAATATGTGCGCCACTGTCTTTTTCCAATTTGATACATCAGTTATGAAGCTTATTACATAAGCCACAAAAGCTACCTCTTGGTATTTTTTCGATCAGGGTATCCCTTAGGAGATATGCTTAATTTTATAAAAAGGGTCACTTAAAGGCCTTCCAGACATCACAACTTTGTGCTTGTTTTGAAAGGTGGTTAAATAATTATGTTAACCTAAAAGGTATTAAACAAATCACTAGGAGACTTATCGGCGATTTGGACGGTCGAAAAGTTCTAAAAGTTTACCAGAAGCGTGCAAAAACTTTGTTGCTAAAAATGTTTTCCGTTTATTTATTTTCTTTTCATTGATTGTGGCATGACTATTAATTGATCGTTAAACATAAATATATTTTTTATTGTTTTAACCAACTTGAGTCAGGACTTCCAGTTCCATTTGATAAAAGCAATAAACTATTATTCCCATTCAGTTGTTTTTTCTTGCTAATTTCACCGACTTTTTATATCCAATAATAACGAAGGTAGCAATAGTGCAGGCCTAATTTAGTACTGCCTATATATATATATATATATATATATATATATATATATATATATATATATATATATATATATATATATATATATATATATATATATATATATATATATATATATATATATATATAGGCAGTACTAAATTAGGCCTGCACTATTGCTACCTTCGTTATTATTGGATATAAAAAGTCGGTGAAATTAGCAAGAAAAAACAACTGAATGGGAATAATAGTTTATTGCTTTTATCAAATGGAACTGGAAGTCCTGACTCAAGTTGGTTAAAACAATAAAAAATATATTTATGTTTAACGATCAATTAATAGTCATGCCACAATCAATGAAAAGAATATATATATATATATATATATATATATATATATATATATATATATATATATATATATATATATATATACATATATACAGGCTGTTTCAAAAAACATGCACCATCGCTCGTGGGGCAATTCCTTACTAAAAAATAAGAAAAAAAGTTACTGTGCACATGGGCCCGGAAACGCATAGTTTCCAATATACAGGGAGTTGAATTTTAATTCTTTTAAAAATTTTTTATACATAATTTCAAAACCACTGGATTGATCATAATGAAACTTGGAACTTGAAAGTGTATTATGAAAGTGCATATTTTCAAGTGAGAATCTGCTTACAACTGCGTCAGTGGCGTGCGTACGGGGCAACTGTGAAAATTCATTTGGGGAAAAATATGTGCGCCACTGTCTTTTTCCAATTTTGATACATCAGTTATGAAGCTTATTACATAAGCCACAAAAGCTACCTCTTGGTATTTTTTCGTTCAGGGTATCCCTTAGGAGATATGATTAATTTTATAAAAAGGGGCAAAGTACCGATTAGTCGGCGTAATAATAATAATAATAATAATAATAATAATAATAATAATAATAATAATAATAATAATAATAATAATAATAATAATAATAATAATAATAATAATAATAATAATAATAATAATATATGTTTACTGCAACCATAAGAATATGAAAAACAAAACATACAGTAAACATTACAGCAATAAGCGTGCAAATAACTAACCTACATAAAACTTATTGGTGATAAACATTGAAATGAATATTACAAACATTGATAAAAAATGATAAATAAAAAATAAAAATAAAAAATGAAAAAAGTAATCGTAAAGACACCATGATTTTTCCAAACTCTTGTTTTTTGTACATTACTCAATTGACTTTAATAACAAAGCTACAGAAAATGTTGAAAGTGACCACCATTAGCGTCGTTACAATTATTTAACCTTCTGCGCAAAGATCTTCTTACTCTTCTGCAAATATTTTGATCGTCTCTAATGCTGTCAAATGCATATTCTATTATTCCCAACAATTCTTCTCGTGTATTTACTGGTGTATTATACACTATTTCTTTTAAATGACCCCACAAATAAAAGTCGAGAGGATCCAGGTCCGGAGATCGAGGTGGCCATGACACCGGACCTCCACGACCAATCCATCGGTGACCGTATGTGTTGGCTAAATATGTTCTTACAACTGCTGCAAAATGTGCGGGCGCACCATCATGCTGGAACCACATTGTACCATTTCTTATAAAAAGCGGTAGTAACAACGGCAAATCATTTTGTAAAAAGTTTAAATATGATTCATGGTCAAGACGATTCGGTAGAACAACAGGACCAATTATGTGATTTTCAATAATAGCAGCCCAAATATTGATGGAAAATTGATACTGCGAATTTGCAACTCTTAGAGAGTGTGGGTTTTCATCGGCCCATGTATGTAAATTGTGAAAATTTACGATACCTTTTCGCGTAAATGACGCCTCATCAGTAAATAGTAAACGTTTAGAAAAATGTTGGTCGTGCCTAAGTTTGTTTAAGAACCACTGACAAAACATTACCGTTGGTTGAAAGTCTCTAGGTAGAAGTTCCTGGACACGTGTAAAATGATATGGATATAAACTTTAATCCTTCAGAGTTCTGTGAACTGATGATGCCGAAATATTACCCAGTTCGGTGGCAATAATTCTCGTACTTGTACTAGGATCACGTTCAACTCTATTTAATATTGCCTCTTCAACTCGTACAGTTCGGCGGTATCTTCTGCGTCCAGAGTCAGCTTTTAAAGGTTTTAAAGAACAAGTTTCTCTCAAATGTCTTACAATACGTGGGAAAATATTTTTGTCAGGAATTCTTCTTTGCGGATAAGTTTCCTGATAAACTCGCACAGCTTGTCTAGCATTTTGATTTGTTTGTCCATAAATTAACAACATATCAGTCAAATCCGCTGAAGTGTACTTAATGAAAACCATCTTGAGAGGAGGAAATAATATTAATGAGCAGCTCAGTATCAACAAATAACTAAAAACGAAAATACTGCACCGTATCAAAATTTAAAGAATAGCACGAAAACTCTTTTGACGCCTACAAAGCACTTCAAAATTGTAGAATTTAGAAAACTGTCAAAAATTATAGTTTCATGGCACTTTACGATTACTGTTTTCATTACTCCAACGAATCGGTACTTTGCCCCTTTTTATAAAATTAATCATATCTCCTAAGGGATACCCTGAACGAAAAAATACCAGGAGGTAGCTTTTGTGGCTTGTGTAATAAGCTTCATAACTGATGTATCAAAATTGGAAAAAGACAGTGGCGCACATATTTTCCCCAAAATGAATTTTTACAGTTACCCCGTACGCACGCCACTGACGCAGTTGTAAGTAGATTTTCACTTGAAAATATGCACTTTCATAATATACTTTCAAGTTCCAAGTTTCATTAAAATCAATCCAGTTGTTTTGAAATTATTTATAAAAAATTAAAAAAAAAAAATAAAATTCAACTCCCTGTATGTTGGAAACTATGCGTTTCCGGGCCCATGTGCACAGGAACTTTTTTTCCTATTTTTTAGTAAGGAATTGCCCCACGAGCGATGGTGCATGTTTATTGAAACAGCCTGTATATTTATCTCTGACCGAACTCAAAAAATAATAGACCGATCTTGATCAAATTTGGCGAGTATCTGGCTTGAATAAGTTCGTTAAAATCGGACCAGGTTTTCCCGGAAAATTTTGTGTTTTCTTTAGAAAAAAAATCTTCGTAAATATTATAAAGAGTGAACTGTGTACCAAAATTTAGGTCTCTAGCTTTAAAGACAACGAAGTTATGGGCAGTTAAACAAACAAATTTTGGAGTTTTCCTCAAAACGTTAAACTCGCAATTTTAAACGTCAAAATTGGCAATGTTTAGGAAAAGAATGTGAAACAAATACCGATTGTGAAAAGAAAATGTTGCAAGAAGAGTGTTCTGCAAACCCTTAAGTTTCAGATTCAACCGTCATTGCGCTTTATTTTACTAAAATATTTACAAAATATCTATTTCAAATAGACCCTTTATTTGATACTTTGGCTGTCAGTTTAGTTAAGTTGGTGCCTTTTTGTATATTTATTTGTAGGTTTAGTGAAGTTTATTTTTTAACGGTCTATAATTTTTTTAGCTAATTTTCGTAGAACAAATTTGTTAATGGATTTTTGAATTTTATATCCAAATATGATGCGTTTGTAAGAAAAAGATCTGGACGCAGTAAGTGCGTTTTGGTAGCGAATTTTCGCTAAATTTGCAGTTTAACTCCCGAACGTTTTTCAAAAAACTGTTTTCAGAAACCTGCCTATCCCCCCTAGATCCACAAACCCCAAGGAAAATTTCTTTTTTACACTCTCCAAGGAAGATACGGGACCAGGAGTGAGTAGGGGTGCTAAGCGGGGTAGGTAGTAAAAAGGAAATATGAGCAGAAAATTCGAATAAATCGGGCTTGAAAGCTGTATTTGTCACATCTTGGAGCCATATCCCCCTTAAACTCTGCCTACCCCGTACAGCATCCCTATTCACTCCCAGTCCCATAACTTCCTTGGGGGGTGGGGGGTGTGTGGTGAACAAGAAATTTTTCTTGTGGTTTGTGCATCCAGGTGGGGTCCTAGTAATATTTCTGAAAACAATTTGTTGAAAATCGTTCGGGAGCTAATCTGCAAATTTACCGAATTTTCATTAAATCCTTCAAATTTCATTAACTCAATTTGCTATTAACGTAAGCTTTGTTGGTTAGAAAACCAACATTTAAGTTTATTTTCGGAAAATTTTGGTATATTTTTAAACCAGAAGTAATTTTGATAAAATATAGTACATTGTTTCTACCACATAGGCTATACAGGTTATCAGATTGCCTGCTCGCATTTGCTATTAAACACATTTTTATGGAAATTCACTTCCATAACACATTTAGACTTTTGAAAAATGTTTATATATTTTCAAACAATACTAACATATTGCTAACAAAACATAATTTATTTCGGTTAAATATGGTTTCTACTATATAGGCAACCAAGTTTAATGCCTGCTTTCATCAAAGAAAAACATTTGCTATTAAAAATATTTTAAAGAAAATTCGCTACCATAACGCACTTGCTGCGTCCAGAGATTTTTTGTTGTTAGTCAGAGTTTGACGGGCTAAAACACTTTGGTGTACATTTAGATTATTTCACCAAAAATATGTCAGGTGTTGGCTGGTTTCGTTTTTAAAAAGCGATACCTTCTGTTTGTTGCTCAAACTTTTGCAAAGCTAAAATGTTCTTATAAGCGACTGACTGTGTGAGAGAACCCTTTTAATGGGAAGCATCAAATCATTAAATTCTTAGTTGGAGAAGTTTCTGTCATTCAGAAAAAACTGTGAGAAATAAAAACACTACTTACTAGACGAAACTTGGAAATATATAGATACCTATCATTTTTTTCGTTAAAACGGCAGTGGCTCTTTCCTCCAGTTCATCTAAATAGACGACTTCCGTCGCTGGAGTCGCTGGAGTCGCATCGTCGCGAAACTTTATTTACCGCATCCTAGATATGTGCTTCCATTTCTCTCTTCTCTGAGCTTGAAATATTCATCAACCTTCTAAATGTTTCACAGGAATGGCTTATATTCACAAAGGTAATAGAATGGAAAAGAAGGATGTCGAGACGAGTTCCTACAATGTTTACTGCAGATAAATGCAGTCTGGAAGCCCGGCAGCCATGTGCATCCAAATAGGTTTATATATGGTATTAGTGAATTTTCGTAAAAAAAATTCACTAATGGGGAGATCCCGACATTTGAATTAAAAAAAAATTTTGCAAATGAGCGCGAACTAGGACCTCTAGAACCCATATCCGAGGTCAGTCTCAATTTATATATATATATATATATATATATATATATATATATATATATATATATATATATACATATATATATATATATATATATATATATATATATATATATATATATATATATATATATATATATATATATATATATATATATATATATATATATATATATATATATATATATATATATATATATACAGGCTGTTTCTAAATTGATGCGAAAAATTTTACACGGTGATTCTTTGGCGAGAAAAATAAGGGTTTTTTTTTCTTATAAAGTTTTTCTTGAAACCCCTTCTCCTCCAAGTTACAGCCCTTTGAAATTTTGTCAAAAAAAAGTTTTCATTAAATTTCTCCGATATAAAATAATTTTTAAAAGCGAAATTTTGCAGATGCATAAGGTTAACAAAATGACAGTTTTAAATGAATTTCGTAACCCTATAATGTTAACACAAGAGGGTAAAAAAACCTACCTTACATTATTTTTTATCAGTCCTTTTTATTGTGTGTACCGTTTTATATTAAACAAAAAATATTTAGAATGAAGGATTGATTTATCAACTTTTTTATGTCTTGACATTTTCTCATAAAAGTGTTAGTTTCATCACAAAAAACTAAAATATTACTCAGATCGATGTCACTTGAATTTAGAGTCGTTGTTATTTGCTGAAAAATCAAGTACGTGGTAGGCTGTCGAATAACGTCATAATTACACTAATATTAATTGTTCTGGTTGTTGTCAATCTATCGAGAATTTTTAAACACTTAAAACAAATAAGTGAATAAAATGGTAAATTATACCAGTTCCGAAATGGCAGATATGCATTTTGAATATGGCCTTGCTAATGGCAATGGATTAAGAGCACAGCGCCTCTACACTGAGTTATATCCAAATAGAACTGTACCCCATCACAGCATATTCGCACGCATTCATCAACGTCTGCAAGAAGAAGGAACTTTTTCAAGACGTGCCGCCTATTGCGGGCGTTATAGGGAAGTAAGAACTGAAGCACTTGAAGAGGCTGTCCTCAATTTAATTGAAGAATCTCCTGGTACAAGTACAAGAAGAATCGCTCAAGTCTTAAATGTCAGCTATTCTACAGTATTTAGAATTTTAAAATAACAACTACTGTATCCCTACCATATCCAACGAGTTCAAGCGCTCTTACCTCGTGCATTTTTAGCTCGTTTAATTTTTTGTCAATGGATGCTTCAAATGATCACGCAAATTCCACAGTTCTTATTTCGTATTTTATTTACTGATGAGGCCAACTTTTCACGAGAATCTATTAGAAATTTTCATAGTAACCACATATGGTCTGAAGAAAACCCACACGAAATTACGGAATCTCATTTTCAACACCAGTTTTCATTAAATGTATGGCTTGCTGTCATTGGTGATGACTTAATTGGACCATATTTTCCTCCGATAAGACTAAATGGAGAAGTGTACTGTCATCTCCTCAAAGAAGAGTTGCCCCTACTTCTTGAAAATATTCCTTTACAAATTAGACAACAAATGTGGTACATGCACGACGGGGCTCCGGCTCATTTTAGTATCACACTCGTAACTACTTGAACGAAGTTTACCCAAATCGTTGGATAGGTCGAGGAGGCCCACAGAATTGGCCTGCCCGATCTCCTGAATTGAATCCGTTGGATTTTTGCCTGTCGGGTTTTCTGAAAACCTTAGTTTATTCAAGTCCTGTTGAAAACATCGATGACCTCAGAAATCGTATTATTGCATCATGCGATATTATAAGAAACACACCTGGTATTTTTCATAGAATACGAAGTTTAATGAGAAACAGACTAGAGCCATGCGTTCTCTCCGAAAGGGGGCATTTTGTTAATATTTCTTTGCGTTTCTTAGTTTGTTAATTATTAATTATAAAATAGTAGTACAATAGTTGTTGTTTCTTATTATGAATTTTTGGAAATTAGTAAAAGCGATAACAATACATATTAACATATTAGTGTAATTATGACTTTATTTCACAGCCTACCACGTACTTGATTTTTCAGCAAATAACAACTCTGTAAATGCATGTGACATCGATCTGAGTAATATTTTATTATTTTGTGATGAAACTAACAATTTTATGAGAAAATGTCAAGACATAAAAAAGTTGCTAACTGAATCCTTTCTAAATGATTTTAGTAATAGAAAACGGTACACACAATAAAAATTACTGATACAAAATAATGTAAGGGTGGTTTTTTCACCCTCTTGTGATAACATTATAGGGTTACAAAATCCATTTAAAACTGTCATTTTGTTAGCCTTATGAATTTGCAAAATTTAGTCTTTTAAAATTATTTCATAACAGAGAAATTTAATGAAAACCTTTTTTTTGCCAAAATTTCAAAGGGGTGTAACTTGGAGGATAAGGAGTTTCAAGAAAAACTTTATAAAAAAGACACCCCTTATTTTTCGCCAAAGAATCGCCCTGTAAAATTTTTCGCGACAATTTATAAACACCCTATGTATATATATATATATATATATATATATATATATATATATATATATATATATATATATATATATATATATATATATATATATATATATATATATATATATATATATATATATATATATATATATATATATATATATAGGTAACACACCGATAACTCCAAAAAATAATGGGCCGATCTTGATAAAATTTGGCATGTACCTTCTTTTTGTAAATGGTTTGGACAAATTCGTTAGTCAGAAAATTCGGACGAGGTTTTCCGGAAAAATTTTTTAGTTTTCATTCGAAAAAAAATGTTATCTCAAAAAATAAACAAGCTATGATAACCAAATTGTGTAGGTAGGTTTACGATATAAAAAGTAAACCATACACCAAAATTGATATGTCTATGTTACAAGAAAAAAAAGTTATAATACAATATTTTTTGCCAGATCATTTCTATGAAAATTCACTACCATAACGCACTTGCTGCGTCCAGGCTTTTTTCATTGATCAAACTTGCTCTAAGTAAGGTGTTTAAGGATTATCTTAAAATGTTTGTTACAATATAATTAATATAATTAAAGCACGGATTTTTGCTCCGATCTTCTTTTGTATTGTAAATTAAATGTTCTGTTACTCTATTTAATACATTTGATACTCATTTACTGCCAAATAAGTTAATACTTCGAAAATATTTCAAATAATTAATACCAAAGTGTTATCAACCAAAATTGAATAAGTTAAAACAAAAAGATTTCGAGACGCAGCAATTCGTTAGAGTAGCGAATTTTCATAAGAATTGTACATTATTATTATACAGCATATTAGTAAAGTTAATACTTTGAACTTATACAGAACTTGAAGATCGGTTAAAGGTCCTAGTACGCGCACATTTGAAGAACTCTTTTGAAAGTGCTACCATCGATATCTCTCTATTATTAAAAATATCTTGCGTTCTAACTCATTTTGACAAAAATGTCTAAAACTCAATTTTATATGAAGCTAAAGAACTAAATTTTGCTTTATATGTGGATAGTGTAAGTCTCTTTAAAAGAAACTTGCATTATAAATTTCATTAAAGTTATACAGAAGGTTTCCAGAAGGAAACTTAATTCATATTTAGAAAAGTAAAGTAACCCTTCAAGGACCCATTAAAATGCGAATCCTATAGGGGAATCTCCCTAGGTTCCTGCATGTTAAAGGTTTTTGAGTAACTACTAAAAAACCGTTTAGAAATGTGGCTAGAGCAAAATCGTCTTATATCAAATACTCAACATGGCTCTAGTTTTCCTTACAGTATATGTCTTTTGGAGTCAAATCCCTTACTTATACCAAGAAAAAATCCATATACCACATGAGCATCATTAAAATCATCATACACTGCGGATATTATTTCGTAGACTGATTTTCTTCTAAAGCCGTACTGATAACTGTAGTTTTTAAGATTCTCTGTGTTGCCCGTGGTATTACCTTTTGTGAATAGGATACGCACGTTGGCTATTTTAAGGTTGTCTGGAAATATGCCTTTCCAAAAAGTTTTATTAATTCGATGGCATAATGGAGCCGACAATACCTCGGCACTTTTCTTCAGAATCGCCATAGTAATCTTATCCCATCCTTCTACTGTCGTATTTTTTAGTCCCATAATGACATGATATATTTCGTCTTCTGTGACTGGCATTTAAAAGAAACTTTTTTCATTATCTTCCATTTTATCTACTAAAGGTTATGCACCTTGGATATTTGGACACATCTGCGAAGATATACTATTTGCTTCATTTGAAACTTTGTTTGTCTTATTGTCTGTAAGTTTTGGTGACATTTTTTCTGTGTGTTATTGTTGTTTTATGATTTCCCAAATTGTTTTTGTTTCATTATCAGACCCATTTATTTTCTTTCATTTTTCAGAAATTTACTGTGCTGATGACTTTTTTTATGAGTTTGTTATACTTGGTATATGCTGATTTTTCAATCTCACCTTTCTTTTGCAGTTCATATAAAGTTCTCTTCTTTTTACATAATATATTTATACCTTGTGTTATCCATCTTTTAATATGCTTTGAGATTTTAACAACTTTTAGCGACATGATACTGTGAATTTTGTTGAAATTATTTTCTAAAATTTTTTATATGCTTCATTTACATCTTCTATACTGTATAAATATCCTAATAAATAGACAATATTTCTTCTTTTATTGCTTTCAATTTTGTTTTGTTAAAGTATCTTTTGTATCTCCTATATCCACTAAGTTTCCTTTTATTTCAAAATTAACCCTTATACCTTCGTTGTCAGATAAAACTGTATTTATTACTTCTGATATACTTTTATAGTTTTAAGTGATGTATATATGATTTGCTTCATACAGCTAGATACTGTATCTGGTAACGATTCTCCACGAGTAGGTTTGAATATTTGAGGTCTTAGTCTATACGTATTTAAAAGGTTGTTTAAGAAATTAATCTGTCTTTTGATGTGGGCGTTTTTGTCAAATAATTTAAATTGAAATCTCCAAATATAATTATACTTATTTAATTTATTGTTGAATTGGTCAAACACTTCTAGCATATTTTTGTAGAAGATGCCAAGTTTACCTGGTGCTGGACGATACAAATATACGGTGATTAACTTACACTTCTCCAATACTACTTATATCCTGTTTAACATAAATTCAAGTTCACCCATGATGCATATCTTGTCTTGTGGATGAAAGTAGAAATGGATGAAAGATTATGCCCAGTGTTTGTTGGTCTTTCCTCTTGAAGCAGCAAGTGTTCACTAAAACACACCATTTGAGTGCTGTTTGATATTATAACTTCTATTTCTGTTATTTTAGATCTAAATGATTGTATATTTTGACAAAATAAAATTCTTATAAAAATCATTTAAAACATTTTATTTTTGTTGACCATATTTTTTTGTTAAAATCAAAACGAAATCTTTAAAAAACCACACCTTTTGGCCAAAAATCAGTTTCATACAGCTTTTCTTTAAAAGTCACTCCTATGCGAAAGTACTCTTCTCATATTTTGTTTCTATTTCAGCTATTATTATTTCATTGTTTCTAATTTTTAATTATATATATATATATATATATATATATATATATATATATATATATATATATATATATATATATATATATATATATATATATATATATATATACAATCTCCTTATTGACACTGTCTTTGATTCTGCCCAAAAATAGCCAGGCTCTTATATTTTATATTTCTCTTCCAGTGAAAGCATTCTATGTTTCATTAGTACCAATACTTACGATCCTTTGTTTATAATTTCTTTCCTTCTCATTTACTTTGTCCAATTGTCTGGAAGTTAGTTATCCTTTGGCATAATATCTAATTGTTCCCCTTCTGTTTCGTTTCCATTCTTATCTTTATTTTCAGTTTGTATTATGTTTGCATTATCTAATTTTTGAGTGTTTCCATTAGTATTAATTTTTATTTGAGCACTCTGTATAATTTTATTTGTCCTCTACATTAATTAATTGATCTTCAGTTCTGTTAGCATATTTTCTAGCATAGTTTTCAGTGTATTTTTCATCACGAATTTTTGCATTTTCCTTACCACTCAGTTTATTTTTCAGTTCTGCGTTCTCTTTTATTAAACAAATATGAGATTTAAGAACCGATATATCATTATCTTTTTCCTGTATTTATTTATTTTTTTCTTCAATAATCATTTCCTTCTGTATAAGTAGCTATTTAAGATATCTTATCTCTATTTGATATGGAACTACACTTTCTTGAACCGATGGAGATTTTATTTTCACTTGATACATCTGCATTACTTTCATTTTCACAACAATTTATCGTATTATCCGTCAAATATTCTATGCTTTTTAACATTTTTAGACATCAAGCATGTGACACAGTACCACATTTGATGCATTTTAGTCCCATTTTCGCGACACTTCTGCACCGTTTACACGTCTGAACTTTCCGTCATTTTATTTCATCATAGAGAGCTTAGGTACACTATCTGCAATAAAATAATGATAGCTGTCTGAAAATAAAATAAACGTAGCCTGTAATATTAAAGTAACTTCAAACAGACAAAAGCATAACTGGCTGCTGTAATTTTTTACCATTCCGGTCACGAATATTGAAGCCCCAGTCGCCGCAAGTGCGTTATGGTGACTAATTTTCCTAAACATATTTCTAATAACTCCAACATCTATTTTTTTAAAAGCCTCGATTTTAGTATCTACCAAGCGAATCTGGATTTTATTAAATATTATTTTCGATATTTGCAAAACAAATTGGTCTGATTACATATTATATAAAAGATCCAATTTTTATTAAAAATCCACAAACATAAAATGTAATAAACCTCACAATAGCTTATTGGGTACTAAAATTTAAGTCACAGACGTTGATGCGATCACAAACCCGGTACCCATTTAGGAACTGACCATGCCCGACGTTTCTTAACGTCGATTAACCAACTTTGTTTACGAGAAGTTTTCGTTCGTTTGGTCAAGTGAAAATAACAGAATCACAACAGTAGAGTACCCGTGTACTTGATTGGTTGAAAAAATACACATAAGGTGTTTGTTAACACCGTGCATTATTTTGGCAATATCGGGCGACAATTTCTTTAAAGATTACCGTACCTGAATGGAACAAATGCTTTGCCTATGCCATCATTTTTACATATTGTGCACTTGGGATGCTACAATAAATTAGAAGAAGAAATTTTATCACATCCGTTCTAGTATATGCAGTCTGACGTTTCTCATTCAGAGACCTATTTGATTTTAAAATGTCAAGGATTTGCTGTATAGTGCCACAGAGTAGAAAACAAGTCAATGGGCAGAGGCAATGACGCTATCTGTTTAAAATTATATCCACGTATAATAGAAACATGTAAAACGTTACGCACAGAATCTCTGGATCCCAGAGCTCGAGCCCGCAGCCTCTTATTTGAAATTTAGAGGTTACTCGCTTCAAATCTATTAATTAGATTTTAAAATTACAGCCCTGAAGAAAGAATCAAAACACATTTCCAAAAGGGTGTCACTTGATCCACCTTTCTATTGAAAATGAGGGGGCGAATGTCACCCTCGCTAGAGGCTGAATGCTACAAATTCTGTTAGGATTCAAAAATTGTCCCCCTCGCAAGTAAATTTAGACGAGTTGGGGGGTTTTGAAATTCTTTGTGGTTCTCAAGAAAACTCTAGTAGAACCTTTTATAATGGATAGCATGTATACAGTGTGTCCAAGATAAGGACTGCCACTATGGGGATCTCCAAAGCGGTAGCAGATACAGACTTGGTTAAATGGGAGAAAAGTTGAGTACTCAAAAGCCCAACAAACTGGCGGTTAGACATCTCCGACATTTTTTCTTGGTCCTTGTGATATGTTCAAAAATTTGGATATTTCGATTTTACATATTATTTTTTTATGGCCTTAATGGCGGATCTACACCAATACCGATGACACTTATCCGCAACTTTTCATTTTTTTTAACGTAGCATAGCTAACTTTTGACTCCGACGTTTGGTCTTTGCGGGCCCATCAACTTTTTTTTAAATACGGCCCTCATGTTCTTATATAATATTCTGAAAGCAATTTTTATTCGAAATGCAGCGGTAGTTTAGTACCATTTTAGTCTTTTTTCGAGCTTAAACAAGATAATTCCTATTACGGACATGTACATAGCTTTTAACTTTAAGTACTAAACAACTAGCTATATCAGTTAACACTTTATATCATTTAGGCATTTAATAATAATCTAATGGATGAATTGAGGCAATTATTTAATTGAATAAACACAGAAGAAATAAACTTAAATAAAAAAGGCAAAAGTATGCTTTTGAAAATAAATGGATGACAATAGCCGTATTTGGATTGACAGTAACATTTATTTTTGATACATTAGTTTCTTGTTTAATTTATTGTGTAACAATTAGTAACTGCTTCTAGTAAATATGTTTTCTAACGAAGAAAAATTTAGAATGTTTGCATGTTTCATCCAACCGAAATTGTTTTGTTGCGGAGCGTATGTATTTGCAGCAATATCCGGAAGGAAGACAGCCAAATTAGTGACAAACCGTAAAGCATGTTGGTTCTTTTGAAAAACCTGTAGTTTTACGGCAAAAGTCCAGCAACGAGGAAGTAGTACATAATGTTCTGTTAGCAGTTACTGAGGATAACGGTACATCAGTCCGGCAGATAGAACGAAACGTTAGTATATGAAAATCAACGGTACATCTTATTTTACGAAAACAAAAATCACATCCGTACAATTACATAATTTGTCAAGGATTCAGACCGGGTGATTTAGAATGACGTAGCTCATTCTGTGAGTGGTACACAAGAAAATGACAGGACAATTTTATTTGACATGTCAAATGATATGGTCTGATGAAAGCATGATTACGAATAATGCTATTTTTAATAGCAGAAATGTTCATTATTGGTCTGAAACCAATCAACGCTCAAATAAAACGTCGAGTCCTCAACACCGTTTTGCTTTTAATAGGTAGGCTGGTATCTTCGGTACACCGAATGTAGGACCGATTCTTTACCACCATACATTATCATTAGAGCGCTACCTACATTTGCTACAAAACGATTTAGAGAATTATCTCGATAGGAGTGGAGAGTTAGCAACTGTTGGAAACTCTGGCCAGCGCATTCACCAGATATAACCCAGCTTGATTTCCTCGCATGGTGATACGTTAAGAATAATGTATAACAGCAAAATTTTACAAAGAACAAGAACAAGAGGTTAGTTCAGGAAGCATTTGCCAGTATTACTCCACAAATGTTGACTAGGGTTTTAGAATTGACAGTTAGAATTTGAATATATGCTTTGTTCGTATTCGTTTGTTGTTTTTTATTTCAATGTTTAGATCTCCTGGTAATGCAGTTTTATTTTCTATGTGTTTATTCCATTTATTGCCTCAATTCATGCACTGGATTATTATTAACCACCTACATGACATAAAGTGTTAACTGATATAGCTAGTTTTTTAGTACTTAAGTTTCAAAGCTATGTACAGGTCCGTAATTAGAATTTTCTTGATTAGGTTCGAAAAAGACAAAAATGGTACTAAACCACAGAGTGTGACACATCGCTGAATTTTTATCAAAAGGGCTTTCAAAATATGATATCAGAAAATGAGGGCCGTATTAAAAAAGTTAATGATGGTCCCGCACGGACGATACGTCGGATTCAAAAACTAGCAATGTTACGTTAAAAAAAAGTTGCTGTGGAGAAGTGTCATCGGTATTGGTGGAGGTCCACCACTAAGGCAAAAAAATTTAATAAGTAAAATCGAAAAGTCAAAATTTTTCAAAATATCTCAAAAACAAACAAAAAATTCGAAAATGCCTAACCGCCAATTTGTTGGGCTTTTGAGTTTGCAACTTTTTTCCTAATTAACCAAGTCTGTATCTGCCACCATTTTGAAGATTCCCATAGTGGCCCTCCTTATCATGGACACACTGAATAGTGTGGAGCAGTCGAATGGAATATACTCAGTATCTCAATTATTGTGTTATAACCCCCTCAATGGGTTTTTAAAAATAAACCCACAAGTAGGCTAGGGGGTTATAAAATAGTGTTTATCTAGTATGACTAACCTAGCGTCAAATCAATCATAGTCTACAATTCACGGAGTACAAGTATATTATATAACTACTCAGATTGTGGCATCAGCTTTATTTATCCTAAAGACACTTCCATTTATTATATATAAACACATGTACATACCATTTGGATACCTACTCAAAAGTTGTAAGGTACGATCTAGCTTACTCAAGAGGCTTGAGCAACAGGTGTTGCTACAGCGTAGAAGGGAATTGTTCTGAAAATCACATTTTTATTTTATTTCAACAACACACCACGAGGGCTCACAGCCTAAATACTATCGGATCGTGGGTGTCGACAACAAGGAACGAGGCAACTTGTTAATTATGGACTTGAAGGTTTGAAGGTTCGGGGGAGAAGGAAAAACATATGCCGGCAAGGAATTTCACAACTTGGAAGTCCTTGGGACAAAAGAGCGGGCATAACAAGATGTTCTATGTCTGGTGACCTGGACAGTAAAAGGGTGCATTCGCTCTGTTCACCTGGTAGATCTGTTGGGGGCAGCAGGTGAAGGAACCATGGAAGAAAGCTCCTCTGAGCAGTGCCCGTGCATATATCTATAAAAGAGAGAGAGGTCATCAACGGCACGTCGGTGGGCAAGGGATGGCAGCCTTTGGGTGAGGGTAGGGTCACCGATGGGACGTGAACCTCTCTTCTGAATAGAGTCCAGGAAAGCGAGTGTAGAAGCGGAAGCAGAACTCCAGATGTGGGAGCAGTATTCGAGGTTTAGTCTTATTTGTGAAGTATATAAGGTATAGAGATTATCTGGTGAAAAGTATTTGCGAGCCCGGAAGAGGAAACATAATTTCTTAGCAGCCGCTTCTGCAATTGATGTGACATGTTGATGCCAATTGAGATTTCGATCCACAGAAATGCCAACAAGTGAAAATGATTCATTACTTTGGATAACTTGGTTGTTTATTGTGATGGGTCTAGGGCTGGTGTACACACGTAAGTTTACCTCAAAATTCAAGGATGTATTATATTCCTCTATTGCAGAGCTAGAGCTTTCTTTAACACTATACTCGCAGAAAATACACAGAAAAATATCCTGAGCAAGACAGTAAAATGTTATCGCCATCTTATCCATCTTTTTATGATTTTATAAAAATATAAACAAAAACTGCTTCTGCTTCACATAGCAACACAAAAGGCGGTGGAAACTATAAGTTTCTCAATGCGCATGTAATGTATCAACTGCATCGAACTTGTAATATGAAATACAATACGACCAGCACGAGCATCGAACGTCAAAAGCCGAGAGTCCACTAACGTTGACATCGACATTTTTGGTCACTTCTATCTGTAACTTGCCCTTCGAGGTTGGCGATGAGGTCCTTCCCCTTTGATGGCTGTGTTGTCTTCTGCTAGTGGTGGCATCTGCCGTTGATGGCTTTATAAGGTTGGCGATGATGTACTTCCTCGTTGACGATGTTTGTCACTTTTAATTTTTAGGTTGCAGGTTTTTAAACGATAAAAATCGACGTATACCTTTGCGATTTTTGTCAAAAATACACTTAAGCCTATACTAACGACTGCGCCAGTTTTGATTAGGCCCTTTTGGCACCTTAAAACAAAACAAACTTTACTTTGAAAATTACAAGTTTAATTATAATTCAAAACAAAGAAGAAATACACGATGTTTAATGTTGAAACACTCGTAATATATTCTGATATAATATTGTACCATACTTCGATATATAAAATTGATTATGCTTATCAAACATTATAAAATAAAACAACTTTAACTAAATAAATATGTTAGCTATAATTAATCAGCGGTTTTCGTATTTCCGCGGTGAACGACTGCTTCCATCCCATTGCTGCACTAATGCGTGATATCAGTATAGCATTATATAGGGTGGCATTTATTTCACCGACTACCATAAACATATACAACACGTGAAAATGGATATACATCAGATGTTCGATATTATAGTTAAGAAGGAAATGTTTCGTAGCCATCACGCTGGAATACCCACAAACAGAAGTGGATACAAAATATCATTCCGAATTTAGTGTTATTAATACCAATGAAACGCTGTAAACCTATAAACTCTAACCTGTTTCTGAAAGTTGTCGGTTAATGGTCTCAACGGCCTAAAAAGCCTCTATGTTCTCCAAAGGTAAATATAAAGTAGCTATACCTACAACGATCGATTTAATGTTACAAACATATTGAGATAAATACCACAGAATAAAAAAATAATCGCAGAACTGAAGTTTGACCATGATCACATAGATAACAGAGTAAAACCATTCCAACTATGATGATCAACAAAAAATAATGAATTAATATATTATTTTCTTTTAAATATCTACGCAATCAAATCGGTTGAAGTTTGTTGTTAGCTTTACTTCAGTAAATATATATGTTTAAAAAAAATGTGAATATCTGACCTCATTGATGAGTGAAACTTTATACGAGCTTGAAATGAATGGGAAACAGATTATTTTTTGTTGAATAAAAGGACACGGTGGAATAAGAGGCAACGAAAAAGTAGATACTTTGGCAAAACAAGCCTTACTAAATGATTGCATCGCAATATAATTCTTATGCCCAGCAAACGATATTTTAAATGAAATAGAGAAACAGCAATGGGAGAATTGGGTATAACGATACCAAAATGGCAATAAAGGGCAATATTACAAAGAACTGCAGGTGACTTATCCAAAAAAACCTTGGTTTCTAGACATGAATTTAGAGAAGAACTCTGTCAAAACAATTTCCAGGCTACGACTTAACCATGCCTTATTTCCCGCGTATTTATTTAAGATAAATTTTAGAGAAAATCCTTTTTGTGAATGTGGCGAGTTAGGGGACGCCGAGCACTTATTGTTGGGTTGTGGAAAGAATGAAAGTGTTATTAATAAATATTTAAATGTGTTGTATAATATACAAGGGCTTGTGCCTCCCTTCAACTTGAAGCATATTTTACAAACAAAAAATAAAACAGTATACCAACTTCTTGTGACAATGCTCAAAGAATTGAAGATTAAGATGTAAGAATATTTGCACTGTTATTAATATAAGGTAGATATAGTGTGAGTACATTGTAAATAGTAACATTAGATGGAAACCTAAATGTCTTTCCAAATGTGATCCTGCACTATCCGTGGTTCTCTTGTTCGTGTAAAAGTGGCCATGACAAACCCCATGGTCCAATGTGTCCCTGTTTTCCCAAATAATGAATTGAAAAAAAAAGATAAAAACAATACAAAAAAAAACAAACAGAAAACTGAGAAAAGAAAAACAACTAATAACAAAAAGTAAGGTAGAATAAGGTATAGAAGTATCTTAAAGAATGTAAGGTAAGATTTTGGCAAAAACAAAAACTAAGCATAATGGAAATTGATTTCTGACTTGGAGTTCCAGGTAAAAAATAATGATAATGGTGATGATAAATATAAAAATATGGTAACTTGAGCGAATTGCAGTTTGCCGCAGCCAAACCCCTAGAATAAAAAAAAACTTGTCAGTAAGACAAAAAAATAAGGTTAGAGTGTATATTTATGAAAATCCTGAAAGGCGTTAATTTGAGTCAAGCAAACGACATATTGCAACCTGAAAACTTCACCCCGACACTCAACACTCTAGGAATAACAGTTGCAACCACCAAACTTTTAAATAGGAAGTAGGGACTTAGGATATCTCATTTAACAGATATCTTTACTCTCTATTCAAAAATGATATGGTTTAAAAATTTATATCTGTTTCACACTGTATATTGATATAACTTAAATTTAAAAAGAATCTTATACTCCGATATACAAGTTTATTATAATTGCACTTATAGATGAAAATAGTACTCGCAACACTTACCCAGTAATGTCAGAATGACACACAATTTATGATTTATTAGTTTTAATAAGAAAGTAAACAACACGATATATCAGATAAGATTATATTAATATTCTTCCAACAAAGGAGCGTTTCTAGTTCTCTTTTGATAATGTCCAGACAAAGATTGCGAATTTTTCGGAACATAAGTGAATGTTTCCCTTGTACTCCCATAAATCTAGGATACATACTATGTTGGTTTGGTGTGGTGAGTAAAATATTATACAATTACATTTCTAATTGAATTTTCTGCTGCAAGTGCAATCTTTACAGTAAGAACATATAATTTTTAGTCTGCCAGCATACGTTGTTGTGAACAGAATATTGTGCATTCAATACACTCTTCTGCTCCAGTAATATTATAGAAATTGAGAATTCTCTTTTTCACAACTTTAACGTGCTATTGTGTATAAACGTTTGTAGTCTCTCTGGCAACATACAAATAAATAATACATATGTTTTGGCTCCGAGGAGCGCCTGCAAAATTGTGGACTCTTCAGTTTTGTCTACGCCACTAACATATTAACAATTCTAGTTGCATGTGTTGTTTGTTGTAAAGATGTCGGGTAGATAACCAGGATAGACACAGACAAAAGATCTGGACCCAGCAAGTGCCTATTGTAGCGAATTTTCATGGATATATTTTTAACGCTAAATATGCTTTACTTTACCACCGTCAATACGTGTGGAAGTATGGTATCGGTGACAGAAATTTAAAAAAAACTCTTTTTATCAAACGCCGTAAAAACTTTCAAAACATGTAGAAAACATGATTTGGGAACTAAAATTACTTTCACATGGTCAATACGTGTGGAAGTATGGCAAAACTTTTTCTTCGCTTAGACATCGTAAAAAGTGTGAAAACTTATAGAAAACATAAATTGGAAACGAAATGATTTTGTATCTGTCGGTCTGTCGGTCTGTCGGTCTGCCGGTCTGTCGGCCTGCCGGTCTGTTGGCCTGTCGGTCTGTCTGTCTGTCGGTCAGTCGGTATGTCTGCTTTTAGCGAAAATAAATTTTGAATGAATTGAGATATCGTCTTCAAATTTGACATAGAGATATCACTCGACAAATGAACGGTTCTGATTGTTTTTGGTTAACATCGCTCTAGGGGTTAGGGGATGAATGGGGGATGATTTGGTGAAAATTGACATTTGTTCGTTATATATATATATATATATATATATATATATATATATATATATATATATATATATATATGTATATATATATATATATATATATATATATATATATATATATATATATATATATATATATGTGCATATATGTATGTATATAACGTTTTAGGGTTTGTTTATTATAAAACTCTCAATTTCATCAAACAGCTGGTATTCTGTGCTGAAATTAAGTAAGGGGTTGAATGTGTAGTGGGGGTGGAATATCGGTGACAGATTTTTTTTTGCTAGAGCGGCGTAAAAAATCTCAAAACATATACTGGAACCTGGAACGAACTTTTTTTGTCTTTCGGTCTGTCTGCCTGTGCGTCTGTCTGTTAGTAAGCGCAATAACTTTTGAACGAATGGAGATATCAGCTTCAAATTTGGTATCCAGTTAGCACCTGACAAATGAACGCTTCGAATTGTTTTTAGGTAAGATCGCTTCAGGAGGTAGGGCCTAATTGAGGAGTGATTTGGTGCAATTGAAATTTTTTCGGTAGAACTCGAGTACTATAACGTTTCAGAAGTTTATGGGCACAGGAATACGAATACATCCTTTGTGGTCAAGTTGTGGATGCTTAATTCATTTCGTAAGAATGCCTGTCTGAGGGGAGTAGATTATCACAGCTATGTGGATGTTTTGATTCAATTTGTAGTACTATTTTCTTATCTGTCGTTCTGTATATCTTTAGTAGCCAATTTTTTGTGTGTCTGACGGTCTGCGGTCTGTCGGTCTGTCAGTCTGTCGGTCTGTCAGTCTTCCGGTGTATCGGTCTGTCGGTCTGTCGGTCTGTAGGCCTGTAGATCTGTCGGTCTGTCTAATTTTAGCGAAAATAACTTTAGAACAAATTGTGATATCGTCTTCAAATTTGGTATACAGATAGCACCCTACAATCTAACGGTTCGGATTGTTTTTGGGTATAATCGCTCGAGGTAGGGGATGAGTGAGTGATGAATTGGTGAAAATTTACATTGTTTCGTTAAAACTCCGATAATATAACGGTTTATTACAAAACCTTCAATTTCATCAAACATCTGGTATTCCGTGCTAAAATTGAATTGGGCGAGTATGTGTGGGGGGAAATATGGGCGACAGAAATGTCGAATTTTTTATTGTTGTTGAAACGGCGTAAAAAATATCAAAACATATAGAAAGCTTGAACATATAGAAAGCTTGATTCTGGAACGAACATTTTTTGTCTGTCGCTCTGTCGATCCGTCTATGTACAAGTGGGCGTAATAGCATTCCAACAGATTGAGATATCATTTTCAAATTTGGTGTACAGTTAGCACCTACAGACAATAATTTTTTCCTGACTATCTGAGGGTGACCTTCGATTTGATCTCAGTGGTAACTTTTAATGTAAAATCAAAGTTAACTTCATATTTTCCATGAAAATCAGGTAAGGGTTGATGATGCGGAGGTGGAATATTAAATTGTTTTTTAATTAAGCAAGCGACATCAAATTCGGTGCACAGGTAACTGTTCACAACCGGATAGTCTGGATTATTTGTGAGTAAGACCTCTTCAGAGGAAAGGAAAGAACTAGTGGGTTGATTGGGGAAACGAACAGTTTACTCTTAAAAATCAATTACTTATTATATCGTTTCAGAAATTTATGGTTACAGGAATAGGAATATTTTCTTTGTGGTCAAGTCATGGACCTTAAATTCAATTCACGGGAATGTCTTTCTAAGACTAGCAGACTATCACAGCTATGTGGAAGTTATGGTTTGATTTGCCGCACTATTTTTTCAACGAAAGACATCAAATTTAGTAGAAACCATGTACTAGATTCCATCAAAATAACTCTATTGTTTATTAAGGAAGTACACCAATTTCTCGAACATAAACTTAATGTTTACCCAAAGGACTGGTCAGACCAAGCCGGCTATTTACACAAAAACTACGCTTAACAATTTTTTCACGTGAATTCGTTAAATTTTTTCATAAGTATTTATTAAATATTAATTACTAATTACTAACATTTCCCAAAAATTTATAAAAACGGATTTCTGCGAAATCACTAACAACATTATCAAAAGATTCATGAAATTCAAATTATGTAAGTAGCTAATATGTGATTAAAATTGAAAGAAAGCAAATGTAAATGGTTTTTTTTTATTTTCCGCCAAAATTTAATAGCTGGCAGCAAAGGGGAAGTAAAGAAAACTATAACGAGAAAGTACTCATATTTTCATGTCACAAGCTGCCCGAGATAATAAAGGCATTTAAGTCTGTCACTTTGAGATTTCATTTAACATATGTGAAAATAATTTATCTACTACTTATATATTATAAAAATGTACACTTGGATGATCCTATAAAATTAATTATTTCTTATCTTATTTGTATCAAAGTTAATATAAATATTTTAATATTTTTCGTCAAAAATTTGCCAAATAATACTATAATTTGATAGGTTACTAGAATTGAATACAAAACTGAAACAAAATTTAAATCGATCAATATATGAATTACGGCATGCGATTGTAAATGTAAATATTTTCAAAACTAGAGTATGTGGGAATGGGCATTCTTATACAAAGATTGAAAGAGAGGTCATGTTTTTCACTTCGGAAACGTAACATATGCTGTACTATTTACAAAAATTGCGTTGGCCATTAGCATTTTTTCAAATTTAACGTTTTGAGAGCGTCCTGTATATGTCATCTAAATTTTTTCGACGAATTATATGATTCCCCTCTTGAATGGGTCTTTTTTTAATGGGACTTCGATTTCATTGGTGAAAGCTCCATATCACAAATTTTGGTATGTGCAAAAACGTCAAAGTTGCAAAACAATTGAAATAACTCGGAAGCGATAAACGATATCAAATTTTACTTCGCAGGAGCATGCATTATAATTTAATGAAAAAAGCAAAAAATTGGAATAACATTATATTAAATAAAGAAAACTTGTATCACCAACAACTTATGGGCCAACCTGTGATTGTCAATATAAATTTATAAGATGCAGCTGAAGACTCCATATAGTTCACGTCAATAATTTTTTCATGTATTGTATAATAACAGGTATATTATACTTTAGCATACATTTAGACATATAAAAACTGAAACTGACCACGAAAATGGGTCCTAGAAGTCGTAGTTCGCGCTTATTCAAATAAATCTTATCAACACAAAATCTTTTGGTTTTGTGCGTTTTCTGACCAGCAGCGATCCATTTTCTTTTAATACCTATAACTTGTTTTTAACTTAGGTATCTAAATCTTGCTACACAATTTACCATTTAGCGAATTATTATTTAAAAAACCGCTAATAGAGAGGTGACGATGGTGAGATTTTTCAAAAAACTTTTGAAATGAGAGCGAATTTGCGCCCCTAGAACCCGAAACCAACGTCGGTTCAAATTTGCATAATACATATAATAAGTGTCATATCAACTAATTCTTCAGTATTATAATTCATTTTAAATTAAATAACACAAAAGTTAGAACATAAGACTTGGCTCAAACACCTGAGAACTGAAAATAGTTATAGTTTTGGTTATGCTGCTTTAAAGTTAGATATGCTGTAACCCCAAAATAATACACCCTGTACAATGATAATACATTATTTTTTAACCATTTTAAAGTATTAAATGTCGTCTATTGATATTTAGAATTTAAGGTAGCAAAACTCAAAACTCAGCTTACAGCAGACGTTTCAAGTAACACATAAATCTGAGCTAAAAAAAAAGAAAGTCGTAATATTTTCAAAAATATCAAAGATCGCTATAGGGAATGCTACACAAAGTTACACTTATTTTTCAATCTGTATCCAAAAATGCAATAAAAAGTATAGTATTTTATTTAAAATAACGAAGTTGATAGCTACTTCCAGTTTCACCGAAAGTTCCATAAACTGAATATATTTTCTCCATATAGCTTAGATAATCACAAGAAAATCTTGTTAAAAGATTTTTTGGCTAGCTCTTAGGGTAAAGGATTTATAGAGGAATTACACACTATTGGGACACGTTATATATATATATATATATATATATATATATATATATATATATATATATATATATATATATATATATATATATATATATATATATATATATAACTCCTTACGTAGGCTAATGGCCATCGTTTAAAATGTTGCTCAAAAAACATCTATATTTCACCTTGTGTTTTTTGGCACGTGAGTGCTAATTTTGTGATTTTCCACCAGTCCTGCGCACTAAGAAACATCTGTCAACCTGTGAAAATTAGAGCAGATTCGATGAATTTGAGATATTCCTCTTCAATTAAGGCGTAGCTTATTTGTGTTTGTTGAATTGAACAGTAAACACATTACATTATTACTATTATATCTCTAAACTAAAACTTACAATATTTTCAGATTTCCAGAACCACGGTCATTATGGCTTTAGCAGTCATAGCATCAGCCAGAGAGCCAACAGATTATCTCCATATATTAATAGTCTGCTGCATGTTCTACATTCTTGTGTCACTTGCCATCAACCTACTATGTATTATTGGACTAAGAAATGTACATAAGCACTGTACATATAAGTGAATGTTTTTCCATAATCTTCATGTCTTACTGATAAATCTAATTGCAGAAGCAGCCATGGTTTATAATTCCGCATCTCTGCACATTTGCAATTGAAATAGTAGGAGGAATTACTATTTTAATAACATGCTCAGTTACTCTTGATTGGAATAAGAACTCAACATATATGGCGGCTGCAATTGCATGTTGTGTTAGCTTCTCAGGTAGGTACTTTAGCCTTTCTTGAATCCAGCAAATGTGTTGCGATACTGAATTGTCATAAAAATGGTAAAAGTAAATATAAAATATATGAAGAACACGCATCTTACGATATGTTAGCAATTCTTCTTATTAAATGTGACTTTGGTGTTAGTTCTGGAATTGGTCAATTATACACAAGCAATGTAACCAAGGCTTCTTCAATATATGACGTTGGCTTTTTTATACAAAATTTTGTTTTAATTTTTAGTGAATTAAGCATGAACTAGACCTAGACCCTCTACAACACGTATCCGGGCTCAGTTTCTATTTGTATATGTTTATATTATATATATATATATATATATATATATATATATATATATATATATATATATATATATATATATATATATATATATATATATATATATATATATATATATATATATGTGGTGAGCGGCAAAACTATAGAAATAATTCATTTAAATTTGAGCGATTTGTGTTCTGACACTCTCGTTTTCAAAAAGGCTCATTTTTTTAATTAAATTTACCTTTGTTCCACTTCTGCATTTCAAATATTAGTTCATCGACATTTTTTTAAATGACAACCGCCGCTTAAATAAATTTTCATTAAGAAAACTCACTAAAAGAGAGGTAGCGATGGTGACATTTTTGGAAAATTTCTTCAAATCAGCGCGAATTAGAGCCCCTAAAACCAAAATTTAAGGGCATTTAAGAGTTTATATATATATATATATATATATATATATATATATATATATATATATATATATATATATATATATATATATATAGGTATCCAACCGATAATTTAAAAAATACACCAATCGAAACCAAACTTGGCAATTCCCTTCATTTTGTTAATAGCTTGGATATGTTCGTTACACAGTTTTGACGCTAAAATACTTTTAGAAAAAAATGAAAAAAGGCTATATCGTTTAATTTACACGAAATATTAAACTAAAGCTTGGCAAGCACGTACACATTGTCCAAGTGGTCCTACCTACCAAATTTGAACACAATTGGTTCAGTATATCTTGAATTATAACTAAATAAAAAATGAATAATCTACTGTATAACCTGAAATTAAATCTAAATGGATGCCTATAATGTTAGACAAGGTCAGACAGATAAATCAGGGTTCCGCTGCCATTGCACATTAAATCCCCAAATTAAGGTTTAAACGGACAGGCTAGGGAAATATGTGACAATAAACAATCAGCAGGGTTGCCATTTACGACAACTTTCATCTAAATCTGTAGATATCAGGAAAATGTAAATAAATAGAAATTTTAATGAAAGTGATTCAATTTCTTGAAAAGCAATCTAGAATTACGTTTTAGTGAATTTTTTTTTTAAATAAAAATTCACTAATAGAGTGATATCGATGGTGAGACTTTGCAAAAACTTTTTCAAATGAGCGCGAACTAGGACTCCTAGAACCCATATCCGGGATCAGTTTCAATTTTTATATGTTTATATATATATATATATATATATATATATATATATATATATATATATATATATATATATATATATATATATATATATATATATATATATATATATATATATATATATATATATATATATGTGTGTGTGTGTATATGTATCCATCCGATAACCCAAAAATACTCAACCTATTTCAATGAAACTCGGCAGGTGCCTTTCTTTTATTAATTGCTTGGACAAGTTCGTTAGCCGTGAAAATCGAGCAGGGTTTTCCGAGAAATTTTTGAGTTTTCTTTCTCAAATTTTTTTTTCAAAAATTACAAAGCTGTTTTAATGAAATTTACTACGTATGTTGCCTTGGGAGAGACCTTACTACGTACCAAAATTCAACTTTATAAGTTTATAGAAAATTGAGTTATTCAAATTTTGAATTTTCTTTCGAAAAAAATTTTTTTCTCCGAATATTACAAAGTTATTTTAATGAAATTTGGTGGATATCTTTCCTTGTTATTATATTATATTTATATTATGCATATACATACTAAGCTTCCTATTTTCACGGTATTTAAAACCCATCTCAATATCTCCATGTTTAATCTGACAACACCACTATCTGTGATTTGTTAGTAGGTAAATAATAACCCAACTTCTAATTTTCACATAACTTTAACAAATCCATTCGGGAGTCGACTGTAACTGTGTTATATTATGATTCTAACATTCAATCAAACAAATAAGAAAGTGGTTGTGTACAACGGATTCAGGTTCTTAATCAATGCATGTAGGTACTGAAACAAAATTATTTCAAGAAGCAATATACCTATCTCAAACTAATATAAGTATAATAACTAGGTACTTATGGTTTCTTTGCCCTTAGCTTTTACTATTTATGGAATATTTTGAGTAAATGAAACTACATAATTTGATAGAGCAGTTTAACTTACATATATAATAAGATGCACAGTGTAAATTATTCAAATTATAATTACAAAATTTTGTACTGTTTATATTTACTTCATTTTCAAAAAGTATGGGTACAGTAATAGTAAATGAGTGTTAAAAAGAGCTTAGGTGCAGCCAGTGCGTTATGGTAGCGAATTTTTGTATATATATATATATATATATATATATATATATATATATATATATATATATATATATATATATATATATATATATATATATATATATATATATATATATATATATATATATATATATATATATATATATATATATATATATATATATATATATAGTAAAACCCATATAAAGGCAGCGTGGGTACTAGATTTAAAAAATAACTACAAATTTATTTCAAAAAATCTTGTTTATTATTTGGTTTGCAGAAACTGGTTCAATTGAGTTGACTAAAATTGATCATCCAAGCGATTAATAAGAAAAAATGCCTGCCACGTTTATAATTTAGCCGGCACCTTCCTTTTCGAAATAAAAATTAAATTTCCTGAGTCTAACAAAAATTTACCCGATATTTCTTTTAATTCTATATACGGTAACCTACTTAATGTATTCATATTATTTATATCTATTACGGTTCTCACGTTGAGGGACCTGCAGTGGGAAAATTTGGCTGTTGGATATCGCATTCCTCTGCTGGCGAATTTTCGTAATTTAATTCTTTGTTTACGTAATTTAAATCGTAATTTGTTTCATTTATTTCATTCTCATTAACTTCTATGTTATTTACATGAGCTGCTCTCCTTGGTTGCGTTAGTGACAGTCTAATATTAGACCTGTCCACTTCCATTGGTTCGTGATAATTTCTGTTAGCATTATGATTTACATTGGGTCGACCGGGTTGATTACTGAAATTGGGTCGCCTAAATTGACTCGAAAAATTTTGCCTTGGCACAAATTGTGGATTTTGTGTAGGCTAGGAATTTGTGTGATTGTTTTGGTTATTATTATTTTGGTGAAATGGTCTAAAATTTGTTTGGAAAGGTCTCTGAAATTGTATATTCTGAAAAGGTGGGTTATTTTGTTTTTGAAAGAAGGTACGGTTCTGTCCTTCTAGTTTTATATTATTACTGAAATTCTTATTTATTGTTTTATCTCTATAATCGAAATTTTCTTCTGAAAACACGAATTTCAAAGCTTGTTCTATACTTTCTGGTGACCTGTTACGCAAAACAAGGCCTATGGGATTGCGTAAACCCCCCAAAAAAGCTTTTAACGTCCGGTTTTGGTAAATGTCTTTTTTAATTAATCTCACGCCTCCATTGTGCTCGTTAGCTATTAAACTTGAGATGAGCAGTTGCTCTATATGACGGCATATGTTAGCAAACGACAGTGAGTCCTCAGCATTACGCTGTTTCAATGTAAGCATTTCGGCTAATAAACTGTGATAATCTCGTTGATCACTGAAATTCTGTACAATAGCTTCTCTCAGGTCTGCCCACGTGTTGATTATCTTTGTATTTACTATAAGCCGGGCTGTTCCCGTTAATTTAGTTTGAACATAATTTGGCAAGAAGTGATTCATATACAGATTCTTGTTTGGCACGTAGAACTGATTCATGACCAAGTTACATGCTTTTAAAAAGTTGCCTACGTTGGCTGGTTGCCCGTCGAACTCGGGAATAGCTTTCAGGAAAAATTCTTTGAATTGGTCTGTCATGTTGCTACTATTACTACTCTTATTAATATTTGAATGATTTACTGTTATGTTATTGTCGCTAATGCTGATTGATCTAAATCTATACTCTATGTTACATAAACTTTGTGATTCTTCCTCTGAATCAGACATATAACGTTTCAATACAACGCATATAAAAAATTGGAAATGTAGAATGGGATAGCAGTAAACTTACCATAATACGATGGTTGCTGCTTCCATTTGGCTCTGCTTGGCCACTATTTCTGCTTTAACTTGGCTCTGCTTGGCTTGAATTGGTTATTAGGCGTCGACACGCTTAAAAATCGATATGCTTTCGGTTTTCTAACCAATACTAACGACTGCGTCACTTAACTTTACGGTTAAGACGTTTGGATTTTTAAAACAATTTATTTGATACTTTAAACAATCAAAACTTAATTACTTAGTTACAAAAAAAAGGAATAATACAATATACTAAAAATAAGACGATCAACCTACATGTAATCTAATGTCTATGCACTCGGTGTGCAGATGACTATCTCGGAACAAGAAATGAACGGTCATATCTCTGTGAGCAGCCTCTTCATAGTCTTCCCTCCAGGCGTGGCACTATTGTCTTTGGATGAACAAGGAATCTGCTGATGTAGATTCTCACAGTGATATTCCGTCCTACTTGCGATTGGAGCCTGCATAGTTGTTGGCTCCTTTCTGACTACGGCTGACTCAGCGGTTCTTACCGTGGGAAGGCGACATTGTAGCATAACGGGCCATTGTTTGGGCTCCATTTATCTCGCGATGTCCTCATTGGTATTTTTTTAAAGAAAGTTTACTAGAAAGGGAGCTTTCATTCAAAGGAAAATGTCTATGACGTCATATTTGAAAAGCAGGAGTAGGACAAACGTAAATTTTATGCAAAAATGTGAATTTTTAAAAACTAGAGTTGAAGTGTTTCGACAAAACACAAATCGCTCAATTTTTAAGAAAATTATGCCACAATTTTGCCGCTCAACGTATATGTGTGTGTGTGTGTGTGTGTATCTGTTTTGAATTTTGGAGAAAAGTTTTCTAGGGAACTAGGCCATCTAGAACACATAATATGTATTTGTATGGGTGTCACACCGATAGCTCATAAAATAAGTACAATTTGGGGAACCCAATTTATCACAATACAGTTTCTAGACCTGACGATCGTTTAAACTAGTTTGTTAATCCCACTGATGACGCTAACTTTGTTAGTCAATTTTAAAAACTGTATTCTGCTGACTCGGGTTATTTAAATTGTACTTATCAGTGCCCATCACAAATTCCAAACTTTCATAAGCTCAGTTTTTTTTTCAGCGAAAATTGTGGGTTGATTTGGGAAAATTTTTGTATATATAGTTTTGATTTACCGATACGTTTTTTCCAGGGTTGTATGCTTTCAAGTGGGTGTGTCTGGTCAGCGTGTACAAGAAGATAATGGGGGAAAAGAAGAAAGAGACGATTCGCAATAGTGGCCCAAAACCTAGCATTTTTAATTTATTAAAGATTAATTTTAGAAATTCTGATCAGTTCTATATTAACCACTAAAATACAACTAAAATTTCAAATAAAAAATGTGTATTATTAATATTGATGATTGATAAAACTGTTTAGTGTGGCCAAAACTAACATCTCGATTATCACACTAATAATGGTATGTCACAGACCAATAGCAAAGACAGGACATGCGCATTTCAATACCCCGCATGTTTAGCTTGGCTACCTAATTTGTTGTTGACAATGCACCATATTATGTCTTGTGTCTACCCATGGCAAAACATTGTTACATGTTCTTGTCAAGGATCAAATTGTAAAAATATTCTGGTGTTTTTTCAAATAAATAAATTATAAATTATTATGCCAAAGTTATTAAAAATGTTGCGTTACCTAATATTTAAGCAATATTTAAGTACACTGTGTGTATTAAGTACCGCAGAAACAATAAAATTTAAAGTGACCAGTATTGAGGAAAATTCAAACACCATTTGATTTTTATTTTCAAACTAACTTTTTGATATAGAAATCTCAGCCCTTTCATTATGCCTCTTTAAGGGGTAGCTACCCTTCCAAAAATTCAAAACTGGATGGTGCGTAGTGTAGTACATCTTTTTGAAGCTAATCTTATTATTATTATTCACAATTTGTATTTGTAGGAATAAAATAAAGTGGGCAACAACACTTTTATTATCAGTAACATCGAACACAAGTGAATTATGATATAATACTTCAATATCTGAAAGTCTGTGAACAATATTCAAAATCTTGAGCTTCTTGTACGAAAAGAATTCTAGAGATTTTGTTGTATACTATGTCCTACCTGTAACAATTACCCAATGATAGTAATTCATCGTATGAGTTCCACAGGGTTTTGAGTACACTTTTGGGCAAAATTGAGATTTTTTGTTGTAACTATGTAAAAATGAATTCTGCATGTTTTGGTGGTAAAAATATTGCTATTGGAGTAAATGTAACGCTATAATGGTTATTTATATCTAGTTCTAAGTACGTCCGTCTCAGAATATTTTTTAAGTTACAAGGTTGCACATCCCGGTTTTGAACAAATCTTTGCAGTGTTTTAAATACTTTTTAAAGAAAATTATGTTGCATTATGATGAGTAATCAGATTTTGCTAGCTCAGGATCATAATATCTTCCTGAAAATGATGAAAGCAGAACAAAATCGGTAAAAAAAGGTAAATTTAAGTTTTTGATCAAATTCTAACCTAAAAGTTCATTTAATATTTATAAAGCTGCTACTAAGTAACTCGAGTAGTAATGAAGGAAACTCAGGGACCAGTTCTGTATCTAGTACAACTAATAATAATATGTTTGTGCAAAATAATAATTATACAGGGTGAATACATAATATTTATTTCTTCAAATCGAATATGATGCTACCTAGTTACAGTTTTAATTTTTAGTATTAATAGACATATATCTATTTCATGTTTTTTAGGCCATCCATGTCAAAACAAACTGATAATTTTATAATACCAGGAGAAAGTTTTGAAGAGTATGTTAAAATTTGTATTCCGAATTATTTAGTATAAACTAATTAGCTTATTAGTTAGTTGTCTATTCTACATCCGAGAGTGACAGCGAAAAAACTCCAATAAAATAACTGCCAAAAAAAAAAACCAGAAAAATAAAATGAAACCCTAGTTCTTGGAAGATAAACGTAAGAAAACAAAAATATCAGTCTGGCAAAGAACATATAAATTCAAGAGGAAACTTAATACCAGAAAAAAAAAGTGAAACCTACCACTGTTTGTATACTTCACTGTCCTTTTAAATGTAAAGAAAATTTTACAGAAGACGGCAGACAGGAATATAGAGACTCCTTTTATACTCTAGATGAGACCGGAGAAACATACCTGCTTTTGAATCATACTGAGCAAGTACCAATAAAACGTAAAAAGAGTACCGAGTCTACGTTCCGTTCATTTTCTTTAAAGTTTTTTTTTACAAAAAATGATGAAAAGATAAGAATATGCAAAGATTTTTTCTTTACTACGCATGCAATAAGTAAAAAACGGATATATACTGTACATAGAAACAAAATCCAACAAGGAACACCTAAACAAAAACAAAAAAATTTACAGAGAGAAAATAAGTAAGGCTGATAAAGAGAGGGTTTGAAGTAATATTGAATCTTTTCCTTCCGTAGAATCACATTATTGTCGATCTACCACTTCACGAAAATATTTGAACTCACGTCTTAATGTCGAAAAAATGTATGATTTATACTAGGAATGTAAGTCCGGCTAAAATTTACCTATACCGACATATTTTAAATTTTGAAAATAATATCGATTTCTAAAATAAATATAAAAAAATTGTGCGGTGCCTGTGAGGAGTATAGAAAGCTAAAAATAGAAGACAATATTAGCGAGAAAAGTGAAAGGGAATATGATAAACATATAGAATTGAAAGAAAATATGCGAAAGGATCGAACAATAGATAGAGAAATAGAAGACCCAAAAACTCTCGTTGTGTGCTCGATCTACAAAATGTTTTCAATTTGCCAAACTGTGAAATAGGTAAACTTTTTTATAAGAAAAAACTAAACGTATATAATCCGACTGCTCATTAATCATTGGGAAAAAATAAGATATGTGTAATATGGCCTGAAACATTGTGTGGCAGAACCGATAATTGTATTGCCAACGCTTATATAGAAATTCTAAAAAGAGTATGCGCCCTACACCCTAACGTGAAAAATATAATTACGTGGAGCAATAGTTGCGTTCCGTAAATTTGAAATTCTATTATATCTTTTGCGGTTAGTAGGTTTTTACAGCACAATCCTAATGTTGATAGTGTTACCATGAAGTACTCTGTACCTGGACATTCGTGTATACAAGAAGTCGATAATATTAACTCGAGAATTGAAAAACAAGTAAGACTTTCAGACGTATGGTCTCCGTTAAGCTAGTGCGCCTTTTACTTAAGATAGACAGCAGAAAAATTTGAATTTAAAAAAGTTGCATACACAAAGGTAAGAGAATTATGTTTTGAAAAGAATAGACCCTTTTCTGTAATTTACAAGAATGACTACAGTGATGATTTTACTTGCGTAAACATTTTATCTAAAGCATCACTAGCAGATCCACTGTCAATTTTTAATGAAATTAACCTAACTAATAGTAATACCCAACCTATAGTTCCAGAAGATAAGTTAAAGCATATCGAATTTTCTTATAAATGGATGACCGCCGAGGATAAAGCATACATGAAAGCGCTTTTAAATGAATCCCGTGAAGCGCAGAGAAATTAGGCTGTTATTTAAGCAAATATGTTTTTTTAATCTGATAACTTGATAATATTTTTCAAACGTTGTTGATAATTTCATGTATTAAATAAAATCTATAAAAAATGCAATTTCAGTTTTATTTAAAAAGCCTTACAGGGTTACATGGTTCTAAGTACATATGTAAAACTTTCAAAAAAACCCACTTAATTTTTTAACTGTTAAATATTTTGAAGTGTTCCCTAGCAAATAGCTCAGAATAATAACACACTACACCGTTCCAGTTGAAAATCGTCATTATATAAATCAAACCAGTACTTACATTCAACTAATCACTTAAAATTCATTTCCTGTAAAATTATCCAAAATGTACTTAGAACGCTGTGGAACTCATGGGACGAATTATCTGCTGTGTGACATGTGTCGTAAAAACTATGCAAGCATATGCCTGATAATTTTTTGCGATATAATCAACAGGTAATAGTAGGAAATTTACGTTTTGGTTTTCGTACAAAGTGAATACGTATAATTTTCAACTTTTGCTTTTTCAAATTAATTATTAAATTTTGGTAAAATGGTTTTATCAATACCTCAAAGGATTGAAGTTCTAATGATGATTCGTTATGGTGGCATGGTCCAAACTCAGGCAGTGGTGTGTATTCTGTTTATTACTAAATATCCGGATATGTCTATCAATCGATCAACGGTGGCTCGAATGATAACAAATTTCGAGAAACGCATAGCGTGGAAGATTTGCAAAAAACTGGTCCCCGGCCTATAAGTGAATAAGTGAAATTAAACCTCTATTGACAGTGGAGAAGAGTCCCTATAGTAGCGTTTGGCAAATTGGCCGAGACAACGGATTTTACAAGTATTTCAGCATGGATACGACTCACGTTCAAAATACAACCCATTGTATATTATACCCAAAGCAAATAAAACAATAACCCAATGATATTTTACTTATTATCTACCGAAAGTCGTTAATATCGTACCAACATTCCTGAAAACAGAAAATATATTTTACCATCGGTACATCAGGCAAGTAAAAATATGGATACTGACATCCAATATAGACATGGGTCTCCTCATATAAGTATTGATTATGTGTGTGTATATATAATGAGCAGTTATTGAGGACTCCAAATGTCGTAATAAGGCGACAACGCTTCTGGTTATTTACGAGGTACCTGTTCTTATGCTATATATATATATATATATATATATATATATATATATATATATATATATATATATATATATATATATATATATATATATATATATATATATGTAATTTGTGTGTGTAATTTTAACGGTTTATAATCGTGTTTAAAGTAGCTTTTGCAGTATGTTCTGTAACACATATGCAAGTATTTTAGATACTTCTGTTAGCATATCTAGGCGTTAATGTGCTTGTAACATCTAACAAACCACTTCTTTTGGACGATAAAGGTATGATATGATATGATATGGTATATTATATTATGATGTCCTACTATTTTCAAAATTAACGAAACACTTTATTTTCCAATATTATTTAATGCAATAATTTCAATACATTTTGTGTAAGTATCCGCTTTAAATTTGTTTGTCTAAGTTTCCCTTAACTAATGATTAAAGCAGCTGTTTGTGTTATATTGGATATATCCAAAGTGATGAGTATTAATTAGTTTGTAGCCTATTGTTGCGTGAATACATATCTTAAGGTAAGCGTTTAAATAGATGTACAGGCCAGGTTCACTTTGCTTTCCTTACATGATATTATACACAAATACGTAGGTAACGCATAAGCGAATTATTCATGTGCGTAATAGAGTCAGAATTAATTACTTACTAACACTGTATTTGTATTTTAACTTACCGGCAGAACGACAGAACTGTGTTTCAATTCATTTGACTTGATAACTAGCGAGAACATCTGTTTTAATTTGAACCATGAAAACCAAAATTTATGTTCAAATAGTGCTTGTAATTAAGATTTAATTCATCGCACACCACTTAAATTTCCCAAGTAGTTATATTCACCCTTTCCTCGCATCTTGGCTTGACACATGTCATACAGCCCGAACCTCTGAATGGCGGAGGCTGTTGAATGCGATGGAGCTCTAATGAACTCTTGGAATTACTCTGTTCTATTTTAATAATAATTTGGGAAACATAATCATTCCTCGATTAAGTGCCGTTAGTCTTTTATTGACTAATCGTTGAATTTGTATTCATGGAATTTTAGATTAACAAGTTCGTCAAATATTTATCGAGTTTTGAAGTTCGATATTTGCTGACGGCGCGGCATCACTAATAGAGATGTTAGTATCATAGTGGGTCCTTATTAATTATGCCGCGTGGTGTTGTAAACAGCGAGCTCGATGCTGGCTGTTGGCTGTTATGTGCTGGAAGATGATCATACACCTACAGTGCTGGAAGTGACGATGATTCATTAATTGGATCCGTCAACTCACATCTCTTTTATGTGTAACACGCTGGTTACCATCAAATGCGCTTTTACCGATTTCAAACAAGATTTTATAATTATTACAGTTTTGTATTTATTTTCAAAGATACTCAAAAGACGAGGGGATTTTGGTATCAGCTACTCTTATTAGTGAATTTATGTATAAAGAATTCATTAACGATAAGATCGCGACTTTTAAATTTAAAGTTTAATCTTTTTTTCAAGTGAGCGCGAACGTAGCCCGCGCGAACACATATCTGGAGTCAGTTTTATTTTTTCTAATGTTTATATAGGATGTTTTAAAGCATGTATCGAAAAATAAAGGGTACGTTTATTCCCAACTAAAAAAATGTTCTATAATTTTTAAATGATAGTGCAAATTTGTTGTGTTACTGTTATATTACTGCTCTTAGAAAGCAGTTTTGTTCTATTAAGACTGCCAAGTTGAGTATTTAGCTTCTCGCAGCAAATGCTTGTTTAAATTTTAGAGATTTCGCTTTTCGTTGTTTCGTAAACATCTATACAACAATCGTTATAGAATATATTAGCTTACAGAACAAAATTGTTGTGTAATGGCTTTAAAACAACGATCTTTCAAACATATCTGTCAACTTGCAAACATAAAGCTTTTCTTTAAGTGATTATGTGAGCAATTATAAAACAGTTTTGTTAACATTTTCTACGATACAATATAGCTGCAAATAGCATAGTCTACTTGAACGCAGGTGTTTAAAAACTATTTTATTGTTGGATGGAACGCGACTGTAATAGACCACTTAGAAAACAATTATAGTACAAAATTATTCCTTTGCATAAAAGTGCGTTCGCTGGGATCTTTATAAAACATATTATAGCTTTTGTAAGAAGCACAGTTATATACTTTTTATTTCGTGACAAGTTGTGTATCCTGTAGCGTGTAGTTTTTAAACATGTCCAATTTGCAATCAATAAATTAATGGAAACAGGTAAAAATAAGCGATACTTTTCGAAGGAAAGTCAGAAATATAAAAATATTTTAGAAAGTAGCAAATTTGTTAATAAACATGTTAGTAGTGTTTTACATAGTAAGCAGCACAACAAACAACAATTTGGGTTTGAGGTTAAGTCACGTATTGCTACTACCTTTATGTTGCATAAATATCGCAGCTAAAGCGAGTTTAGCACTATACTGATGTGTAAATGTTGCCGAAAATACTTTTATAGAACAATTAAATACACCATATGTGTTATAGAGCTACGCCCAGGTCTTTCTCAGTGCAGCAATGGGACACATATTATTTTAAAGCTCTATAAGCGCTGTTTGTGTAACAATCTGCTTACTGCGCCATCTGAAGCCACACTGTCAATATGATCATCAGTTTGCCCAAATATTAGGGCACAGGGCCGTACTTAGCCATAAATAGTTGTTAATGGTTAGTTACCCATGATCATGATACAACAAGTAGAGATATTACACCTATGAATTATATGGTTTTCGCAGAACCACGTGCATGATGTCATGTGGAGTTTCTAATGGAGTTTGATAGTTGAACGTATCGTCTCTTGTCTAAACATGCGACTAACGAGTTTAGGAAACCGTTGTTTATTAGATTTAGAAATGTATTTCAATAATTTTTGTGCGTGCACACGCAAAGTATTTTTTTTGGCAACGGCGTAAAAGGTCTCAAAATATATGAAAAACTTGATCCTGGAACGATTTTTTTTTGTCTGTTGGTCTCTCATTCGGTCGTTCTCCCTGTTAATAGGTGCAATAACTTTCTGACGAAGTGATGTATCATCTTTAAATTTCGTACCCAGTTAGCACCTGACAAAGCACTCTTAGGATTGTTTTTAGGCAAGATCACTTCAGGGGTAGGGGATAAATAAGGCGTGATTTGGTGGAAATTGTCATTTTTTCAATAAAACTCGGGTAATACAACGTTTCAAAAGTTTATGGGTACATAAATACAAATATTATATATATATATATATACATATATATATATATACATATATATATATATATATATATATATATATATATATATATATATATATATATATATATATATATATATATATATATATGTATGTATCACACCGATAACTCAAAAAATAATAAGCCGATTTTGACAAAATTTGTCAGATACCTTCCTTTTGCAAATGGTTTGGATAAGTTCGTTATTCAGGAAAATCGAACCAAGTTTTCCGGGAAAATTGTGAGTTTTCATTCGAAGAAAAATTTTTATCTCAAAAAATAAAAAAGCTATGATAACCAAATTCGGTAGGTAGGTTTACGATATAAAAAGTAAACCGTACACCAAAATTTAGACTTCTATGTTACAAGAAATATAAGTTATAATAAAATATTTTGTGCCAGATTATTTTCATGAAAATTCACTACCATAACGTACTTGCTGCGTCCAGGCTTTTTAATAATATAAGCAAATACTTTACCGACTGTTTAATAAATTTAAAGGGCTACTATATATTTTGATTGTAAATGAGCGAACAAAACATCGTCATACACAGTTATGAAAATTCACTACTTGGTAGACATCGTCCGCCTTCTTGTTATATATTTTTAAGAGGAATATTACTAGCTGACGGTAAAAGGATTTAACTGATAACAATTTCAATACAAATAACCATTGATTGTGGAGTAAAAAAACACACAAGGACAACATGTTAGTTCTTTGAATAATAAATAAGCAAGGCAAATATATTTCTCTACAACGTAGCTTTACATAAGTAAACATTCTTGAGTTTTTTATGCTGAAACTCAGAGAAAGGTGCTATTGTTATCAGTTTAAAAATATCATGCAGTTTCGAGAAATGAAAATATATGACCTCGAGATATATTAATTCAAACGTCTGTTTGCAATACTGAGAATCAGAATGTTCGTTACAAGCCGTTGCTGCGTGGGCTCTCACTCTGCGCAACCAATGAAAACTACGTAGGCAGAGCGGTTGTGAGACTGGCGAAGTTCTTTAAGCCGGGAGGAAATGGTTTACAACCGCTATCGCTAAGCATATATGCCTTAGAATAAAAAGATAGAGAAATCACTAACAGTAGCGGCTCGTGCCTTAATGAATTGGGGGTGCGCAAGAAAAAAGTGGGGGATGCAGCAAGTGTGTTATGCTAGTGAATATTTATAAAATGTTTTAAATTTAAATAACTCAAGTTTCTACGCAGTTAGAAAGTTGAATTTTGGTGCATAGTAGTGTCTTACCCGGTGAAACATATCCACCAAATTTCATTAAAATAGCTTAGTAATTTTCAGAGAAAAAGATTTTTTTTCAAACAAAACCCAAAATTTTCCCGGTAAACCTTATCCGATTTTCCTGACTACTCACCCAAGCCATTAATAAAAGAAAGGTACTTGCCGAGTTTCATTGAAACCAGTTACTTATTTTTTGAGTTATCGGTTGGATACCTATATATATATATATATATATATATATATATATATATATATATATATATATATATAAACATATAAAAAATAAAACTGACCCCGGATGTGGGTTCTAGGGGTTCTAGTTCGCGCTCATTTGAATAAATGTTTGCAAAGTCTCTCCATCGATACCTTCTATTAGTGATTTTTTTTAAAATAAAAATTCACTGAAAATGAAGAGCTCGCCTATTTTTCCCCGAAAATGTATTATAAAAAACCACTTACTAAACTAACTAAACTTAATAATTATTAACAATACTTACCAAGTTTCCTCGAGTAAGTTATAGGTTATAGTAGTTAAAAAGTCCTTTAAAAAGTTAACCTTTAAATTTAAAATATCCACTGAATTAATCACAGTATCATAATTATTTTGTCCACTTATTAAGCAGCCCAAACTAGTAGCCATCATAATAATAATAATTGCCTTGTTACAACATGTAAGCAACAACGAAATGATCTAATTAAAATCAATTCGGCGTGCAGCACTACACGAAAATTACTAAACACATGCTGGACACAGACACGCTTTGCCAAAATTCCAATGCAAACTGCAAGTGTGGAATTTGAGAGCGCACACCAGATTGCTTATTCGGTCGTTTTCGACGATGATACCCGATCATTTCTCACTGAAGTATCGCATTTCCTCAAGAGCGCCGAAAAATACACACCGCCGGGAACTGATGAATATATGAATATTTGGATATGGATGTAACAGATACATAATTCACATCACAAGAAACGAATTTACTGAATAAGGGCTCCAAACATAATCTACCACATCGCGTAATTCTGATACATTTTAACAGTTAGGAATTAAAGCAGAAATTACTCTACATTATACATTTAAAAATAAACGAAGATCACACAAATTGTATTTACAAAAGCTGATAACGCTAATACAATTATAGCTCTCACGAAATATGATTATGTACAAAAAAAAACACAATAGTTTTTGATCACAAAAAATTATATAACACAGACCCCACCAATAGAATTCAGAGACTGATCAAGACTGCCTCTAACAAAGCAAAATTAATTATTTCAGACAAAGATAGATATAAAATAGTTCAGTCTCATTTTCAACCACCACAACTATACTCATTAATTAAGCTACATAAGGACGGTTGCCCTATGAGACCTATAGTATCGTATTTGACGGCCCCTGCACACAAAATTTCCTATTTTCTTATTAACAAAGTTATTGAAAATTCCGTCCAAAATTTTCTATTAAGAACTCATACGAATTGATTCAGAAAAACATACCGCAGAGGTAAAATAGCTCATCAACATGTAATCTAATTCAAAAGACTATTGATAAACTGGAGAAATGGTCTGATAATAATGGATTAAACTTTTTCTGTTCCAAATCAAAGTGTATGATTTTTTTGAAAAAAATAAATTATTCAGTTACTTACACTCTCAAGCTACGGGGAATGATTCTACAAGAGGTTACAAAGCACAAATTTCTATGAATAACCTTTGATTCAAAGCTTAACTGGAAAGCTCACATAAATGTACTCAAAGCTGATTGTATTATTATACTAAACATTTTGAAAACTCTTGGACACTATAACTGGGGTGCTCATGAATTAGTCTTGCTAAGTATTTCCAGATCACTGATAATATCAAAAATTGACTATTGCGCAGCTATTTATATTTCCGCAAGCAAATCAACCTTTAAACCACTTGAAGTTATTGTAAATCATGCACTTAGAATAGTCACAGGTGGTTTTCGAACAAGTCCAGTGGAAAGTATTTGCCGAGAATGTAACGAGCCTCCAATTAAGTTAAGAAGAGAAGAATTACTCTTAAAATATGCGGCTAAGATATCAGCAAACCCAAATAATCGAGTCTACAAATTCTTGGCACAGACCAACTTCAACAGATTCTATAATGCGAAAGTTTCAGCACAGTTACCATTTTCTTTAGATATAAAAAAGATAAATCATATTTTCAATCCAGATCTGACAAATCATATATGCAATGGTGCTATTTCTCTATGAACCATTGTTTTTCTACCTACTGATACGACTTTTTATCCCATAAATCGAATGTATTACCAGCTGAATATCTCAATAGATTATTTCAAGAGATTATCTCTAGATATCGATATGATATATTTCTTTACACTGATGCATCAAAAAGTGAAATTCTGGCAAATCTATCAGACTTATATTTGTCCCATCACACTGTGGCATTACCGGAAACGAAAATGCAGACGAATGTGCCAGAAATGCTATCTTAATCGATATTGTAATTCCTCTTCAACTTTACTCCGACGTTTCTTCACAGATAGCAAATTTTTATAGACAGAAATGGCAAATCTATTGGCCTTCGCTAGGCAACAAACTGCGAGAAATTTAACCAACTGTGGCAATCAAGAAACTTCCAGATTTATCACGCAGGGAAGAACTGATTATCAGAAGACTCCGAATTGTCCACTCTTTACATACACATGGTTATCTCTGTAATCAACAACAACGCCCTTATTGTGAGCTCTGTGACCGACCAACTTCAATTTTTCACTTACTATTGGAATGTTCCTTATATGCCCGTCCACGATTTAAAAATTTTGGAGAATGAAACTTGTCTGAAATTTTAGGTCTAAATTTTACGAATGTAAACTGTTTACTTAAATTTTTAAGACAGTCTAATTTATATAATAGTATTTAAATGTATTTATTAGTTCCTCTTTTTATATGTAATTGTGTTATGTAACTGTTTAAAGTGTCGTTAGTGTGAATGACCTTAGTTGTTAGGGCACTTAAATTATAAAAAAAAGATATTGAATTACCAGATAATACGAGATTAAATTCATTTCATATCAAAAATTTATTTCCAAGTATTCCTACAAAAGAAATCACAGAGCTATTAAAAATTTTCTAGAATCTAATCATATAAATCCAATAATTAAACTAGATATCTTAAACCTTTAGAAAACTTGTTTAGAAAAAAATTAATTTACTACTTCCAATAGTAAAACTTCGCTAAATAATAACGGTTTAATTATGGGTACCCCTCTCAGTCTCTTATTAGCAGAAATATTTATGAACAGCATTGTGAAAATAATAGAAAGACACGCTTTCTTTAAACTATGCTTTTTATGGTATAGATATGTAGATGATATTATAGTTTCTTTTAGAGGTACAAATACCAAAATTAAATTTACTGCAGATCTAGGAGTAAGTAGAAACTAACAGACAAAAAATACAGGAAATTTACTAAACGTTCAAATTGACCAAACTAACAATGGTCCATTATTAAACATTTTTGCACAAAATAATAATTAGGACAGTTTACTGACCCGGCTATGTCATAAAAAGTCTGGACGCAGCTGGTGGGTTATGTTAGTGAATTTTCATAGAAATGATCTGGCACCAAATATGTTTTTATAACTTTTTTTTTTCTTTTAACATAGCAATATAAGTTTTGGCGTATAGTTTCCTTTTAATTCTTAACTTAAGTGTCAAATTTGGTTACCATACCTTTTCTATTTTTGAGACAAAAATTTTTTCCGAAAGAAAACCCAAAGATTTCCTGGAAAACCTGGTTCGATTTTCCTAGCTAACGAACATATCCAAGTCACTTACAAAAGGAAGGTACGTGCTAAATTGTATCAAAATAGGTATATTAGTTTTTGAGTTATCGGTCTGCATACATACATACACACACACACACACACACACACACACACAAATATATATATATATATATATATATATATATATATATATATATATATATATATATATATATATATATATATATATATATATATATATATAAATTGAAACTGACCCCGGATATGGGTTCTAGGAGTCCTAGATCGCGCTCATTTGAAAAAAAATTTCAAAATTCAAAAGTCGAGATCTCCGCATTAGTGATTTTTTTCTAAGAAAATTCACTATGACATGTAGTTCTAAGTCGATACCGCTTGCCTAAGGAGGCAGCAATGTTCATTCAACACAAAGTAGATATTGAAATTTAAAATCTTACTTTCATTCTATATTTGACAAAACTCAGAACTGCAGCCATACTGCAGTTATACACTCAATAAAATAGTGTAAACCATTTTATTTATTTATCTAAGTTATCCGGGAATTATGCTATAAATTGGTACCTGGCAGATCAGCGGTAAATTCGCTAGGAAGTTGGCACATCAATAATATGAAGTCGCAATAATCGGATAGTCAAAGTGCACGATTTGAATACGCGTTACTGAAATACGAGAATATATTACCACAATAGCAGTAATGAATGTACTTCTAATTTATAACCTATAGGAAAAAGCAATAAATCTGAATTCAGCAATGACATTATATCAATATCCTAGTAAACTGAAACGAAACGAAGGCGTCATCTGCAGACGTTGATTAATTATACCGAGATAATGAGCCTCGTTAAAGCTACATTATCACGCCTTTAATTAATACGATGTTATAACGTGATGAAAAAGTGTCAGATCGTGTTGTCCTAAGTCGATTTTAATAATACGCCATTTCTAGACGCTGTATTAAATTATTTGATATATTGGCCAATTGGAAAATCGCAATAAATTTAACCATTTCCAATTTCTGATGTCGAACTTTGAAAACGGAAAAAGAATCGAACAAATTGTACACTCGTTTCCGATTTTTCATTAGTGATCTCTTCAATTATGTAATAATATTAGAAATTCCGGAGGTTCTGAAGTTTATAGCATCCTAGTTCACATTCTTTATTAACTCCAGAGTTCGGGTCGCAAATATCAAATAGTGTTTTCGTGACGAAATCTAATTTCAGATTTGAAGGTTATGGATTCTATTTACTTTTGATGTCTTCTCTGTCCTTTTTTATGCTCCATAAAATACAGCAAAAAGCGATTATCTTTTAAACAAAGCAATTTAGATGTTATTGTTATACTGACTTGCAATTTTAAGTTTCCTAGCTAATCTTTCTCTGGAAAAATTCTCTATAGAAATGACGATTGTGTCATAATGCGAAATTTTCTTCAAATGAACGAGAATAAGATCCCCTTTATATATATATATATATATATATATATATATATATATATATATATATATATATATATATATATATATATATATATATATATATATATATATATATATATATATATATATATATATATATATATATATATATATATATATATATATATATATATATATATATATATATATATATATATATATATATATTTGCCAACCGCTAGACCTCGGGTTCTATGAAAAAGCACTTTTGGATTTAATAACAAAATCTAATTTTAACATAAAAAATTTAAGGTGATCAGAATTTGTTCAAATTGTGAGGTGAGTAGAAAACTAATAAAAAATAACTTTTGTATTTGATCTTTTTCGAAATTTTGAACAATAACCCAACCTCTTGTATTTTCTTTTCTTAAATATCAAATTTGACAAGTACAGCCGCTTGATAAAAGAAAAACTTCAAATTCGTTTTGCATTATTCGCAAAGCACCATATGATGCGGACTTTAATGGTGACATTGTATATATATATATATATATATATATATATATATATATATATATATATATATATATATATATATATATATATATATATGTTCAGAAATATCTCCGCGGTCTTTAGTGTGAGACATACTTTGTTCTCGGGTTGAACCGCGTCCAGAATTTATTAAAACTCGACGTTTCGGCTCCTGTTTTGGAGCCATTTTCAAGAGGTAAATGAAATATGTAAGGACACTCTAAGGCCTCAATCTGCCTACTCCTTAGAGCGGTGGACAAAGGTGGGTTGGGTTGTTGTAGCTCGATTACGGGACCTTAATCTTCCTACTCCCCAAATCTAGCCGGAGATCGTCTGTGAGGTCTCAGTGTGTTCAACCCTAGGCCTCAAATCTCTCTGAGACATCACAAACGATCTCCGGCGAGATTTAGGGAGTAGGCATATTGAGGCCACGTAATCGAGATACAACAACCCAACCCATCTTTGTCCACAGCTCTAAGGAGTAGGCAGATTGAGGTCTTAGTGTCCTTATATCTTTCCTTTTCCTCTTGAAAATGGCTCCAAATCAGGAGCCGAAACTTCGAATTTTCATAAATCCTGGACGTGGTTCAACCCGAGAACCAAGTATGTCTATATATATATATATATATATATATATATATATATATATATATATATATATATATATATATATATATATATATATATATATCTGTGTGTGTGTGTGCAGTGGAAACAAGCGAAAAGCTCCATCTCTAATCTTGTGACGGTTGTAGGCTTTCAGGTACAGACAGGGTAACAAGAAGGAAGCTGTGGGAAGAAAGCTAGCAAGCGACAACAACTACTCCCCCGGCTAATACCGCGACGGGAATTTAATTACTTACTTGCTAGCCACCATCACTTTAGTCCTGCCGACACTTGCGGTAAGATACAAAGAGACACAGACCGGTTTCCTCCTTCATAGGGCTCCTCCATACCTGCGCTCCTACAAGTCGATCTCAAGTCAGAGAATGCCATAATACTCGTATTCAATGAATATTAGCGAAAAGCGCCATCCCTGATGCTGTGATGGTCTTAGGGTTCCACTTACACACTACACCAAAAAGGAAGCTGTGGGAAGAAAGCTCCCTGACTAGCGAAAACAACAACCCCTGGCTAATATCATCACTCGCTAGCCAAAATCATTTTAGTCCTGCCAGAAGTTGCAATAAAATGTAAAGCAGGGGACAGACCGGTTTTTTTTCTTAGGACTTCCCAATACAAGATACCTGCGCTCCAACAAGTCGGCCTTAACACTGGCATTGCCATAATATGCAATGGAGAGTAGAGCAAAGCGCCATTTAGGTGGTGTGATGGTTCTTAGGCTTCCACGTAAACACAGTATAGCAAGAAGGAAAGTGTGGGAAGAAAACCAGCGATGAAAATAGACTACTACCCTGGCGAATATCACAATGGACATTAAATGACATCACTCGCTAGCAACCACCACTTCAGTCCCGCTGGTACTTACAATAGGATATAAATCAGCAGACACAGCCCGGTTACATCTTTCGTAGCACTTCTCAAGATGCCCTAGCTGCGCTTCAACAAGTCGGCCTTAATGCAGGGCTTGCCACTATATCCAATGAAGAATAGCGCAAAGCACAATCTCTCGTATTTTGACGCTTCTAGGCAAGAAGTAGTTCAATTCCAGTTGTGGTATTAGCCAGAGGAGTAGTTATTTTCGTTCGCTAGTTTTCTTCCCACAGCTTCCTTCTTCTGTACTGTATGTACGTCGATGCCTAGAACCACCACAGAACCAGAGATGGCGCTTTCCGCTATTCTCTATTACACACACACAAACACACACACAAATATATATATATATATATATATATATATATATATATATATATATATATATATATATATATATATATATATATATATAATTACTGGCATATTTACTGACTTTAAAAAAATCCGAACATCTAGTAAGAAATGATGAAAGTTATACATAAAGTGCGTTTAATCAAAGCTTTAAAAGTGATTCCATTTTCAAGCTAAAATGTTAAAAAATAATAAAGCTATTTAATAATGAATGGATCGGCCGCGGTTTATGATGTATTCGATATCCCATCTGGGTCTTCACAGGGTTATAGTATTTTGTGGGGAAGGTCAACTAGGTTATTTCGTGGTTTGGGTAAATTACCCAGTCGATTGCCAATCATAACCCACACATGTTTGATTGGTGACAAGCATTAAGAGAGAGAAGGACATGGAAGCAGGGTGATCTTATTTTCCTGTAAGAACCTTGTAGTAACCCGTGCTGGCGATTGTGCGTTTTCTTGTTGTAAGAGGGGTTGAATTAAACCTCGTAGAAATGGCAGTAGAACAGGCTGCAGCAGGTTTTGTATGTAATCAGTTGATCAGGTTATCGCACATCATACTATCAGCCTCTGTATGAGGGCAGTATGCCGTCCGACAGCAAATTCTAAATTACTGCGTTCTCCACGTAATCGTCTTAATCTTATGCTACCATCGTGGATATAAGGACAGAATCGGGACTCGTCAGAGAACACAACACGATTCTATTCACCATCCTAATTTAATCTGCTGTTACATCACTCCAGCAGAGCCGCACGATGTCGAGGTTTCAGTGGGAGACATAAAACTTGGCTTGAACGAAGCTTAAAAGCGCGTATTCTGTGATATATGTTTGTCATAGAGATACTTTGTTGTAAAACTCCCAACCAAGCACTTACAATCGCTGTTTTGCCAAAACTGTTTTGTAAAGCCGCAATACTCAAATTACGACCTTCTCGTGCTGAAGTTGCTTAAGGTCTTCTAAATCCACGACGACGACTGCGGATTCCTTCTTTCCACCACCTGTACCAACAGTTTAATACTGTTGAGACACTCCGTTCTATGTGGCCGTAAATTTCTCTGATTAAAAAACCGTTATTCCGCATACCATAAACCTTTATAATTAACTTAAATATTTCTAGTTGCCCCGTACACAGCGCCTAGGCATGATGACTAAATAACCTAGTCAATTTAGCACAGGTGTGACGGTTCTAAATATCACCTGCAATTTTTTTGAAGTTATGCTCAGGAATTAATTTTAATATTATATATTAATCAAATAAAAGGTGACACCGACTATAAGTATATTTACAGCAAAAAATTGAGAATCAGACTTTATAATAATAAATAGATAGAAAACTTAAAATGTTCTGTTTATCGAAATATTTGACGCCCTCGTGGCGCAGGTGGCTAGGTGCCAGCCTGCTAAGCGAGAGGTCCCGGGTTCGATTCCCGGGCGAGCCAATTTGACTCTGTCTGGAAAATTTTTAAATATTGAATGATGGGAAAGAATGTGCTAATGGCCAGAGAAGCCGCAGCCAATAATATTAAATAAAAAAATAAAAAATATCGAAATATTTCCAACAGCCTATTATTATCAGCTGTATATTTAGCAGCATACTTCTTATATCCTTACTTACAAATTAGTTATGTTGAAAGGAAAGAATAATTTAAAAAATTGGTACAATGGAAAACAGACGAGAAAATAAAAGGAACCTAGAAAACATAGGTTAAAATTACCTGCAGCAGTTGCTGGATCTTATCAACTTTCTTGTTAAATATTTGTACCATAAGCGTTGTGGAATATACCACTTTAATGGGAATTATTAAATTCATCACAAGTCACCATCTTTGAGTAACTAAAGCCCCTGGATATGTATATATGGGGGTTTTTCGGACTGGTATTTTTACTGACTGGCATTTTTCCGGACTGGTATTTTTTAAACTAGTTTGCAGTTTTCAAACAGCCTAGTAATTTACTTCAAATAGATTGGACTTTTCTGGATGAACTGAATTTGTTCTGATAAACTGGATTTTATAATATGCTGACTTTGTTGTGTGACTTCCATTCCATTTACCTCGCAATTGGATTTTTGCTTAATTAGGTTCAATAAAAACGTCTGAGTATAACGAATACCACAGCTAAGAGGAGACAGATAAGTTACACCACCCCCTTTTAATACCTATTAACCACATTACCGTTCATAACAGCCACTATTACGTCATTTGCTATTATATTGTTTTTTTTATGTAAACGTCTATGATCACAGGTTGGTAAGATAGCTTTTTCACCATCAAATATAAGTGCGATACTTTAAAATAGCTTTGTTACCACTAGGTACACAAACCATTATAATCATTTAATAACAGTTAATGTATTTTTTACCGTTACACATTTACATTACAATTTTTTGCTGCCCACAGCATTTGCTAAACACTTCCGCATAGTTTCTAACCCAACATATTAGGTTAAACGTTGACATTCGGCACACGAGCAGGTGTGCAAAATTCAATATATAAGTCAATGTAATAGCAGTGTAAGAAGCAGCCACGACACAATAGAGTTCAGTATCTGTGACAATTAATAATATTTTTAATATTTATCTATTTACTAGTGAATTTTCTTGAAACAATTCACTAATGAGGAGATCCCGACTTGTGAACTTTGAAAATATTTCTTCAAATGAGCACAAACTAGGACCCCTAAAACCTATACCCGGGGTCAATTTCAATTTCTATATGTTTATATATATATATATATATATATATATATATATATATATATATATATATATATATATATATATATATATATATATATATATATATATATATATATATATATATATATATATATATATATATATACATACATACATACATACATATATATATATATATATATATATATATATATATATATATATATATATATATATATATATATATATATATATTGTATTGATATTTGGAAATATCAAACTAAATATATATCAGCTACTTACAAAATACTTAAGGTGCGGGTGTTTTCATATATCCAAGGAAGCCAAACTGTAGTACGGTTTTGCATCATTTGTCAAACAGGCATGGGCGAATAAGGATCTGCATTATAAATAGTATTACAAAATTGTAAAATAAATAAATGAAATAAGATATGAATTCAAAAACATAATCCCCAAGTAAGAAACAGAGCAAATGATTTTTAGATTAACCATAAATACAGATAAAATGTAATGAGAACAGATAAACATTCCAGTTTAATCAAATGTAAAAGACTTTGAAGCTACAATGAGACATTTAAAATTTTGTGAAATGTAGCAAGAAAACAAGACAAACTGTTAAATAAACAAAGAGGTGAAATTGATTATAAACAATAGTTAATAATATTTTGTTACAAATAATTAGTTTAAAAGTAATTTGTTGGTTATATGAACAATTTGTAAAAAAATATCGAAGTGTATCATAACCTGTTTAAATGTAATATCCAAACGCCCCTATTTAAAGTTTGAAAATTAGTTAGATATAATATTAAGTATAATTAAAATGTTTTTTTTTTGTTGATGTTTGTGAAATAAGATTAAAAGATGTCATGTAAGTGAAAGTAAGGTTAAGTGAATTTGACATTGACAACATAAATGCAAATCCATTTATCAGTTTGACGTGTACATAGAAAAAAAAACAACATGTCTATGATTAGGACACATGACATATCAAATATAGTTAGATTGCTATGGATTCGATATTTTAAATGACTGTAAAAATAATTGGATGGCTCTCTTCAATTTGGATTGTCATAGGAAGAGGATGTTAGAACAGTTCAGCAAAGAAATTAAATGAAAATAAGTATTTTCATTGGCAAAGTAGCGTTTTAAATGTGTGGAAAGTGTAAAATAATAACTAGTGTACCTTTTAAGTAGAAAGGTAGTTGTAAAATCAGTGCAACAAGAAGAACATAAATATCCAAATAATTGTGGTCACAGAAGACGCCGAATTTCAAAACAGAAGCATACAAAATGGCTGCCATAGAAACGAGACGACAATTAGCGGTTGTCAGAGAGATCATCTAGGAGTTTTAAGGTATCGAATTCTACATTACCTACAGAGGCCTGAAATGTCATTGAATTTCAAATATTTGAAAGAGTAAATTGAATTAATAATATTCAAACACAGACTATGTAAATGATAATTGGTACCAAATAAATGTATATTAATCTTTAATTTAGATAATAATATAAATAAGAAATTCATTCATATTTTTAAATTGAGCAATTTCGAAAAGCGCAAACAAATGTTCCTTTGATAAAAAAAGAATTTTAAAATATAAATAAAAGAACTCGAGCAACTTTTATAATTTAATTAATAAGTAGGGGTGTTATAATTTGCCACATGTTTTGTTAATATTTTATACATACAAACTGTTTAAGAATTAAATCAACAAAAGTAGAATCAAAAGCAGTGTTGTTATTTAAGGAAGTTTATAAAAAAAATTATATAGATACATATGTTTGGTTAAATCATATAAAAGAAAATGAATTCACTACATATCCTAGAAGTATGGAGTCAATAGCTGGGCAGATTTAAAAAACAATCAAAAGGTTATCAATATAATTAGCACCCAACAAAAGAATACAAAGAAAATTATACCAAATTAAGAAGTAAGTAGAAATCAATTTAATTAATACCAAATTTAACAATTTATTAATATACTAAACAACAAATTAATATATAAATAGCAAAAATAATTAAAGACCCAGAAACAAGCAGAATTAAAATAATTGGCGCGCAACAGTGTAGCATTAAAATAGAAATCAATAAAATTAAAAAAAGCTCACATTATTAGGGAGAATTAATAAAATAATATATAATATGTTTATTAGACTATATTTTAAACACCTATAAACGAACAGAAAATACAAAATAAGGCAATTAACAGGATCATTTGTAAGTGATATATTACAATAAATTACAAAAAGATAGAAAAACGATCAAGCAAATAATTTCCTTTTATAGCAAACCTAACACCCACACATGCACACCCGTATACACTCATACACATATACACACACATGCACACACACACACATACACATAAAGAAAATAACTACTACCCATCCGGACAACTAGCCCATACTATGAAAGTATACCTCTATGTACAACAGTATAAAAAGTATAAAAAATACAAACTCTAAAAAATAAAATCTATAAATGTCTCCAATACATTACAAAATTTTAAAAAGTAAATGGCAAATGGCATCCATACATCAGCCGCAGACCACCCGTCGTCTGTCAAACTCACAAACATCCAAAACTCAATTCTATGCACCAGTTCACGGTCCAAAGATAGATTATGTTGCCTAATTTTTCTTTTGAAGTTACTCAGAGAAGCAGTATTCCTCAATATCTGAGGAATGGTATTATATAGCTTTGGCCCCAGATACAGAAAACTCTTCTGTCCAACGGCCCTGTTCATCAATTGCACTGAATTGCCAGTTCGTGTATTATATCCGTGGCCGGTGTGTGTTAATCCACTCTTAAACTTATGTTGCTGTACAATACACTCAGTACTATATATATATATATATATATATATATATATATATATATATATATATATATATATATATATATATATATATATATATATATATATATATATATATATATATATATATATATATATATATATATATATATATATATATATATATATATATATATATATATATATATATATATATATATATATATATATATATATATATCTGTGTATGTCTGTATCACACCGATAACTTAAAAAATAATGGGCCGATTTCGATCACATTTGGTAAGTACCTTCTTTTTGTAAATGGTTTGGAAAGTTCGTTAGCCAGGAAAATCGGACGGAACATTTTGGGTTTTCTTTCGAAAAAAATTAATTTCTCCGAAAATTAAAAAGCTATGGTAACCAAATTTGATACGCTGCTTTCCGTCGGAAGTAATATTCTTTGTGACAAAATTTAGCTCTCTAGGTTAAAAGACAAATAAATTACAAGCCTCTGATTAGAAAAAAGTTAAAACGTCAAAATTGATAATTCTGGTAGCAATACATTAGCGAGTTAGCTCCTTCTGAGTTAAAAATACAGCTCAAAATTACTAACAAGCCCATAGATCTGTGTCTCAGCCGCCATTTTCCTTCATTTTGTTAAAATATGAGAAAAAAATCAATTTTAAACAGAAACTGTATGGTGTAAATATTCAAGACGTTAGAATATTAATATACTAGAGTATATACCTGTTAGACGATAGATATGTCATGTCGACGACAATGGCCGAGATGTGAAGGAAGCAGTGTCGATTTAATAATGGACTCCTATAACACGCATTCTAATCTCAATTAGTGACTTCACTTTTTTTTTTTTTTTTAGTCTGATTTCATTTTGTCTGTGTAATTCCGATAAATTTTTTAGCGACTTTTTGTATGACAAATTCAATAAAGACAAGATCAGAACTTTTAAGGCTTTATTCAATTTAAATAGCATATCTGGTTGTTTGTTATCGCCCAAACTTAGTGAAACCGTTCCATACTTAATACAGCCGTAGACCTTTCCCGTGGCTTCACAAGTGCTTGTTATTTTCTGCAACCGATTTCAAGTCTTACTCGGCGCAGGAAGTGCGTTATGGTAGCGAATTTTAATTAGGATTTCAAATTTCAATAGCTCAATTTGCTATTAACCTAACGTTCGTTGGCCAGGAACCAGTTTTTCGGGAACGTTTTAAGGTTATTTTCAAAAAATTTGTGTACATTTTCAACCAACAAAGTCATTGAGATGAAATATGTTACATTGTTTTTACTATATAGGTTATACTGGTGACCAAATTTCATGCCGTCTTTCTTTTAAAAAAAGACATATTTGTTAGTAAAAACTTTTTTATTAAAATTCACTACCAGGATGCACTTGCTGCGTTCAGACTTTTTTTTAAATAATTTTAAGGGGTTACATCAAGGCTGACCTTCCTTGAATACACCAAGGGCAACGTAAGTTATATAAGGAAGCTTACGCTGTCACACAAGTCGCTACGAAATATTGTGTAAAACTGCAGTAAAGTGAAAATTTACATAGATTTTTTTGATAAAACAAAATTTAAAAAGCACACAATTATTAATATTATTTGTTCATATTCCTATCATATATTTTCAGAGCAAAGATAGGGTTGTATAGAAAGTTTGATTGGATTGGACGAATCTTACTGTATGTACTGATTTTTTTAAAACTCTCTCTCTCTCTCTCTCTCTCTATATATATATATATATATATATATATATATATATATATATATATATATATATATATATATATATATATATATATATATATATATATATATATATATATATATATATATATATATATATATATATATATATATATATATATATATATATATATATATATATATATAGTTATATATTCACATTAATGTGTCATAAAAAACGTGAGTGATGTATGCATCATCACATTCGTATCGCAAATATATTATAAAAGTAAATAATTAACAGATTTACACGATTGCGATATTGCTTCCTGGTTAATAACAGAGACGTGTAGACTGAGAAAGTACTTAACCAACTATTTGTTTGGTTTGTCAATCGACCTGTATAACCCTGTGTTCGGTCATGAATATTTAGCGGCATAGAGTAAAGCCGTTCCCATTTCTAAGAACGTTGCTTTGTCGCGTATTACCTCAAGTATGATATTTAAAATACAATTTCTGCAGATATAAGATTACGAAATACCCCTTATATCCCATCGACGTACTGCTTTCATATCAACATCGGTATTATAATAGAATTCCACAAAGTGCTAATGCGTCCGACTAAGTTTGAATGCTTAACAGTTTGATGCTACTTCAAAAAAGTTATCGTCTCATCTCAGAAATCAGGATAATCGTTAGTCCATTAGTGGAAGTACAGCTTTGAGCCTGGCTGCTACATTCTGGTTCGAGGGCGAGATTCAACTTTAGAGAGATTATTTCGCACCAATGCGTCCGGGAGATTCAGCGCATAAACGTTTCGCAGACTGTGATCATCCATAAATTCGTTAAATTCACAGATCAATAGATCAATACCAATTTACCATAAAATATAACATTATTACCTTTAGCATAAATTACCTGTGTAAACCATGTTGCAGCTAACTTTGTATTTTGGCTTCATTATTCAATTTAACGCCATTTTGAGCGACGATACAAGGGTAGTTAACTGATCGACCTTCTCAATTATATATAAATTTAATTAGTCTTCATTGTTTTTCATCGTTTAATTTAATTGGTAAATTATTAGAGGTATTTAATTTAATGGCAATAAAGTTGCAATTTTAAGTACCTTCACAAAATCTGGTTTACCGGAACACCGTTTTGAATATAAAAAATATTCTGCTAATAATACAGTAAGGTTTCTTCCAAAATAAAGTCAAATAGGTGGACAAAACGCGAAAATTATTTTTATATTAGTGGTTTTAGCCAAGAAAATTAAAATTTTGAAACAATTTTTATTGCTTTAAATGGAAGATATAGGATTTTTTCCTTGAAGTGAATTTTAGTAGAAAAAAATTCGCTTTTGAGAACTTGATATGATACATGATGATCAAATTTGCTGAGTACCTTTCTTTTGCAAGTGGCTTGGATAAGTTTGTTAGCCCGGGAAATAGGCGCAGGTTTTCCCGGAAAACCATGTACCAAAATTTAAGTCTTGTAGTTTTAAAGAGAAAAAAGTTGGGCAGTTAAAGAAATTTTTTTGGAGTTTTCCTCAAAACGTCGCGATTTGAAACGTCAAAATTTGCAACATTTAGGCAAAAAAACCTAAAACAAATATGGATTATGTAAACAAAATGTCACAAGAAGGGTGTTCTGCAAACCATTAAGTTTCAGCTTCAATCGTCATTGTCCTTCATTTTACTAAAATATTTACAAAAAATTCATATCAAATAGACCCTTTCTCTGAAGCTTAGGCTTTAGGTTTAGTTAGTTGATGTTTTGGCTGTAGGTTTAGTTAAGTCTATGGTCTAACGGTCTATAATTTTTAGCAAATTTTCAAACGAGAGCCCTCCCTAGAATCCAAATCCGATATTACTTTCAGTTTTTATATGTTTAGATATATACAGGCTGATTCATTTCTACGGTAAAGCTCAATATAATTGTTATTATATAAGCTACGAGAAAAAATTGTATACGTCAATTACAGGGTGTCTTAAGCTGCATCTTATAAAAATATTTTGACAATCACAGGGTGGTCCATAAGTCGTTGGTGATCCCTACAATTATTTTTTTGAACACCTTTATATTATTGCATTTTTGTTTTTTTGTCGCAATATGATGCATGTTTGTAAGAAAAAAAATCAAGACGCGGTAAGTGCGTTTTGGTAGCGAACCTTCATTATATCCTTCCAATTTCAATACCTCAATTTGCTATTAACCTAAGTTTGTTGGCTAGAAAACCAACATGTTAAGTTTATTTTCGGAAAATGTTTGTACATTTTCAAACAATAAGTAATTTTGATAAAATATGGTACATTGTGTGTACATGTTATATATATATATATATATATATATATATATATATATATATATATATATATATATATATATATATATATATATATATATATATATATATATATATATATTAATAGGGTGATTCATCTAACTGATTCATTAGAGGTTTATAGATAAATAGAAAAGACATCAATCTGAAATTTTGGCTGCAGCTAAAATACGATGCAACCTATTTCTTTGTAATATCCTCAGTGTTCTGTAACTTTCGGTTGAACCAGAAGTGATATTCAGTTTTTTTCTTAATTTGTTGCATTTTGAATCGTTTTCCTATTAGCGAATTTCTTGTAAAACGAAAAATTCACTTATGTAGATCTGTGTTTATATATATATATATATATATATATATATATATATATATATATATATATATATATATATATATATATATATATATATATATATATATATCACACTGATAACTCCAAAAATAATGGGCCCATTTTGATGAAATTTGGTAGGGACCATCCTTTTGTAAGTGGCTTGGACAAGTTCATTAGCTATGAACATTGGATCATTTTTTCCGGGAAACATTTCGAAAAATTTTTGTATCTCCGAAAATAACAAAGCTATGACAACCAAATTTGGCATATACGTTTCTACTATCAAACTTACCCTACATGCCGAAATTTAGATCCCTACGTTAAAAAGAATAAAGTTATGGGCATGTTAAGAAAAAAAATTGTGTGCCACTGATGATCACAGGAAAGCACAAGAACAAAATATTTTTTTGTGACTAACAAAACGAATTGAATATTACATATAACGGCTAAGTTTTCTTGACGCAAAATGGTCAAGAAGTAGCATAACAAATATTTTGAAAGTTTTATAATATTTCTTCTTAAAACGTCAAAGTCGCGATTTGAAACGTCAACATTTCCAATTTTCAGGCAAATAATCTGAAACAAATACAGATTGTGTAGAAAAAATGTCTTAATAAGTTTGTATTGCAAATCGCTAAGTTTCAGTTTCAACTATTCATTTCAAATAGATCTTCTTTCTGATGCTTTGGCAGTGATTTCAGCTATAGAGTTTATTGTGTAATAGTCTATATATAAACAAATGTTCGTAGAAAAAATTAGTTATTGAGAACACAGCGACTTACGAATTATGCAAAAGATTTGTTCAAATGGGCGCGAACTAGTACCCCAAAAACCCATATACGGGGTAAGCTTCGGTTTGGTCTGTTTATTAATCAATATTACCAATAATTGTGACGCATTTCTACGGTAAAACTCAATGTTTTCGTTTATATACAAGGTATGAGCATAAATTGTATACGTTAATTATGGGGTGCTTTAAGCTGCATCTTATAAAATTGTTTTGATAATCACAAGCCGGCCCATAAGTCGCTGGTGATACACGCTGTCTTTTTTTAATAGAACACTCCTTATGTTGTTGCATTTTCCATTGAATTATAATGCATGTTTGTTGTAAGGAAAAAAAATTGATATCGTTAATAGTTTTTGAGTTTGTTTTGCAACTTTTCACGTTTTTGGAACATTGCACAAACACATATCACAAATTGGGAAACGGCATTTTTACCAATAGATAGCTGAACCCCATGGAAATGACGCATTTAGAGAGCCTTCTCTTTGTATTGCTCATCAGAAAAATCGAGCTGCCGTATACAGGCGCTCTCAAATTGTGTCTGAATTTGAAAACTTTTCGCAGAAATGTTTTTACTGTTTCCGTAGAAATCATTTTTTGTAACATTTTTTAAAATGTTGGTAATAAATAATAAATGGTTAGTAAGTTATTATAAAAAAATTGTCGAATTTTTGTGAAAAATATAATATAATGTAACATTACTGAAGGCAATTTCGACATTTTTTTTAAATTTTTGTGAAAGACATTTTTGTAAATTTTCATAAAAATAGTTTTTTCAACTTCGGTCATAAAGCTGTTACTCAATAATTATAGCTTTAAAGGTGTCTAAATAGCTTGAAGAGGTTCGTTGGCAAGGAAAATCGGAACAGTTTTTTCTGGAACTTTTTAAGTTTATTTTCAGAAAATTTTTGTACTTTTTAAAACAACAAAGCTATTTTAATGAAATGTGGTACATTGTTACTACTATATAGGTTATACTGCCAACCAAATGTCCTTTTAAAAACAAGACATATTTGACTAAAAATATTTTTAAAACTCGCTACGATAACGCACGTGCCAGACGTTTTAAAATTATTTTTGAGATATTAAGTTTTTTTATAAAATTATGACAGATGGAGTGACTAACTAAAATGTCAATATTACCAATAATTGTAACGCTTGAAAGTTTATTATTCTTGAATATCTTAACAAAGGAGTGCCTATTAGAAGCCATTAATAGTATTATAAAATGGTCTACAGTTGTCTGGTATTTCCGTTCACTTTTTTGTCATTTTCAATGCCAATAACTTTCTTATTTCAAATCGAATCACCATAATATATTCATAACATTCGTCGTGGAATTTTTTCTATTGATATGCTCTAGCACGGCCTATAGCGAAAATTAATCTTTACATTAAATTTCTGCACATTTTTACGCAAAACATCTACATCACAAAAATAAATAATATGAAATTAAAAAAACAATATATTGAAAAACAAAACTAAATTAACTGTTCAAAATGTCGCCCATGTTGTTCACAACACATAATAATTCTTCTTCGGACACCTTTAGTCGCTAACCTTTGAATTGCGACAATTGTGAAAAGGCTAGTCGTACTTTCTGCTCAAGAGATTCCCTTCAGTTACTCGACATCATGTCTTATAATCAGTATCGTTTAAATGAATTGGCTGACATGCATTTAGTATATGAAGAGTGTGGATGTAATTCTTTAGAATCTGCAAGGCGATATGTTGAAAAGTTTCCTGGTCGACAAGTTCCTTACCACAGTACTTTTGCTGCAGGTGACCGAAGGTTTAGAGAAAAGGGTAGCTTTCTACCTTATATCACTAAGCATGCCTGTCCACTATCTTCAAGGACTGCACATATGGAAGAACCTGTTTCAAACGTGGTTAAAGAAAATCCACATAGAAACGTAAGAAGGATTGCTGCTGAAGTGAATGTTTACAAGTCTTCAGTCCACAACGTATTGTAAGTACAGCAGCTACGGCCCTACCATCTAACTCGAGCAGCTACGGCCCTACCATCTAACTCGAGTACACGCACTTTGCCCCAAGATAACAATGCCAGAATACGTTTCTGTGATTGGATCAGGAAGAAACCGAATGAAAATAATACCTACTGCGACACTCTTATTTCCCGACGATTCTTGTTTCACAAAAAATGAAGTACTAAATTTACTGGAATTAACGGTGATTATTTGTTAAAACCCGTTGAGCTACCTCCACCCTTAAATGGGGTTTAGTATATAATTTTTTTTAGGAAATATATTGCCTGGTCTATTAGAAGATTTGCCGTTGAATGTTAGGAGAGCTATGTGGTTTATGCACGTCGGTGCACGACCATATTATGCTCAACCCGTGCGACAATTTCTTGATAATTAATTTGCTGGGCACTGGTTTGGTTGCGGCCAAGATGCACCTGTCAATCGGCGTGCCAAATCACCCGACTTAAATATTTTTAATTTATATTTTTGGGGATTTATGAAAAGTCAGTTTAACCGATACCAGTACAAACTCGGAAGGAACTGTGGGCACGAATTGTGGAAGCGCTAAATTTGGTTAGACAAGATATTGGATATATTGTTTAGAGCAATACAATATTTTCTGGGACGCACCGCTTTGTGTATAGAAGTAAGTGCGGCACAATTTGAGCATCTGCTATAATGTTGAATAACTTATAATTTAATAAATGTTCTGTTCCATTTATGTTCAATATTTTACTGAATTTTCATTGAGAAAATTCACTAATAGAGAACTATCGATAGTGAGACTTTTGTAAAAATTTTTTCAAATGAGCGCGAATTAGGGCCCCTAGAACCCAAATCGAAAGCTATTTAAACAATTACACACACACACACACACACACACATATATATATATATATATATATATATATATATATATATATATATATATATATATATATATATATATATATATATGTATGTATGTATAATATGTATCCGACCAATACCTCAAAAAATACTTCACCAATCTAAACCAAATTTGGCAATTCCCTTCACTATGTTAATAGCTTGGACGAGTTCGGTACACAGTTTTGACACAAAAACTTTTAGAAAAAAATGCAAAAGACTATTTGTAAACAGAATATCTTTTAAATATCTTTAAAATTACTAAAAATATTAAACTTTACAGGCACGTACACCTTGTAAAAGTGGTCCTACCTACCAAATTTTATCTCAATTGCGTCAATAGATCTTGAGTTATAACTAAATAAAAAATTTATAATCTACGATATGACCTGAAATTACCTCTAAATGGAGGTGTATAATGTTAGACAAGGTCAGACAAATATATCAGGGTTCCGCTGCCATTATAAACAAAATCTTCAAATTAAAACGGACAGGCTACGAAAATACGTCACAATAAACAATCAGCGTGGTTGCCATTTGCGACAACTCTCGTCTGAATCTGACGATATCACAAAAATGTTACTTAATAATTTTTTAAATAAAAGTGATTAAATATGTTTAAAAGCTATCTAGAATCACGTTTTATGTATAAACATTGAGCTTTCTATTTTCACTGTATTTAAAAGCTATCTCCCTCTCCTAGTTTACTCTGACAACACCACTATTTGTCATTTGTTAACTGACAGGAGCCATGAGTGAAACGTATACGTTCTAACCACAACCTCAAAATTAACAGACGCCATTATCAAAGAAGAAGAAGAAGATAACGTCTAAATCGACTTTGATAATCCCTGAGAATTTAGTCGAGATTTGGTACCAACAAGACGCTTGTCCAGCTCACAATGCTAGGATCGTCAAAGAACTTTTGTACCAAAATTTTAAGAACAGTGTCATTTGTAACAATGGGCCGGTTCATTGGTGTGTTCGAAGTGCTGATATAAGACCCATGGATTTTTATTTTTTGGGTACTCTGAAGAATTGTCAAGGGTTTTCTTGATAGAATAATGAAAGTTTGCCCGGCTTCTGGCGCGTCACAATTTATGGAAACAGGGGAAACATAAAGAAGAAGAGAAACAAATAAAACAAAACACAGGGAAGAGTAAAAGAGAAAGAATAGAGAATCGTTTCACGCTACACCCGGGAATTGGGACTTCAGCGTCGACAGTTGGTACCAGGCTCCGCAGGTCGGTCACGACTATTCGCCTATTTCTAGTGACATGTGCAGCGTGCAACAGAAACAGATGTGAGATAACAGTTTATAGGGTTAGTGATTTATAAATTATTCGACAGCTAAATAAATACAATGGTAAGTGAAATTTTAATCGCTGGATTTACAACAATATAAGTGTGGAATGGTTTACATTAAGTAACTGTTGTCTTTTTAGGCTGACAGCGATGGTAAAAAGTGTGCTACTGTGTCCGATATAATTGTCAATTTCACTTATTCTAACAAAGACGTAGAGATCCCCCCGTACAGTCGACTGTTCGAGTTTACACACACAATTACAAAGTTCAAATATTATGAAAGAAAAGTTCAAATATTAACTTAAAGGCAGGTATGGCGTTATAGTCAGCTGACTGTAGGTGAAATCCAGCAACAGTTATACAGAACAGACAAACAAAACTTCGTGGACTTATCTGGGTGTACGTCCGTGTCTTTACACGTCTTTGGGCCCGCAGGTGTGAGTGGCTGACCCAGTAAAGGTAGAAGATCACCAGACTTCAGCCCCCGACAAGAAACCCTACAATGAATAAATGATTTCCTTAGTAGGTACTACGTATTTTAATTTTTCTTGTGTGTATTAGGCCGAATAAATGAAAGGAAAATTTAATTAACTATAACAGCTTACCCAAAATGGATGAGGTTTCTTGTTCCACAAAAAAATAAACAATCTCCACTGAATAATCAAAGTTATTTATTGTAAAGCAACAAAATCCAGCTTCTAGCTGCAGTCAACCTCACTCTTCAGTTACAGGATTATTAATAAAAATATCATTTCATGTGGATACTAATCATTTTTCAGAAAACAAAAAACCTTTTGGTAAGAAGTGATAAGATATGTTGATATTTCATTTTAAGTGAATTTTTATTAAATTTCAGAATTATATCTGGTAGAAAGAGAGAAGGAGACAGTACATACATAAGGACAATTGCTTTGATTTAAAAATGTAAACAAAACCTCCAACTTATTTGTTTACTGTTTTGGACTTCGTTAATTTTTACCAGTAAACTTAGATGAAGAGGGTTGTTTATTTGTATTAAACCTTAAGCTACAACAGAAGTGAAAGCGTAATTGGTGCATCTCTAAGGTTTTACAAGTGTGCAATACAAACAAACTATTTATAAAGCAAAACATGCAAACTGTTATCTACAGAGTGTTCACAAGTAAGTATTATGTCCCTATATTGACTATGTTTTTCCACCCCGGAAGCCAACAATCTGTCAGAAATCTTAAGAGAGGTTTAAAATTCTCTCAGAATGATGTGTATAAATTCGATTCACCACAAAATATAAATGAATTACGAAAGAGAATCACGGAAGCTATAAATCATATTAACCAAAACACCCTCACCAGAGTTTGCAGGCATGTTTCAAAAAGGTTTATAAAGTGCATTAAACAAGACGGTGGCCATATTAAACAATTTTCTATTGAGTGTATTTTTAAGTTTCTATTTTATTATTTGTTGAGTTCCGTCTCTAATTGTGTTCTTTTGTGGAATTCACGTTTCTATTTGTTATTGCCGGGTTTCGTTATTAAACTGTTTCACATAATATTACCTAGCGTTATTACCTAACTAAGTATTGTAAATTAAATCACATTTTTTTTTATCGTGAATCATTTCAGAAAATTATGTTAAAAGTAAAAGCCTATTGTTATACTCCATGGCCTAACTGCTTTTTGAACACTTTTCATAGCCTACTACCCTCAAAACGGATTTTCTCAAAATTATCACTGCAATTACAAGATTTCTTAAGCATGTTGGAAAGCAAAAAAATTCAATATGGCTACCATCATAAAAACAAACGTTGACACCTGTAGCTCAAAAACAAATGACCATCCAAAGTTGAGAATAGCACAAAAATATTACTCTGCAAAAAGTGTCCTGATAATGTGCAAGTCTTAGACATGTCAAATCAACGCCCACTTAGATATTGAAGAAAAAAGAAATCAAATAATTTTGGTTTTTTAAAAATAACTCGGAAACGAACAGACGCAGGAAAATACAAGTCATATTTGGAACTAGCATGAAATTCTACAAAACATTGCTAATTTAACCGTCTCCTTATCTTTGATAATAACGGAGCAATACATTCCCATCCAGTTTGGAACATACTGTATAGTGGGCGACGATTTCTACGGTAAAGCTCAATATAATTATTATTATACAAGATACGAGAAAAAGTTGTATACGTTAATTACAGGGTGTCTTGAGCTGCATCTTATAAAATTATTTTGCCAATCACAGGTGGCCCATAAGTCGTTGGGGATACCTACAATTTTTTTTTCGAACACCCTTATATTGTTGCATTTTTGCATTTTTAACGAAATATGATGCATGATGGTAAAAAAAAATCGAGACGCAGTAAGTGCGTTTTGGTAGAGAATTATCGTCAAATGCTTCAAATTTCAATAACTCAACTTAAGGTTGGTTGGCTAAGAAACCAGTTTTCTCTGAAACTTTTCAAGTTTATATTCGGAAACGTTTTGTACATTTTCAAACAATTAGCTATTTTGATGAAACATGGTACATTGTTCCTACTATATAGGTTATACCGGTAACCAGATTGATGCCTGCTTGCACTAGAGAGACATATTTGCTTTTACAAACGTTTTTATGAAAATTCATTTCCATAACGCACTTGTTACGTCCAGAGTTTTCTTTATGTGCTGTTAATATTTACTCGTGCACAAATTTTCAAAATCTTATCGTTTTAAAGATAATTAAGGAAAACCGATAACTTTAACAGCCTGTTTCTAAAAATCACGACCTTAAAATAAAAAATGTTATACGAAGTACCCTCACTATTTTTTTCAAGCAAAACTCACACAAATATATATATATATATATATATATATATATATATATATATATATATATATATATATATATATATATATAAACAGAGAGAAAAGAGAGTACATATTATAACCGACGTTACAGTTAGTTTGTAAAAAAGTACGCTTCTAGGTGCATTCGAACATGCAATACACACAAGAAAAAGTGCAGTATGAAGTATGGTAAAGCCTACAGTATATTTTGTGCGTGTGAATTTTATTTCTGGCGTTGGTCTATTTCCACGACTGACTAATAAGCGACTCCAGTGAACAGTTTCACCTCACTATCCTGGAAAACTTGGTGAATCTCTTACTCTCTGTAAGGAGGGTAGTGGTTTTTAACGTGCCTAGCATTGCGTATTATATGGAAACGACGGCAGTACGCCCACTTCATAGGGCGGAAAGTGCAGACATTTTACTTGCTCAAACACGTAAACATTTTAAAGCCGTCATCTGTCATTTATATTTTTTCTTCAGTTTTAAAGAACTATTGTGCTGTGAAACAGGGACACATGTTACAGAGAAAAAACAAACGTTTGTGAAGAAAGAGAAATAGTCTCTACGTTTGGTATGGAACGGTTTCACCTTGTAAGGGTAACGACAATTAATGGGCAATTATTATGTTGCTCCCGTCATTTTATTATACAGTCAATTTGTTTTAGAACTCAACTTAGAAGTTAATAATATTAAATTAAATAAAATATCACTGTATTTTAAGTTTACATCCCATATTGGACAAACACATAACCACGCACTTCAGTGATTCACGTGTTAAACGTGTTGGATTTAATTGCGCTATGCGTGGGTGGATTCAAACTTCCATTATAAGTATTACATTTTAATAACTTGTTCAACTTCTTTTCCAGTTTTTGTCGAATTTTCATTACAAATCAATATATATTAACGAGTTTCGAGTTTTTGAAGAAAGTTTTCAAATTATCGCGATCTAAAGCTTCCAGAATCCATACAAGCATTTAGTTAACTTAACCTGTTAGTATGTTTGTTAGTATGTTTAGGTCAAATCTTCAAAGTCAACTGTAAACCAGGGCCCTTATCGCATTGGAATTGAGATTTTACACGTGTGTATATGTATGTGATAACTCATAATGGAACATAGGCTACCTGTTATAAAACATAAACTCAATATGGCGGATGCTCAAAGATGGCCGATTTTCCTTTTCTCACAATGTTCGCAACATGTATATGAATTCAAAGGACTTTAAGAGTAAAATGGAATAGGCTAGGTAGTGCTTTCAAAAATTCGAAATGGTGGCAGACGCAACTTAACTTTACGATTAAGAAGTGAACGTTTTTTAGACAATTACTTATTTAATAAACTATAAACTGACATAAGACTTCAATAATAATATATTAATGCAAATTAAAAATATTAATAATATTAATAATAATAACGCACCGTGTGTTAATTATTATGTGCCGAACGGGAATAAACGCCTGCCCATATGTCGCCTCCATTCTTCTAGGTTTCCCACCAGGCCAAACATCTCTATTGTCTTGAAAGGTGATCTGGATGTGAACTCTGCGATGCAGCTGCATTATTGTTGATGTGGATTTCCTTTGTCTATTGTTCTATTACTGCGTCGTTGCTACTGAATGATTCCATAATGCTGACTAGACTGTCTACTGCTTGGTTCGCTACAATGTTGCATAAGGGGCTATTAAAATGTTATTTATCTCCCCTCCCCTCTTTGGAGAATAGAGCTACGATTATTTCCGGATTTTGATTGCAAATTCGGTTTCCTTTTTTTTCGGTATTTCCTGGCTGTCTTCTCTTTAGCTTGTTGATACAGCTTATTGTAAGAATAGCTCCAACAATGACTACTGAAGCTATGTATAATAAGATTGCCCAAAGACTTGGATGGTAGATGGGTAGCTTCACTTGGCCTGGAATTCGGTTCTTAATTGATTGTAGTTGATTTTGAATGTTATTGATATCATGGAGTTGAACGTTGTTCAATTTCAGCTCGGGTAATTATTTTGGCATCTTGGGTTCTTCTGGATTTTTGAATTCTAAATTTGGTTAGTTGAATATCCGTTGCGTTTTGACTTTGCTTGATTTGATTTATGATTTCGATTATTGATTTGTAATCTGCAGTTTAGCTTAAGTGTGTGGCTATTTAGTACGCTTTATTATCTCGGTCTCTTTTCGTCCTTCACATAGAGGGTGGCGCATTGAAAACGAAACAGACCGATTTGCGTCCAGGGAAATTATTGTTTAAAGAAACGATGAAATACGTGAATTTTAATATTCAGAGGGACATGTTTTGAGATAAAACTCAACTTTGTCACATCAGCCCCTTAAGAGTGGTAATAACAACCCTTATAACTTAAATAGGGAACATGGGTCGAGTGTTACATCGTTTGAAAGCTCTTTCTTTTCTGAATTCAGTACACTAATTTTTTGGAAGTTTTATCAACTCGTTTAAAAATTATTCACAGTTGAAGATGCAAAAACTCAATTCACTCATTCCGATAAGAAATGTGCTGATAGTCAATGTTTTGTTGGTTTGTAAAGAAAAAAATTGACTATCAGAACATTTATTATCGGAATGAGAGAAATGCGGTTTATCATTTCAGTTTATCGGTCGCTTTGATATTTGATAGTACTACCGAAAATTAATTTCACAATTGTATTCTGTAGAAGAAAGAGTTGAAATAATTGCTCTTTTTTTCAAAAACGATGACTGTGCCAACCGTACCGCAAATTTGTTTAATGAACGACATCCGAACAGAAATGTTAACAGAAAATACATTTTGGAGTTAGTTGCAAAGTTTCGACAAAGTGGTTCAGTAGCCAACAAAAAACGAGATCCTGAACGTGAATTTCCGGTTAGAAATGAGACTATTGAGATTGAAGTTTTAGGACAAATTGCTGCAGACCCAACTTTGAGCACGAGAAAATTGGCCACTGTTTCAAACATCAAAAGAAGAACTATTCAGAGAATATTGAAGCATCATGAATTTCACCAGTATAAATACATCTTGAACAACAACTGAATGAAGATGATTTTAATCGGCGGCTGGAGTTTTGTGAAATTATGACTGCACGAATAGCTGATAACGGGAACTTTCTGTTCAACACCTGTTTTTCAGACGAGTGTACGTTTTTATTAAACTCTACAATCAATCATCATAATTGTCGTTAGTGGGTAGATAATAAACCAAAAAATTTTCACGAAGTCCACACTCAAACTCGACAGAAATTGAGTGTCTGGACTGGCATTTTTGGAGACCGTTTAATGAAAACAATTGTTCTTGATGGCAATTTGTGTGGCGAAACGTATTTGGAGTTACTAGAAGATATCGTTTACCCTCTACTAATTGACATTGTTGAAAATGATGATCGCTATCAAGAAAATCAATTAGTGTTTCAACAAGATGGAGCTCGCCCGCATTTTTCACAACGTGTTAGGGAGTTTTTGAACAGAGAGTTTCCAGGACAATGGATTGGGCGTAAAAGTGCTATTGAGTGGCTCCCTAGATCACCGGATTTAACTCCTTTAGATTTCTTTCTGTGGGGCCATTTAAAGAGTAGAATTTACGCAACAGAACCGGAGTCTCTGGAAGAATTACGACGACGCATTGTTGAAGAATGCCCTCTAATAACTCCACAAATGCTCCAGAATGTCAGAGCTCGTTTTGAACAAAATTTGTACTTTTGTATGGAAGCTGGTGGTCAACAATTTGAACACTTGCTCAACTGAATAAACATTTTTGAACGTTTGGGTTTGTTTTCTGTTTTTTTTTAACGAAAGATTGACTAATTAGTGCATTTCTTATCGCAATGAATAAAATACGTTCTTGCAACTCCATCAGTGATTAATTTTTAAACGAGTTGATAAAACTTCAAAAAAAAAATAGTGTGCAGAATTAAGAAAGGAAAGTGCTTTCAAACGATGTAACACTCGACTCATGTTCCCTGTTTAAAATATAAGGGTTGTTATCACCACCCTTAAGGGGTTGATGTGACAAAGTTGAGTTTTATGTCCCTCGCAATATTAAAATTGACGTGTTTGAGCGTTTCTTAAAAAAGAATTTCTCTGGACGCAAATCGGTCTGTTTCGTTTTCAATGCGCCACCTTGTATTGCGTTGATCTTGGCGTTTTCGGGTGCTATTGTAATATATCGGTTGTTCCCATATTTTGAACCTGTGAGTTTCTTAGTTTTGATTAATTCTTGACGGCAATTGTCAATCGGTTTTTAAAAGTTGATCAATTTGATTTCGCATGAATTTTTGTCGTTAAGCGTTGTTGATTTATCGTTTTCGCAGAAATATAAATGGGTATTTCAATTTTGACATTATTTATTTCGGTAGGCTGCTACCGAGGATAATGTATTGGGCTCTAGGGATTAAAATAGTACGAAGGCGTAGAACGGCCACTAGATGAAAATATTTATAATTTCGACTTTAAACATGAAATTATACTAATTTCGAGTTTAAACACGAAATTAGCTATAATTTACAGTTTAAGCTCGAAATTATACTAATTTCGAGTTCAAACACGAAATTATGCTTAATTTCGTCTTTAAACATGAAATTATACTAATTTCGAGTTTGAACACGAAATTAGTATAATTTAAAGTTTAAACACGAAATTATACTAATTTCGTGTTTAAAGTCGAAATTATAAATGGGTGTTGTCTGCTGTGTCGACTAGCTAGGTTATGTAAATGGTTTTGTTGATATATTATTAATTATTAAATACGAGGTGTTTCAATTCTGGAGGTACTTAAAATAATATAATAGAGTTTATTTTACACTTGGTTTACAACAATTGGAAATCTTGTTTAACATTAAACCATCATATATTTGTCAATAAAAGACACATAAGACGAAAACTGTGTACCTACGCAAAATCTTCCCGAATAAAGGGAATGAAAGTGAAGGTAATAATAAGGAGTCATTATCACTGATAGCCCTTCTCACAAATCATTATTTGACATTTTTGTACCGTAAACTCTTTCAAAAAATAAGACCTAAATTTTATTTTTAGTTACTATTATTTTTTTTTTTTTTTTAATTTCATACCACTTCGGATTTAGGGTTTTTGGGCCATTTGGAACAAGTTTTGTTAAAATATAATTTTTTTTATTGTAAAAGATCGATTACATTTTTACCGTACAATTTTGCATTATAGCAAATCTGCTCGCATTTTGATATGGAAAATTAATTTTGATCTTAACGAGGCCTTGATAATATTTTATTATTAAAGTAACACCGTTTTGGTCAAAATTGTAGAAAAACAAAGGAATTTGTCTGTGTGTCTGTGTAGGTATTTATCATTTATGTATCATTATAACTTAAAAAGTATTTGAGCAATTTTATTTAAGCAGTATTTTGTGAGGTTTGTCTGTCACTCAGCTTTGACAAATCGACAACAGCAGATTTACAGCAGAAACACTGCTGGACTATATCATTGGCATATCCATTCGCACAATTATTCAACTGTTGACGCTTTGTGAACACGGTCACCGTATAGATTAAACTAAAGTGATATTGTGGCTTACCAACAATACTAACCTTTTTTGACAAAAATGTAATACTTATAACATTAAACTGACAGACTGCATAACCTCTAAGTAACTCGGACAACGCATATTCGCAGATCCCATTTAATACTACATATACCTTATACCTGGATTTTGAGGGTTTATGATTGACTACAATAGTCGACAAATGAATAAAATGTTCGATACGCAGCAAATTTTCATAAGAATAATATATTATAGTGATTTAGCCTTATATTAAAAGTTATAAAACATTACTTTATTTAATTGGGAACGGTAAAAAATAGGCTAAAGAAGGACAAGCAATAACATGACCTCTTACATAAATATTTATACAGTAATTTGGATCTAAAACTCAAACAAAACAATTGATAAACAGGAAGTATATACTCAACAAAAAATACACCAGAAAGCTGAACATAAAAAAGTTCCCGTGGGTCATGCATTGGGGGTGATTGTATGCATGCAGAAGGGGAATAAGAACCCCCAGGACGAAGGGGATTTCTTTCGCCTGAAAAATACGGGGGGGGGTTCCCTTCCCCTTGTACAGGCAGACAACTACCTTCAAAGCATAAAGCACAAGAAAAATTTCTTGTGAGGAACCCCCAACAAAGTTACTGGACCTGGGCGACTATGGGTGTTGTGCGGAGTAAACAGGGTTCAAAAGACGTATTGCTGCGAAATGTGAAAAACGCATCTTTTCAAAGTCCGACTAAATGTTTTTTTACCATTTTCCGCTCATATTTTCTCCCCGCCCAGCACCTATATTCATTCTTGGTCCCTTACATCTCTTGAGGGTTTTTTGCAACAAATTTGCCTTGTGGCTTGTGCATCCAAGGAGGGTTCTAAGCATTTTTCTGAAAAAAAAATAAAACCCTTTGTGGAGTAAACTATCAATTTACAGAATTACATTCCACTTCGTCGCCATAATGTCTTTTTCAGATAATATCGAATACAGCACTAAAGTAAATAAATTCACTTGCTGTTTCACTTCTTTTTTATTTTCATATTACATATATAAGCACATCCTAAGTGAGTATAATAAAGGGGGGCCCTTAATTAGCATTGGCGCTACACAAACGCAAAAACAGAGAAGACATTTTGATCGTGGCTAAATGTATGCACACAAAAACTAGTAAAATACATTTATAAAATCTATTGCTAAACAACGGTTTTACGATATTATTTTAAATAAACCAATAGGACTACGTTTCGTGGCGATTTCGCAATTCGCGAGTGTTTGAACCTAGCTTTTGTACAAGACTACATTGAAATCAGGTCGACCACAAGCAAGCCACTTGTAAATTAAGCTCTACCCTGCCAGAAATGCCATACAAAAACATATAAAAAAACTATGGGGTTCTATATGCTTGAATATGAGTATTTGAAATATGAATTTCGACAAAAACCACATAAGAGCCCTACATGATTTTCCATGTAAATATACCGGGGTTTCATATGGAAATCTCCATGGAAACCCATTACTAAATATGGAAAATATGGTAGCTTATATGGAATTCCACATAATCTCTCTCACAATAGTATGGAAGTCCATATAGAATCCTTCCAAAACGGAACTCTCTACAGATCGCTATAATTCCATTTGAGCAATCTGATTGGTCGAAATCTGACACAAAACTCCCGCCAGTAATTATAATGCAACATAGCCTGTCATAAATGCCTATTCTCTATATAGTTGTATACATTAGGGTCAATAATTCTAAGCAGTTAATATATGTGATTAGTGTTTAAATCAGTGGAAATCAAATATGAAAGATTCAAGCAAAAAGAAGCGATATAAATTTTGAGGTTAGGTTTAAATTAAATTCCAATATTTTAATGATACATTTACATCGCAAAAGACTTAGACAGATTGCTTCAGGAGGTCGAAATAACACCAATTACACTTGTGAGTTCTGATCCCGATCTAAAACATGTCAACGACGTTCCTCCCACGTTAATTAGACCACAGGTTAAACTAATGTTTTTAACAGTTAAATTGGATAATTATTGTGAATTAATTAATTTATTTTGTGCCTACAAACAGAACCCAGCACCCATAAAACCTTCGAAAGCACCAAACACATAAACAAAAAACGTTGATCGTTGAACAGTTGACAACGACTCTCGGCAAATCAGCGAGCAATATTCACCAATACAGATCGCGTAACAGTTAAGCTCTTGTGATTCTAATTGGTTCTTTGACATCGTCATCTTATACGGATTTCCGTGGTATATTCAATTATTTCATAAAATGATCCTTATAGAAACCAAACAATACCCCATAGATCACTTTCTGGATTTCTATGTGGTATTCCTAGAAAGGGAATTCTGTACAAATTCACATATAATGCGCAACCCTTCCACATATTTTTTCCATTAACCTTATACAGACTATAGTCAAACCACATAGGTTTCCTTATACGTTTTAATAGTATTTCCATAAGTCATTTCTAGCAGGGTAGGATTGGACGGTTAACAAACATAGGTATGTCTAATTTTAAGGGGGAACCTGTACCTGTTTGAAACATACAAGATGGGAAATGCATAAATACGCTTTAAACTGCTATTTATTAAAAAAATATTGACCATGTAACCTACGAACACATCGATAATAAAAATGATGGATCTGGTAACTTATCTATCAGTAACATTCTCATTTTGTAAGCAGGTTTTTATACTTGCAAAGAACAACAAGCAGCCTGCAGTCGCATGCTATAATTTAGCGCTTTTGGGCGCAAACATTGTCCCGGTATTAGAAAAGAAATGGGACAGGACTGACAGTTTACATTGTTAGTTTGTACATAGTCTCCGTCTATAACATTTTGTGTTAACTAGAGCTGTCGTGACGACATACTACCTGGTTCCGCACCGACATGGCATCCCTGTCGTACATCTCACAATGGTCTACATTCTGACATTACAACGATTATAACTTCCATTGTTTAGAGTTTTATTTATCATTTATTTAAATGGCATCGCAGTACAGGTAACGTCATCTCTTTTTGTCCAATATTGTAGATATTGCATTACAGAATCTGAAGTGATGACGAAGATTATTTTAATATTAATTTCGAATAACTTTATATTTCTTTAATTAAAAGACTTAAAAATTGGTAAACAACCACGTCTGTTTATGTTCTTTTAAGTTGTATATTTTCGTTTCAATCACTTAAAGAATTTGAGAGACATGGTATTTTTTTAAATATTTTTTAATTTTTTGTTATGAAAGATTGGGCGTTAAGATATGGCCAACGAACTCATCCAAGCAATTAACAAAACAAATAAGGGTAATTCCCAAATTTGGTCCAAATCAGTGAAGTATTTTTTGAGTTATCGGTTAGATACACACCCACATACACACACACACAAATATATATATATATATATATATATATATATATATATATATATATATATATATATATATATATATATATATATATATATATATATATATATATAAACTTTTTGACTGACCATGGAAATGGGTTCCATGGGCTCTAATTCACGCTCATTTGAAGATATCTTCCGAAAGTCTCACCATCGATACCTCTCTTTTAGTGAAATTTCTTAATGAAAATGCACTAAAAACGATGGGTATCGGATGTTAACATGACTTGATTTCTTGGTAATAATTATTAATCGTTATACTGCTACACTACTTAAAAATTATTGGAAACAATCTGCCAGAAAATTACACATAGGCACCCCAACCAGAATAAATGGAAATTATGTTGTTTTCCGGATTAAGGAAGTTTGTGATGAAACATCGGCGAATGTATCATATTGCTTTGTATAACCTTGAAACCTCTAATTGAATGAATATTCTTCCATGGGTATGGTCAGAAAAGCTATCCTCATGTACTAAAGTTATTTGGAGAGTTTAAGTACGTTTACTGCTTCTGGAAGACTAAATATATACGAACTTGAAACTGTGAGACATCCATAATAGATATAGATATAGATTATTGTTTCTTCTATTGGTTAAATACAATATGTACTCGAGCTTTTTGTTTGGACTTGTTAAAATAACTAGTTATTAATTTACAAGGAATAATTTAGTTATTGTTTACATAATAAATAATGCGAAATTATTCAATAATAGAACTTCCCATTCTATTGAGTATCGAGTGCATTATAAAATATAAAACATTTTAAAATTCGAAATGCAATACCTACTTATAACCTTACGAAAAATACATGTTAGCTAAGGTTACCGGCAGCATTCAATTTTCGCGCTGAACTGGGAACCAATCAAATCTAGTTATAAACTTACCTATGCACTACTGAGTGGGATTCGCGAATATGCACATAACGGTTGAATAATTGTGTCAACGAATGTCCAGGAGTATTTTTGCAGGAACTCAACCCTTGACGATTTGTCAAAGCGGAATGACAGACAAACCTCACAAAATAGTGCTTGAAGTCAACAGTGCATTCATCAGTCTTTAACCGCTGAAATGTATCGGTAGTCAGCAGATAGAGCTCAGCAGTTGGAGCCTGGTGAACTACGCCAACATATGATTGCCGAGTTTTGGCACAAAATTTAATTTCCTCCAAATAGCCTACTTATTACTGAAGATAAAAGCATTTTCATAAAGAAAATCTAACATTTTCTATGACAGATTGGTCAAGGTGGCTAATAGACTCATTCAAGCTATTTACAAAAGGAGCACACTTTAAATAAAATCGATCAAATACTTTTTAAGTTATGATGATACATAAATTATAAGTACCTACACACACACACACACACACCTACAAAAACAGACAAATTCCTTTGTTCTTCTACGATTTTAACTTACTTAAAAAATAAAAGATTATCAAAGCCTCGTTAAGATCAAAATTCATTTTTCATTTCAGAATGTGAAGTCATCTGAAATGATGCAAAATTGTACGGTAAAAAATGCAATCGATATTTTTTAATAAAAAAATAGAGCCTCGGTGGTTCTGAGGTAAGAACGTGTGCCCCTGAACCGAAGGGTACTGGGTTCGTTTCCAGGGTTCTCCTTTCACTTTTTCAGTACAAACTGTAACATTAACATCAACCGAGGTTCTGGCGTTGTATTTGAGCAAGTTGAATGTCTGCACGTTCCGCACTTCGGAGGGGGCGTAAAGCCGTCGGTCCCGTGTCCATGCGATGTTGGGCACGTGAAAGATCCCTACCCTCCTTACAGAAAGGCAGGGGTTCGGCAAAATTTCCAGGATAGTGAAGTGAAACTGCTCACTGGCGTCGGTGATTGGACATAGTCACGTAAATAGGCCGACGTTAAAGAAACAAAACACACTAATAAAAAAATATAGTTTAACAAAACTTGTTCCAAATGGTGCAAGAACCATAAATCCGAAGTTATATTAAATTAAGAAAAAATCAAAATAATTGTAATCAAAAATAAATTTTAAATCTTATTTTTTTACGGTACAAAAATATGTCAAATAATGATAATGTCAGAACGCCTATCTGTGATAATGACTCGGTTATTATCATCACTTTCCGTTCATCCACTTTCTTCGGGAAGATTTTGCGTAGCTACGCAGTTTTCGTCTTAGGTGTCTTTATTATGGTTTAATGCTAAACAAGATACCATTTTTAAAAGTGTAAAATAAAACTCTATCAGTACTTCCATTATTTTAAGTACCTCCAGAATTGAAACACCTCGTATTTAATAATTAATAATATATCAACAAAACCATTTACATAACCTAGCTAGTCGACACAGCAGACAACACCCATTTATAATTTCGACTTTAAACACGAAATTAGTATAATTTCGTGTTTAAACTGTAAATTATACTAATTTCGTGTTCAAACTCGAAATTAGTATAATTTCATGTTTAAAGACGAAATTAAGCATAATTTCGTGTTTGAACTCGAAATTAGTATAATTTCGAGTTTAAACTGTAAATTATAGCTAATTTCGTGTTTAAACTCGAAATTAGTATAATTTCATGTTTAAAGTCGAAATTATAAATATTTTCATCTAGTGGCCGTTCTACGCCTTCGTAAAATAGTGATCGTGTATGGATCTTTGGGTGTTGGTAAAGTGTACAATTCATAATAAATATAATCTGAATCTGTATTAATAGTATTTCTATTTGAAAAATGATCTTAAAATCAAGTTGGGTTGTTTTTATTCTAAATATTTTCTCATAAAGGGATAACGAGAGCTTCGTGATTATGATTTAATATTTCTATGGTTTAGCCAAATTCTAAAAAAACTTCTATCATTAAGGATGCCTGTGAACTCATTAATTCGTGAACTTCGTTTTGATTTTTACTTAATATGTCTAATGCCTAATAAATTCGTTCGCCGTTCAGCATCCAAAGTAACTGCTTTGACTATTGATCCTAGTCCGTTCATAATTCCACGTTTCTTTTGGCAATTATTAAAAATATTGTAAGTATTTGGGAAAGTTATATAAAATATATCCTCTATGTTAGTTATTGTAAAACTAATGGTTAAAATAACATTCTGGTGTTCCGCTTTGTAATCTTCGTTCAATAACTCTTACTGTATCAGCATAATGTTGTTTAATCCTAACGTAATTGTTGTAAAGCTGTCTTAAGTAAGAGACCAGGGTTGTTTGCCAAGTCTAGTAGTTAAGAATTTTTTGAGTAAGGCCTAGATAAGGGATTTTTGTGTTTTTAGTGAATTTTCTTAAACAAAATTCACTAATGAGGAGATCCCGACTTCTGAGTTTGGAAAAAATTTGTTCAAATGACCACGAACTAGGCCCTTTAGAACCCATATCCAGGGTCAGTTTCATTTTTTATATGTTTATATATATATATATATATATATATATATATATATATATATATATATATATATATATATATATATATATATATATATATATATATATATATATGAGAGACATAATTGGTTCGCGTGTTGAAGCGCGTCCAGAATTTATGAAAACTCGACGTGTCGGCTCATATTTTGGAGCCATTTTCGAGATGTATAGGAAATATGTAAGGACACTCTAAGGCCTCAATCTGCCTACTCCTTAGAGTGGTGGACAAAGGTGGGTACAGGAAATATGTAAGGACACTCTAAGGCCTCAATCTGCCTACTCCTCAGAGTGGTGGACAAAGGTGGGTAAAGAAAATATGTAAGGACACTCTAAGGCCTCAATCTGCCTATTCCTTAGAGTGGTGGACAAAGGTGGGTAAAGGAAATATGTAAGGATACGCTAAGGCCTCAATCTGCCTACTCTTTAGAGCGGTGGACAAAGGTGGGTTGGGTTGTTGTAGCTCGATTACGGGGCCTCAATCTGCCTACTCCCCAAATTTCGCCGGAGATTGTCTGTGTGTTCAACCCTAGGCCTCAGAGAGATTATTTACGGTGCTTTGCACTTTTTAGAGGGCATCCATTGTAGAGAACCCTTTTCGAAATCCGTTTTGTGAGCGCGCAAAATCTACATTGTCTTAAATTTCTTTTGTCAATCTTTAATGTAGTATTTGTTCAAACGTCTTTGCGATGACGTCTATCAGGCATAAAAGTCTGTAGGTCTTCTTACCAGGCATCTCAGCACCTGTCTGGCTATCTTCCATATTTAAGATACCAATTCATTTATGATAATTGTTTCTAAAGTACTAGGTCTAGGAAATGGCCAGCCACAACAAAGGTGAAGCAACAGTACAACTCCTGATGGTTCAATCAATTATGACAAGCTCGAGAGAGGAAAAATCTGCTGATACTGTCCTTATAAAAAAATAGAATGACCCATTCCAAACACGTCAAATGCAACACTCCAACTTGTTTGGAATGTTCAAGAAAGTTGTGCAATGTTTATATTATAATAATATTCTCAATAATGTTACTATTATTGTGCCCAGAAATGTTTCTGTTTAATATAACTATGTAATCTATCATTAAATAGAAAGATATTTGTATATTAATTGTTTCTTTGCTAAATTGATGCCTCAATTAATGTTAAAGGTAAAACTCAATTTATAAATTAAATATACAAAAAATCAAAATTGCCACAGAAAATAATTAAACACTCAATGAAAGGCTTCTTTTCTAGACAAGAAAAAGTTATTAGTTCCCCACACGCTATCTTTAGGGATAAATCTTTTTGACAACCCTGGCAACTCACAACTATGCCCTGAACCTCCTCGGTGGCGTCACCAAACCTCTTCGACCTCAAAATAAAGGCCATGACGGTTTTTAATTGGATGGTACTTACCTGGCTCCTCTTTAAAGTTCCCGGAACAAATAATTCTGTTCGAAGACTCCCACAAGCATCTAATTCTCACAGGTAGTTATGAGATGTTTCTTCAGTCTCGCCGCATTCCTGGATAATAAGATCCCTCTCGACACCTGCCAATGTATCTTTTGAGAGTAGAGTGGCCTCTTAGCACGCCAGTGATGCGATGAAGTGCAAAACGACTCCTACCAAGAAGCCAGACAGTATTGTTTCTATCTGGCCTCTCCACTAAGTCCTCGCCTACCAAGAGCCACTAACCGACTTCCAGTGTTTCTCCATAGCCTCCTCAGTCGATTTACCTAAGGCGCCGGAGGCCACATTCTTACTTCGCGGGGCTAATCTAGAATCACAATAAAAAAGGTCTGTCAGAAAACGTTCTCCGCAAGTTCAACAGGAGGCTGCACATTTAAGCTACACAGTTGAACTTGCGCTCAGTCAGTTGACTCCACAGTTTTTTATTTCGCAGTAGATTTTTATAATTTGTTGTTGGTTGCTATGCAATAGTTCATTCGGATACTTTTGTTTTGCTTTTAACTACATGCTTAACTTGCTGTAGGTTTTAACTTGTTTTACTATTTGACTTTAGATGCTTGCTTGGACGTTTTCTGTATTGGTTGTTTTGATACCATTGTGATGTATTCAGGAGAATTGACTACCAGAAAACAATATTGTGATTTTAGATTTACCACCAAAGAATGCCACTTAGTTGGCCAAAACGCGTAGGGCACTAATGAATTTTTATTGTCTGGAAAGGAACCCTTTTCATTGAGTGTTTAATTATGTTTATCCCAAACTGTTTGACATTTAGAAGTGAAATTACAGAAGATAGTCTGACAGACGGATGTTTCTTCTAAAGTTTGAAATGAGGATCTTCCGTGCAGAGGGTTAAACTCTTGGATGAGATCGTTAGCCAACCCAATAAAACCTTAAGTACACTTGGAGAACCCAAATCACCACAACACATATTTTAGAGACCTTACGATCGTTTCGTTGACCATGTCAACATCTTCAAAGGAAGAAAGATTCTAAAAATAAACTACTAGTTGCCGTGTATTTATATCGCGAATTAACAACACTTGTACTTAGGTTGCTTTTTTTTTAAATTTATTAAACTACTTAAACTATTTTACGACAAACTAGCATAGTTACTGCCTAAATTAATACTGAACAAATATTACACAAAACAATGGCTTTATATAATAATCGGATGAGTGTTCGTTGCAGGTTCTGACGAGAACATGCAGATCTAGCTTCTTCTGATTTCGCACTGCTGGCACTATCTGCAACGGTCGGCATAATTCGTAGAATCTGCTTATGGGAACTGCTGCATGCAAACGTAACTTGATACCATCTACGTGACATATCGTGAGAAGCCATGTGTTAACTCCTCCCCCCATAAGAGGACGGAACCCTTGGGTTTCGGAATTCTTAAAGGATTTTCCGCTTCTGCTTGGCTTCTTTCATTCTGCTGGGCACATCTTCTTTTGACAAAAACTGTAATAAATATTGTTGCTAGAAGGATTAGTATGATGTAGAGTAGGATCGTCCAAATACCTGTGTGGTACAACGGGAGTCTAATTGTGTTGGTAATTCTACTTTTTATAGACTGCAGCTGAGCCCTGATGTTGCTTACGTCGTGCAAAGGGAAGTTTTCCAGTTCCATTGCTGGCAATTCTTCTATGTTCATTTTGCTTTCTGGATCTTCTTCCAACTTTGGTAAGGAGAACAATTGTTGTGTCTCAACTGAGCTCTGCACTGTACTGTATGGTTTACCACCAATCGACAACTGACATCTTGGTTTAAGTGTCACCATATACGTGCCTTATATAATTTGTGTGTTTTCTTCTCCCGAGCATTTGATTGACATCTTGGTTTCCTTGTGTGCCTCCATATTTGGAAACAAAAGTCTTGGTAATTTTTACAGTCTCTTGTTCGCAATTATTGATAGGCTTTTGGAAATTAATTAGCCTAACTTCACAGGGAGGATCTCCACTGACATCTGCTATTGTATCTTCTGTATAGACATAGATCTCGTTCGTAAGCTCCTGGCAGGGGTTGTTTCTGAAGGCGTATTGTTGCTCATTTAGGATAAGGTACTTGGATCGAGGTATTATCATTGAGAAGCTGTTAGGATTGGTTTGTATAGGTAGGGAGTACAGTTGGTAGTAAATATAGTCAGATTTGTCTATTAGTGGAATATAAATTTGGAATATAATTTTATATCCTGTTTGGATAGACTTGATTTTAAATATTTTTTCATACAAAGATAAGTCATTCTTGCTTACTAATCTAGATTGTGAAATGTATTTTTCTATTACAGGAAGCTCTTTAATAATGAATTTTGGTTCGATGATAGAAGTGTGAAAAGTATTTAATTTAGAGAACGTTATAGCATTTTCAGTTGTTAATATTATCGATTCTATGACGTTAAATAGGTTAGCGATTTCAGTCAACAGTTCTAGAATATGTGCTTGCTGGAGAACAGGCATAATATTACTAGCTAAATCTTTAGTAATGTTTTGAAGTGCTAACATTCTTTTGACAACTTCTTTTTGATTATGAGTTAAAGTATTTACTGTTTGATTAAATTCGTTTATTGCATTTATCATAACAGATGTTTGTTCGTCAAATAGCTCATGCATTCTATTTTGATCATCAGCTAATAATTGAAGGGCATTGTTGATTTTTCGCCATCATCAGCATCTAGATTGCCAGTGATTGATTTAAAAATTGTACCCAAAGGGTTGAGTAAACCTCTCTTAAATCTATACTTATCAGGAAAAATTCTAAGGAAGGTTTCATCTATGTTATCTACAGTATAATTAAGGGCGATTATAAAATTATGGTATTCAGATCTAAAATTATCACTTAAAGTATTGGCTATAAGATAATATTTGTATTTAAGTTTACTGTGGTCAGTAAATAAGGGTTCCATATTATATATATGTATAAGGCGCCATACGTCATTTTGGCAATAGCTTCTACCTAACTTGCGAGGTAAAAACCCAGGGTTGTTCTTTAAATCTTCTAGTTGTAGCTGCCCTCTGCATGCCCACCTGAAAGGCGAAGATTTCTTAAATGAGTTACACATTGCTCGTCATTCTTGTGATTTATGAGTAAAGCTTTATTATGTTCTAAGAGGGATATTATCGTGTATGGGCCTGTATAGGGGTTTTTGTGCTTGTGAAATCCAGGGTGTATCTTTTTATATGCTGTTTGGCCCTCTTTAAATGGCTGATTAACTTCGACGTTAGTTCTGAGGGGCATTTTTTCTTTCGATTTTTCTATCCGATCTAATACGATATCATAAACTATGTTCATAAAATGTTTGTGCTTTTGGTTATACTCTTGGGTGAGTGTAACTTCGGGATCGAAGTTGAAGATTTCTGGGATGTATCCGAATATTAGCTCAAAAGGTGGCTTGAGAGTTTGAGAGTGAATGCTTGAATTGTAAGCTAGGGTGCAGTAGGGTATTAAATCAATAGGTTTTAGATTTGGGTATTTTATTAGTATATCTTTACTCTTAGTTAGGGATATCAATGATTCATATATTCCGTATGTTACCTGTAAGCTGATACTCACATCGATATTTTTTTTCTTTTCTTTTGTGTACGCATTCCTGTTTTTGGAAAAATACAAAATATTTTACCAACAATAATGATGTAATAATATGGGTCCGATGGCAGTATTGTTTAAACTGATACGAGTGTTTTCCTAATTGAATTTTGACGAAGTTTAGACGTGACTTTGTCTAACGATTTTGATATGAATCTTTATACTATTTTACTATCATTGTTATTATTGTTATTATATTATATAGGGTTAACCTATTTCGTGTACTTTCCATCGTTATGTTTCACTAAGTCCTGTAAAATAATCGTTCTAAGGCAGAACAATTGAAAGTCGGACTTTTAAACCTGTAAGTACACAGTTGTCCATCCGTGGATTATCTTCACAAAAAAAAATTTTTTTTTAATTACGTAATGTACTGTTTAATTACTGATTATAATTTTAACAAGGTAATAACATTAAAATTTAATATACATATATATATATATATATATATATATATATATATATATATATATATATATATATATATATATATATATATATATATATATATATATATATATATATATATATATATATATATATATATATATATATATATATATATATATATATATTTGACAATTTTAATCATGAGCTTAGTTATTTATATTAAAATTTGGTGTTTTTCCTTCAAGATCGTTTTTTGTGATTTTAGTCACTTATTCTTGCTGCTAGGAACTTGAGGTGTAATGTCCGTAATGTGATATTATTAGAATAATTTGGTCCTGTTTCAAGAGTAGAATTGTTGAGTACGGTCCTGAAAATAAATTCTTATCTAATGTTTATATATTTGTAGATTTTATTTACTTGTTACGATAAGTGTGTTTTTACGTCATATTAGTCAGTCTCTTAAGTCCTGTCTCGTTGTCATTTATCCGATTTTCGAGTTTTTAATTTATTTAGGTAATATAATTCGATTGTTTATTTAATTTGCTTAATATAAGCAGATTGTATTCTTTTTTGTTGCAATATTCACAAGTCCTAATATAATCTTTAATTTTCTTTCTCATGTTTGAAAAAGAGAATTTGTCTTTCATCTGTGCATAGGTTTCATCTATGTTTCGATGTCGCTTGTTAGTCTCATGAGAACACATGATTTTGTGTTTAATTTCTGATGCTGTTTCTAATTCTTCCAAATTGGGTATTTTTGTTTCAGAACTATTAATCGTATTGGAATTTTTAATTTTTATGGGGTTTGTTTCCAAAATATTCATTTTATTTATTGCGAAATTTTGTTTATTATTAAAATTAGATGTTGCTACTTTAGGTTTTGCTTTGCTGATTATATGTTTTGCTGTATTTAACCCAGTTTTTCCTGTATTATCGTACTGGGCTAAAGGTTCATTCTCATATTGTTCCTTTACTCTTTTCTTATAGCTACCTTGTGCATTATTTGAATGCTTACTTGACTTATTAGTAAAATTTAACTGGTTTTTGCTTCTATTTTGTACATCCTGTATATTATTTAAACTAATATGATCAGTCTCCTCATTACAATATACGTTTGTAGTGGGAACTTCACAAAAACTGCTATGTGGGCTTTTGTTTAATTGAATTATCTTATTATTACTGGCCAACCAATAATTTACATACCTCATAATGCTATCATTGTCCTGTGGAATTATCTTCGTTAGTTTTGATGCATCAGCTAGGTCAACAGAATGCATTTGTCGACCGTCGCTTGCGTAATTGTTCAAGTTCAGGTTTAAATTATTTCTATAGTCATTCATTATCTCATTATAAATACAACCACTATCACTGCCCTTCTTAGGTACATCACCTGTTTGAACATTTACACTATTAATATCTCCTATCGATTGTCCGTAGACGTGCCTGCTATAGGAAAATTTTGATCTTCACTATCGTAAATTTCGGAAGGTGTATCAATCTCATGGGTAAATAGTTCGTCAGAATTAAACCTTGTTCCCGAAACTGTGGACCTTTGCTGATTAGCAGGGAAGTTATTTCTTCTTGACTGTGTTGAAAAATTATTAGAATGTCTTGTAAACCTTGTGTTGCCACTCGAAGTATCCATGGGTTCAGGATATCTGTTTTGGAAATGTTCTCGTGGGTTTTCTGGTTTAAAAGAGGGCGGTCTAGAAAATTGTGAATTCTGATTATTTTGGCTTTGATATTGGGAAGTATTCCTAAATTGTGAAGTTTAATTACTTTGGCTCTGATATTGGGGATTATTTCTAAATGGTTTCTGAAATTGCATAACTGGAAAGTTTTGAGGAGTAGAACGATTGTTAAAAGACCTGGTTTGTGTATTGGGGGTTTTATTATTTGCCGATGTATAATTGCCTGATTTAAGAAACGTCCTATCTCTATACTCGTAATTTTCTTCCAGAACTACAAACTTAAGAGCATCTTCAATAGATGCAGGTGCAGTGGATCTTACTACCATTCCTAGAGGGTTTCTAAGTCCCCCGAGGAACGCTTATAATGTTTGTTGAGTGTAAATTGCTCTTTTCACTTCTAATATTTGTTGATTGTCTTCATTACAAATTAAATTAGAGACCAAAAGTTGTTCAATATATCTACACCTATTACTAAATGCTAAAGCATCCTCATTATGTTTCTGCTTGAGTGTTAAAAGTTCGCTCAAAAGACTAGTGACGTCTCGTTGGTCCGTGAAGTTTTGCACTATAGCTTGTCTTAGGTCTTGCCAATTATTATTGTTCGCAATTATTGATAGGCTTTTGGAAATTAATTAGCCTAACTTCACAGGGAGGATCTCCACTGACATCTGCTATTGTATCTTCTGTATAGACATAGATCTCGTTCGTAAGCTCCTGGCAGGGGTTGTTTCTGAAGGCGTATTGTTGCTCATTTAGGATAAGGTACTTGGATCGAGGTATTATCATTGAGAAGCTGTTAGGATTGGTTTGTATAGGTAGGGAGTACAGTTGGTAGTAAATATAGTCAGATTTGTCTATTAGTGGAATATAAATTTGGAATATAATTTTATATCCTGTTTGGATAGACTTGATTTTAAATATTTTTTCATACAAAGATAAGTCATTCTTGCTTACTAATCTAGATTGTGAAATGTATTTTTCTATTACAGGAAGCTCTTTAATAATGAATTTTGGTTCGATGATAGAAGTGTGAAAAGTATTTAATTTAGAGAACGTTATAGCATTTTCAGTTGTTAATATTATCGATTCTATGACGTTAAATAGGTTAGCGATTTCAGTCAACAGTTCTAGAATATGTGCTTGCTGGAGAACAGGCATAATATTACTAGCTAAATCTTTAGTAATGTTTTGAAGTGCTAACATTCTTTTGACAACTTCTTTTTGATTATGAGTTAAAGTATTTACTGTTTGATTAAATTCGTTTATTGCATTTATCATAACAGATGTTTGTTCGTCAAATAGCTCATGCATTCTATTTTGATCATCAGCTAATAATTGAAGGGCTTTGTTGATTTTTCGCCATCATCAGCATCTAGATTGCCAGTGATTGATTTAAAAATTGTACCCAAAGGGTTGAGTAAACCTCTCTTAAATCTATACTTATCAGGAAAAATTCTAAGGAAGGTTTCATCTATGTTATCTACAGTATAATTAAGGGCGATTATAAAATTATGGTATTCAGATCTAAAATTATCACTTAAAGTATTGGCTATAAGATAATATTTGTATTTAAGTTTACTGTGGTCAGTAAATAAGGGTTCCATATTATATATATGTATAAGGCGCCATACGTCATTTTGGCAATAGCTTCTACCTAACTTGCGAGGTAAAAACCCAGGGTTGTTCTTTAAATCTTCTAGTTGTAGCTGCCCTCTGCATGCCCACCTGAAAGGCGAAGATTTCTTAAATGAGTTACACATTGCTCGTCATTCTTGTGATTTATGAGTAAAGCTTTATTATGTTCTAAGAGGGATATTATCGTGTATGGGCCTGTATAGGGGTTTTTGTGCTTGTGAAATCCAGGGTGTATCTTTTTATATGCTGTTTGGCCCTCTTTAAATGGCTGATTAACTTCGACGTTAGTTCTGAGGGGCATTTTTTCTTTCGATTTTTCTATCCGATCTAATACGATATCATAAACTATTTTCATAAAATGTTTGTGCTTTTGGTTATACTCTTGGGTGAGTGTAACTTCGGGATCGAAGTTGAAGATTTCTGGGATGTATCCGAATATTAGCTCAAAAGGTGGCTTAAGAGTTTGAGAGTGAATGCTTGAATTGTAAGCTAGGGTGCAGTAGGGTATTAAATCAATAGGTTTTAGATTTGGGTATTTTATTAGTATATCTTTACTCTTAGTTAGGGATATCAATGATTCATATATTCCGTATGTTACCTGTAAGCTGATACTCACATCGATATTTTTTTTCTTTTCTTTTGTGTACGCATTCCTGTTTTTGGAAAAATACAAAATATTTTACCAACAATAATGATGTAATAATATGGGTCCGATGGCAGTATTGTTTAAACTGATACGAGTGTTTTCCTAATTGAATTTTGACGAAGTTTAGACGTGACTTTGTCTAACGATTTTGATATGAATCTTTATACTATTTTACTATCATTGTTATTATTGTTATTATATTATATAGGGTTAACCTATTTCGTGTACTTTCCATCGTTATGTTTCACTAAGTCCTGTAAAATAATCGTTCTAAGGCAGAACAATTGAAAGTCGGACTTTTAAACCTGTAAGTACACAGTTGTCCATCCGTGGATTATCTTCACAAAAAAAAATTTTTTTTAATTACGTAATGTACTGTTTAATTACTGATTATAATTTTAACAAGGTAATAACATTAAAATTTAATATACATATATATATATATATATATATATATATATATATATATATATATATATATATTTATGTATATATATATATATATATATATATATATATATATATATATATATATATATATATATATATATATATATATATATATATATATATTTGACAATTTTAATCATGAGCTTAGTTATTTATATTAAAATTTGGTGTTTTTCCTTCAAGATCGTTTTTTGTGATTTTAGTCACTTATTCTTGCTGCTAGGAACTTGAGGTGTAATGTCCGTAATGTGATATTATTAGAATAATTTGGTCCTGTTTCAAGAGTAGAATTGTTGAGTACGGTCCTGAAAATAAATTCTTATCTAATGTTTATATATTTGTAGATTTTATTTACTTGTTACGATAAGTGTGTTTTTACGTCATATTAGTCAGTCTCTTAAGTCCTGTCTCGTTGTCATTTATCCGATTTTCGAGTTTTTAATTTATTTAGGTAATATAATTCGATTGTTTATTTAATTTGCTTAATATAAACAGATTGTATTCTTTTTTGTTGCAATATTCACAAGTCCTAATATAATCTTTAATTTTCTTTCTCATGTTTGAAAAAGAGAATTTGTCTTTCATCTGTGCATAGGTTTCATCTATGTTTCGATGTCGCTTGTTAGTCTCATGAGAACACATGATTTTGTGTTTAATTTCTGATGCTGTTTCTAATTCTTCCAAATTGGGTATTTTTGTTTCAGAACTATTAATCGTATTGGAATTTTTAATTTTTATGGGGTTTGTTTCCAAAATATTCATTTTATTTATTGCGAAATTTTGTTTATTATTAAAATTAGATGTTGCTACTTTAGGTTTTGCTTTGCTGATTATATGTTTTGCTGTATTTAACCCAGTTTTTCCTGTATTATCGTACTGGGCTAAAGGTTCATTCTCATATTGTTCCTTTACTCTTTTCTTATAGCTACCTTGTGCATTATTTGAATGCTTACTTGACTTATTAGTAAAATTTAACTGGTTTTTGCTTCTATTTTGTACATCCTGTATATTATTTAAACTAATATGATCAGTCTCCTCATTACAATATACGTTTGTAGTGGGAACTTCACAAAAACTGCTATGTGGGCTTTTGTTTAATTGAATTATCTTATTATTACTGGCCAACCAATAATTTACATACCTCATAATGCTATCATTGTCCTGTGGAACTATCTTCGTTAGTTTTGATGCATCAGCTAGGTCAACAGAATGCATTTGTCGACCGTCGCTTGCGTAATTGTTCAAGTTCAGGTTTAAATTATTTCTATAGTCATTCATTATCTCATTATAAATACAACCACTATCACTGCCCTTCTTAGGTACATCACCTGTTTGAACATTTACACTATTAATATCTCCTATCGATTGTCCGTAGACGTGCCTGCTATAGGAAAATTTTGATCTTCACTATCGTAAATTTCGGAAGGTGTATCAATCTCATGGGTAAATAGTTCGTCAGAATTAAACCTTGTTCCCGAAACTGTGGACCTTTGCTGATTAGCAGGGAAGTTATTTCTTCTTGACTGTGTTGAAAAATTATTAGAATGTCTTGTAAACCTTGTGTTGCCACTCGAAGTATCCATGGGTTCAGGATATCTGTTTTGGAAATGTTCTCGTGGGTTTTCTGGTTTAAAAGAGGGCGGTCTAGAAAATTGTGAATTCTGATTATTTTGGCTTTGATATTGGGAAGTATTCCTAAATTGTGAAGTTTAATTACTTTGGCTCTGATATTGGGGATTATTTCTAAATGGTTTCTGAAATTGCATAACTGGAAAGTTTTGAGGAGTAGAACGATTGTTAAAAGACCTGGTTTGTGTATTGGGGGTTTTATTATTTGCCGATGTATAATTGCCTGATTTAAGAAACGTCCTATCTCTATACTCGTAATTTTCTTCCAGAACTATAAACTTAAGAGCATCTTCAATAGATGCAGGTGCAGTGGATCTTACTACCATTCCTAGAGGGTTTCTAAGTCCCCCGAGGAACGCTTATAATGTTTGTTGAGTGTAAATTGCTCTTTTCACTTCTAATATTTGTTGATTGTCTTCATTACAAATTAAATTAGAGACCAGAAGTTGTTCAATATATCTACACCTATTACTAAATGCTAAAGCATCCTCATTATGTTTCTGCTTGAGTGTTAAAAGTTCGCTCAAAAGACTAGTGACGTCTCGTTGGTCCGTGAAGTTTTGCACTATAGCTTGTCTTAGGTCTTGCCAATTATTAATAAGTTTTGTGTTAATTATATGTCTAGCTTGACTGGTTAATTTTGACTGTATAAAGTTAACTAAAAAATGATTTAAATATAATCTTTCATCTTCAGCGTTATAAAATGTGTTCATAATGAGATCGCATACCTTAAGAAAGTTACCAACATTTGCCGGTTCCCCATTGAACTCAGGTATCATCTTTAAATAGAATTCACTAAAGTTGTTTGCCATATTGTTAGCTTGGGCCATGTTTATGATAAATTATGTGGTATTAATTAAGTTACTATCAATTTGTTTTACAAGACTAATACTATTATTATTACGAGTTAAATTATTCTGAACTTCCTGTTCAACAATATTAATATCTAAATTATTTTCTTCAGGAATGACTTCTAAGTTATTTTCAAAATTAAACTGATTATGTCTGCTTATTAATTCATCAATATCCGACATATATTCACATACATAAGATAAAGGAACAGAGAAAATATAGGAGAGCAACTTACAGTAATAGTAGGAACCAGATGACCATTTGTTCTTCTTAAAAAACCAAGGAACCAATATTCTTTTGATGCCTTAGGTTGCTGAGAGATCCGTCACCGACTGCGCCAATTAACAACACTTGTACTTAGGTTGCTTTTTTAAAAAAATTATTAAAGTACTTAAACTATTTTACAACAAACTAGCATAGTTACTGCCTAAATTAATACTGAACAAATATTACACAAAACAATGGCTTTATATAATAATCGGATGAGTGTTCGTTGCAGGTTCTCACGAGAACATGCAGATCTAGCTTCTTCTGATTTCGCACTGCTGGCACTATCTGCAACGGTCGGCATAATTCGTAGAATCTGCTTATGGGAACTGCTGCATGCAAATGTAACTTGATACCATCTACGTGACATATCGTGAGAAGCCATGTGTTAACTCGCGTCTAGGTAAACGAACTAGTCCGAAGTAAAATTGTCGTCGAAGACCCATCGTTTGTTTATTGTGTAGTGAAACTACGTGGTCGAAGACCTGCTTTAATCTTCTGGTCGACAAATTTATGAGCCCTTATCTAATATAAGGATAATAGGCTTAAAAGGAACGGTACCGAGTTATTTAAGGAATCTGCGCGGTACCTTTCGATCTAGAAATTTACTATGTGGATAAAGCCGACAACCACATCTGGCTTATCTTTTTTATATAGAAAACTAAACCCGGGTCTTTGGCTCACATTGTTAACTCTAACAAAGGATAAATAATTCAACTAAAATACTACATAAAAAATATATTTATATTGATTTTAATTCTTCGTAAACAGTATTTATATTGACAAAATGGTCTTTAAGTCGAGACAAGCGCAGGGATTAGTATATGTATAGGCCGGCAGAGTTATTGACAGTAATTTATTATTCTACCAGACAAATTAGGAGTGTTTAAGTGGACATTCTCAAAGTAAAAATAAAGTTCTTGAAATTAAAGGTGCCGCACGATTCAATCAAGTTTTGTTCTTAATCGACCTTGATATAAAAATACTTTCTAATGAATCAATGTCTAACATTTTTGACAAGTTTAAAATTTTCTTTGTCAATGTGGTGATTATTATTCCATATATGTTGTGCCACATACGATTTGTCCACCGTACCATATCGTAAATGTGCGAGATGTTCACTAAATCTGGTGGCTATGTTTCTCCTAGTTTGACCCACGTATTTAAGATTGCAATCTTTGCAACTAATCTCATAAATATCTGACATTTCAGTGACTTTGTCTTTATCTTTCGTATTACCCAACTAATTTTTTAAATTACTTTGCCTCGAAAAAGTCAAATGTTAATCGGCTTCCTTGAAAATACTTTCCAAGCCCTTTATGATTCGTGGTTCATAAGGTAAACACACAATGTTTTTCTCTATTTCTTTCTCAAATATCGTACATTCCGATATCATGTTCTTTGTTCTGTGTTTGTTAACCAATTTGTCTATTAAACCATCCGAGTAACCGTTATATCTCGCCACATTTTTTATGTATTTTAATTCTGTATTAAATCTATTTTTGCTTAACGGAAATTCAATCTATATGTTCACTAGGAAATCTAAACTAGTTCCATTCCTTTTAAGCCTATTATCCTTATATTAGATAAGGGCTCATGAATTTGTCGACCAGAAGATTAAAGCAGGTCTTCGATCTCGTAGTTTCACTACACAATAAAGAAACGATGGGTCTTCGACGACAATTTTACTTCGGACTAGTTCGTTTACCTAGACGCGATATAGTTCGTTTACCTAGACGCGATATAAATACACGGTAGCTAGTAGTTTATTTTTAGAATCTTTCTTCCTCTGAAGATGTTGACATGGTCAACGAAACGATCGTAAGGTGTCTGAAATATGTGTGGTGGTGATTTGGGTTCTCTAAGTGTACTTATTAGTGCTCATCACAGGTTCCAGTTTTTACATAGCCAATAAAACTTATTTTTCTGGAGAAAAGTTTTTTCTCTAAGAATTTTGTATTTCTATATCCCACTATTAAGTTTTCGTTATTCGAAATATTTTTAAGTAAGTTCGCTACAATAACTCACTTGCGGAATCCAGATTTTCTTGTTATGTACTAACAGTGATATATGTAGATAATATGTAGTTCGGGATTTCAAAAATAAATATTCTATGAAAAATGTAGCGCAGTAGAAGCCACTTTTAATAGGCTTTCATGTAAAGCTGAAAAACAAAATAAATCCAACTGTGTTTATTTTTTAGTTTAGTTAGCCAGTTGTACGGAAAGCTTCCACTTTAAATTGCCGGACAGAGTGTATAATGGTATTAGGTTTCGTTTCATATGTAGCTTGCGTTTTTGGGATTTCAGAATAGCCAGGTTAACCCTTTTGTTGATTTACAATGTCGCTTCAAATTGCCGTGTGTAACAACACAACGTCCTCTCCTGTTTTAGACACACTTACACCAGAAAATGGCACATTCAAGCACTATAACTTAATTTTGTGTAAGCTGCAAAGATAACGGCAAGGTATGTTGCATAATTTTAAGAAAAATGCTGTGCCTTGACACAGTGTTAAAATGCAGTAAATGAAATTCTGGTAAACAGAAAAGGTCGTGAGTTTAGTTACTAGTAGAATCTTGAGGCAACTTGATTTTTTAGCGAATTTTCGTAGAAAAAAATCGTTACCGAGGAGATGGCTACTTTTTAATTTAGAAATAATTTTTAGAAAACCAATAACCGTCGTCAGCCTTGGACGTTATATATTTATATACACAGGTGTGTCATAACTATTCGAAGATGGAGTAGGCGCAGTCACTTGGACGAAAATATGAGGATTGGACTAAACTTGCCTTAATAAAATGTTGCTGTTGAAAAAGATGCAGAGTTAAATACACTTATAGGACCCAAATTACCACAACACATTTAAAAAAACCTGGCGATCGTTTTACTAACCAAGTTAGTGTCATCACAGTATGAATTCCTCTGATGACGCTAACTTGGTTAGTGAACGATCGTCAGGTTTTTTAAATGTGTTGTGGTGGTTTGGTTCCTCCAAATGTACTTATCAGTGCTCATCACAGGCTCCAACCTTCACTTAGTAAAGATACAGAGCGTTAAAGGTGACATCTTTTTTTCGTTTTGACTGAATTTTTATTTTAATTTATATATATATATATATATATATATATATATATATATATATATATATATATATATATATATATATATATATATATATATATATATGTATATGTCATGTAAAATGTCAAAATTTCTGTGCTAAAGAATTAGTTTTTTTTAAGAAGGTTTGTTTGCAATAAAGAGAAATAGTGAGGCGAGAGTGAAGATAAATCTTTGTAACGGCTATAGAAATGTTTGTGTGAAGAAGAAAGAAAAGAAAAACCAGATGGGTCAAAATTCAGAAAGTGACATTAAAATAAAATTGTTTTGACAGTTAGTTTTTTTAGGATTTTGACAAAATTATGTTAATACAAGCACAAGCACAGCTTCTTTGTAAGGCATAATGTATAATTTTGATCACTAATAAATGAGTAATGAGTAATATATATATATATATATATATATATATATATATATATATATATATATATATATATATATATATATATCTACGAAAATTACAAAGCTTTTTTGATGAAATTTGATGGATATGTTGCCTTGGGAAAGACATTGCCACATTTAATGACAAATGACTACCATGACGCACTTGCTGCGTACCGAACTTTTTTGCGAATAATTTTACAACGTATTCATAAATCGTTATCAAAATTTGCACATAGGTATATTTAGGCACGAAATATTTTTTTAGTAATTATTTTCCATTTTGCCACATGAGCTATCCCTGATGATGGAAATGGGTCATACCCTTTTTGACGATACTTTTTAGTAATTTTCTTTATAAAACATAATATAAACATCATTTTTATGTAAAATTGTTATACTTATTTCAACGTATAAATTTAAATCGTTTTCGAGAAAAAACGCGATTGAACACTTAAGAGCCTAGGATTTTCTAATTATTTTGGTGAATGTCTTTCTGACATTAAAGATATATATATATATATATATATATATATATATATATATATATATATATATATATATATATATATATATATATATAATTATAATAAAATTAGGCGCATCTTGTATTTTTTCTCAGAGTTCATTTCGCGAAGGCATTTCATTGGCATAAACTAGAGACTTCATATGTTCCTAAAAATATAAATCCATTGGGTTGTAACCACAACTTCTTGGTGGCCATGGAAAGCCACTTCCTCCGCCAATCCATCGTTGAGGAAATGTCTTATTAAGATGACTTCTAACCACTATTGGTCAATGAGGTGGTGCTGTCTTGCGTAAACCACATTGTTCTTCTTAGATCTAATGAGATATCATCAAAAATGTCAGCAATAGTATTTTGTACAACAAAAAAATACTATGATTCTCCATTTGAGTTTTGAGGAACAACATATAATCTGACTAATCGGTCGCCTATGACACACCAAAAATATTACATTTAAATTGAGGCAGAAACTGTCTTTCTTTAATAGCAGGTGAATTTTCTACTTGCCAGTAATAACTGTTCCTCCAATTGAAAACCCATCGTCTGGTAAAAGTGGCTTCCTCAGTGAACAAAATATTCGTAACAAAATTTTTGTCAGTATTATGCTTATTCAATATAAATTGACAGAACTGTAATCGTCGTGGAATATCTCTCGGAATTAAATCTTGTACGGGAGTGAAGTGATAAGGATAGAAGTACCCTTTTTGTATAATTCTAATAATAGATGACTGACCTACTCCTGTTGTTGCTGACATACGACGTAAACCCATTTCATTATTCTCTTTTACTCGAACCAAAATTGTATCTTCTGGATTAGGTATCGTTTGTTTGAAACGACCTCCCAGATTTTGTTGCGGAATGAACCTATTTTGCCCAAACGACGATATATAATTGCAAAAGTTTTACAATTTGATAGCCTTCTGTTTGCATATAAGAATCTATACCTTCTGACTGCCGATCTGGCGCAAACATTTTTTTATGCGAGATAACAATAGACAACTCATAGAATGTATATAAGAAGACAGATCCCGATTCAACACCCAAGGTCGATGACGAATGGGTTAATTAATAGCAGCGCAATTAGAAAAATAGACTATTCATAGATGGGTAAACAACTAGACCTTCAAAGCAGCAACCAGCCACATGCCAGGATCACCTTCAAGACTGGAACCTAGTGTGGAAACCGCCTCTCGGTCCACGCCCCACCAGAGACTATATATGGAAGTTACCAGACCACGGACGGACATTCCTACATTGTTATTACTCGAGTCTCTTTTAAGTTGTCATAATTTATATTAATCATTTTTTATTATTATTCATAAGTATTTTGTGTAACTATAATCAATCAATTTTTTTAAAAATTCAAGTGTGTTAACAATAAAGTTAACTTGCGTATACGCAAATAATATCCCGCATTGCTTCATTGGTAAAATGATTATGTCGTAGCATTTCAATGGAGAAAGTAACGATAACTTGTTAAATGCTCTTTAAAAATACAAGAATGTAATAAACTGATATAAAAAAATAGTGCGCTTACAATAACTTACATTAAATAACAACAATTATCTGATAGCCCAAAGCACATTATTCATAAATGAAATATTATTTGAAATTCCCTCCGGAGCTCTCAAATTTTTAATTGCATTTTTTAGAAAACGATTGAAATTATCAAGTTCAAACCAAGTACAACAATTTTACATAAATATCATGTTTATATCATGTTTTACATTCAAATTTACAAACAAGTTTCGTCAAAAAATGTATGACCCAATATCATCATTAGGGATAGCTTATGTGACGTTCCCTGTAACAAAATGTAAAATAATCAGTAAAGTAATATTTCTTGCCTAAAGTTATACCCTGTGTCAATTTGCTAACGATTTATGAATATGTTCTGAAATTATTAGCAAAAAAAAAACGAAAAAAAAGTAACATTTTATTACGGCAAGTTTGGTCCAATCTTCATATTTTGGTCCGAATAACCTACGATTACTCTATGTCCCAATAGTTATGACTCACCCCGTAAAACTGACAACTGAAAAAATAAAGGTCGCCTTTTGATGGATTTGATGAATACCTTCCTTTGGTAAATATCTCGGATATGTTCGTTATCCAGAAAAATCACATTTTTTTGGTGGTAATTTTGAGTGTCTTTTAGAAATTATCTCTATAGAAAATGACGAAGCTACAGCAACTAAGTTAATCGAGCTAGTACTTTGGAGAATATTGCAGTTCTATATTTTTTTACTGTAAAATATACGTAGTTTTAAATTAATTGCTGTTTCTTATAATTTTTCGAAGAAATAACAAAGCAAAAACAGAAAATGGTAGATATGGATATATTGAGACAAGTTGGTAGGAATTATATAGAAATTCTACAAATGGGATAATACAGAGCTTGTTTTATCCAATCAGAGTACGTACTACTTTCTAGTAAAAAAAAAACAACGTCGCATTTACGAAAATATTTTGTCTACATAGAGCATGCTTGCTTATTAAAACTCTGGACGCAGCAAGTGCGTTATGGTAGTGAATTTTCTTAAAACTATTTTTTAATAGCAATAATGTGTGTGTTTTTTTTTTAAGAAAGCAGGCATCAAATATGGTTACCAATATAATCTATATAGTAAAAACAATGTGCCATGTTTCATCAAAATAACTTTATTGTTTGAAAATGTACAAAAATTTCCGAAAGTAAACTTAAAGTGTTCCCGAAAAAACTAGTTTCTTGGTCAACCTTATACGTTAATAGCAAATTGGGCTATTCAAATATTAAGCATTTGATCAAAAATCGCTACCATAACGCACTTACTGCGCCTTGAATTTTTTTCTTACAAACATGCATTATATTTCGATGGAAAATGCAAAAATGCAATAACATAAGGCGTGTTTGATTAAAAAAAAAGAAAATTTGTATCACCAACGACTTATGGGCCACCCTGTGATTGTATAAATAATTTTTTAACATGTAGCTTAAGACACCTTATAATTAATATATACAAATTTTTTTCATATCTTGTATAATAACAGATATTTAGAGCTTTATTGATTTTTTTTACGAAAATTCTACAAAAATTATATACCATTAAACGATAAACTCTATAGCTAAGACTACTGTCAAGCGTCAGAGAAAGGGTCTATTTGAAATGAATTTTCTGGAAACATTTTATTAAAATGAAGGACAATGACGGTTGAAACTAACACTTCAGGGTTTGTAAAACATTATCCTTGAGACATTTTATTTCCATAGCCCGTATTAGATTCAAGTTCTTTTCCTAAATGTTGCCAATTTTGACGTTTAAATCGCAACTTTGACGTTTTGTGAAAAACCCCAATTTAGTTTTCTTTAAATGCCTATAACTTTTTTTTCTTTTGATCTACAAAGCTAAATTTTGGTACGTAGCTTACCTATAAGGATGTAAACATGCGTACCAAATTTGGTTGCCCTTACTTTGTCAATTCCGGAGATATAATTTTTTTTCGAAAGAAAACACAAAATTTTCCGGGAAAACCTGGACCGATTTTCCTGGCTAACGAACTTATCCAAGCCATTTGCAAAAGGAATTCATTCACCAAATTTAATCAAAATCGGCTTATTATTTTTTAAGTTATCGATGTCATATTTTCTTTTTTTAACATCCCTTGTATTATTGCATTTTTCAGCGAATTATAATGCATATTTTAAGAAAAATGAATTTTGGTAGCGTTCATCGTTTTCGAGCTATTTCAATTGTTTTTCAAGTTTTCACATTTCTGGCACAAAGCAAAACTTCTGATACAGCGTTTTTACCAACAGATAGCAAAGTCCCATGAAAGTAACCCATTCAGAGGGGGTTGTTCAACTTTTCACGTGTAACTCGATTCTGACGTCAAAAAAGCATTTCGCAGAGAAATCTCGAAGGGGTATGGTCATTTTAGTTATCGGTGTGATACATATATATATATATATATATATATATATATATATATATATATATATATATATATATATCATTAGTGAATTTTTTTAAAGAAAATTCACTAAAAAGACTAAATTTTCAGAGCGATTCGTGGAGTGGTTTGCCCGAAACTACAAAAATGTACAATCTACCGTGAATCAGCCTGTATACTATTTTCACATTGTAGCCTTAATAAAGGGTTAAAATATTTTGAAAGCTTGACAGTGTTTCAGTGGGTTTTCACTCAGCTCTAACGACATAATATCCACATTAATTTGTGGAGCTTACTTCAGTTGTTTTTTTTTTAAATTCACTAAAAATGGGAAGCACTTGTATAAGTTAACGGTAAAAAATGAACAATATATTATTTTTACGTGTTTTACTTACCCTGAAGTGTTAAAAAAACTTTATACTCTACATTAATCAAATAGTCTATTCAACTACGAGCTCGTTCATATTACCAAGCAGATATAGTGTTATGATTGCCGCTTCACTGGAGCATTTACCTTGAGTAAAATATGCCAGAAAAAAATGAACATAACACATAAAATACTGGATATATGGCTGCTGTGGAGTCCGGAAGAGCTTATCCTGCAATACGTGCTCCATGGAGTGGGAGACGTAGCGTTTATTAAATTGCTGCTGTCACTTTATATTTGGCAGTTTCAGCTGCAAGCGTACAACTCCTGACATGGATACCTGGATGTAATAAATCCTTGAAGCGGCGAGAGCGATTGAAAGCTCAGGCTATCGAGACGATATGCCGGCTGCATACTCGAGCAATGGAAGGTAGTATTATACACATACATTCGTACTTAAAAGGACTTTTAAAATGTATTTTTTCTCTAAAGTGCCCCTTTCAATGAGCTTTAGAAAAATAAAACGGAACTTAGCTTGTACTTAAAGCAGGAAGTCAATAAAGACATGAAAAATGCAGTGTTTCTTTATATGCTTGTATCCTACAATTAAGGAGTGAAAAGGCTACGTGATTTATTTTTGTAAAGTCTTTGTTTATGTGCATTTTTAAATTTTTAAATAGACTGGCAATAATTAATCATCAATACACCACTGATTTATTTGTGGTGTCAGTTTTTGCTGCAGAGTGTTACAATTTTACTGGTCGTTTTAGATATTGCGGCTAAATGCGACAGAAAATTCAGTAGCTTTAGCAAGATAATTTAAACAACAAGAGTAAACTATTGCAAGTTGGTTTAAATTAAACATTACAAAGTCAGAAATTGTAACGATTATGTTTTTATCTATCATCGTTACTACGATTAAACGGCTAAAGAAACCCCAAGAAGCTTAAATAATACCAGCTGACTTTCTTTCTGTAAAACAATGCAAATTTTAGTTTCAAATTTTTTTATTGAAAATTCGTTAAGAAATTCTATATCGTGAAAGCTGTACTGCGTTCCTTTAATACACGTTGAAACCCAAACATAAAAGACGAAATATTTTGTTTGAGGAAAAAAAATATCCTAATTGTTCTGGAACTCTAGGAATAACAGAGGCTGATGTCATGCAATAGTAACCATAAAATAACGGACGGACGAGTCCATTGTTGTTTTAAGGTGGGTTTCTTCTATTTGTCTCCTTTTGAGCAACAAGGAAGAACAAAAATATTACGCAATAAGATCGGTAGGAAGGGAGATTTTAACTCGCGAAGGAGAGGAGTCGGTCCCGAGCAAGCAACGAGTAAACACCTTAAACAATACGCTGTTACATTTTTACTCCAAAAAGGGGTGAAAACATCTATCTTTTACTGCAAATATCGTTCTATATAGTTGTCGTTGGTGCAAACAAGTGTTTGATCTAATTTTCAGCCTAATCTAATGTTTGCTTTCAAAAAATACAACATAAACAGTGACGTTTTTCCTCATTCTCGACACGGTGAGGTTTATCACGCCATTTCAAATACATCTTAAAGTTTTCTGTCTCATTAATTAATTGATCTTCAACGTTGGTAAATTTTGAAATGATCCTATCGATGACGTCATACCAGGTGCTGTCGCTTTAAAGTAGGAGCTAGCCATAGTATATCTACATTATAATGGTATGTAACCTTATCTGCTTCTTACCCACTGAAATGTTTCCCATATTTTCTGACGTTTCTCTGGAGAGAAACGAAGTGTCTGTGTTAGGCTCTCATGCTCAATCATCTATCTGTCTGATATATCTAAAGAACCAGACCAACAGGTGTTTAGGATTCCCAAACCCTCAGATAGAAGCCGCCTTGGTGAGTCGTTTTAAAAAATTTAATTTGTGCGTGAGCATTCAAACTTTTATGTGACAAACAGAACCCTTTAATTAATTTACACTTCAAAGTTCAATTCAGCATAACCAACGTAAACTTTTTACTATCAGTGAGATTGCCTTTTTTAAAGATAATTATATGCTGTGTTCTTTCCTCAACTTCATATCAGTAATGTAGATCAAAACTTTTCACTGTTATTCAACATTAGTCAAATTTTAAGTTAAAATATTTCAAATATTCTTAATGTATAACAGTAAACTGCATTTAACTCTAAAAATTGGTCGACCTTCTCTTAAGCAATTTTAAATGAACAGTAGAAACTAACCTGATCAGGCAGATGTCTATAAATCACTTAAAGCTTGTAAAAATTTTGACATCTACGTTTTTGACAGAAAAACAATAATATTAATAGAAAATATTTATTTCTTGTATATCTAATAAGTAAACTTTGTTTTCATATACATAGCAAATAAGATTTAATTTCTTTCATGTAAACAAACAAAATTTTCTTCATTTCTTGCTAATATCGATTATTCTTGTCATATGTAATATTTAATTTCCTTCTGGTGATACTGAATGTCTTGTTCACTTATTTTATGAAGAACCCCGGTGGTTCAGGGGTAAGAACGTGTGCCTCTGAACCAAAGGGTACTGGGTTCGATCTCAGGGTACTCCTTTCACTTTTTCAGTACAAACTGTAAAATTAACATCAACCGAGGTTCTCGCATTGTATTTGAGCAAGTTGAATGTCTGCACGTTCCGCCCTTTGGAGGGGGAGTAAATCCGCCAGTCCCGTGTCCATGCGATGTTGGGCACGTTAAAGATCCCTACCCTCCTTACAGAAAGGCAGGGGTTCGGCAAAATTTCCTGGATAGTGAGGTGAAACTGCTTCCTGGCGTCGGTGATTGGCCATAGTCGCGGAAATAGGCCGACGTTAAAGAAACAAAACACACACACTTATTTTATGAAGTGTATTTTTATGTTAAATCACCAGAAGTATTTATTTGATTTATTTGCTTAATTACCTTCATCAATAAATTTAAGTTTCTGTATTTTTTTAACAACTGTTTAATTGAACAATAATCCCTCGCTAAAACTTGATAAGTCTTTTTGGCAGCGCAGATTAGAATTCTTTGTACCTAATATCTTGATTCCTTTCAATATTCGTAACACTGTTCTGACTTGGAGATCTCATAAATCTAAGACTCTAGGCAGAGCAATATAGGTCCAAATATACCTTAATAATCTTGATCAATTACCTAATCATTCTTTTACGATTACCGTAAAAAAAATTGTACCGTTATGCATGCATAAATTCTCACAGGACTGTTACTAAATTTAGTTGGTTAAAAGTAAAGCAGTTTTCAAACTAAAAAACAACAATCAATGAAATATAAAACGTCAACCAGATACTGGATTTTTTATGAATTTAACTTGAATTAGGAGCCTGGTCCAGGAGTAAAAACGCGTGCCTCTGAACCAAAGGTCACTGGGTTCAATTCCCAGGGTTCCCCTTCCACTTTTTCAGTACATACTGACACATTAACATCAAACGATGTTGTGGTATTGTGTTTGAACCAGATGAATGTCTGCACGTTCCACCCTTTGGGTCGGTCTCGTGTCCATGACATGTTGGGCGCGTTAAAGATCCCTACCCTCCGTACAGAAAGGCAGGTGTTCGGGACATTTTCCATGGTAGTGAAATTAAACTGTTCCCTGGCGTCGGTGATTGACCAGAATCTCTTAAATGTTAAAGTACCAAAAAAATGATTTAGACAGAAAAATATTCGAGCAAAAAGGTAAACAGTCTTATTCAAAACGTAATAATCAAATACTCTCTCCTTTAAGAAATTAATACAGGAAATGCGCAATCGTCATTTTCTAAAACGCAAGATTTTTTTTCGGTGCCTAACACTATAATGCATAAGCGGGCCTCTCAGACTTGGAGGAGTTACTTATAATTTGATTGAAATATTTTAGCGGCTTGTGCATTTAAATATTATACCCTAAACACGTCTTTATTTAACACATGCTTCATTCAATAACATTCAAGTGTGTTTAGAAATGAAAAAAAAATTCTATCAAGATCCCGTATTTACATAAATACATCCCCCACCCCCACCCATCCCCCCCTCAAGCCCGTCTCCCAATAGTTCCTATAAAACAAGTAACGACTCGTTCATAGCAGGTTGAGAGTTATTGTAACTTGTCACGCACTATTGTACGGAATTGTGCGTGAGTCTACGACTTGAAACCTGCATAACTGCTGGATGTATGATAGTCAGGTGCAGCTGGTTGTCATTCTGTTGAAATAAAAGTTGCATTGAGTGAACTTGTGAGACACATGTGATAATAGTACAAAAAAATGACATGAAAAGCGGTGGAGACGACGACTGCAGAAATACTGCTGCAGCAGGCAGCCGAATTATATGATCTGCCCTCTGGAGAAAGTTATGTATCAAAAGCAGAAAATGTTAACGCAGAAGACACAAATTTCGAATTGGTTTCTGACGAGTATTCCGGACCCAGTAAGGATGATGGTGACTATTATTCAGTGGATAATCCGGCAATATTAGTAATCCCACCTTTGCTTTAGCGAGTGGTTACATTGCTCCAAGTGGTCTGGATTGGAGTTTGGCGCTTCCAGCAAAAAATAAAATTAAACCACATAACATTATTCGACGTGGGCCAGGACTGACCAGAAAGCATATGGGTGCAACACCAAAAGAAGCGTTTTAGTTATTTGTAATTCTAGTGAGTATACAAGAAATTGGGAACTATACTAGTTTAGAGGGTTTACGTGTTTACGGGGCAAAAGCAAAACCTTGGAAAGATTTAACCGTTAATGAGGTTGTTGCATTCTCTGGTTGACTTATTCATGCGGAAGCTGAAAGAAGCTGAGATGTTCCTAACTATTTTGTGCGAAATTTTATAATCCTATATATTGATCCACAATGTTCATATTTAGCTTTGAAGGAATACGAAGATTTGTCAGATTTGATGATAAGAGAACTCTGAAGACGCTGTCGGAAACCCAAAAATTAGCAATGGGACCCTTCGTTTAGGATTTGTTCATTGAACAATGCAAAACCTGCATCATACCGGATACAAATGTAACTATAAATGAATCACTTGTTAGGTTTAGAGGTAGATACAGATTTGTTCAATATATGCTCAGTAACCTGGCGAAATAAGACATTTTGAAAGTGTAAACCTGAATCTGGTTATGCTCTGGATGGTTTAGTTTATACTGGCCGCCAACTCAGAGAACTTTCACATAAAAACCTGTGGCTTGAAGCAGTACAGACTTTTGTGCGTGGTGTTCATTATTCTGGTTTCAATCTCCCTATAGAGAACCTTTTCACTAATGTTTCACTAGCAACTTATCTGTTGGATAGAAATGTTACACTATGTTAGAATAAGCATAACAGTCCAAACGAAATGAAATCCTCAGAAGATCGTGTAGTCTGCTGCTTATTGTCTTGCTTTCAAAATAAAGCATCCATTATAAGTTACGCACGTAAAAAGAACAAATGCGTAATTCTACTAACCACCGTGCATCACGACGCATCTGTGAATGTTGGCTGCTAAAAGCAATCCCCATCTCTCATCTCCCATCTCCCATCTCTCAACAAAGGGTGGTGTTGACATCATGGATCAAATGTGTCGACATACACGTGCAAGAGGCAAAGTAAATGATGGGAATGACATGTTTCTTCAACGTCATTGATGTAGCATCACTCAATGCATATATAGTCTTTACAAAAGAACATACAAACTACAACATAAGAGTGACTGAGAAACCAAGAATGTGTTTAAAAGATTTAGCGAAGGCATTAGCGATATTACATATGCAGAGAAGATCTACTAAGCCTAAATTGCGGCGTAGTGTCCGGAAGTATATCAGTAAATTTATTGATATATCTGCTCCGCCAGCAGCACAAATGAGTGCAGCGATTAACAGAAAAAGATGCTCAGTAGGATGTACTAAAGGGCGCGGAAAAAAATTGTTTTGTTTTTATTTTGGAGGCGTTCTGGAAGGAGGTGTCCTAGATGCACCATATAATACATATAAAAAATAAAATTTTTAATTAGTATTTATCCACCCCGCAGGGGGTTAAAAATACATTTTTGTCTTATTTAATTTTTTAGTCGAGGTAGGTTAAAATTATTTAATTACGGTATTCTTAATACGTAAAAAACACTGAGCTTAAAATTTAAGCCGCGCCCCATAAGCTAGAAAATTACTGATGTGCAACTTTTCGCCTAGTTCAATATTCAATTTACGTAAATTACGTCTAATAAATATTTGCTATAGTTAAAACATGTGTAATATGTGTTAGCTACTTATGAATGATTGTTAAACCAGCGCAAAGGGGATGGTTGCACCACAAGGAGATAGATGGTCACACTTCGAGTTTCAGCTACCCTTCATCCCTTTATTATTTTCTCAATTCGTTTTATTTTATTTCTGCTTTAGAGTACTGACTTTTATTTTCGAATCTATGTAATTCTGCTCGTGCTTTTAGTTTTGCCTTTATGTATCCATCACGAGCTTTTGATACACATACTGCTAAAGAGGCATCTATAATTATTTTCACTCTCCACTGTCTGGGTATGACAAAGAAAAGTTTTAAAAGTTATTGTTTCTTGATCCCGTATTATGCGAAGAAGCTTTTCATACAAAATATGTATTGTCAGTGGAGGTTCAGTAACAGACTCAAACCAGTCAATCAAGATCAATGTAATTCTTAGCTGCAAAATTTAGTTTTGGAACTTTAAAAATTTTGATCATCTTTTGTGAATTTTGTTTTGCTTTTAAGTTGTTTCTTATAGCAAGTTCTCTGATATGCGATCGTTTATCTGCCAACATAGTTATTAAAACATTTTCTTCATCTGCAAAGTATGCATTGTCTAATATAACTTTGTCAATAATTTCTCTAATATTATCTGGAGGATGTGTAGTAGCCCGTATTGTATCTCATAAATGTCGTACTTCGTCCTTTGTATACGGATTTTCTGTTATTTTAAACCATAATGGTGCAAATACTTTTATTATATACTCAACTAGTACAAGTAGTTTTTTAAGTAGACCCTTTGTAGAAATATTTAGCAGCAGAATTAGAGTTGACGTAGTTAACCATCTGGCGTGACTTATTTCTCCTGGGTTTCGGGAAGCAAGATATTCTGGCCACTTACACCTTTTAACACTTTTTATTGCCTGACAAATGAGATACGAGTATTAGTCAATCTGTTCTTATGTCTTTTGTATCTAATTATATTATTATATCAGTTTCCATTGTTGAGAAGTCTACAATAGGAGCTTTTTCGCAATCGCCAAGTAGCGACCATATCGGTCCTGAAAGAGAATTGGGTCCTTCTGTAACACCCTCAAGTTTTGTAATAAATGCCTTAGTGGAAGTTCATTAGCGTGTGAACAACAAAAACTGCATTGCAGTGGTTTGCCCAGTTGAGTTTCAACGAGCTACTACTAAACAGATTACGCCTCCTTTCCAACCCGTGTTTACATTTGTACCATGGAACCCAATCACAGTAATGTTTGTTGTGTCGATGTTGTTTTCTTATAAAACACATTGGTCCCTCCACTGTGTCAGTGGCTTTTACTGGTGGCGCCAAAGATACATGTCCGAGGTATTTGCTTTCGGGCTCGTCAATTAATACAATATGCTCCTCAGCTACCACCACCCGACGCCCTTCTTGCTCGAATCTATTAAATATTCGTATTTTATACTCTTCAATCGTGTACTAAATGGTTTTCGTAGCTGCCAGTGCTTTATGCGTAAGTGTTCAATTGAATTACGTCTGTTTCGCAAGCAAAGAAAGTAGGAGTGCTTTGTAAGGCCTTAATGCAGTAATGTCAAGAAGCTAATGATTTTTAGATCTTTACAGAGGAGGATTTTTTGAATATATAGTGTCTAAAAGGTATTTTGCATTTTAATAATCTCGTTGGATTCTGTGATTATCTAATTGGTATTGATGGAAACCGGTTTCCATTGTGCAGAAGAATATATTTCAAATTCGAAGACAAATTGTCTACAGAAAGACGCTATTCGTTTGGTTTGTGATTGCTAGCATTATTGAAAAAAAACATCAATATTATGACAGAGCCTGAAATTATTTTTCATAGAAAAGTATGCAGATAATTATTCTTATCGTTTTCTGATTGACGGAACTAAGCACCTAAGAGGTTTCAAGAGCCAGAATGGCAATATGGACTTACCGCAGACTTTTATAAAAGGCATGGGGACTGAATGACGGGATGGTACATTGGATATACCCAACTTGCATCTATAGCATCGTCTTCAAAAAAGGAACAAGCCTCAACACAAAGCAAACTGCAAAAATTCCAGAGACTGATCTGTCTTGGTACAACGGGAGGGAATATTGCTTCACTGCAGACACGCGTGAAGAGGGTATCAGCACTAAGTGCCTCAAGACTATTCCAAGTAGACAAATTTAAACCAAGAGATTTTTCTGGTCACCCAAAGGCCCTGTAAATTATTCAACTGGAATCACTTACCAACCAGCAGATCAAATGCCAGCCTAACTAAACTCATAATTCCATTTGACGTGGTCATAAGCGACCGACAGGCAGAGGACAGATACAGTGAAAGGCTCAAAGTCAGTCATCTGTGTGCTATACACACGAGTCTAAACAAATGGAGGGAGCACGACTAGGAATAGTAGGACCTAACTGTAGACTCACAAGTCCCTAGGAAAAACTTTCCTCATCTTCCAAGTAGAAATGCTTGTAGAAATTCTTGCTATAAATCTCTATGACATGAGTGCATATAAAGAAGAGTCAAAAATAGAGATATCTGCATCCTGTAAGACAGTCAAAGATCACTGAAGACTCTAAAATCCCTCACAATCAAGACTAAACTGACCTAGGACTGCGAAAAATCCTTGAAGAAACTGGCTACGAACAACAAAGCAACCTTGATGTGGGTACCAGGGCATAAAGGCATTGAAGAAAATGCGAAAGCACATGGCCTTGAAAAACGCAACACTATTCTATAGTCCAGGGCTCTATCGTGGACTAACAAAAACCATGTAAGAAATGACCTTGATCTTTGGGAGAGAAACCAAATGCTGTCATACTAAAGAAAAACAAGAGGCTTAAGGCAGGAAAAACGTTTTATCGCCAGATCCCCAGAGAAGTGTGAACTGTTCCTTGAGTTAAACAGGAAGGACTTAAAAATAATCACAGGACATTTCATATGACAATCCCGAGTGCGGTATTATGTTATGAAGATGGGTAAGGCGGACAGTGAAAACTGCCGATACTGCATTAAAGCAGCAGAGACAACATAACACTTGCTATGCGACTGCATGCCCTAGTTCTGAAAAAGGCAAAACTACCTTGGAGAGTCGCCCTTAACACCCTAGGAAATAGATATAATGGTCCTCAAAAATATAGTAGACTACATGAGAAGTCTGAACTTTTGGGTTAAAAAAAATAGTCACGCAGCGCTGAAACTCCCAAACCTATACGAGTCATTAAAACAATGTACAATCTACAAGAGGTTGTATTCTTTTAACCATGTAGTGAAGCATTAAGCTTTGGACTTTGTAACCTCTTAATCATGGGTTAGTTTTGCATTTTGGTAGTCCCCTTAGATGAAATAATGATCCAATCGGTATTGATGAAAACCGGTTTCCATTGTGCAGAATAACACATTTCTTATACTTTTTCAAACAATTACGTTATTTTAATAAAATATGGTATATTGTTTCTACTATATAGGTTATACTGGTAACCAAATTTGACGCCTGCTTTCATTACAAAAAGACATAATTGCTATTAAAAACATTTTTATGAAAATTTACTACCATAACGCGCTTGCTGCGTCCAGACTTTCTAAGTTTAGTCTGAACTAAATTTGTCAGGTATCTTCTAATTTCTGTCAATTTTTCCGCGGTAATAATATTATTAATTTTTACGCTCTATGCGTCACATTTTAGAGTTTCGGCTCTGTTGGCTTTATCAGCTTTAACGACGAAGGTTGACACAAGTCTTCGTGTTTATCTTATTTTGAGTACTGTTAATCCACTAAATATATTTCTTAGAAGGTATGCTAATTTTTATAAAAAATATCTATCACAATACACCTGTCGCACTTTTGTTTCTACAGAACCCTTGTTTGTTAAACAAGATTATAATATTGGCTGAAAATACTTTTTATATATTGTACTATCTTTTAGAAAATTAAGCTGTTTAGGTATCTTCGTAGACAGCAAAAGAAAATTACAAAGTTATACTCTGTTTGAAGCTTTCCGTGTCGAAGAAGTTATTTGTACTGCTAATTAAGCATCAAACTGCCTTGAATCAACAAACAGTACCGAAGTCTTTGTTTCCTCTTTCTTTTCTCTAGACTTGTATAATGAAGTTTAGTGTTGTTACTGAGATAACAGCGTAATTTCATATTGTAATTCTGCTTCGGTTAGTTAGGTTAAGACAGAAAATATTCCGAACACGAAGACGATTAGCTTCAAACTCTATTTTTTTTATACACACAAACTATTAGTTCATTGTCTTTTTACTTGGCGAGATCTGCCAAACAAGACTGCTTCTTGCCATATAGCGTCATATTGTTGTTAATGCAGCTGGTATGAGAGCTATTCTGTCTGCTATAATATTCACATCGTGTAAAAATAAAGACAAGAGAAATGCATCCTGAATAAACATGCATAGCATGCAGATCCATATTTACAGAGAAACGGTCTAATTCACTGCTGGCCAAACTCTTGTAAAGTTAAACGATTTGTGCATATAAAGTTCATTCAAATCATTGGCTTATACTGATCCAGAGTTAAGTTCGCTGTGGAATTGTAAGTATAAAATGCAGCTGCATAGATGGTAAATTACGTAAGTAGACTGCAACGTATACAAAGTTTAAGTGTCACGAAAATCTAGCTAATATTACTCCCATTTGTTTTCTTAATGGGAGAAGTGGAATGATATATAATGTCTGCAATGACATGGATAATTAATCGCGTTTTCAAAGAGCTTTGTTCCAACACTATTCAGTAAAAACATATGCAACATTAATACATTGCCATATTAATACAGAAAAAACAAGGTCATTTATAATATAATTCACCTAACTAACATACTGAATTCAAAATTAGGATTAAAACAAAACATTTTCAATGCAGTAAATGACTATGATACCAAATTTTCATCAAAATCTATAATCCTCCGCGTTGATCAAAATGGAGTTATTTCGCGAATTAAACCTACTCAAGGTATGTAGGTTACTCATTTAAGAAAAGGTTTTGAAATATTGAGCTTTTTCATGAAAATTTTAAGAATCCTCAAATAATTGTGATACGGGATAAGATAAGGTAAGTAGAGATGTGATGATGGTGAATTTTTTTTTCAAATGATCGCGGACTAAAGCGTCTAGAATACGTACCAAGGTCTGTTTGAATTTTGATATGTATATATATATATATATATATATATATATATATATATATATATATATATATATATATATATATATATAGTGTATATGTGTGTGTGTGTGTCCAAGCGATAACTAAAAAAATATTCAACTAATTTAAACGCAACTTGGTGAATTATCAAGTGACAATTTAATTAATTTGCTGTTTACTTGCATTTACTTTTAGAAAACAACATACAATTTCCTGGGATAGCAAGTTGCTGTATTTCCTGCTGGACGCATGTAATATTTTGTTTTGTTTCACTAACTGTAATATTTGGCAGAAACAATAGTGTCCGGATCTCAAATGTTTAGATAAATTTTTCAATACAAACTTTGGCATTTCCATGAATTTGTTATTTTAGTTTTAATAACTTCTCTCAACCAGGAAAATACAGTTTTTATAAGTAACAAGAAAATCTTAATAAAGGCAACATGTGTACAACAGACCAACTTCGTTATTTTCGGAGGCACTAGAGTTCTTGGGATTTTCCGTGATTTGAGTAGTTTGTATGGAAATTTGACACCACAATACTCTTGGTCAAGATTTTTGACAGAGTTGATATTAGTAAAAATTCGCTAATGAGAAGAAGGCGACTTTTAAGTTTTGAAAAAAGTCTTCAAATAAGAACAAACTGACACTCTTCCGTGAAATCCAAATCCGAGTCGAGTTTAAGACTTTATTGGGTTTTTTTTCGAATAATTTCTATATCTTTGCAAATAACATAGTTATTGTTACCAAGAGTGGTACGCGAGTTTATGTCAAAAATTATATATGTTAAAGGAAAAAGTTAAGGGCATTCAAAAATGTTGTCTTCGCACTGGAATCCAATTTTTGTTAAAAAACCTGGACGCAGCAAGTGCGTTATGGTAGTTAATTGTCATAGAAATTATCTGGCATCAAATATTTTCTATAATTTTTTGTTTGTAATTTAGAAATTGTGGTTTGTAGTTTCCTTTTAATATCGTTAACTTACGTACCAAAGTTGGTTACAATAGCTTTTCTATTCTTTGAGATAAAATTCTTTGCTGAAAGGGAACCCAAATTTTTCCCGGAAAACCTGGTTCCGTTTTCCTGGCTAACGAAGTTATACAAGCCACTTACGAAAGGAGGGGATGTGCCAAATTTTATCATAATCGGACTATTATTTTTTGAGTTATCGGTGTGATACATACATATTTATATATCTATATATGTATATATATATATATATATATATATATATATATATATATATATATATATATATATATATATATATATATATATATATACATATATAGATATATAAATATGTATGTATCACACCGATAACTATATATATATATATATATATATATATATATATATATATATATATATATATATATATATATATATATATATATATGTATATATAGTATCTCGTATAAACAATCACCCTGTATAAATATATTTTGATTTTTATTTATTTTAATGGGTACAATTTAGGATGATTTTATTTCTGTTTGTTGTATTTTAAAATGTAAATAGAAACTTTTATATTGACAGTTTACACATCATGTTTATGTATGACCCTGAAAATTTTGTTAATGTATTTGTTTGTTGAATAATTTATGACTGTGGTGTTTTACTTATTTGAATTCATATCTGTAGTGATTGTATGTTCTCCCTTTATTCCTCAGTCAAATGTAATAATTATTATAATTTACTGAAATCAATTTACCTTTTAAATTTATATGTATCTGCCCTAGTTCTCTCTCTCTCTCTCTCTTCTCAGTGGTAGGTTCTGCTAATTAGGAGAAAAAAATAGCCTGCTAATATGCAGTAAAAATCTTAAATATGTTTTTGATTATTTATCCCAAAGAAATATCTCATTTTAACTCGTAACAAATTTTATTTTATGGAATTTTAATGCAGTCTTAAATCGGATCCTCTAAAAACTTCAATTTTACGAACAATTGGTACATAAAATACATTAAAATTACTTTACAGAAATACGATGTTGTAATGTTTTACAAGATTGAAAAATGGCTTTTTATGCTTTGAATTGAAGACTACTTGCGCCTTACTTGTTCCATTATTTGCAGGCACAATACCTCTGGTTTTATACACAATATACAAAAAATATTCAAATTCTTTGGGAAGAAAAAAGTGACGCTCTTTATCGCGAGATAACAATAGCCAACTCATACAATGTATATAAGAAGTACAGATCCCGATTCAACACCCAAGGTCGCTGACGAATGGGTTAATTAAAAGCAGCGCAATTAGAAGAATAGACTATTCATAAATGGGTCAACAACTAGACCTTCAAATCAGCAACCAGCCACCTGCTAGGATCACCTTCAAAACTGCAACTTAGGTGGAAACCGCCTCTCGGTCCACGCCCCACCAGAGACTATATATGGAAGTTACCAGACCACGGACGGACATTCCAACATTGTTATTGCTTGAGTCTCTTTTAACTTGTCATAATTTATATTTATCATTTTTTATTATTATTCATAAGTATTTTATGTAACTATAATCAATAAATTCTTTTAAAAAGTCAAGTGTGTTAACAAGAAAGTTAACTGGCGCAGTCGCAACGGATAGTGCTGAAGAACCAAAAGTATATTTATTCTTTGCGTTTCAACGCTTAACAGCCAAAGAACCGATCAAGAGAGACGTCATGAAGACAGCAGCAATAGCATCGATTCTGTAAGTTGTTTGCTTCCTTTATTTCCTATATATATATATATATATATATATATATATATATATATATATATATATATATATATATATATATATATATATATATATATATATATATATATATATATATATATACTGTATTTCCTCATATATTGATAATATTATATGTCTGATAGCGATATTGATAATTTAGAACATTTGGAATATAGATTAAGTAATATTAGTATTGGCGAAATTGATATCGTAGAACAACCTGATATAAATAATTCTAGAAACAATTTAAATATGGCAAATCAATTCCAAGAGTTTTACCTTAAAGCAATCCCCGAATTTAACGGACAACCTGAAAATGTAGGGAACTTCTTAAAAGCTTGTGATCTAGTAATGAACCAATTCTATGATGCAGATAATCCAAATTTATATCTTAACCATTTTCTATTAAATTACATTCAAATGAAACTAATTGCACAAGCCAGGTTAATTATTAACACTAAAATTATAAACACATGGGTAGACTTAAGACGGGCAATTTTTGAGAATTTTACAGACCAGCGAGATGAAATCAGCTTACTAGGCGAATTATTGACACTGAAACAGAGACATAACGAGGATGCCTTAGCTGTCAGTAATCGTTGCAGACACATTGAACAATTACTCATCTCTAATTTAATATCTAATGAACGTAACGAGGGAATTTTAGGATTAAAACAAAACATGTACCGACAACAGACACTGAAAGCGTTTATCGGTGGGTTAAAAAATCCCCTTGGTATGGTGGTCAGGTCCACTAGACCAGACAGCATAGAACAAGCGTTAAAATTTATATTTTCAGAGGAAAATTATGAATATAGGGACAGATTATTACAACGGTCAAATTTCAACAATAATAACAATAACAGGCACGACAAACAACAAAAACCAGTTTTCCAAAGAAATACCCCAAATTTTAACAATATTCAATTTCAAAAACCCTTCCAACAACAAAATTATCGTGCACCTTTTAACTATAATTCAAACAGACCCCAAATGTCTCACCCACAATTTCAGGGGAGCCCTTCAAATCAATACTCAATGAGAAGACCGACGTACAACCCTAATGACAATACTAGAAGATATCCACAGGCTATGGATGTCGGCAGCAACAACACGAGACATACTAATTTCAGCTGACAACAACCCTCACAAAATAGACGAAACAATTTTCCTTCCAACAATTTTCAAAAAAGACAAAATTTCGTACCAGAAGAATTAAACTATAACGAAACGAATAATTCTTTTCCTTTCAATAAATTAGAACAAAACCAACATTTCTTACCAGAAGATTTAAATTATGACGTAACATATAATGAACAATCACCCTCCGAATTATACGATGCACAGCATCAAAATTTTCCGATAGCAGGGAGCTCAAAAACAGAACCGTAATAGATATTAATAATTTTAACACAGTATCCCAATTACCCTACGTAATAATCAAAGAACTACCCGGAAAAATACTGCTCGACTCCGCTAGTACTAAGAGCCTTTTAAACCCGTCCATAGCATATAACAACTTTTATAATAAGATTTACAATCACCCGTTTTTAATAAAAAGTGCGCATGGCTACTCCAGCCATAATAATCGAGCCAAAATAATTTTAAACTCACTAACGGACAGTGAACAAGAGTTTTGCCTATTTGAATTTAACAAAAATTTCATAGCTCTTATTGGAATTGACTTTTTGATAAAAAATCAAGCGAACATTGATTTTAAAAACCAGAGACTCAATTTAAAAAATCGAAGCATTAAGATAAACTTCCCTTATACAAGGGATCATGAAGATAAGATAGCATCGATAGTAGTAGCAATAACAATCGGATAAGTAGGATCATCAAAGCAAATGATGAAATGAATCACATTAACGTAAGTAATACAATAGACAGAAGCATTATTGCACTTGAACTCGACCTAGGAAAGCGTAATCAGCCATTAAACGATGACGATGGAAGGTTACAACGAGCAAATGACATAGGAGAAATGTTCACCCACAATAAAGGTAAACGGGATCAAGTTTCATTAAACACATATGAATATCGTCGAACTAAAAATGTGATACGAGGACGATACAAAAAGGTATAACGGATCAAATTCAAAATAAAGCGAATAGGATATTAAATAATTCTTACTATCACCAGAATTATAATAATAATTATACGGGGAGTGTACAAAAAAATATTACAAATCAAATTAGGATAAATCACTTAAATAACCAGGAGAAAGAAATTTTAATTGATTTATGTACAGAATTTCAAGATATTTTTGCAAAAGAAAATGAACCACTGACGCATACAAACGTCATTAAACACAAAATTAGACTAAAAGACGATATACCAATAAACGCCAAACTATATAGATACCCATATATTCACAAACCAGAGGTAGACAAACAAATTAACGAAATGCTAAATCAAAGGATAATTAGGAACAGTCATAGCGCTTATAATAGTCCAATATGGGTGATCCCAAAAAAAGCAGATGCCAGCGGCAAACAAAAATGGCGGATCGTTGTGGATTACCGCAAGTTAAATGAGAAGACTATACCTGATAGACACCCTATACCAAAAATCGAAGAGATACTGGATAAACTCGGGCGTGCACAATATTTTTCGACCATAGACTTAATTTCGGGCTACGACCAGATTGAAATGGACCCAAATGACATTGAAAAAACGGCGTTTAGCACTGATACAGGCCATTATGAGTACCTCAGAATGCCGTTCGGGCTTTCAAGGGCGCCTGCTACATTTACCCGACTGATGCAACACGTTTTAAACAGGTTAATAGGAAAAACATGCTTAGTATACATGGATGACGTGATAGTGTTCTCGACATCATTACAAGAACATATCGAAAAATTAAGATTAGTATTCGAACAATTTAGACAAAGTAATCTGAAAATACAGCTAGACAAAAGCGACTTTCTGCAAAAAGAAGCGGAATTCCTCGGGCATATAGTGACGCCAGAAGGCATCAAGCCTAATTCAAAGAAACTAGACGCCATAAGAAAATTCCCAATACCCAAAACACCAAAAGAAATTAAATCCTTCCTAGGACTTATAGGCTACTGCAGGAAATTTATAGAAAACTTTGCGCATGTCACAAAACCACTAACTAAATGTTTAAAGAAAAACGTAACAATCGACATTAACGACGGAGAATACATAAATGCTTTTAATACATGTAAAGACATATTGATGAATTCACCAGTATTAATACCTCCAGATTTTTCAAAGGAGTTCATTTTAACAACAGATGCATCAAACGTGGCAATCGCAGGGATTTTAAGCCAAGGAGATCCGAAATCAAACCAACCAATAGCTTACGCAAGCCGAACGTTAAATGAAACAGAATCTAGATACAGCACAATAGAAAAGGAACTACTGGCCATAGTATGGGCCACAAACTACTTTAAACCCTATCTATACGGCAGGAAATTCACAATATATACAGACCATAAACCATTAAAATGGCTATTTTCCCTGAAACAACCCAACTCAAAATTATTAAGGTGGAGACTCAAACTAGAAGAGTACGATTTCAAAATAGAATATAAAAAAGGTAAATTAAATAATGCAGCGGACGCACATTCGAGAGTAGAGATAAACCCCTTAGATGTAGATAACCAATCAATGATAAACAATGTAGACGAAAATGACGACGTTATAACCATAAGCGACGGAGAAACAAGAAATTCCAACGCAGATTCTTATTCCGCGCCGGGCATGCCAATCTTAGAAGAAGAAATAATCAACAGTAAAACAAACCAGATATTCTTAAAAAATGCTGATACCCCGGAGATTTTATCACTCAGAAAGGACAAAAGGAATTTTATTCACGCCACATTCAATATAAACGAGCCCTATCAAATAGAACAATTTATCAAAGAATATTGCCTACCACAGAGAAAATATTACTCTCTATTTGTAAATGAACGAGATTATGAAATGGTAAGTTCGGCAATTAATCAAAAATTTAATAACGTAGACTCACCTAAATTTTATAGATGTTTAGAAACTGGAGAAGAAATAAATAGCGAAGAAGAACTCCAAGAGAAAATAGTTCTATTTCACGAGGGGAAAAAGTAATCATCGAGGCGCTGATGAGACCTATTTACGAATGAAACGCAAATATTATTTTCAGAGTTTAAAGCGAAAAGAGTTTATAAAAAGTTGCGAGTTATGTAAAACATGTAAATACAACAGAAATCCGGCGCAAATTTCACTAGAACACACAACCTAGACACTTTCCAAATTGAAACGTCTCAATTTCTAACAGTATTCGACCCCTTTAGTAAATTCGGGCAAGCATTTCCGATAAAAAGTAAAAATGCAACATAAATCTCCAAGAACTTAATTAAATACTTTTCCCAATACGGAAGCTGTAAAACAATAATTTCTGACGCAGGGACTGAATTCTCAAATATATTAATAAAAGAGCTATTAAAAGCTTACCAAATTGAATTACATGTGACAACACCGCAAAATCCGATGTCAAACGGACCGATAGAAAGATTTCACAGTACAATAATTGAGCACTATAGATTATTTAAAACAAAATTTAAAGAAATGAAACCAATTGACTTAATGCCTTATTGTATTTTCGCATATAACTCCTCCATACACTCGCAAACCTTAAAACCACCTTTTGAGCTAATATTCGGATATACACCTGAATTATTTAATTATGACCCAGAAGTAATTATCACCCAAGAATATAACACGAAACATAAAGACTTAATGAAAATTATATACGAAGTCATTCAAGACCGAATCGAAAACTCAAAATACAAAACCTTACAACGGACGAATAAAAATACTAACCAACCTTTTGAAGAAGGAGACATAGTATACAAAAAGATCCCTCCAGGCTTTCACAAAAAACACAAAAACCCTTTTACTGGACCTTATTCAATAATTTCCCTGATTGAACATAATAAAGCCATAATACTAAATCACAGAACTGACGAACAGACAATCACCCATTTACGCAATCTTCGCCTTGCAGGTTCATTCTCTTCACCAGAGTAAAACCACAATTAGAAGACCTAACAGACAATCCAGGCATACTGCCACGCAGACTGGGACAAGCCTTTTCAGAAAACGATAAATGGAGAATGATTCATATACATGACCTAAGACAACTATACGACGACTTTAACAGACTAAAAACTTACTTTGACAACATAATAAGCGTAATGAATGCAGAATACAAGTTAGAATACAAAAATTTTATTTTAACAATCAATTTCACCATCAGCAATATTGATGACACATTTTATCGAATATTTCCAAGAACGATTAGGAACAAAAGAGGTATAATAAACGGACTAGGATCGATATTCAAATCAATAACTGGGAACTTAGATGCAGATGACGGCGACAGAATATATAAAGCTCTTGAAATTTTGAGGAAAGATCAAAATCAAGTACATCAACTTTTGAGTTCACAGACATCCCTAATGATAGATGCTATAACAGAGTTCAATAAAACAATAGACAACCTGAACCATAACCAAGAAGCCATAGTAGCGAGAATAAACGATTTGGAATATACAATAGATAGTCTAAAAAGCGACCAACTAACAAATTTTCATAGAGTAAAACATTTGGAATTACTCACTCAAATCAGTTATTTGTTAAATAATGTACTAAACATGATATTAACAACAGAAAATGCAATTACTTTTTCAAAATTGAACACGTATCATACGTCAATACTGAAACCGAAATTTATATCAAAAGAATTAGAAAGTATTGAAAACCATATCTCAAAATCAAGATTAATAACAAAATCCGACATTTCACTTTACGAAAAAATATTTAACATAAAAACCGTTCAAATTGATTTTAAAATTATATTCCAAATAGATATACCCTTAGTAGACAAATCAGATTATATTTATTATCAATTGTATGCATTACCAGTCCCTAAAAATCCGTATACCTTCAGAATGATTGTCCCTAGAACCAAGTACCTAATCCTTAGCAGCAAACACTACGCTTACAGAAACGAAAAGTGTAGGAATCTAAAAGACCAAACATACTTTTGTGAAAATGACAACCCGACAGCACTTAACGAAAACAACCCATGCGAAATTAAACTGATCAACTTCCAGCAATTCCAAAGCAATTGCAAGCAAGAACTTGTCAAAATAACAAAAAAAAACAGTCTCTAAATATGGCAATACCCAATACATAATAGTGGCACCCGAAGAAACGAAAATCAAACTTAGCTGCGAAGAAAATGAAGAAACCAAAATAATCAGCGGAACAAAACTGGCGACTTTGAAACCCAAATGCCAACTTATCATCAATAACGAAAGATTTAGTTCAGTACAAATGGCATCGGAAACACAACAATCGTTCAATCTCCCAAACATAGAATTGGTAACAAATAAAGCACCCATATTCCCAGACAAATTACCAGAACTAAAATTAGAAAATGTCCAACTGCACGACTTGAACAATATCAAATCCCAGTTACAATCCATCAATGGCAAAATTCCAGGAACCATCGATTTGCCCATATACCACCCTAGTGTATGGACAATTATACTATACCTTGTGATAATAATAACAATAATCACAATAACTTCAAGATACTTCTGGCAGAAATCAAAAACGAAAACTGCTGACTCCAAACCAATTACTGGATTCCGATGACTATTCGGAACGAACCATAGGCTTCGTTCTCTAAAGGATGGAGGAGATAACAATAGCCAACTCATACAATGTATATAAGAAGTACAGATCCCGATTCAACACCCAAGGTCGCTGACGAATGGGTTAATTAAAAGCAGCGCAATTAGAAGAATAGACTATTCATAAATGGGTAAACAACTAGACCTTCAAATCAGCAACCAGCCACCTGCTAGAATCACCTTCAATACTGAAACTTAGGTGGAAACCGCCTCTCGGTCCACGCCCCACCAGAGACTATATATGGAAGTTACCAGACCACGGACGGACATTCCTACATTGTTATTGCTTGAGTCTCTTTTAACTTGTCATAATTTATATTTATCATTTTTTATTATTATTCATAAGTATTTTATGTAACTATAATCAATAAATTCTTTTAAAAAGTCAAGTGTGTTAACAAGAAAGTTAACTCGCGTCTTAATTCATTAACAACCAACAATCAACAACCGAAAAAACGGAAATCGCGTCCAATTTCATCTCGAATGTCGTTTCCTGTATTTTCAGAGCATTCTTCATTGAAATAATTTGTACCATTTTGACAGCTGTTCATCTTTGAAAAAGCCTGGTAAGTTTATATCTTATTATTCTACATTGTTATTATTAAAAATGACATTTGGCATAACCTTACTTCTAGACAGTAACAAATACTAAATTTAAAACGAAAATAAGTTTATATGCTGCAATCTTGATTTTAAAAGTCTCACAACACAAAAACACTGTCTTTGATGAACTCCAGTCCATTGGTTACATAAAAAACACTCTCTAATATATTATATACAAAGTGTTTGGTTTTTTATTATATTTAGGTAATTGTTTTAGAGCATAATTCTTTGGTTTGAATGTCATGATTAAGAGTTTAAGCGATTTGCATATAGATTTTTGGCTCATTTAGACCCATTTAAGCTGAGATATTATCCAAATTTGCCAAAGCCATAAATCTCAAAAGTTTCATTAATGATTATTTTAATAAACTATGGCTTTATATCTGTCATTGCTCATCCATATATATATATATATATATATATATATATATATATATATATATATATATATATATATATATATATATATATATATATATATATATGTATCCGAGCGGTAACTCAAGAAATACTAAACTGATTTCAATCAAACTTGGCAAAAATCGAGGTCGAGCTCGTTAATCAGCCTTTACGCTCAAGGTTTCGGGTGGAAAATCGGGAAAAGCTTTTTGAAAACGCTATATTTTTGTAAGTATCAGAGTAATTGGAATTATACTTTACATGTGGCTAGAAATAGTACAAATAAACCTATGTTGTGAACTTTAAGTAATTTGGTACACAATATTTGGTTGTTCTTTCCAAATTAAAAATAAAATCCCAAAGACATGCATTGAGACGACTTAGTGGGTAAATTAAGATGCCTGACAGACAGAGTAGTTAACTGTCACGTGTAGATTAATTAATACAACAGGTATAAACCATACATCAACGGTAACCAAACTAAATATATACCAAGCCAAAAACATACTACCCGAACCAATAATCGTGATATCTGGGCCGCAACTATGGAAATTGACAGATGACATGAAACAAAAAAAATTGCCATGTGATTGTTATTTAACTGGGGCATTCAATCAGTTATTAAAATACATTATATTTGTAGCTTTTTTAACGGAACTAAATACAGTTTTAGCGCAGCATATATATATATATATATATATATATAATATATATATATATATATATATATATATATATATATATATATATATATATATATATATATATATATATATATAATGTTGTCGCATAATATAGCAGAAATTTAAACAAAATCAAGTCAAGTCTCTCTAACAATTATTCTAAAATAGTTTCTTTTATTTCTAAACTTAAGCATAAGACGTCATATAAGACCGAAATAGTCGTGGGATGTGTTTCAATGGTAATTCTACTAATTCTGTAATTAATCATTGTTACGTATACTTCGAATACAATATCCCGGGAATCAATCCTATGTAAAGTATTACGTAAATAAAACGTTAGTTGACGTGTGCCTAGATGGCGCAGGGGGCACAGTGCTTGCCTCCTAAGCAGAAGGTTACGCGATCGAATCCAGCTCGACGAATGCATGTTTTTCTTTATGTTTCATTTTGACCTTTGGAGAAACAATAGTGCACAGATTTCATAACTTTTGACTAATTTTTGTCTAAAACGCCTAAACAAATTTGGGTCTGAAATTATAATTATCGTTAATATTGAAAAAACCAGTTTTATAGCTTCATAGAAAATGGAGTTTTGGGCATTTTTCTCGAAAGGAGTTAGAACGCAAGATTTTTTTATAATTGAAAGATATCAATGGTAACACTTTCGAAAGAATTCTTCAAATGTGCGCGTACTAGGACCTCTAAAATCGATCTTCGAGGTCTGTGTAAGTTTAAAGTATTAACTTTACTAATATGCCGTATAACAATATTGTACGATTATTATGAAAATTCGCTGCCATAACCCTGCGTCCAGTCTACTGCAGTATGGTTAAATCAATATATCAATAAACCAACATACAATGCATGTAGCAAGCAAAATATTTATAAATACAACCTGTGTACAAGATTTCATCCTACTAAATTCATTATCTTCGAAGACAGATATTGTTTTTTTTAAATAAAAATTATATTAGCTTCACATCGTTAATATGCCTGGAAATATAACATCGGTGACAAAAATTTAAAAAAAAATCGCTTAAATGTTGTAAAAAGTGTCAAAACATATAGAAAATATGAATTGGGAAGAAGCATTTTTTTGTCTGCCGTTCCGGTCTGTCGGTCTATTATTCGGCCGGTCTGTCGCTCTGCTGTTATATTGGTCGGCGGGTCTGTTGGTCTGTATGTCTGTCTGCTTGTAGCGACTATAACTTTAGAACGAATAGGGGTATCGTCTTCAAATTTTTTATACACCTAGAATCCGACAAGTAAACGGTTCGTATTGTTTTTAGGGAGCATTCCTCCAGGGTATGGGGGATAAATGAGGGTGATTTGCGGAAATCGATCTGGTATTCTGTGCTGAAATTAAATTACGAGTTGGATGTGTGGGGGTGGAATATAGGTAGAAAAATTGATTCTGGAACAAAGATTTTTTTGTCTGTCCGTCGGTGGATCTGTCAATCTGTACGTCTGTTTGTTAGTAGACGGAATAATTTTCGAGTGAATTTAGATATCATCTTCAAATTTGGTATCCAGTTAGAACTCTACAAAGGAACGCTTAAAATTGTTTTTTGGTAAGACTGCTTCAGGAAGTTGTAAAAAAATTAGGGGTGATTTGGTGAAAATTGACATTCGTTCGGTAAAACTCGAGTAATGTAACATTTCAGAAGTTTGTGGGTACAGAAATATAAATATTTTCTATGTGGTCAAGTCATGGACTCTAAATATATTTCATAGGAATGTAATTCTGAGTAGAGTAGGATATCACAGCTATGTGGGAGTCATGATTGAATTTGCAGCATTATTATTTTTTATTTCTCGTTATGTGAAATATTTTTAGGAAAGTTCGCTACAGTAATACACTTGCTGCGTTCAGGATTTTTTACATTAGTTGGTAAATTTAAGTAAATTTCAAATGAAAGTTCAAGGGAATTGCGCTTCGTTTATGCTTTGCTTGTGAGGGATACTTTTCATTTTTGCTCACATTAAAATAGCTATTTGATATTTTACGCATGCATATTTCTATGTAAAATACATTGCAATTAAATTATTGCAATCCGATCAAATAAAAAATTCAAATGTATAAATGTAATAAATAACATTAGGTAATAGTATTAAGAATATCAATATTACATAAGTATTAAATTTACATTCCTTATTTTCTGTATCCACTGTCTATGCAACAAGAAACCAAGAAAGACAAAACAGGTAATACATCTTATTGTAGATATGCGGGATATTCAAGCTGTGCTCATATGTTAGCCATTTGTCGATCACAAGAGGAAGACAAGGAAAATAACTCACATTTGCATGCATTCCGTGCATGCAGGTGAAGTCTTTGAATAAATTTGCTTAGGATCTTCTCTGAATGCTAGCTCAAGGGAGGCCCTTGAAGTTTGATTGAACCACCTTATTCTTTCCATATATTTCAAATGGCAACCACATAACTATTTTGGAAAGAAAAATAGAACTAGTAGTTATCCTTAAAATTTTCATATTGTATAACAGACTGAGCCACTGCTTTAAAATATGTAACGTTTATTAGTCACTAGAGATTATTATACTCCTATGGCCATATATGGAGTATAATTTCTTTAAAACGATGATGGGTACTGTGGATGTAAACTAACATAGAAATCAGAATCACCTTAAAAACCACAAAAATATTTAGAGAGTCTATTAATTGTTGCTCCCCGTACTTAGCGAACCTGTCCCAATAATAAATATAGACGTAGAGACCATTTCTTTGGCTTCACAAATGTTCGTCTTCTTTTCTGTAACCGGTTTCGCTACTTCACGGCATCACCAGACAGGAGAAAATTAAGTTTAATTAATCGTATTCATGACAACGACAAATAAAAAGAGGTGGCTACGTTATGATGTTTTGATCAGAAGATTCTGAAAAAAGAAATAAATGAAAATAGAGCAAAAAATATTAGATGGCGTCTTTAAAATGTCTATGTGATGCTTGTTAATATATTATGAGAATAGAATCAATTATCACAATAATATCTATGGCACCATTTACAGCAATATAACAGCAAAACAGTAACAGCAATAAATCAGATTCCATGCAACAAAAATATCGACACACATGAATCAATTATCTTCTTACAACTTTTATAAATTACTTGCCTATTTCCATACCCGCTAAAGCCACCACAACATTTCATTCTGGAAACGGGAAAGTTTTCTACCAGTCACCGAATAAGATTACTGGAATTCTGAATGTAGAAATTTGTAGGCTGTGACATAAAACACAAGAACTTATACTTAATACTTGCGTGGAAAGCATTTGAATCTTCTTGGGGGGGGGGGGGGGGTTAGTCCCTTAGCCGGGTCGTGCGTTGGTCGTTCTCTTGATTGATCAACGCATGATTGAGCTACCGGACTCCTAGAGGCTGGCTCCTCGTGCCACCCTTGGCGTGACTGTCGGCAATGGGAATAACGCCCAGGGCTGATAGTCTACTAAAGTCTTGCTCCCTCTCTTCGCAGATGGTAGTGGAATTTTCCACCCCCGAGGAGGTACCACCCTATGTATTAAGGGGCTGGTGAAGTCCCAACGGACGTTTCCGGTTCTGATGTATGAGTCGGTTTCCCTTTCCGGAGGTAAAATACCCCTCCATTCGGATCTCCGGAAGAGGGGTGTACAGGGGGCGCCAATATCAAAATTCAACATATCCTTCTCGAATATATGTGGCCTAAATTCTAACTCCGTCCACCATTTCCTGCAGGTTAATAGGCCCCAACTCCTCTTCCTCACCGAAACCCAAATCAGTGCCAAAACAGCCACCAATCACCTTAATTTCCCGGGGTATGAGCTCCTTACCTCATTTAGATTGCACAGAGGCGTGTGCGCATACGTCCGTAGCAATCTACCCTGCACCAGACTCCCCAATTTAGAAGCTGGAAGAAAAGACATACTATGGATAAAACTCTCTCTCGGGGCTGCAACTAAATTCATCTGTTGCATTTACCGGTCACCTTCCGACAACAACTTTGTACAGCTCTTTGACTACCTTTCTGAAAAAACCGACCATCTGATTTCTGAATATCCTTCCTCCGAGGTCACTATTCTTGGTGACTTCAACGTCCATAATAAGGAATGGCTAGGATCTTCAAAAACCGATCCACAAGGGAGAGCAGCGGAGGCCTTTGCAGTCAGAAACTATTTAGGCAATATGGTTTAGCAACGTACTTACTTTCCTCGCATCCCAACACACAGCTCAAATCCCTTGGATCTCCTTCTTACTACAAATCCTGAATGCTATAAAATATAAGTCACCGCCCCCATCGGTCGCTCAGACCATGGCATGGTCACCGCTTCCTGCGCAATGCAATGCGAGGTCACACAGACATCACACCCACGTATCGTTTGGCACTACTACTCCGCAAACTGGGACGAAATGCAAAATTACTTTTGCTCATTTCGATTGGCGTCTGTCAGCTTCTCTCATCCTGACCCCTCAGATATCTCACAAAACGTCACCGAAATTATCCAACCTGGTATGGAATTATTTATTCCACGTACATAGAAAACCTCTTCAGCCACTCAAAAGCCCTGGTTCTCTAAATCTTGTGACAAGGCCAAACTTGAAAAGATCAAAGCTCACAAAACATTTCTACACAATCCAAGTCAAGAAATCCGTCAAGCATTTAACGACGCAAGAAACCACTATGTCCGCATTCTTTCTGAGGCAAAAAACTCGTTTAATAACCACATCAAAAACAAAGTCCTCTTAAGCTCTAAGCGCAGCAAACCCTTCTGGACTCTTGCTAAATCTATTGGGAATAATTTCTGCAAGAGCACGTTCGCACCTCTTGTCTCAGGGGATGAAATTGTATATACCGCCCTGGGCAAGGCTGGACTTTTTGCCTCGTTGTTCTCCGGCAATTCTACTCTCAATTCACCTCCAAATGTTCAACCACCAACAGTCCCCAATGTCGCGCATAAAATGACGGACATCATTTTCAAAACTAAAAAGGTACGAAAGATGCTCTCTTCTCTTAATATCAGGAAAGCCTCTGGCCTTGACGAGATCCCAGCAAGTGTTCTCAAAAATGCGCACCAGAACTTGCTCCTGTCCTGACTCGTCTGTTTCAGATATTTTACAATAAATGCATATTCCTTAGTACTGGAAAACTGCTAGAGTACAACCCATCCCCAAGAAAGGATCCAAAGCGCTTCCTAGCAACTACAGGCCTATTTCTTTCCTTTCGGTAATCTCTAAAGTGATGGAAAAGTATATAAACATCAAATTACTAAAATTTTGTGAAAAACAGTCTAATCCACGACAGGTAGTATGGATTCCGTCAGCGCAGATCAACTGCCGACCTCCTTTCCTTTGTCACCCATTCTTGGAACAAGTCTATGGAACTACACGATGAATCCCAGAATGTCGCTCTAGACATACCCAAAGCCTTCGACCAGGTCTGGCACGCAGCGCTGCTTAATAAGCTACCGGCCTATGGCCTACCACCAAAACTATGTCCCTGACAGCAAACTTCCTCTCCAACCGGAGCATTTCTGTTGTTGTGGATGGCCATTCCTCTAAACTATATCCAATTAATGCAGGAGTTCCTCAAGGTTCAGCTTCAGCCCCTACTTTGTTTCTTCTCCACATCAATAACATCCTCTCTAGCACATCCAACCCAGTTCACAGTTACGCGGACCACTCAAATATACAATATTCTAAGCCTGTCTCTTTGGCCCAACTAGATGACGATCGCAGACACATGGAGGGTTCTGTCTCCGTGGATCTCCAAAAAAATATTAGACTGGGGAAGTAGAAATCTTGTACAATTCAACCCCACCAAATCTCAGTCTTGCTTTCTTTCTCATAAAAGATATACCTGCCCTAGAACGATCACAATGAACAACCATGTTATTCAAAGTAATGAGTCCTTTTCACTTGTTGGCATTTCTGTGGATGGAAATCTCAATTGGCACCAACATGTCACATCAATTGCAGAAGCGGCTGCTAAGATATTAGGTTTCCTCTTCCGGGCTCGCAAATACTTTTCACCAGCTAATCTCTATACCTTATATACTTTACAAATAAGGCCAAACCTCGTATACTGCTCCCACATCTGGGGTGTTACTGCCGCTTCTACACTCGGTATCCTAGACTCCATTCAGAAGAGAGCTATACGTCTCATTGGTGACCCTACCCTCACGCAAAGGCTGCCATTTCTTGCCCACCGACGTGCCGTTGGTGACCTCTCTCTCTCTTTTATAGATATCTGCACGGGAGTGCTCAGAGGAGCTTTCTTCCATAGTTCCTCCACCTGCTGCCCCCAACAGATCTACCAGGGGAACAGAGCGAATGCATTCTTTTACTGTCCAGGTCACCAGACATAGAACATCTTGTTATGCCCGCTATTTTGTCCCGAGGACTTCCAAGTTGTCGAATTCCTTGCCGGCACATGTTTTTCCTTCTCCTCCGAACCTCCAGACCTTCAAGTCCAGAATTAACAAGTTGCCTCTTTCCTCGCTGTCGACACACGCGGTACAATAGTATTTAGGCTGTATGCCCTCGTGGTGTGTTGTTGAAATAGAAAATAAAAAATATTTAGCTGTTTTTTGAAACTTGTCTAGATTTAGGGGGTTTTGGTTTCAAATCTACGTGGGGTTGCTGAAGTATAGAGATTAGTAGCGTTATACGCTGTTGCTGTTAACGTAAGCTAAGAAATAAAAAAAAAGATAATAAAAAAACTAAATTCTATGTGGTATAAAAAATACACGATAACTAAATGAAGTGTTTTATTTGTTATTTGCTACAACACAACCTTTGAGGAAAAACAGTATACCTAATATTCTTGAAAGTTATTTCTCTTGCATAGTCTCTCCTCTTCATCGTCAAAATTTTTATCTCCTACTGCCTCATTGACCAGAAACCTTGTCATAATTATTTTGTAGTGTATAAGATTTTCTTGTACAGATTTTTTTGCCAGGCAGTTCAAAGTGCTTGCAAAGTAATTCATGCACATTTTTTTACTTGTTTAGCATTCATTCCACTTTAATTATTTATATTTCTTTTGAGTTTGCATGAGAAATTTGTTATCCTCTCTTGCAAATTCCTAATACGCAATGTTTATTTCAGTGCCATAATTTGATTCTCCTCGAACCGGTATTGTTCCTGCCTTATTCCTACATAGACTTATTCTCTTGCAAAAATTAATTTCCTAATAACGATACTATAGCTAATGAAAACCATAATCCTTTGTGAACATTCCTCCTTCACTTGCTATCGTCCATAGTGACACTGATTATAACAGGTACATTAATAACATTTATTAGAAACTGTAAGTTATCTAGAATATTGAAAACTCGCCAGATGCATCCAATTGGATTTAGTGAGTTCTGTTCATAATGTTCGATATAAATAAGGTATTTTTATATGAATTTAGTGGATTTTGGTATTCAGTGGATTTAGAGATGCTTGAATATCATTCGTTTATGGATTTAGGGGACTTTTGATCCAACTTTACATTTCTACAGTGGCGTAAAACAGGAAATGGCGAATTTTGCATCCATATTTATCATCTAAAATGTTATCTAAACCTTTTGCAACTAGATGGCACTAACATAGCGTATAAAATTTGGATTTAGTGGGTTTTGGAACTAGGCGACTCAAATATAGTTAGACGTATTGTGTTTCAAGTATTTAATTTAATAAAAGAACTTTCAAGAGAGGGGAATCCATCAGATCAGTTTTCTCAAAAAGGTCAAGTTTGTGGCTCTATGAAGTTATGCAGTTATTTACTGTGGGTCTATGTTGACTATCAATCATATGTTTAGAAAATGTATATTTATCAACTTGGTTATTTCTGAGTGCAGAAGTATGTTCTATGTAGCTATTGTAGTACTAAAATTTCTGGAAGGTTGAACGATGTAGATATATATATATATATATATATATATATATATATATATATATATATATATATATATATATATATAATTTCCGAAAGAAAGCACAAAATTTTCCAGACTAACGGCTTGCCCAAGAAGATTATAAAATTTTCAAAGTAATTTTTCTCGTACTTCTTAACTTTTTGCGCCAGCAATACAAAACTTGATGGGTGAAGGACTCTGGCGTTGCTCACCCTGACGAAGGTGTGGCCGTTCTCTGTCAGCTAACAACCGAAAACTGAAATGGTAGTGTAAGCATTATTGGCTAATGGCTCTTGAGTGAAGCAAGCTCCATATTCTCGTCCGCTCAGCCTCAGCCTGAAGATCATCCATAATTTCCCCTCAGGCACTGTGGCTCCATTACTACTGCAGTCTCTCCTGTCTTGAAGAGAGAGAATACCAAATTCGCATAAAAGTCAAAAGATACCATTAAGAAAATTTTGGTTCACAACAAAGATTATATTCCCTACCTGAAGAAGTCAGGGGTATACTGTCTCACTTGCGGTGATCCCCAGTGTAGCACCGTCTGTATATGAAAAACGCGAAAAGCGCAGGATACCAGTCTCTTAAACATCTGAGAAGCAGAAATAATGCTGAGAACACCACTTCAGTTTTCGGCACCTGAGAGAGAGAGAGAGAGAGCGGCCACACATTCGACAGGCAGAGCAACGCCAGCATCCTCCACCCATAAATTTTTGGCACCGAACAATTCGTCCCGGACGAAGTGGAGATTTACAAATACATAAATGGCTTCAACAACAATGTTCTTACCGTTTCCAGCACCAGTGCTATGAACTTTCCTTTCATATACAGAAAGATGATAGAGTAGAGTTCCGGAATAGTGCTCCTGCTGTTTAGTGATCGATTCCAACCATGAAGCTAAGCAAGCTTAATTTAGTTCTTCTTTGGTCTCTCTGTCATTGTCATTGACAGTTCTTCGCTTGCCAGTGTTCATCTGTCACTTCGGTCACTTCTCGATTTAATTCTCAGTTATCATTCAAGTTTTGTTTTTATAAGTGCACATACTCCATTGTCAAATCAAAAATAAGCGTCGTTTATACTCATCCTCTAGCTGCTTGAAGTCTGGTGATGTTTCTGTTATCTTATTTAATGCTATTTTCATCTGGAAACCTGAAGACAATAGAGGAAAAACCAAAACTTGGGCAACATTCCATGCAGCAAATTTTCTGTAACGAAAGACTGGAATAAGTAAGTATCAATTGCCTAATTAGCACCTCTTTTCTTCTTGTTTTCTTTCTGAATTTTCACTTGTTCAGATGTTCTCAGGGGGTTCTGCTCGGCTGTGCAGCCTTCTTGCCCTTTATGTTGTGCTTGTCCTTTGCTTTTAACTATTTGATTAACTTGACCTTTTAACATGTATTTTGACTCCATCAGAGTATTGTCTTATGTGGTACTTCAGTCTCGTTTTAAATGTGTATATTTAAAAATATTTTATAACTACTGACACTCTGTTTGTTTTAATTTGAATGGCCGTTAGGACTCGTTTTGATGCTTGACGTTAGCTTTTGTTGGACCTTGTGCTTTTTGTAGTTGCAGTGTAGTTGCTCGCATGTTAGATCTACCAGAAACATAGTTTCTGACAACCAAGTTTTTATATTTTAGGTCTTAACCCCTGAAGATAAGGGCAGAACGTGTAGGGTTAAATATTAAACGTATTGTCTGGTAGGGGAGCCTTTTAGTTATTTCTCTAACCAAAATCTCATTTGACGTAAGTGACGAAAATAGAGAAGCGGCCATCTGTTGACCATAAGCACAGAACATGTGAAAAATTAGGAAACACACAGGTGAGCACCCATTGGCTTAGTAAAGTCCAGTGAGACTCTCTGAAGATTGGTTGCGCTTTGAAGATGGAGTATTTTTTTTGGCAGATCATTTGTTATATCCGCCCAAACTGCAGTTAGACAGATGGGGGGATTTTTTATTTTTTATATTGAAAGGTTGAAAAATGAGATGCCAGTTTGGTTTCAACAGCTAAAGGAGAGGCAAAAGGGGGCCCTTGTGCGGTAGATTTTGTTATATGGGCTCAATTGCCGTTGAACAAATGCGCTATAAATTACACAAGAATGCCACTTCATGCTATCAGAGTAACAAAATGGCCTAATATAATAGCATATATATATATATATATATATATATATATATATATATATATATATATATATATATATATATATATATATATATCCATTGGTTTAAAGGAATGTAGAAATATATTGCTAGCTATGTGCTTATACCATAAACTTCAACAAAATGGTGTAATTAAAACTGAGTGAGAAACACCGGCAGGAGGAGTTGTCCATCATTTACACACTGCGAATAAATGTCTGCTCCCAACAGAATGTCTATAGGACCTGGTATGTGCCATTCAGGATTGGCTAAGGTTATGCCATGCAAATGAAAAAACCTATTGACTGTGAAGGATGAAGTAGGGAGATTTCCGCAAATTTAAGGGAGTACTACTGTCTCCAGAGAAAAGGCCTTATGAGATAAATATGTGAAACGAATATGGCACTGTACAGTGCCACAAGATGAGCCTGAATCGGATTTCCCGATCTCCAAGACTTCTATACGGGTCTGCGTGGGCGACAGACCCTATTGGCGAGCGCTATATTCTACAATGAAAGAAGCCTGAGACCCTGTATATATATATATATATATATATATATATATATATATATATATATATATATATATATATATATATATATATATATATATATATATATATCCATTATGGTTTAAAGGAATGTAGAAATATATTGCTAGCTATGTGCTTATATCATAAACTTCACTAAAATGGGGTAATTAAAACAGAGTGAGAAAATGTCATGTTAGCCATTTACCATTGACCCCATATTTCATGTTTAAGCACAAGTAGCAATTTTGGCATTAAAATATTTATTTCACATTTAGGATAAAAAATAAAATAGAACGTTATTTACCGAACATCTATAAATTCAGTTTATTTGAGAGCAGTTGGCATTTAGTTCGAAAATCCTGTAACATGTAATGTTTTTGACATTTGTAAATACCGTCAAACATACCAGACTAATAAATTTCATATAAAAATGTGTAAAAGGATTTTATTTGTTTTAAGGGGGATATTTTGTGTACTAAAACATAAATGCACATCTTTGAAGCTTAATTGCGAAGTTCATTTAATAGTTTTTAACAAGTTGTAATAGTTATCAGTAAAATAAAGTCCGCGAACCTGTTTGAATACAGCTACGCATATTTTGCAACAGACAGATAGTGGTTATTGTTGAAAATATGTGAAACAGTAGTTTAGATTCAGTAGATGGCAACGTGGTGTAACCATTTGTGAAGAAGGTTATACATGAAGAAAGCATCTGTAGCATCGGGTAGATACGTTATATTCTCTTAATGAAAATTCGCTAATAGAGAGGTAACGATGGTGAGACTTTTAAAAAAAGTTAATGCGAGTTAGGGCCCCTAGAACACATATCCAAGGTCCGCTTGAATACACACATATATATATATATATATATATATATATATATATATATATATATATATATATATATATATATATATATATATATATATATATATGTGTGTGTGTGTGTATGTATGTGTATACATGAGCGTTAACTCAAAAAACTCAACTGATTTGAAATAAACTTGGTACATATATTTATTGTATTAAGACCGCCGACGAGTTCGTGAATCAGCTATAACGCACATTTCCCCCCCCCCCCCAAAAAAAAAAATATACAAATATGTTTTTGAAACTTTTAGAGTAACTGGAACGAGATTTTATGTGTGGCTAGAAATGGTGTAAGTTAACCTTTTTGGTGAATTGTAAGTAATTTGGCCACCAAAATTTTCAGTTTCTTCCAAATTAATACTAACGAAAAAAAATCTGAAAGACGTGCATTGAAACGACATAATGGTTAAAACTTAATGCCTGGCAGACAGAGAAGTTAACTGTTACGCGTAGATTGATTCATGCAACAACATAACCAAACAATATAAATAACAAGCATAAAACATACTACCCGAAACAACAATAGTGAAATCGTGGCCACAAGTATCCCAAATCACAGATGACATAAAATTAAAAAATTGCCAAGTGATTGTTTTTTAACTGGGCGATTTAATCGATTTTTAAAACACGCAATATTTTTCGCTTGATGAACGATGCCAATTACAGTTTGAGACTGAAAGTGTAGCATAATATAATGGAAATTTAAAGAAAATCTAGTGAGGTCTCTATAAAAAAAATTGAAAACAGTTTGTTTTTCTATCTCTAAACTTGAAGATAGGCGCCATCTAAGATAAAACAGTCGTTTAATGTGTTTCAAGTCACAATTCTATTAATTCTGTAATTAGTTGTTTCCGTTTACGTTTAATATAATAAAAAATATCCCGAGGCATGAAGTCGGCGTCAAGTATCAGGCAAGCAAAGCTTTGGTTAACGCATCTTAGATGGTTCACTGGTAGCGTAATTGTTTCCTACGCAAAAGGTCTTGAGATCGATTCCCAGTTAATGAATGTATCGTTTTTTTTTTGTTTCACTTTTACATTTGGAGAACGGGTAGTTTTCGTACGTTTTAAACAAGATCTAATTTTTGTTCAAAATGCCTAAATAACTTGGTCACCTTTGAGTATAAAACTATAATTTTCAGCACAGATTTTGTTATTGTTGATATTTAATTTTTATTAAGAGAATGTACTCATAGATAATTTGTTTTTTTAAAAAAGCTTTTTTTTAGCTGTTGGCAAAACCAGTTTGATTAGTTTGACTAAAACGAAATTATTTAGGCGATTAATAAGGAAAAATAACTGCTACGTTCATAACTTGGCAGATAGTTTGCTTTTCTAAATATGAATTAGGTTTCTTCCTGGAAAGCTTTTGTAACTTTAATGAAATTTGTAATACAAGTATCTTTTAAAGAGACTTACACGATCCATATATATATATATATATATATATATATATATATATATATATATATATATATATATATATGTGTGTGTGTGTGTGTATATATGGCTCCTTCTTGTGCAAAACATTCCGGAGGTAAAATACCCCTACATTCGGATCTCCGGGAGAGGGGTGTACAGGGGGCGCCAACATCAAAATTTAACATATCCTTCTCGAATATATGTGGCCTAAATTCCAACCTGAACTCCGTCCACCATTTCCTCCAGGCTAATACTCCCCAACTCATATTACTCACCGAAACCCAAATCAGTGCCAAAACAGCCACTAATCACCTTAACTTCCCGGGGTATGAGCTCCTTACTTCCTTTAGATTGCATGGAGGCGTGTGCACATACGTCCGTAGCAATCTACCCTGCACTAGACTCCCCAGTTTAGAAGTTGGAAGAAAATACATATTATGGATAAAACTCTTTCTCAGGGCTGCAACTAAATTCATCTGTTGCATTTACCCGTCACCTTCTGACATCAACTTTGTCCAGCTCTTTGACTACCTTCCTAAAAAAACCGACCATCTGATTTCTGAATAGCCTTCCTCCGAGGTCACTATTCCTGGTGACTTCCACGTCCACAATAAGGAATGGCTAGGATCTTCAAAAACCAATCCACAAGGGAGAGCAGCGGAGGCCCTTGCAGTCAGCAACTCTTTAGCCAATATGTTTCAGCAACATACTCACTTTCCTCGCATCCCAACACACAGCTCAAATCCCTTGGATCTCCTTCTTACTTCAAATCCTGAATGCTACAAGGTATCAGTCACCGCCCCCCTCGGTCGCTCAGACCATGGTATGGTCACCGCTTTCCGCGCAATGCAACCCGAGGTCACACAGTCATCACACCCACATATCGTTTGGCACTACAACTCCGCGAACTGCGACGAAATGCGAGATTACTTTTCCTCATTTCCATGGGCGTCTGTGTGCTTCTCTCATCCTGACCCCTCAGATATATCACAAAACGTCACCGAAATTATCCAAGCTGATATGGAATTATTTATAACACGTACACAGAAAACCTCTTCAGCCATTCAAAAGCCCTGGTTCTCTAAATCTTGTGACAGGGCCAGACTTGAAAATGTCAAAGCTCACAAAACACTTCTACACAATCCCAGTCAAGAAAACTGTCAAGCATTTAACGACGCAAGAAACCGCTATGTCCGCATTCTTTCTCAGGCAAAAAACTATATTAATAACCACATCAAAAACAAAGTCCTCTTAAGCTCTAAGGGCAGCAAACCCTTCTGGACTCTTGCAAAACTATTGAGAATAATTTCTGCAAGAGCACGTTCCCACCTCTTGTCTCAGGGGATGTAATTGTTTCTACCGCCCTGGGCAAGGCTGAACTTTTAGCCTCGTTGTTCGCCAGCAATTCTACTCTCAACCCACCTCCAAATGTTCAAATGTTCAACCACCAACAGTCCCCAATGTCGCGCATAAAATGACGGACATCGTTTTCAAAAGTAAAAAGGTTCGAAAGATGCTCTCTTCTCTTAATACCAGGAGAGCCTGTGGCCTTGACGAGATCACAGCAATTGTTCTCAAAAAATGCGCACCAGAACTTGTTCCTGTCTTGACTCGTCTGTTTCAGACATCTTACAATAGAGGCATATTCCCTAGTAACTGGAAAACTGCTAGATTACAACCTGTCCCCAAGAAAGGAGCCAAAGCGCTTCCTAGCAACTACAGGCCTATTTCTCTCCTTTTAGTCATCTCTAAAGTGATGGAAAAGTATATAAACACCGAATTACTAAAATTTCTTGAAAAACACAGTCTAATCCACGACAGGCAGTATGGATTGCGTCAGCGCAGATCAACTGCCAACCTCCTTTCCTCTGTCACCCATTCTTGGAACAAGTATATGGAACTACACGGTGAATCTCAGATTGTCGCTCTAGACATTTCCAAGGTCTTCGACCAGGTCTGGCAAGCAGCGCTGCTTAAGAAACTACCGGCCTATGGCCTACCACCAAAACTATGTACCTGGACACCAAACTTCTTCTCCAACTGGAGCATTTCTGTTGTCGTGGATGGCCATTTCTCTAAACTATATCCAATTAATGCAGAAGTTCTTCAAGGTTCAGCTTCAGCCCCTATTTTGTTTCTTCTCCACATCAATGACCTACTCTCTAGCACAGCCAACCTAGTTCACAGTTACGCGGACGACAGCACCCTCCACTCATATATACTCTTTGGCCGAACTAGATGAGGATCGCAGACACATGGAGGGTTCTGTTTGCGTGGATCTCCAAAAAATATTAGACTGGGGAAGTAGAAATCTTGTACAATATAACCTCACCAAATTTCATTCTTGCTTTCTTTCTCATAAAAGATACACCAGCCCTAGAACCATCACAATGAACAACCAAGTTATTCAAAGTAATGAGTTCTTTTCACTTGTTGGCATTTCTGTGGATCGAAATCACAATTGGCACCAACATGTCACATCAATTGCAGAAGCGGCTGCTAAGAAATTAGGTTTCCTCTTCCGGTCTCGCAAGTACTTTTCACTAGCTAATCTATATACCTTATATACTTCACAAATAAGGCCAAACGTCGAATACTGCTCCCACATCTGGGGTGCTGCTGCCGCTTCTACACTCGGTATCCTGGGCTCCATCCAGAAGAGAGCTATACGTCTCATTGGTGACCCTACCCTCACCCAAAGGCTGCCTTCCCTTGCCCACCAACGTACCGTTGGTGACCTCTCTCCCTCTCCCTTTTATAGATATCTGCACGGGCAGTGCTCAGATGAGCTTTCTTCCATAGTTCCTCCACCTGCTGCCCCCCAACAGATCTAGCAGGGGAACAGAGTGAATGCACCCTTTTACTGTCCAGGTCACCAGACATAGAAAATCTTGTTATGCCCGCTCTTTTGTCCCTAGGACTTCCGAGTTGTAGAATTCCTTGGCGGCACATGTTTTACCTTCTACTCCGAACCTCCAAACCAGAATTAACAAGTTGCCTCTTTCCTCCTTGTCGACACCCACGGTACGATAGTATTTAGGCTGTAAGCCCTCGTAGTGTGTTGTTGAAATTAATATATATATATATATATATATATATATATATATATATATATATATATATATATATATATATATATATATCAAAAGGAGTTAGAATACAAGATTGTTTGATAATAGCGAGTAATCGATGGTAACACTTTTGAAACAATTATTCAAATGTGCGTATTACGACCTCTAAAATCGATCTTCAAGGTCTGTGTAAGTTTAAAGTACTTATTTTAGTAATATGCCATATAATCATAGTGTACAATTCTTATGAGAATTCACTACTGTAAAGCGCTTGCTGCGTCCCGAAATTTAATATAGTTTTAGGGAAGGACAGAATTTAGTTGTGATCAAAAATCGAACATGTAAAACACAGCCACTGCAACAAACGTATAAATTCCTTAAATATTAAGTAATTAACGTAGATACGATGTTTTTAGTAGTCATTATTCAATTATGTATTATCAAGTTTTTAGTTAGTTATGTGTACATTCACTGTTTTCTCGCATTGTGTTGTATTTGTTTCCTTTTTTCATTAAAAAACTGAGCCAGTAACGTTTTTGTATTTCTATGACGAACGCAAGAAATGCGGGGATTAGCGTGAGAGGTAAACAAATAAATTTTAATTGTACAGTGTAGTAGTGTGCAATCAACGTTAAAATAATAGAGCCACTTCTTTTAAAAAAATCATACGTACTCAGCTTACCAGTCGCATTTTTTACGCTAAGAAATAAGTATCAAACTTTGATGCTTAAATCAACAAATAGTCCATCCTTGCACCAAGAGTAAAGACCTGTAAAGAAGAGTGAAGGGTAATCAGTGAAGGTGCCCTAAGCAAGACGCCATAGAATAAATTAAAAGAAGAGTTGACCAAAGAAATATAATACACCAATCAGGCGGTATAGGCCATCGCAAATCTTGAATTTCGGCTTAAAGACTTGGCAACCCCAACGACAGCAGTTTGTCAACCTACCCTCGAAACCGCTAACTCTAGCCGTGCAGTGATGACAATATATAAGGCAACCGTACGCTTGTCAAAGCTGTAACTAAAACAGTTGAACAGAGATCTGACAGGATGGGTGCTATTTTTTGAGGTAATTTAAAAAAGGGGTACATGATAATACCAAAGTAAGCGCGGCATCCAAGTTTAACTAGTTGTAGTCGGCTTTAACAGGGAGGGCTGCAGAAACGACAAGTGGCTTGACACCAACGGCCTCTAGTAGTGCTGAGGGAATGTAGATGTTGCATAATGAATTTGGCAACAACTAGCGCATCATAAGTAACTATGTTGGTTAACTTATGTCACTTGAACTAGTACGCAGAGGAGAGAAAGACGCTTTAAGGAAGCTTTTCAGCACAACTTCATCTATAATGAGGACACTGACGACACTAAGTGTTTCAGTTATATATTATCGGATCACAATAAAGTCGCTGCTTACCAAGCCCTCCCCGCGTGTGGCACTTTATGGAGGAAAAAGCAAAAATAGATACAAGGGGCATCTGGAAGTAGTGAATGTACCACCACAAGTAGTGACAAACTATGTCAGCGGACAATTTTTGTCTGCTTACCTTTCTACAATGCCAGGCTAACTCACTAGAGCTATCGCAGCAAGCATTTAGTGATCTCAGGTCCAAAAAAAGAAGCTTAAAAGAACATGCCTATGTTATCAAAGATTATATTTAATCGTGTTGTGCGGAAGAAGTCGCAAATTCATTTAACGGAAACGTAAATAGACCTTGGTACGATCTGCCCCACTGGGCGGTCTACCGGACAGATAAACCACTACAACAGTGAGAGTGACATTTGATTGGTTGACCCACGCGCCTGGTTTCGCATCCCTAAACGACCTATTATCGTCAGGTTAAACTTAGTGCCAGATATTGTTAAGCTGCTCTCGAGTTTCAGAAGTGGACCAATTGAAGTAATAGCTGCTATAGAGAAGGCGTTCCCACAAATTCTTCTAGTGAATGTAGATCGAGACGTTCACCATTTCCTATGGTATAAAGACCCACCTATAACTTTCTCATTCAAAGAATATAGGATTACTAGAGTAAGCTTTGGTATCACCAGCAGCTCTTTTATTTTGGCAGCAGCGCCGAGAAAACATTTGAAAACTCAAGCAAGAAATTAGGGTAACACCTGTAACCTACTTGGTAATTTGTTATGTAGATGACTTGGTAAGAACAGTTAACTCTTTGAGTGAAGTTAGGAGATTGTATGAACTTGAAGGGTCAGTCCTAGATATAATATATTTTCAAGGGTGGTAATCATACATGGTAGCTGTTTTGGGAGTATAACCTTAGTAGAAGTAATCGTAATATGTGTGGAAAAGATTATATCTCAAAAGTCCGCTAACAAATATATCTGTCATAAAATTAGGAGGACGGAATAAGTAAATTTGTGGAATATATACATTAACGTAGAAAATGACTCAAAATTAGTGTCCCTTGATTTGTAGGACGAGGACTTTGCTTGAGAATTTAAATGTCTATCATAGGATAAACCTTTATCAAACTTTTGTCTTTATTTTTGGGTAAATTAGCGTTTCATTCACTTGAGGTACATTTGCGTAAAAGTGAACGCTTCATTCACAGGAGGTGCGTTTGCGTTAAAACAAGACGGTAATACTGATTTATTCAATTGAGGGGGCGTTACGTTTAAATTACTATAGAAACATTAATTCTGGCTTGTAAACTTGTTGCTTTACTACTATTTAAAAAAGATTAACATAGATTTTAGACTCATACGCCTGGGTTTCATTTATAGCCTATGAAGACCTTACCCAGGGTTGGTTACACATAAACCTTAATAATAATTGTGACGTATATTCGCCATCGGTACACGCTATGGCCGATATATAGTAAAATTTCTGTAAATTAACCTCAAGTGCTCGGGCGTAGCGTTGCAACTAAGCATTAAGCAAGACCTCCGCTGAGGGTCGTTAAATAGAATAGTTTTCTTTCAATATAACAAGAAGTCGTTTATTGCTAAAAGCCTAGCCGCTCGGACACTGTCATAATTTATATAAATAACGGGGTGTTTTAATCAAAACAATCATGTCATTTGCTCTTGTCTAAAAGAGTTATTTGCTAGCCGAAATTTTAAAATAAATAAACAAACCGGACCCCTATTACACTAGGTAAAAACGAGATTTCTAATTTTGGATTACTAAATAAAATATCTAATTTTTACACGTTGTTGCGTGTAATGAGATATATACAACGATTTGCTTGTCATTTAAGAAACTGAGCTCTTTGAAAGTTGATGAAATGCGCAACACTGAAAACTGTTCAATAAATATTGTTCAGTTCGATTACTATACGCCTGAAACAAATTTAATGCGATCAGTGAATAGTTTAGATTTTAAATCGAGTATTTTACAGGTGTATTTATTTTTAGACAACGGGGGAACTTTAAGGTTAAGAAAAAGGTGTATCAACGATCATCTATATCAACTTGCTGCGCTTAAGCAATATACTTGACACCACATCCGACACTGTAGATCTAGATGATTTTAGGGTATTTATTGCGTTCAGAACATTATCTTGTGTAACAAGTGAGAATCTAAATTGGATATTCACTTGCGGTGTTAACTCCTCAACAAATGCTGTATCTACCGCGGCAGGAAAATGAGCAGTTGAATTTTGAGTAGGAGATGAAAAAAATAATGACTTTTAAAAAATCACCTAATAAGAGTTCAGCAATTTCAATAAAATTTATAGATAATATATGTTTAACCAAATTAAAAAATATTTCATTTCTAACTGAAATATTAAGGAATAAAGTGATTTAGAAGTAAGTGAGTCCGCCGCGGTTTTTTATGCATTTGATAACTCTTCGAGGCATGCTTCAAATTAAATGAATGAGGAATGTCATCCCATGCTTCTTGAATTCAGTGACAAAGATAATAGTCTATTTCATGGTTGGGGTAAATTACAAAGTCGATTGCCAATCATATCTCACACATGTTCAATTGGTGACAAATCTGGGGAGCAAGAAAGCGATGGAAGCAGGGTCACGATATTTTCTTGTAAGAACCTTGAAGTAACCCTTGCCTTATGGGGACATGCGTTGTCTCGTCGAGAATGGGTTGGGTTAACCCTCGTAGGTATGGCAGTGCAACATATTGCAGTACGTCTTGTATGTAATCATTTACATTCAAATTTCTATTAATAAAACTAGAGGTGACCTTTTATCGTAGAGTTACCGCATCCCATACCATTACCGCCCCGTGTAAAGGCTGTGTGCCATTTCGTAGCAAATTCAAAATTTCTGCGTTCTTCATGTAATCATCTTACTCTTCTGAGACCATCGTGGACCCAAAACCGGAATCAGGTCTCGTCAGAGAGCACAACACTATTCCACTTACCATTCCAATTTGATCTGCCGTAACACCACTAAAGTCGAGCAGAACGACGTCGAGGTGTCAGCGGGAGACATAAAAGTGGTCTATACGATTGAAACCCAAAAGCGCGTATGCTGCGATATATCGTTGCCATACAAACTCTTTGTTGTAAGACTCCAAACCAAGCATTTCCAATCGACCGTCTTGTAGAAGCTTTCTTGGAAAGTCGGAACCCTTAAATGACAATCTTCCCGTGCTGAAGTTGCGCGAGGTCATCCGAATCAATGACGACGGTTATGAATTCATACTTCAGACCACCTGGACCAATACTGTAACACTGCGTCCTATGCGGTGGGAATTTCGTCTGATTGAACTGGCTTTCCGCATACCAATAATGTGACCGTTTTCAAATTTACTTCACAATTTCAGGATTGTAAACGTGTCTATGCACATAGACTAAACGACCTCATAAATTGAGCATAAATAGTTGCGAAATATTGCTTCAAACTAATGAAAACGCAATTATATATATATATATATATATATATATATATATATATATATATATATATATATATATATATATATATATATATATATATATATATATATATATATATATAATTTTTACAAATTTGAAAAGTGTACACATGTTAAAATTTGCTGTCCATATTGTTAACGTTTCTTATTAGAGACATAACAGAGTAGTATAGAGAAGTTCATTGCAATTGGTCAACTCTTACTGGGTGTTCGGATTTTGACGAAAGTCAGTATATTTCTGACAACTAAAAATAAAAACGTAGTATTACAGCGTTCCTGCCGTCTTACGCACTTGCTTACTTATAGGGGGACGCCATCTCTAAGACCTGTAACAAGTTTTTTAAATTGAGGTTAAACTATGCAATTTAGAACCTATATTCTAGGCCAACATTAATTTTTGGAGGAACAGAATTTTTCCAAGATTGACAATGCACTCTCATCGTATGGCTTTCTTACTTGTTTTCGAAGCAATGCATTTAATAAAATTTAACATGCTGTAAGTGGATGTCATAAACTTCAACAAAATGGCTAAACTAAAACTGAATGCGAGAATATTACATTGACCATTTCCCATTGACGGTGTATTTCAGGTTTAAACACAAGTAGGCATTTTAGCATTAAAATAGCATTTTGGATGGAAAAGAAAATATAACGCCATTTACCGAACATCTATAAATTTAGTTTATGTGATAGCAGTTGGTATTTCGTTCAAAATCCTGTATTTGCAATAATTTTTACAATTGTCAATACAGACATACATACCAGATTAATAAATTTTATATCGATAAGTGCAAAAGGATTTTATTAGTTACAAATGGGATATTTTGTGTACAAAAAACACAAATGAATATCCTTGGAAAATATGTTTAATTGCGAAGTTCATTTAATAGTTTTGTGATAATTATCAATAAAATAAAATTCCTTAATCTCTTTAAATATAGCTACGCATATTTTGCTACAGACAGATAGTGATTATTGTTGCAAATGTGTGGAACAGTAATTTAGATTTAGTAGATGGCAACATTAATTAATAAAAATCTGGACGTAGCAAGTGCGTTATGGTAGTGAATTTTCATAAAAATATTTTTAATAGCAAATATGTATTTTTTAATGAACTCAGGCATCAAATTTGGTTACCTGTATAGCTTTGTTATTTTCGGAGATACAAAAATTGTCCCAAAAAAAAACCCAATTTTTTTTTCGAAAAACTAGTTCAATTTTCCTGGATAACGAACTTGTCCAAGCCACTTACAATGGGAAGGTAACTACCACATTTCATCAAAATCGGCCCATTATTTTTTGAGTTATCGGTGTGATATATATATATATATATATATATATATATATATATATATATATATATATATATATATATATATATGCAGACCTCCTCATCGAAATTAATATATCTCGGAAACGGTAAGAGATAGGCATAGGGAAGTGTTAACATATTTTAAAGAAACTTTAATGAGCAATGTGACTAAAAGTAGAAAAATTAATAAATTAAAGAAATACATTTGAAATTATGAAGTTACGAATGAAATAATTTACTATAGTTGCACATTTAGTATAATAGAACACTCTATATCAGTTACTGGAAATATCAACTGCGCTTTACTGAGGACACAGATTCCTTAGTATCCTTATCAAGGCAGAATCTGCGACCTTGATTAGAAGCGCAGGTATGTTTTATCAAACACAGTAGTGACATGCTGAAATTTGTTTGTCCGAATTCGGACTTAAAGGTCATAAACTTCTAATGAACGCGACTTTCCAAACACGCTGTATGTGTATGTATATATATATATATATATATATATATATATATATATATATATATATATATATATATATATATATATATATATATATATATATATATATATATATATATATATATATATATATATATATATATATATATATATATATATATATATATATATATATATATATATTAATATATATATATATATATATATATATATATATATATATATATATATATATATATATATATATATATATATATATATATATATATATATATATATATATATATAGGGTGAATCATACCACCTGTACGCGTGGTTCATTAGCGTACTGGATGCTCTAAGAAAAAAAATTAGATATGTTTATATACCCAAGTCGGGTATGCTATATCGAGTGGTGATAAGGCCAACTTCCGGAACAAACCGGAAATGGATCGTTATCACCTAAATGTTGGAATTTTAAATAGAACATGGTATTTTTTATTACAGATTTAGGTTACATGTAAAAAAATTAAAAACTTTTATCCGAACGAGCTTCCCGATCAATATTACCATTAACTTTGAAAATAAATTTTAACTGCTCTTAACACAAACCAGACCCAACGACAAGGGCGTGGCTGTTGTGTGTGGGGAGAATGGAAGGCAAAAATGTAAGCGTTCATATATGTTAAAAGTGTCTGACACCTTGATTCGCACATTCCTGTACCCGTGTTCGAACGCTGTCGGCAGCTCGCAAGATTTCTCCGCCGCTTACCGACTGGCAGGCTTCCCGGATTCGCACCTTCATATCATCCTTTGTTGTGAATTGATGTCCATAAACAATATTTTTGTCCCGGCCCCAAAGAAAAAAAATCCACGGGTGTCAAATCTGGTGATGGAGGCGGCCACGCTACTGGCATTCCTCTTCCGATACACGGTCCAGGGTACAGGTTATTATTGACATGACGTGCTTACAGCGAAAAATGACTTGTACAGCCATCCGGCTGCATCCACATCGACTCTCGTGTATTGAGAGAGACGTCTTCCACAAGTGGAGAGAAGACGTTATGGAGGAAGTCAGCGTAAACACGTCCAGTTAGGATGCCATCGAAAAAGTAGGCCCCGACGATCTGGCACCCGATGAGGTCACACCATATGTTGAGGCTCCACAAATGCTGGTTGTCCACTTTTCGCAGCCAATGAGTATTTTCTTGAGACCAGTAATAGGCATTGTGAATGTTGACGTCCTCGTTGCTTTTGAATGTAGTCTCATCGATCCAGAGAATCGATCGATGGAACGCAAGATCTTTGGCTAATAGCCATTGGCAAAAATTAATACGTTTTTGGGTAAGCCCTAGGTTCATGCAAGTTAATCTGGTAGGGATGACAATGATTATCTTTTAAAATCCTGCATATTGAAATTCGACTCACTCCGGAATTCACCGTGATCCTCCTGGTTGGAACATGGGGGTTTATATCAACAGAACCCAACATGGCAGGTGCGATTTTGTCTTTTACCGGCTGCCTAATCTGCTGATTCTTATTGTGTTGTGGTTGAATTTGACCAGCTGTTCGAATTCGATGCGCCAGGTGCCTGAGAACGTGGTGAGATTGAAGGACACAGGCAGGGTACCTCTCTGCATACATTCTTTCGGCTTATATGTCATTTTGAACACATTCACCTAACACTATGAGCATATCGAAACTTTCATCGTTGGAAAACATATTTACATTGTCAAAAATGACACTTAAATGATTTCACAAAGCAGTGACTAGATGATCGACAATGTTTGACAGCAATGTCTATTGCTGACATTTCTATGTTTACATCTGGTATTTGTTTGTAGATACTTGTTTTCGTTTTTGAAAACTAAGAATGTATTAGTTAACGTGGCAGACACTTTAAACATTCATGAACGCTTACACTGTCTGCCATCCAGTCCCCCCAACACACAACAACCACGTTCTTGTCGTTGGGTCTGGTTTGTGTTAAAAGCAGTTAAAATTTATTTTCAAGGTTAATATTGACATCGATCGGGTAAGTGGTTCGAATAAAAGTTTCTTATTTTTCTAATGTAACCCAAATCTGTAATAAAAAATACCATGTTCCATTTAAAATCCAAAATTTGGGTCAGAGCGACCGCTTTCCGGTTTGTTGAGGAAGTTGATTCTATCACCAATCGATAGAGAGAGATACAAACAAATCTTTTTTTTTTCTCAGAGCATCCAGTAGGCTAATAAACGAGTGGTATGAGTGGTCTGATTCACCTTATATATGTATCACACCGATCACTCAAAAAATATTGTGCCGATTTTGATTAAATTTGATGCGTATCTTCCATTTATGAGTGGCTTAGAAAAGTTCGTTATCCAGGAAAATCAGACCAGGCTTACCGGGAAAATTTTGGGTTTTCTTTCGAAGAAAAATTTATCTTTGAAAATAACAAAGATATGGTAAACAAATTTGGTACGTGGGTTTACCTTATTAAAAGTAAACTACATCCGAATTCTTAGATCTCTATGTTAAAAACAAAAGGTTATAAGCATTTAATAAAAATGTTCCTAAATTTGAAAATTTGAATTAAATATTCGCTACCATTACGTACTTGTTGAGTCCAGGCTTCTTATTATTTACATATTATTGCAAAGAACAACCGGGTTCGATTTTTTTGGCTAACAAACTAGTTCAAACCACTTACAAAATAAAAGTACCAACCAAATTTCATAAAAATCGACCTATTATTTCCAGAGTTATCGATGTAATACTATTGTTTTTTAGACAAGTGGCAAAGACAATCAAAACCAAATGTTTCAATACACGTATACAAGTCCAACACCGTCATCGGTAATTTATTGATGCCCTCTTATCCATTTACATCAGCAGAAGCAGAAGCAGATTCGAGGAGTCTCGCCTTGAAGTAGGAGTACAAGATGAATTACAACTGTAATTAGTGGAAAGTTCCGGGCTATGGAAAGGGTAGTTGACTTTGTCTCTGAAAGCTCGTTATTGAGTTGCTCGACCGGGAATTAGCAAGTCAGCTAGGGGGAGCACAGTTGACTGACACCGCCTTTGGCTGGAAGATGTCTTATCAATTCAAATAAAAAGACAATGTGAGTTGAATAAGCATTTCCCCGTCACGAGTGCATAAATTTAACTAACTACCAAAATTAAGTTGAAGTGGAACCCTTTGAGCGATACGCGCCTATAAATTTGTAACAATTTGGCGTATTATTATTGTATACTTGACTTGAAATTGGGGAAAAGGCGTTAAATTGATAGCTGGGAGTGGTATGTGGAGTCTGGTAAGTGTTGTTAATTATTCGCCAAGTGGTTTTAATCCTTAAACGTGCCTATCACAATGTTATGTCTACACTGGTGTTCAAAATAAATGTAACGCACTATACAAACTAAGAGAAATAAGGAATATTGACAACAGTGCGAAATTGGTTGGTAAAGTCAAAGTTGCTCAAGTAGAAGCCTTTTTTTAACAAATGAAATTATACATTTGTGCTGCCCAATATGTCAAGAAAACTATAGACTATGAGATTCTAATGAGAAATCTTCACAGATAAGTGTAAGTTGTGAACAATATAACTAACGTTTCAACAAAACTCTCGTTTCTTTGCAAGAAACCCTTTTTTTCTTGTTAAAAAAACGGGCAATTTTCATAATTAATATTTTTGATTAAATAATATTTCAAAGCCACGTGTATATAATTAAAAAGCTTTATAAAATATATTTACAATGGAAAAAACAGCAAATAAAACCAACTTCTGAATGATATCGCTTTGATAACGCCACGTGAAAATGTGTAAAATTTGCAAATTCTCGATCTTAAATTTGTTGCGTGTATACTCGAAGGACCGTGTATAAATTATGCTTTGAGTTCTTATAAGTTATTTGATAGATGGTCGCGTTGTTTGGGTTAATTAAATAGTAACACCGTAGTTAAAGTTAGATGGCTTACGAGTTCCTATTAGACGTTTTGGAGAAAATAGACTGATTTGGATTCTGAAAATTTGTAGTATGAGGTTTACCAATATGTTCCACCCATCTAAAATATTTAGAACATCCCGCGACTTCCAGTTATACCGGAAGTGTACACTAACTCGCTTATTTTAAATAGAACGCCCTATATATTATTACAGATTCGGATACAGCTGATCTTGACGATTCTCCTAATATACAGTTTTGTTACTTTATGTTGAGTATTTCACGAGATATGGCCGTTTTTATTACTAAAATATGTCCCCTTCAACGCCCTGTATCTTATTAATGGATGCAAATTGGAAATTCTTTGTTATGCATAATTTTTTTCATTATTGTATATCTTAATTTAGTACACACAATCTTCCGACAAATTGATTGTTGTCTACGGGGTGATTAAAAACGCATATGCGCAGATATCTCATTTTTTTCAAATGGATCACCCTGTATATTATAATGCCAGTGGCAAGATAATTTACTACTCTTCGAATTTTGTTAATCATTACCTATACCCAAACTGTACGGTTTTTGATATATTCAGCTTCGAAATATGCAAGATGGGTATGTATTATGATTCCTGTATAGTGTCATGGAAAATAGCAAACAGTAACTAAATTTTCAGTTTGGTGTTATGTTTTGAGTTGAGTAATACAACTAAGTGAACTTTACTTCTCTGCACAAAAATTCTGTTTGATCTCAAAAAAACAATATGATGTACTCAAATTGGGATTTTATTAATCTGCTCCTAGTTCACGAAGAATTCTGACGAATGTTAGCAAGAACATGTGTATTTGCAAAACCATATGTAGACTTGCCTACGCCTTCCCATGAAACTGTTGATGCCGTTATTAGAAACCTACCACACTGTGAACCAGTTACGTCAACAAACAAACTAACTAACTGAACTAAACAACGAAACAAATTAAAAATAAAATTCAAACAATTGAACACTGAAATATGAAAAAATTATGTGTATACATGTTATAATAAATGCTCTAAGACACCCCCCTGCTGTTGCAAACACTTATTTGCTCGCTGAACTATTTCATCGATGGCCTGCTCCATCTGGTTTGATGTCAGCAACGCAAAAGCGTCTCGAACTCGTCTGATCATGTCTTCCTTAGTCGTAACCGGGTACACTACGTTCTTTATGGATCCACAAATGAAGTAGTCTAGGGGTGAAAACTCCGGAGAACGTGGGGGCCAGACGTAAGGACCTCTATTTGCTATCCACCTGTCAGAAAACATTCGTTCCAGTGCATCACTAACAGCTCTGGTACTGTGTGGTGACGCGCCATCTTGCTGGTACCACGTCTGATTCCTTTCCTCGTCTGACATTCCAGCTAATTGTGGTTAAATGGCGGTCCTCAATATTTCCAAATAACGTTCCCCAGTAAGATTCTCGTCATAGAAGTGGACACATAAAATTCGATCACCTGGAAATAATAACAAATCATAATAATAACGAGTGAATTGTGTTACCTTGAATTTCACAACATGGAATCAGAATTTAAGAAAATGAGTAAGCCGCACTTCTTACTGAGTTTTACTTAGTCTGCTGGTAAATAGTTTGAAATAAAACTTTCATGTCTACGTAGCTTTTATTGCACAGAATACATTAAAGGACCACCTATTTTGAAATCCTCTTCGCCAAGTTACATGAGGATTTTCGGAAGCCTAGTAGTGAGAGTTGTGTCTATTGAACATTCCGTTATTCGTGAATATCGCTTCATCAACCCAAATGACATTATTCAAAAAAATTCTCATGCTCATCTTTCTGCATTATAAGCCATTCACACTTCAATTAACTGTACAATATACATCAATCTCGACTGAGATATGTAACACAGCATCTTCAAGTTAGGAGCTTCAGAACTAAAATGGTTTGCTGATGTAACAGAATGACCTTATATTCTTAGGGGTGGTGGCTTAAACCGATGTAACGTTGAGCTGTAAGGAACAAACTTATTGATTAAAATTCTCGACCGTCACAATAACATATATAAAGAAATTTAGGCTTCTAGAATTAAAGAGGAATACCTATCTTGTATAATATTTTATTTACGAAGTTTGATTGGAAACCGCACCGTAATCCAGTCTAGTTTATAAGTAACACTCATGTCAGATTTCGAACTATTCCTTAACAATCCATGTTATTGGAAACATTCGTTGATAGCTACTTGAATTAGTCATATGTAATTTTGGCTTCAAATAAATTATATCACGATGGCATTATTAATTTAGCGCTAGGAACAGTATTCAGTATCGAATTTTTGGCAACAGTAAAAAGTTCACAAAATTGTCGGTAGTTTTTGAAGATTTGTACTGGGACAAAGAACCCGAAATTCGATAAGAGGCGTCTGAATAAAAGCCACTGGTACAAATACCAACAAGGAAAATTTCCTTATGTAAGTCAATCCATTCTGTTTTATGTTTCAATGCAATTGTGTCTTATGTATTTACAAAATTTATGTTTCGTAAATACAAAATAGTATTTAATTAATTAATAGTATTCAAAATTGTTTTCTTTAGTTGTACTTATTATAACAAAAAAAGAGTACTTCACAACATTTTCCAAAGATTATTTTTCGTAGGTGCTACATCATTAATTGTTGGTACTATTCATGAGTTTTTTTTTGTCGTAATACTTATTATAAATAAAAGCAGTTTACTGTGTTTTAGTGAATTTTCTTAAAAAAAATTCACTAATGAGGAGATCCCGACTTTTGAATTTTGAAAAAATTTCTTCAAGTGAGCGCTAATTAGGCCCCCCAGAACACATATCCGGGGTCTGTTTAAATTTTGATATGTTTATATATATATATATATATATATATATATATATATATATATATATATATATATATATATATATATATATATATATATATATATATATATATATATATATATATATATATATATATATGTATCACACCGATAACTCAAAAAATAATGGGCCAATTTTGATTAAATTTGGCGAATAAATTCCTTTTGCAAATAGCTTGGATAAGTTCGTTAGCCAGGAAAATCGGTCCAGGTTTTCCCGGAAAATTTTGTGTTTTCTTTCGAAAAAGATTTATATCTCCGGAATTAACAAAGTAAGGGCAACCAAATTTTAGACGCGAGTTTATATCATTATAGGCAAGTCACCTACCAAAATTTAGCTCCGTAGGTTAAAGGATAAAAAAGTTACAGGCATTCAAAGAAAAATAAATTTGGATTTTCCTCAAAACGTCAAAATTGCGATTTTAAACGTCAAAATTGGTGAGTACAATCCTTTCGCAAGTCGCTTGGATAATTTTGTTAGCCAGGAAAATCCGCCGAGGTTTTCCCGGAAAAATTTGTGTTTTCTTTCGCAAAATATTTATATCTCCAAAATTAACAAAGTAAGGGCAACCAAATTTGGTAAGCTGGTTTATATCGTTATAGGTGTGCCACCTACCAAAATCTAGCTCTGTAGGTCAAAAGACAAAAAAGTTATGGGCATTTAAAGAAAAATAAATTGGGGGTTTCCTCAAAACGTCAAAGTGACAATTGAAAACGTCAAAATTCGCAACATTTAGGCAAATAACTTGAATCTAATACGATCTATGGATAGAAAATGTCTCAAGAAGAATGTTTTACATACACCGAACTCTTAGTTTCAAGCGTCATTGTCCTTCATTTTACTAAAATATTTCCAGAAAATTCATTTCTAATAGACCCTTTCTCTGATGCTTGGCAGTAGCCTTAGCTATAGAGTTTATTGTTTAATGGTATATAATTTTTGTCGAATTTTCGTAAAAAATCAATAAAGCTCAATATATTCGTTATTATACAAGATATGAAAAAATATTGTATACATTAATTATACGGTGTTTTGAGCTACATCTTAAAAAATTATTGCGACAATCACAGGGTGGCCCATAAGTCTTTGGTGATACAAATAATTTTTTTTTGTCGAAAACGCCTTATTTTTTTGCATTTTCCATCGAAATATAATGCATGTTTGTAAGTTAAGAAATTCTGGAGGCAGCAAGTGCCTTGTGGTTGCGAATTTTGATTAAATGCTTCATATTTGAAAAGCTCAATTTGCTTACAGCGAAAAATGACTTGTACAGCCATCCGGCTGCATCCACATCGACTCTCGTGTATTGAGAGAGACGTCTTCCACAAGTGGAGAGAAGACGTTATGGAGGAAGTCAGCGTAAACACGTCCAGTTAGGATGCCATCGAAAAAGTAGGCCCCGACGATCTGGCACCCGATGAGGTCACACCATATGTTGAGGCTCCACAAATGCTGGTTGTCCACTTTTCGCAGCCAATGAGTATTTTCTTGAGACCAGTAATAGGCATTGTGAATGTTGACGTCCTCGTTGCTTTTGAATGTAGTCTCATCGATCCAGAGAATCGATCGATGGAACGCAAGATCTTTGGCTAATAGCCATTGGCAAAAATTAATACGTTTTTGGGTAAGCCCTAGGTTCATGCAAGTTAATCTGGTAGGGATGACAATGATTATCTTTTAAAATCCTGCATATTGAAATTCGACTCACTCCGGAATTCACCGTGATCCTCCTGGTTGGAACATGGGGGTTTATATCAACAGAACCCAACATGGCAGGTGCGATTTTGTCTTTTACCGGCTGCCTAATCTGCTGATTCTTATTGTGTTGTGGTTGAATTTGACCAGCTGTTCGAATTCGATGCGCCAGGTGCCTGAGAACGTGGTGAGATTGAAGGACACAGGCAGGGTACCTCTCTGCATACATTCTTTCGGCTTATATGTCATTTTGAACACATTCACCTAACACTATGAGCATATCGAAACTTTCATCGTTGGAAAACATATTTACATTGTCAAAAATGACACTTAAATGATTTCACAAAGCAGTGACTAGATGATCGACAATGTTTGACAGCAATGTCTATTGCTGACATTTCTATGTTTACATCTGGTATTTGTTTGTAGATACTTGTTTTCGTTTTTGAAAACTAAGAATGTATTAGTTAACGTGGCAGACACTTTAAACATTCATGAACGCTTACACTGTCTGCCATCCAGTCCCCCCAACACACAACAACCACGTTCTTGTCGTTGGGTCTGGTTTGTGTTAAAAGCAGTTAAAATTTATTTTCAAGGTTAATATTGACATCGATCGGGTAAGTGGTTCGAATAAAAGTTTCTTATTTTTCTAATGTAACCCAAATCTGTAATAAAAAATACCATGTTCCATTTAAAATCCAAAATTTGGGTCAGAGCGACCGCTTTCCGGTTTGTTGAGGAAGTTGATTCTATCACCAATCGATAGAGAGAGATACAAACAAATCTTTTTTTTTTCTCAGAGCATCCAGTAGGCTAATAAACGAGTGGTATGAGTGGTCTGATTCACCTTATATATGTATCACACCGATCACTCAAAAAATATTGTGCCGATTTTGATTAAATTTGATGCGTATCTTCCGTTTATGAGTGGCTTAGAAAAGTTCGTTATCCAGGAAAATCAGACCAGGCTTACCGGGAAAATTTTGGGTTTTCTTTCGAAGAAAAATTTATCTTTGAAAATAACAAAGATATGGTAAACAAATTTGGTACGTGGGTTTACCTTATTAAAAGTAAACTACATCCGAATTCTTAGATCTCTATGTTAAAAACAAAAGGTTATAAGCATTTAATAAAAATGTTCCTAAATTTGAAAATTTGAATTAAATATTCGCTACCATTACGTACTTGTTGAGTCCAGGCTTCTTATTATTTACATATTATTGCAAAGAACAACCGGGTTCGATTTTTTTGGCTAACAAACTAGTTCAAACCACTTACAAAATAAAAGTACCAACCAAATTTCATAAAAATCGACCTATTATTTCCAGAGTTATCGATGTAATACTATTGTTTTTTAGACAAGCGGCAAAATTGCGATTTTAAACGTCAAAATTGGTGAGTACAATCCTTTCGCAAGTCGCTTGGATAATTTTGTTAGCCAGGAAAATCCGCCGAGGTTTTCCCGGAAAAATTTGTGTTTTCTTTCGCAAAATATTTATATCTCCAAAATTAACAAAGTAAGGGCAACCAAATTTGGTAAGCTGGTTTATATCGTTATAGGTGTGCCACCTACCAAAATCTAGCTCTGTAGGTCAAAAGACAAAAAAGTTATGGGCATTTAAAGAAAAATAAATTGGGGGTTTCCTCAAAACGTCAAAGTGACAATTGAAAACGTCAAAATTCGCAACATTTAGGCAAATAACTTGAATCTAATACGATCTATGGATAGAAAATGTCTCAAGAAGAATGTTTTACATACACCGAACTCTTAGTTTCAAGCGTCATTGTCCTTCATTTTACTAAAATATTTCCAGAAAATTCATTTCTAATAGACCCTTTCTCTGATGCTTGGCAGTAGCCTTAGCTATAGAGTTTATTGTTTAATGGTATATAATTTTTGTCGAATTTTCGTAAAAAATCAATAAAGCTCAATATATTCGTTATTATACAAGATATGAAAAAATATTGTATACATTAATTATACGGTGTTTTGAGCTACATCTTAAAAAATTATTGCGACAATCACAGGGTGGCCCATAAGTCTTTGGTGATACAAATAATTTTTTTTTGTCGAAAACGCCTTATTTTTTTGCATTTTCCATCGAAATATAATGCATGTTTGTAAGTTAAGAAATTCTGGAGGCAGCAAGTGCGTTGTGGTTGCGAATTTTGATTAAATGCTTCATATTTGAAAAGCTCAATTTGCTATTAACCTATAAGGTTGACCAGGAAACGGATTTTTTCAGTAACACTTTTGGTTTACTTTTGGAAATTTCTGTACGTTTTCAAACAATCAAGTTATTTTGATGAAACTTTGCACATTGTTTTTACTATATATGTTATACTGGTAATCAAATTTGATGCCTGCTTTTTCTATATAGGTTATACTGGTAACCAAAATTGATGTCTGCTTTCTTAAAAAGAAAACACACATATTTGCAATAAAAACATTTTTATGAAAATTCACTACCATAACGCACTTGCTGCTTCCCGAGATTTTTTAAAGTTATTCTTTAGAAAATACACAAAAAAAGTTGGCAGAATTCTTTAGATAATATTTCGAATCAATAAATAAAGTAACCACATCCTTAGTGTTTTGAAGTCACTCACTTTCGTAAATATCAAATGTTTTATTTCATTTATGAAAATTCGCGAAAAGTAAGTGAATATCGCATGTTGTAATACAATTAAAAAATACCGCATTCGACAGATTGCTGCCTCTGTTAAACGAAAATATTACGCAGTCAATGTACGTGCACTTGACGACTAATTAAAAGCTTACAGACAATATTATATCACAATCTACAATTTCAGTTACAAAATCTTTTGATTGTTCACTCTTATTTAAAAATAAATGCTTTTAGATACACATTTACAAAACGAAATATGTAAAGAAATTATAGCGTAGAAATTTAACCAGTCGTAATTCTAGTTATTTATCATCGCTGTGTTTATTCATTTAATTATAGATTATTGATTAACCTTATAATTGGGCATTTATTTAATTTTAAGGGCAGATTTTTTATTATATTATTTTAATCATTTCTACTTATCTATTTACCCGCATTGCCTTGTAATAATTAAATTTTAAAAAATTAGCTAGTACGTCATTAATTATGATGAAAGGTTTCCTATAAAATTCCCACCAATTTAAGAAACATTCTTGTCAAATTTAATTACTGATTTACCCATTTCAACTTCGTCAAAAATTCCGATTCACCACAACATGTCAGAAGCGATTACCTAAATCTGCCAGGCCTCCGCCATGATTCCTGAATACCATGGTGGCCAAAACAATTAGCTTATTTTTGAATCAATGTAGAACTTACATCTTGTGTTACAAGACAAGGTAACACATCTGCCGACTTACATTGCTACCACATGATCATCGTTTTCATTAAATACAAAATCATATGCGAACCTAGAGACATCCTTACGAGACTAGATAATGCCACTTGGGAAATAATCGAAAGTTCACTTAAGGCCCAAAATACGCACCCTTGATCCGAGGACCTCTTAATGACGGATTTATCGACTAGTTAAATGGGAAAAACCCAGACTGCCACTGACGTTTATAACGCTATACAAGACAAGTTAAAGTTTTTAAACGAACACATTTCCCCGAAAACCCTAGACAATGCTATAACAACTTATATAAAGCAACAATACGAAACAGCAGCAGTTACTGTCTTTGAGATTGGTGTCGCTGGACTCTATCATAATCACTTGCGTCTCCTAAATATCCCGAATTTAGAAACAGCATCGAATGAATGGCACTGCATCAATTACGATCAGATACAAGTGACTTTCCTAAAACTAATTAAGTATAAAGACGAAGCGCACTTCCCGCCTGAACAATAAAAAACCTCAGCCACAAAGATCACGTATTGCTGATAGGAGGGTAAACGATTTTTACCCCAATTTCCAGAGAATGCTTGAATAAAACTATAACCAAGCGTCAACCGCCCAACAACCATTTCGAAGCCGATCTATTTAAAATCTAAAGCCAATTTCTCAACGGAGAAATTACCCCACTAACTCTTATGTTTTCGGAAGCAGAACTAATAAAGCAACCCCTATGTCAATCTCTACCAATATAACGAACAATCGCCCCCGTACAAATCATCCGATTCCTCAATTAAATAATAACAAAACCTATCAAGATCAGAAACAAGAGCCCGTTTATTTCTATCAGGATGATGACGAATCTACATGACGAAGACGCGTTTAGTGAGAAATTTTAATAAACCAGAGAAGCAGTATGGTGAAAACCAGGATTTTCCTGATACAGCCTCTGGAACAGAAGAAAAATATACCTTAACATTATTGCTATGCAACGTAAGCCACCCTTTTCCTGCCTTTCTGCTTTAGGCCCCCAAATTTGCATTGACAGTGGCGCTTCTGATATCTGAATACAGGTATGGGTAATGAATTTTTCAGCAAATATATTTACCGAAAATCCTTCTCGATGAAATCCGTTGGCAAAATTTCCAGAGGTATTGATAACCTTTAGTTCCATATATTGCATCGAAAATTTAAACCCTTCAAACAAATACGCGTCAATAATATTAAAATTCCTGTTAGCACAGAAAATGAAACTCCTCTGATTCTCCAACTATCTGATAACACTGTTACCGCAGAAGAAGCTATAGCTACTTCTCAGTTTGCGCTTTGCACAATTACCGTTACAAAAAAATACACCAGACAGTGTGGAAGTCTATTTTAACGAACTGCTCAAAGTCACTCCTGTACAAACTGTAGATGAACTGAACAAGCCTATAACACAAGACTAACCTAACATTTTAAAACAACTAAGACTATAACATTTAATGTCGGGGAAAAATCAAAATTAGATTCTCTATATCACAAACAAAGAACATATTGTATAATGAAAATAGTAATCTTGCGTTAACCAATTGTATTAAACACGATATAACATCAAGATATAATGAAGCCATACATGCAGAATCTTATCTATACCAACCTAATCTCAAAATAAATATTTAAAACCAAATGGAACAACTATTAGACAATTAAGTTTACAAACCGTATATATCACAATGTGCCTCCCATCTATGGATCGCGCCTAAATGGCTTTTAGTTATAGATTATTGAAAACTAAACGTAAAAAAATATTAACTATAAATATCCCTTACCTCGAATAGACGAAATACACGATAGTTTAGGAAAATGCCTGTACGTCACTACTCTTGATTTCTCCCCAGGTTTTTACCAAATTGAAGTAACTGAAAATGATATAAAAAAACTGCTTTTAGTGTCAACAATGACCACTATAAATTTGTTTGTATGCCCTTCGACCTAGGTAATTCTCTGAGTACCTTCCAGCACGTTTCGACAGTGCCTTTAGGGAATTTCTCCATGAACCTTCCTTCGTTTATATGGATGAAATTGTCATTTTTTTACATTTCTTTCTAAATAACTAGATGAGCCTGAATTTCTCCGCAAGAAGCCTAGTTTCTTGGCCACGTGAACACCACACGGGAAATCCGACCTAACCCGAATAAAATTAAAGCCATACGAAATTATCAGATACCAAAGTCCCAAAGATATATATGGTCATTTTTGGGCTTGATATGCTATTCCCGCCGCTTTATACAACATTTCGGAAAGCTTGTATTCCCCTTAACCAAATGCCTTAAGAAAGATTTGACCTTAGAAATACTGAATATATAAACGCCTTTGAACAACCAAAATAACTTATTACTAACTTACCTATGTTAACATATCCAGATTTTACAAACAGTTTTCATTTGAAAACTGACGCTAGTATTATTGCTGTAGGAGGTATTTTGTCACAAAATGGCAAGCCGATAGTTTATTATAGTCGTACCCTAAATTCTGCAAAAAGAAACTACTCAACAATTGATAAATAACTTCTGTTAATAGTAGAAAATACTGAACACTGTAGGCACTACCTTTTTGGCAATAAATTCTCGATAGCAACCGACCATAAGTCACTATATTGTTATTTTCTATTAAATAGCTTAACTTAGCGAAATGGCGTATAAGATTACAGGAGTTAGACTACGAAATTAAGTATAAGAGAGGCAACGTGGCAGCCGATGCTTTATCTCGTGTCTGAATCAACGTAGTTGAAGACGACGATGACAGCATTAATTTTCAATAATTTAAATCCATCAGAGCTTAGAGTGTTGAGCGATGACGATCTTATAGAGCTGGGTATTAACATCGAAGAAGACTAACTACATTCTGACTCTCAAATGCAACACACCTCTGCCAAAAATCCCGTTTTGGGTATACCTGTTTCGAAAAACCCATTGAATCACTTTAAACATGAGATAATTATTTATTATGGCGCTCATCATGAAATAAAAGCAGACAATTTATTTATGAATAAATGCTACTGACTGTACATCCAAAAACAGCACGAATTACAACAGGCACACGATTTTAAAACAGCAGCTAATTTTTAATAGTTCCGTTAAAATAATTAAATCTACCAAACGCTTACGAGACGTAACAAAAATTAGAGAACAAAAATGAACTATCCAGGAGTATCACAAACAAAACCATAACAGCATTAACGAGACGTGCGCACAATTTAAAACAAAATTGTATTGGCCAAACGTGCAAATCCAAGTTAACGATTTTATTAATAAATGTGCTGTATATCTCCAAGCAAAATATAATCGTAACCCGTATAAACCCCCGTTTTCAGGACCCCTGATTGATTGTAGACTCTTCACAGTTCTACACTTGAAAGGGTTCTGTTCCATGTTTAAAATCAATTTGCATCTTACTACCTCTCACAACCCTAAATTAAACTCTCCTGTAAAACCTTGACATTCGACACTATTGGAAAAAATAAGTGTCCTTAAAATTCAAAATCTAAACAAAAGTCATCAGTCTCTTATGATCACAGTCCTATTGATCTATAACCAATCAATACACTCTTCAACGGCCACTCTTCTTTCAAACTGCTTTATGGACCATATGATGGCTTATTACCAATTGATCCCCATTAATCAGTTCTCGAAGGATACAGTACTAAAATAAGTGTCCTTAAAATTCAAAATCTAAACAAAAGTCATCAGTCTTTTATGATCACAGTCCTATTGATCTATAACCAATCAATACACTCTTCAACGGCCACTCTCCTTTCAAACTGCTTTATGGACCATATGATGGCTTACCACCAATTGATCCCCATCAATGAGTTCTCGAAGCATACAGTACTAAACATCTAAAAGAAACACTTCCATTTTACAAGTCCATCTATGAATATCAAAAGCAAAAATCAACAGAGCGTTTCAAGAAAATTAATGAAACTCAACAACAAAATATTCAGATAAACGAGGAAAATGTTTCTGTAAGAGTGTCACAAGCCCGAAAAGCGGGTCTGCTTCATAAAATATATTCCGACCATATGTTTGAGGACAGCACTACTCCTTCAACTTTAATCAATCCAAACTAATGGCTATTTCAAGGATTACGTTGAAATTGCCCCAATTTTGTATCATTACCATAGGTAAGGCCAGATATATTCCCACCACAATTAGAAACGCTGACCTGTTTTACTCTAATTAGAGATCTCCAGTGCGCTATATTAATTACACCGAGCAGACATCTATAAAGTAATACGGCTATGGTAGCCAGCCTCCTATAATATTGTGAGATGTATGACAGGGTCGCCATCTCGGTGCAGAATCAGGTGGTATGTTGTGACGGCAGCTCCAATTCACACAAAATGTGATAAATAGAGGGTGTACAACTAACCAACAGTTTTGTAAATTGTTAGCCCTGTTCAATTTTTCCCCTAATACCGGGACAACGTATGCAAGGCTAGATGTATTCTCACCATAATTAGAAACGCAGACCGCTTCCGCTCTAATTAGAAAATAAAAAATAAACTCTGAAACTGACATCGGATATGGACTGCAGGGGGCCTACAACGCGCTCACTTAAAGGAGTTTTTTCAGAATCCAAAAGTCGTGAATTTTTTTAAAGAAAATTTTCTATTACATAAGTATTCCAAAAGTAAATATTTCAAGTTGACAAGGGTTATTAAAATTTGAAAGGAAAGGTTTTGAAAAAACGCGACAATAAGGCACTCGCTGCGTCTAGCTCTTTATTATATTGTTAACTTCGTAAAAGATGGTACAGTTTAAAACTTAAGGGAAAATTTGCAGGTTTTACATTTTCTGGTTATGTTTATGCATAAAATTATTTATTTGCTAACTTTGTACTTAGAGGACTTATGATGAGGACCAATATTAATTTAGTCATTATAATCTTGTGTATTCTTCAAGAAACTTTCATATAATCCACACTTTGCAACATCCTATATTTTCCAGGACAACAACTTGACCTGAATATCCAGTTAGATATCATTTTATAGGACCGCAAAAGAGATGCCAAAAACAATTCGAGAATATAGAACTCTGAAAACACCCGTATTCGCTACTCTCAAATCTTAGGGAGAATTAAATCTGACATTAGATTTATACCAACATATTATTATTCTTAGCGTTCGGTGCAGGGGACTCCAATCTTTTACCAGATTTCACACAACAAACAACAAAGTTAATTAAAAAAAGAGATCGATAAACATTCGTCCGTATTTATCTGACGAAACTTTTAATTGGAAATCGAGGACATATTTCAAGCGGCGAAAGAACGTCGGGTTTTGTTCTTAACAATTATTTCACTATAGAGCGCGACAGCGGAGATTTAGAGTTTATCTTTATTCCCGTGCACAAAAAGTGAATGTGATTCCGGATGGAATTTGCGATACATATGTAAAAGTTTGTAAAAAATATGTCGCTAAATTTATAGGCACGGAGGCGCCCGCATTTTTATGTTCTCATATGTAGTATATCTGAAAGTAGGGTGCCACCGTCAACCAACTATCCGCTATAGCTAGTTTATTTATGACTTTAAACCCTTGCAAATCTATTGATTCACCCACTCTTTGTTTCTCGTGATTTCATTTCCTCTCTATAATGATATTTTTTTATTGATCTTGATGTTGCAAACCCCAATGTTTCTGACGGTTCGGTATGCAATTGGCACATTTTATTTCTCAATAGATATATTTTAAAAGTTTTTGAACTGTAGACATAGATCGCTGGTCATTTTTGTTACGCTACTAAGTGAGAAAAAAGTACTTTATTCAAAATTCGACACAGGCAGGTAATACAATGTTTCTTTAAATATACAGTGTGGAACAGCCAAATGGAATAAATTCGGTATCCCACTTATTATTGTGAATAATTAAAAAAATCCCTAAACCTTAAATTTTAGATGAAAATATGACAATTCCCACATTCCTACATTCCAGCCCCTTCGAGTAACAGTTGCAACTCCCAAATTTTTAAATAGAAAGTAGGTGCTTGTGATACCTCATTTGAAAGATCTCTTTATTCTTTATTAAAAAATGCTATAGTTTCAAAATGTATTTAAAAAAATTAAAAGCAAAAAGAAAAACTTCATCTGACTGACGAACTTTGCCACAACACACTAAAAAATTAATGACTAATCGCGTTTTCTTCTTGATAATAAGAAAAGAATAGGAAACACATAAATCTTAATGCAGAAGATGTTCAAAATGCATGCCTTGAACATCTTGGTGGCATCCTAATCGTAAACGAAAATATCTTCTATGGTTTATCAACATCTGAAGCGAGACAGAGCTAATCATAATCGTTGTTTTAGTGAATTTTTATTAAAAAAATTCACTAATAGAGAGGTATCGATGGTGAGACTTTGCAAAAATTCTTTCAAATGAGCGCGAATTAGGACCCCTAGAACCCATATCCGGGGTCAGTTTGAATTTTTATATGCTTATATATATATATATATATATATATATATATATATATATATATATATATATATATATATATATATATATATATATATATATATATATATATATATATATATATATATATATATATATATATATATATATATATATATATATATATATATATATATATATATATGTATCCGTCTGATAACTCAAAAAATAATTAACCGATTTAGATGAAACTCGGCAAGTGCCTTTCTTTTATTAATGGCTTGGATGAGTTCGTTGGCCAGGAAAATCGGACGGGGTTTTCCGGGAAAATTTTGAGTTTTCTTTCAAAAAAAATTTTTTTTTCCGAAAATTTCGATAAAATTTGGTCTACATATTGCTTTGGGAAATACCTAACTATGTGCCAAAATTCAGCTTTCTAGGGTTACAGAAAATTGAGCTATTCAAATTTGAAACATGTTTAAATCATAAGTATATGGTTGCTGTTGGTTATTTATATTTCTATTGATCGCAGCTTCAAAATCTCGTATTATTCAATGACTTTGTAGTTCTCATTCTCACTTTTATTGACTAACATTTCAATTCTTGGTGCTCAATGGTTTTATATTTTTACGTTTGACCAGCAGATGTCGCTCACTGTAAACATTGTTATTATTAATAAATGCATAAGTCAATTCGCAGCGTGTTGAATCGGTAACGTGAAAATACTAGGCGGTCCAAGTCGCAGATAGAGGTTCCATCGCAGTTGCAGTAAGATCCTCCATGCCAGTTCGATGCAGATGAGATTTATATCTACCGTGGTTAAATCTTATTCTAATTATGGTAGTTGAAGTTTTTCTTGGTAAATTGAGATCTTTAATTTGATTTTCTAAAGACAATTGCGAGTAGAGCAAGCTATCTCTGTTATTTGATTTTAGTGAATTTTTATTTTTAAAAAAATCACTAATAGAGAGGTATCGACGGTGAGACTTTGCAAAAAATTTTTCAAATGAGCGCGAACTAGGACCCCTAGAACCCATATCCGAGGTCAGTTTCAATTTTTATATGTTTATATATATATATATATATATATATATATATATATATATATATATATATATATATATATATATATATATATATATATATATATATATATATATATATATATATATATATCCGTCTGATAACTCGAAAAATAATTAACCGATTTCAATGAAACTCGGCAAGTGCCTTTCCTTTTATAAGGGCTTGGATGAGTTCGTTAACCAGGAAAATCAGACGGGGTTTTCCGGGAAAATTTTGAGTTTTATTTCAAAAAAAAAATTTTTTTTTCCGAAAATAACAAAGCTGTTTTAATGAAATTTACATGTATTGCCTTGGGATAGACCTTACTAAGTAACAAAATTTTATATTTTCTTTCAAAAAATTTTTTTTCTCCAAAATTTACAAAGTTATTTTAATGAAATTTGGTGGATATCTTGTCCTCAGAAAGACCTTACTACATACCAAAATTAAATTTTCTAAGTTTATAGAAAAATTTGTTATTCAAATTTGAAGCATTTAATAAAAATTCACTACCATAACGCACTTGCTGCGTCCAGAGTTTTTCTTCTTAAGTCAGTTAAATTGCGCGGTTTAGTTCTGTATAGCATACTCTCTACATATCCCCATAAGAAGAAGTCCAGTAGCGGCTGGTCGCGCTGGCCATTCTAACCATCCACTCCTCCCTCTCCACTGATTTGAAAATATTAAGTCGAACTACTGCTGAACATTGATTTAGTATTGCGCTGGTGCTCCACCCTGCTGGAACCATATCACATTATCTGGAACTTGTCCGTTTGCTTAGCCAGATAAATTTGCCAAAGTTGGCACCACAGTATTTTGAAGCATTGCTAAATAATTATGTCCATTCAAATTGCCTTCAATTAAAAAGGTACTAATTACATGCTTTTCAAATATTCCTGCCCAAACATTAACTTTTTCATGGTATCGAGAAAGTTCTTCTTTCATCCAGCGTGGATATTTTCTTTAGACCAGTAGCAATAGCTCTGGTGATTAGCATGGCCGTGACGTATAAAGTTAGTATCATGAGAAAAAAATTATGTGCAAGTTTGATAACATTGTTACCTAATGTTTCAATAATTGGTTCACAACAAGACGTTGCTCTATCAAAATTGTCTTCCACGAACTTCTGAGCTTGTACCAATTTATAGAGATGCATTTAATTTTCCGATAATATTCAAATAATCGATGTACGGCTAAGATCCAATGTTGTGGCTTCTGGTCGACTCAAAGTATGTGGGATCTCCTCGAACTTACTGATTACATCCAAGTTGGTATCATTATCCAGTGCTTAAGAAGATTATTTTGTATATGCCTTACATGTCCAAGCTCGTTGAATTGCTTTTACATTTTACTAATTGCTCCTTGGAATAGAGGAGGAAAATCAGGATATTTTTCTTGAAATAAGCGAGCAATTTCGATCTGTAATCGTGTTTTATCTCTTTAACCAATCATTCATAGAATAAACCCTTTATTAATTGTCGAGCTTTGAGGATAGTTTATTTCATTCTCAAGGCTACAACATGGAAAGGAAAAAGTTTACAATATACATAGGAAAAATACACTAGTTTAAAATACTTACATATAACGCGAATTTTACTTCAACTAATTAATGAATACCAAACATGAAAAACAACCTTTTTGAAAATTTGACAAGTCGATAAGAGTCACACTGACATATGCAGCTAACTACTGTGTACTTGAATTTGTTTTTTTTGTCTAGGAAATATAAATAGGGGTTGTGGTTTCCAAAATTATTATCTTTCTTCAAGTTTATTAAGTTGTAGCTAAAAGTAATTTCAAATTCGTCCAAACACATAATAACATTTTCAGTAAACTCAAAAGTAGGGATGAAATTTCCAAAGTGTCTGGAGTGGTATATTGTATTTCGTGTAGTAATTGTAGTTTAAAATATATTGGCCAAACAAGCAGAGGATTTAGAGATAGATTAACACAGCACAAAAGTGATATACGTTTACAAAAAAGAACTTGCGCTCTGTCAGAACATAATCTCGACACTGGCCACAATATAAATTTCAGTAATGTTTCTATTTTAAATTGTGAAACCTTAAATAATAAAATAATGTATTTAGAGGAATTTGAAATTACTTTTAACGACAATTTAATAATCTTAAAGAAAGACAATAATTTTAGAAATAACTACCCCTATTTAAAGTTCTTAGACAAAAAAAAACAAATTCAAATACAAAATAGTTAGCTGTATATGTCAGTGTGACTCCTATCGACTTCAGTCAAATTTTAAAAAAGGTTATTTTTTTCATGTTTGTTATTTAATAATTATTTCAAGTAAAACTCGCGTTATATGTAAGTATTTAAAATCTTTGTATTTTTCCTATGTAAATTGTAAACTTTTTACTTTCCACGTTGTAGTCTTGAGAATGGAATAAACTGCTCCGAAACCGACAATTTATAAAGAGTTTTTATCTTGCAACTGACGGCCATCCCACAATTTTGAAAGTCAAGATATATATATATATATATATATATATATATATATATATATATATATATATATATATATATATATATATATATATATATATATATATATATATATATGTGGATGTATGTTTTCTACATATTACCTTTGGTTGCAAATAAATTTATCTGTAGAAAATAAATAATCTGTCCACCTGTTGGTTATTATTTGACTGAAAGGGCACAATATGTGGTTTATGGTGGAAGCAAGTCCTCATTGTTTTCGTCACCTTCTGGGGTGCTCCAAGGGTCAAACTTGGGACCTTTATTCTTGTTATTGTTTGTCAATGATCTGCCGAAAACTATAGCTGACTCCCGTTGTTTGTTGTTTGCTGACGATTTAAAGATCTTTCGTGTTATTTCAAGTATTAGTGATTGTGAGGAATTACAGAAGAGCATTGATGCACTGTCAGAATGGTGTTTTGTAAATAGAATGTTCTTGAATATTGGAAAATGTTTTGTTTCTACTTTATCGAGGCGTCTTGCTCCTGTTGAGTACCAATATACTGTTGGAGGTGACCAACTTTGGCATACAACCCAGTCTGTGGACTTAGGAATTGAGTTTGACACTAAATTAACATTTGCGAAGCACGTGGAAAAATTGCTGCCTCAGGGTTGAAAACTTTGGGCTTTATTATACGAAACTCTAGAGGGTTTTGTAGAGTTAAAATGGTTAAAATTATCCTTATTGTATATATATATATATATATATATATATATATATATATATATATATATATATATATATATATATATATATATATATATATATATATGTTCAAAAATGTAGTACCTGTCGGTGGTGTGTAATCCTTTTTACAGGGTTAATTCTGAGGTGGTGGAGAAAGTTCAGCGGAGGTGTGTTCGTTTTCTGCATTTTAGGTTTTTTTGGATCTAATCCCAATTTTACACCCCATGGGAGTTTGCTTGCTGTGTTTAATATGACCAGTCTTCGGAGCAGGCACATAGTTGCTGACCTGATCTTTTTGTGTAGAATCGTGAGGAACTTGGTACATTTTTCTGAATTTTTGAAGGATTCAGTTCAGGGTTTCTCAAAGGGATAGTAGACTAGAGCAACTATTTTGTATACCAAGATATAGAACGAATAGTCTGTTCAGTTCTCCGATTTATGGAATGTGGTCAAGTTATAACAAACTGTGTAAGCATGTTTACATTTCTAACATGAACTTAAGACCATTTAAGAACATATTGACCGAACATAGACACGCCTAACCACGTTCTCCTGTTGACTTTGTTGTGTCTCCAAATTACTTGTACTGATTAAGATATGGGTTCATTTTTTTTCAACAACACACCTCGAGGGCTTACAGCCTAAATACTATCATACCGCAGGTTTCGACAAGGAGAAAAGAGGTAACTTGTTGATTCTGGACTTGAAGGTTTGGAGGTTCGGAGGAGAAGGAAAAATATGCGCCGGCAAGGAATTCCACAACTTGGAAGTCCTCGGGACAAAAGAGCGAGCATAACAAGATGTTCCATATCTGGTGACCTGGACAGTAAAAGGTTGCATTCGCTCTGTTCCCCTGGTAGATCTGTTGGGGGCAGCAGGTGGAGGAACTATGAAAGAAAGCTCCTCTGAGCAGTGCCCGTGCAGATATCTATAAAATAGAGAAAGGTCACCAACGTCACGTGGGCAAGCGACAGCAGCCTTTGGGTGAGGATAGAGTCACCGATTAGACGTATAGCTCTCTTCTGAATGGAGTTTAGGATAGCGAGTGTAGAAGCGGCAGCAGCACCCCAGATGTGGCAGCAGTATTCGAGGTTTGGCCTTATTTGTGAAGTATATAACGTATAGGGATTCGCTGGTTAAAAGTATTTGCGAGCCCGGAAGGGAAAACCTTATTTCTTAGCAGCCGCTTCTACAATTGATGTGATATGTTGGTGCCAATTGAGATTTCGATCCACAGAGATGCCAACAAGTGAAAATGACTCATTACTTTGAATAACTTGGTTGTTCATTGTGATGGGTCTAGGGTTCTTATGAGAAAGAAAGCAAGACTGAGATTTGGTGGGGTTGAAATGTACAAGATTTCTACTTCCCCAGTCTAATATTTTTTGGAGATGAACGGAGACAGAACCCTCCATGAGTCTGCGATCCTCATCTTATTGGGCTAAAGAGATAGGCTTAGAATATTGTATATTTGAGTGGAGGGTGCTGTCGTCCGTGTAACTGTGAACTGGGTTGAATGTGCTAGAGAGGAGGTCATTGATGTAGAGAAGAAACAAAATAGGGGCTAAAGCTGAACCTTGAGAAACTCCTGCATTAATTGGATATAGTTTAAAGCAATGGCCATCCACGACAACTGAAATGCTCCAGTTCGAGAAGAAATTCGCTGTCAAGGTACATAGTTTTGGAGGTAGGCCATAGGCCGGAAGTTTATTAAGCAGCGCTGCGTGCCAGACCTGGTCGTATGCTTTGGATATGTCTAGAGCGACAATCTGGGATTCACCGTGTAGTTCCATAGATTTATTCCAAGAATGGGTGACAAAGAAAAGGAGGCCGGCAGTTGATCTGCGCTGACGGAATGCATGCTGCCTGTCGGTGATTAGGCTATTTTTTTTCAAGAAATTTTAGTAATTCGGAAGTTTATATACTTTTCCATCACTTTAGAGACGACTGAAAAGATATAAATAGGCCTGTAGTTGCTAGGAAGCGCTTTGGATCCTTTCTTGGGGACGGGTTGTACTCGAGCAGTTTTTCAGTTACTAGCGAATATGCCTCCATTGTAAGATGTCTGAAATAGACGAGTCAGGACAGGAGCAAGTTCTGGTGTTCATTTTTTGAGAACAATTGCTGTGGTTTCATCAAGGCCAGAGGCTTTCCTGATATTAAGAGAAGAGAGCATTTTTCGTACCTTTTTAGTTTTGTAAATGATATCCGTCATTTTATGCGCGACATTAGGGACTGTTGGTGGTTGAACATTTGGAGGTGGGTTGAGAGTAGAGTTGCCGGCGAACAACAAGGCACAAAGTTCAGCTTTGCCCAGGGCGGTAAAAACAATTTCATCCCCTGAGACAAGAGGTGGAAACGTGCACTTGCAGAAATTATTCCCAATAGATTTAGCAAGATTCGAGAAGAGTCTGCTGCCCTTGGAGTTTAAGAGGACTTTGTTTTTAATGTGGTTATTAAACGAGTTTTTTGCCTCAGAAAAAATGCGGACATAGCGGTTTCTTGCGTCGTTAAATGCTTGACGGTTTTCTTGACTGGGATTGCGTAGAAGCGCTTTGTTAGCCTTGACCTTTTCAAATCTGGCCTTGTCACAGGATTTAGAGAACCAGACCTTTTGAGTGGCTGAAGAGGTTTTCTGTGTACGTGGAATAAATAATTTCATGCCAGCCTGTCTAATTTCGGTGACGTTTTGTGAGATATCACAGGGGCCAGGGTGAGAGAAGCAGACAGACGCCCATGGAAATGAGAAAAAGTAATCTCGCATTTCGCCCCAGTTCGCGGAGTTGTAGTGCCAAACGATACGTGGGTGTGATGTCTGTGTGACCTCGGGTTGCAATGCGCAGGAATCAGTGACCATGTCATGGTCTAAGTGACCGAGGGGGGCGGTGACTGATATCTTATAGGATTCCGGATTTGTAGTAAAAAGGAGATCCAAGGGATTTGAGCTGTGGGTTGGGATGCGAGGAAAGTAAGTAGGTTAAAGCAAGTAGGTTGCTGAACCATATTGGCTAAAGCATTGCTGACTGCAAAGGCCTCCGCTGTTATCCCTTGTGGATTGGTTTTTGGAAGATTCTAGCCATTCCTTATTATAGAAATTGAAGTCACCAAGAATAGTGTCCTCGGAGGAAGGATATTCAGAAATCAGATAGTCTGTTTTTCAGAGAGGTGGTCAAAGAGCTGGACAAAGTTGTTGTCAGAAGGTGACCGGTAAATGCAACAGATGAATTTAGTTGCAGCCCTGAGAGAGAATTTTATCCATAGTATGTCTTTTCTTCCAGCTTCTAAATTGGGGAGTCTGGTGCAGGGTAGATTGCTGCAGACGTACGCGCACACGACTCCATGCAATCTAAAGGAAGTAAGGAGCTCATACGCAGGGAAATTAAGGTGATTAGTGGCTGTTTTGGTACTGATTTGAGTTTCGGTTAGGAAGAAGATTTGGGGCCTATTAGCCTGAAGGAAATGGTGGACGGAGTTCAGGTTAGAATTTAGGGCACATATATTCGAGAAGGATATGTTAAATATTGATGCTGGCGCCCCCTGTACACCCCTCTCCCGGAGATCCGAATGGAGGGGTATTTTACCTTCGGAAACTTTTGTACAAGGAGGAGCCATCATCATTTTTCCTTATAAGGGAAACCGACTTATACACCAGAACCGGAAACGTCCGTTGGGACTTGATGTATGGGGTGGTACCACTTCGGGCGTGAAAAAATCCTTTACTACCCCGTAAAGGAAAATTCCACTACCACCTGCTTGACTCCGATTTGTCGCCTCGTACGACAGACAGGAGTTACCATGTGCCTATTCTTTAAGTTAGTCCCCGAACCACAGGGAAGTAGATAAACGAAATTTAAATTTGATTTAGTTTTATACAATTGATGGACTGCCTGTAAAACCTGAAGTTAAATTTAAGCTAACCGAAATGTTTTGTTTTGTTATTGATTTAATGTGGATAGTAAGTGAGATTGTTGATTTATAGGAGTACACCGTAGTTATAGTTTATCCTGTTATGCAATACGCAAATGGTTTTATAAACTGTGTATTTGAATATTAAATGAATAAATAAATAAATAAAAATGTGTTTTTGCGCCACAGACAGATAACTGCAGGAAGTTTTATTCTGAAAGATCTATATGAAAGAATGTCATCGTTTAAAATAAATGTTTGACCAACGATACACCCAAATACGAAGGGAAGCATAAAAATAATCATCCTTATTCCTGGTACTTTATTGTTCTAACCGGAATCCTCGTAACCATCTGTATTAAGAATAAATGAATAATTTAGTACTGTAAAGAAGTTGATGAAGTTGAGGCCGTATATTTGTAAAGTTATATTAGAGGCTACTGTGGTTCCTTTATGTAAATTGCTCACAAACAAACGCTATGTGGTTTGTCTGAGTAACCAAGAGAACTGAGAATTGCTGGGATCTGCGTAACGAGCCGAGGACTAACTTAATCACATAAAATTAACCTCGTTTATGCCTAAACTTGACTATACGTTCTATTATCCTGTTCGCATTACAGTTACTTTATATCTGGATGTCCTAAGGGTCAGCATGTCTAAAACAGTGTGCCTTCAAAGACGCACAACTTATTGCAAGGACGAGATTTGCGAGCTGTGTTCCGTATCCAGAAAGGACCGTTCGTAATAACGACTGATGGCTCTATTGAGTACAGTTAAGCATGTCAATTAGTCTTTGTGCTACGTTATATCTCGAATATAGACGTAGAAAATTAGCTAAGGAGCATTTAATTTGTTTTCGGCTCGGCCTCAGAATTAAATCTTCTTACAAGAGGACTGCGTTTTTATGCTGTTTCTGATCTTTGTCATTTCTTATTGAGTTAGTGTTGAGTTAGGGTATACCGAGAAAATTTCATTTTGTCGTTTTCGGGACCATTAGACTCTAATGCTTTGAACTTTCTTCGGTCGTATTCATGAGATTGTACGTGCTTTCAAGAGTAAGAATACATTTTTGTTTTGTTTAGAAAAACGTAGTATTTCTATTGACTATTATTTATATGTTTGAAGTTTAGGTTTAAAGCTTCATTAGCAACCTCAAACACATATTTTGGTATATATTTTTTATTTGGCGGGCGCTTTTAGTAAATATTCTTAAAAAAATTCTCGACTTTTGATTTTCAAAAAATTTCTTCAAATGAGCACGAACCCGGCCCGTGGGACACATATCCGGGGTCAGTTTAAATTTTTATTTGTTTATATATATTGCAACTAACGGCTTTCCCACAGTTTTTTAAAAGGTAATATTATTGTAACGAAAGCTAAACATTATATATATATATATATATATATATATATATATATATATATATATATATATATATATATATATATATATATATATATACCTTTTCTTTAGAAAACTGTGGGAAAGCCGTCTGTTGCAATATAATACTCTGTATTATAATGCCGACCTTTCAGAATTATTTATCTCAAGGCTACAACATGGAAAGAAACAATTACAATTTACATAATAAAAATACAACAGTTTTAAATACTTAGATGTAAATAGCTCTTATGGACTTTAAGGTTGCAGTGATGGGACCGTCATGACGCACTCACAATATCGCCTACATTGACCCGATTTATACAGTGTGGAACAGCCAAATGGAATAAATTCGATAACGGATAAATGAGGGCGTGTTGGGAAAAACGCTTGGACACGTCGATTTGTATTTTTAACTGCGCATCTTTTTCAAGAAAAAAAAATTATATAGGGTGCGTCATGTGACAGTGGCCAATACCAACTTTCTTATTTTAAATACAAGCCCCTGTATATTATTAATTTTTTGGATTCTTCAGAAAATTCTAGACATAATTCATGTACAATGTCCTATACCTATCTTCAACTGTTTCGGAAATATTAAGTATTTTCAGATTTATTACAAAAATTAACATTAAAAATAGAAAATTATTTTATTTCACAAATTCGCTACATTGCATTCAATACTTATTTCCCATTCAGCTCTTGATAATGAGAAAGTAAACAAAAACCATTCCTGCGTTTCTTTTTACTGATATGAAATGAAACAAAAACAAAAACAGTTTTCTTTCTGTTCGTATAAAACTCGTAGCCTTAGCAACTTGTTGTCTGCCTGCATGACAGTAGTGATTAGTGTCAGTGCTATTGTCGTTTGCATTTCGTTAACTGTACGTAATAATATCAGAAAAATGGTTCATTTAACAGAAATGCACAAAATAACCATTCTACAAATGATTGGTTATGGAGATAACACACGGACACAGATGGAAGTGTCTCGCTTATTTCACGAAAAATTTCCAAATTTGCCGCCTGTATCCCAAGGAACAATTAGCAAAATAGAAAAGCAGTTTCGCGAGCTTGGTCATGTGAGACAGATAAAAAAAGTAGCTGCCAATGCAGTAAGTGATGATACGAAATTGGATATTACGCTTGAGTTTCAAGAAAACCCACATACTTCTGGTCGACAAGCAGCCCAACTATTCAACGTTAGCCACACAGCAATTTTTCGAACATTAAAGGAAAGTAAAATGCATCCCTATAAAATGATACCAACTCAGGAGCTCATGGAGGACGATTTCGATAGGAGAACGTATTTTTGTGTACAAATGATGGCAATGTTAGATAACAATGTGATCCAATTAGAAGATGTTTTGTTTTCTGATGAGAGCACATTTACACTTCACGGTCATGTTAATCGTCAAAATTGCCGCTATTGGTCTAATGAGAATCCTCATTGGATGAGAGAGGAACATACGCAATATCCTGAAAAAGTTAATGTTTGGGCAGGAATTGTTGGAAATCATATCGCAGGTCCCTTTTTCATTGAAGGCAACTTGAATGGGGATAAATATTTAGAACTGCTCCAAAATAATGTCGTGCCAACTTTGACAAACTTATATCCAGATCCAGCAAACCCACAAGTTCCTGCCAATAAAATATGGTTTCAGCAAGATGGAGCACCGCCCCATTACCAAATCAATGTCCGGCAGTACCTGAACCAAATTTTTCCAAATCGGTGGATAGGGAGGCGCGGATCGATAGAATGGCCAGCACGATCTCCTGATCTGTCGCTATTAGACTACTTTTTGTGGGGATATGTCAAAAGTATTGTATACAAAACTAAGCCCCTCAACTTAGATGACTTAAAAAGACGAATCACGCTTGCGATTAGATCAGTCACGCCTGAGATGTTGAGTAATGTTAGAAGACATTTCTATACCAGATTAGCATGTTGCCAAGATGTTCGTGGCGAGCATTTTGAACATTTACTACATTGACATTAATTTTTTTTGTTTTTTTAAATTATTAAGAAATAATCAGTATTTCTTATTAGAATTTGTGAAATAAAATAATTTTCTATTTTTAATGTTAATTTTTGTAATAAATCTGAAAATACTTAATATTTCCGAAACAGTTGAAGATAGGTATAGGACATTGTACATGAATTATGTCTAGAATTTACTGAAGAATCCAAAAAATTAATAATATACAGGGGCTTGTATTTAAAATAAGAAAGTTGGTATTGGCCACTGTCACATGACGCACCCTATATAATTTTTTTTTTCTTGAAAAAGATGCGCAGTTAAAAATACAAATCGACGTGTCCAAGCGTTTTTCCCAACACGCCCTTATTTATCCGTTATCGAATTTATTCCATTTGGCTGTTCCACACTGTATGTAATATTTAAAACTGTTGTATTTTTCCTATGTAAATTGTAATTTTTTCTTTTCATATTGTAGCCTTGACAATGGAATAAATAATTCCAACAGTTCGGCATTATAATAAAGAGTTTTACCTTGTAACTCACAGCTCTCCACAACTTTTTAAAGAAATACATAGATCGTAACTGACCCCAAATGTGTTCCAGCGGTCCACGTCCGCGCTCATTTAAAGAGATTTTTTAAAGTTGAAAATCGCGATCTCCTCATTAGTGATTGTCTTCTACGAAAATTAACTGAAAATACAAAATGTAAATGATTATTGTTAATTTCTATCAAGTAGAGTTAATGTGTTGTTACAATGTATTTTTAATAATTATAATTTATTATGATTCGATTAATTATATTATACATTACTTACTTCCGCAGTCAGTATCAAAAAAATAAACATCCTGTATTACTGTGCAGCCATTTTGAAACCGCATATATTTAGAAAATTGATGATATAAGCACAAAGTGAGTGGTGAACGTGCCGCCACCTAGTTGCGGAACCAACTAGTATGTTGTCACGCCAGCTCCAAATAACACAAAGTGTTAAAAAAATAAATAGAGACTGTATACAACTAACTAACAATTTAATAAATTGTTAGTCCTGTCCCATTTCCACCCTTATATAGGGACAAAGTATGTAAGGCTAGATGCATTATCGCAACAATTAGAACCGGAGACCGGTTTTGCTCTCATTAGAGCTCTTCAGTACGGCATACTAATTGCAGCAAAAATACACCTATAAAGTAATACGGCTATAGTAGCCAGCCTTTCAACACCAGGTGAGTGGTGGACGTGCCGCCACCTACTTGCGGAACCAAGTAGTATGTTGTCACGCCAACTCCAAATAACACAAAGTATTAGAAAAATAGATAATGCATCTAGCCTTGCATACTTTGTCCCTATATAAGGGTGGAAATGGGCCAGGGCTAACAATTTACTAAATTGTTAGTTAGTTGTATACAGTCTCTATTTTTTTTAACATTTTGTGTTATTTGGAGCTGGCGTGACAACATACTACTAGGTTCCGCAACTAGGTGGCGGCACGTCCACCACTCACTTAGTGTTGAAAGGCTGGCTACTATAGCCGTATTAATTTATAGGTGTATTTTTGCTGAAATTAGTATGCCGTACTGAAGAGATCTAATGAGAGCGAAACCGGTCTACGGTTCTAATTGTTGCGAGAATGCATCTAGCCTTAGATATAAGCAGCATTCACCAATTATCCCTTTTTTGTTTAGACGGTGTAAAAAAGTATCGTATATTTTATAAAAAATTTCTAGCGACGCTGACAAAAATGTGTGCGTATTTTTAACACATGAAGAATACCGCAAGCAGGCAAAGCGAGATTGCGAATAAGCTATCCTTTATCACTATGAAAAAATTATCTCTACCAGTTTTCAAATCAATACGTTAAGAACTTTTCTAGATAAGAAGGAAAATCGAAATTCAATTTCACGTTTTGACAGTCTGTATCACTTGCGCTTTAGCGAATTGTATCAGATCGATGACTTAAAAAAATCAGGAGCTGATTTTGATGAAACTTGGTAAGTGCTTTCATTTTGTAAGTGGGTTTTTATTGAGAAAATTGTTGTATTTCCCAAATTAACAAAGCGATGTCAAGAAAATTCGGTAGTTAAGTTTATACTATCAATCTTACCCTACGCGCTGAAATTCAGACCTCTACATTGAAAGAAACAAAAATTATAAGCCTTTGAATAAAAAGTTTTTGGTGCCACCGATGACCAGAGAAGAGGACAAAACCAAAATATTTTGTTTGGGTAACACAATTTATTGAATATTACAGACAAAGGCCAGATTTTTTTTCACGCAAAAAGGTGAAGAAATAGCAGAAAAATTACTGTGAAAATTTTATAGTTTTTGTCTTAAAACGTCAAAGTCGCGACTTAAAACGTCAAAATTTGTAACTTTTAGATAAAGAATCTAAAACGAATATGGGTTATGTCCAAGAATAAGTGTGTTTTACAAAGCCTTGAGTTACAGCTTCATCCATTATTGTCCTGTATTTGACTAAAATATTTGCAGAAAATTCATTTTAAATAGGCCTTTTCTCTGATTATTCTCAGTAGTTTCAGTTATAGAATTTGTGGTTTAATAGTCAATATTTTCGTAGGATATTAAGAAGATCGTGACTTTTAAATTTTAAAAATATTTTTCAAATGTACGCAAATGACACCTTCTGGAACAAATATCCTGGGTAAACTTCAGTTTTTACATGTTTACATTTCTACGGTAAAGCTTAATATGTATATCCGTTATTATACAAGGTACGGGAAATTATTACGTAAGTTAATTATATGGTGTTTTGATCTGCATCTTATAAAAGTATGTCAACAATCACAGACTGGCACATAGGCCGTTGGTGATACAAGTTTTCTTTTATTTATGAAGTTTTCTTTTTTATGGAAAAAATTGTTATCGTTCCATCGTTTTCGAGTTATTTTATTTCTTTGGAAATTTTTGTACATATCAAAAATTGTGACACGGTGGTTTTACCAATATAAATCGGAGTCCCACGAAAATCACACATTTAGAAAGGTTTTTGTTTGACTTCTCAAAAAAATCGAAATGCCATATACAGGCGCTTCCAAATAGTGGCTGAATTTTAAAAAATCTAAAATGTCGTAACTCAAATTTTTCAAATGGAACAAGCTGCATTTTATGTTTTAGAAGCGGACTATTGTATAATACTCCCTATATCTAAAGACTCTAGTTATGGGGATCCCGACTTTTGAATTTTGAAAACATTTGTTCAAATGAGCGCGAACTAGGCCGCCTAGAACCCATATCCAGGTCAGTTTTAATTTATATATATATATATATATATATATATATATATATATATATATATATATATATATATATATATATATATATATATATATATATACAGACTGTTTCATTAAAGCTGGCCAGTGGCCATATCTCGGAAACTACTGGGCCTATACTTTCGTGGAAAAATCGTAACTGAAGTGACCCTGCGAAAATCCTAGAAGAGATTTTAAGTTACGCTTCTCAGCGCAAGAGGGCGCAATTGAAAATAAAATATTAAAATTCTAAATTTATCCAAAAATTCCCACATCAAGGTATACCTTTGTTAACATCATCACTAATCATAGGCAACTCTGCATGATTTCAGTTTGACGCTCATTGGCGTAGCGATCCTGATAAGAGTGGGGAAAGCCATTGAAAGTGTAATCATTTGAATCGCTGTAACTTCTAAACGACCCAACCGATTTAAGTCAGCTTGAGCTTGTTTCAAAGAAAACATAGGTATTTTCAATTTTCGTATCCATTTTTACAGAGTAGTTCCCACTAAAATTACTAAAGGACGTATGTTTAATCATAATTTTTTTAAATTATTTTGCTCCGAAAATGTAAGCCATACGGTATAATTACGACACCATAATCGGAAAGTAGATTAAATTTCGAAACGAAAACGTGAAAACCGCATTCAGGTATCTTTGCTCGTTTCAGAGTTATTGTCAAAAGAATAATTTTAAACACTTTAATGTTTTCGTTTTCATTCCCTATATTGGGGTAGAAATGAGCCAGGGCTAACAATTATCTAAATTGTTAGTTAGTTGTATACAGTCTCTATTTTTTTAACACTTTGTGTTATTTGAAGCTGGCGTGACAACATACTCCTAGGTTCCGCAACTAGGTGGCGGCTCGTCCACCACTCACTTAGTATGTTTTCGTAGTTAGCATTCCAGGACAAAGAAATATTTTTAAACTTTACGGTTGAGTACGTTTTATCACTCATTATTCCAATGGCCCAAAATTCACTTTAGAATTGATCACACAATCATGGAAGACTGATAATTTATTTTGATAAATAAATCTTGATAGCCGTGAAACAAAATCGGCAGGATTCCATGGAGATAAATACATTGTATTAGTCAACTAGTTCAGTTTTAACAGGTGTGTTAACAAACGTTTCCTCTTGATTCTTTTAAATAACTTCTTAATCAGAATTTTTTCTATACCTACTTTTAAAAATGGGTATGCCGAGGCTTACGATATGCTTGCAGTATATTTTGAATATTTTCACAATGCAGCTATTGCGGAACGAGAATATTCTGGCTGCATCTTATTGCATTATTTTGAAAATCACAGGATGGCTCATAAGTCGTTGGTGATCGCTACAATTTTTTTTTCGAACACCCTTATAATATTGCCTTTTGTATCGAAATATGATGCATGTTTGTAAGAAAAGAATCTAGACGCAGTAAGTGCGTTTTGGTTTCGAATTTTCATTAAATGCTTCAAATTTCAATAACTCAATTTGCTATTAACCTAGGAAACGAATTTTCTCGAAAACATTTTAAGTTTATTTTCGGATTTTTGTAACATTTTTAAACAGTAAGCTAGTTTGATAAAATATGGTACATTGTTCCGACTATATAGGCTATGCCTGTAACCAGACTGATGCCTGCTTTCATTAGAGAGGCATATTGGCTATTAAAAATATGTTTATGAAAATTCACTTCCATAGCGCACTTGCTGCGTCCAGATTTTTTTTATTCTGTCAAAAAGCTTTCTGTGAATAATTATATTTTGGCTGGTGTAGTTTCTGTGTAAATTGTTTAGATAGGTTGGTTGGCCAGGAAAGTCAGGCCAGTTTTTATTTTTTGAAAAATTTTAAATTAATTTTCGGGAAATTTATGTACTTTTTTGAACAAAAAGTTTTTGATTAAATACAGTACATTGTTTCTACTGTAAAGCTTATACTATCCACTAAATTTGTTGTCTTTCGTTAAAAAAAAGTAACATTAAAAAGAGTTCTATGAAAATTCGCACCCACAACGCACTTGCTGCGTCCAGCCTTATTGATTTCCTGACTGGGGTAGGGTTGGTAACATCATACTATTTTAAGACCCCTGTCGTTACATAAAGACCATGCTGTATATCCTAAGTTTAACCAAAGGAAAACAACTTTCTGAAATAATCAAGAGAAAATGTCACAAGATGGAGACTTTAAACTAAGTATCAACATCGTTTCACCACGATTTTTTCCTGTTACTAACTTAAAATCAAGGAACTGAGGAGGTAAAGAAATAGATAGATCGTAACTGACCCCAAATGTGTTCCAGCGGTCCACGCTCGCGCTCATTTAAAGAGATTTTTTAAAGTTGAAAATCGCGATCTCCTCATTAGTGATTTTCTTCTACGAAAATTAACCTAAAATACAAAATGTAAATGATTATTGTTAATTTCTATTAAGTAGAGTTAATGTGTTGTTACATACACCGAATTAGGAAATGTATTTTTAATAATTATAATTTATTATGATTCAATTAATTATATTATAAGGCTAGATGCATTCTCGCAACAATTAGAACCGGAGACCGGTTTCGCTCTCATTAGAGCTCTTCAGTACGGCATACTAATTGCAGCAAAAATACACCTATAAAGTAATACGGCTATAGTAGCCAGCCTTTCAACACCAGGTGAGTGGTGGACGTGCCGCCACCTACTTGCGGAACCAAGTAGTATGTTGTCACGCCAACTCCAAATAACACAAAGTGTTAGAAAAATAGATAATGCATCTAGCCTTGCATACTTTGTCCCTATATAAGGGTGGAAATGTGCTGGGGCTAACAATTTACTAAATTGTTAGTTAGTTGTATACAGTCTCTATTTTTTTAACACTTTGTGTTATTTGGAGCTGGCGTGACAACATACTACTAGGTTCCGCAACTAGGTGGCGGCACGTCCACCACTCACTTAGTGTTAAAAGGCTGGCTACTATAGCCGTATTACTTTATAGGTGTATTTTTGCTGCAATTAGTATGCCGTACTGAAGAGCTCTAATGAGAACGAAACCGGTCTACGGTTCTAATTGTTGCGAGAATGCATCTAGCCTTAGATATAAGCAGCATTCACCAATTATCCCTTTTTTGTTTAGACGGTGTAAAAAAGTATCGTATATTTTATAAAAAAATTTCTAGCGACGCTGACAAAAATGTGTGCGTATTTTTAACACATGAAGAATACCACAAGCAGGCAAAGCGAGATTGCGAATAAGCTATCCTTTATCACTATGAAAAAATTATCTCTACCAGTTTTCAAATCAATACGTTAAGAACTTTTCTAGATAAGAAGGAAAATCGAAATTCAATTTCACGTTTTGACAGTCTGTATCACTTGCGCTTTAGCGAATTGTATCAGATCGATGACTTAAAAAAATCAGGAGCCGTTTTTGATGAAACTTGGTAAGTGCTTTCCTTTTGTAAGTGGGTTTTTATTGAGAAAATTGTTGTATTTCCCAAATTAACAAAGCTATGTCAAGAAACTTTAGTAGTTAAGTTTATACTATCAAGATTACCCTACGCGATGAAATTCAGACCTCTACATTGAAAGAAACAAAAATTATAAGCCTTTGAATAAAAAGTTTTTGGTGCCACCGATGACCAGAGAAGAGGACAAAACCAAAATATTTTGTTTGGGTAACACAATTTATTGAATATTACAGACAAAGGCCAGATTTTTTTTTCACGCAAAAAGGTGAAGAAATAGCAGAAAAATTACTGTGAAAGATTTATAGTTTTTGTCTTAAAACGTCAAAGTCGCGACTTAAAACGTCAAAGTTCGCAACTTTTAGACAAAGAATCTAAAATAAATACGGGTTTTGTACAAGAATAAGTGTGTTTTACAAAGCCTCGAGTTACAGCTTCAACCATTATTGTCCTTCATTTAACTTAAATATTTGCAGAAAATTCATTTTAAATAGGCCCTTTCTCTGATGATTGGCAGTAGTTTCAGTTATATAGTTTGTGGTTTAATAGTCAATATTCCTTCGCGAATTTTCGTAGGAAAAATTCGATATTAAGAAGATCGCGACTTTTGAATTTTAAAAATATTTTCAAATGAGCTCAAATGAGACCTTGTGGAACAAATATCCTGGGTAAATTTCAGTTTTTTCATGTTTACAGATATACAGCGTGGCGCATTTCTACGGTAACGCTCAGTATGTATATCCGTTATTATACAAGTTTCGGGAAAATATTACGTAAGTTAATTATATGGTGTTTTGAGCTGCAACTTATAAAAGTATGTCAACAATCACAGAGTGGCCTATAGGCCGTTGGGGATACAAGTTTTCTTTATTTCATGAATTTTTCTTTTTTATGGAAAAAATTGATATCGTTCCATCGTTTTCGAGTTATTTTATTTATTTGGCAATTTTTCTTCATATCAAAAATTGTGACACGGCGGTTTTACCAATATAAATCGGAGTCCCATGAAAATGACGTATTTAGAAAGGTTTTTGTTTATATGACTTCTCAAAAAAATCGAAATGCCATATACAGGCGCTTCCAAATAGTGGCTGAATTTCAAAAAATCTAAAATGTCGTAACTCAAAATTTTCAAATGGAACAAGCTGCATTTTATGTTTTAGAAGCGGACTATTGTATAATATTCCCTATATCTAAAGACTCTAGTTATGAAAATCCCGACTTTTGAATTTTGAAAACATTTGTTCAAATGAGCGCGAACTAGGCCGCCTAGAACCCATATCCAGGTCAGTTTTAATTTATATATATATGTAGAGTTGGCTCGTAACACAAACACTGGGTGATTTCAACTTAACACAAACTTTATTCACCTACTTATATACACCTATTTATTTACACTTTTGACTAAACTATTATTACAATTATATACAAGAAACTTTAACTAAACAATGCATTTGCTAGCGCTATTGATGCCGACAGATAATATTTGCGTCTTTCGTCTTACGGCTCTCTTGGCCTTCTTCCTTGATGCTACCCTCGAGCTTTCATATTTACCACCTCAAGTAATTCGTGAGCGCTGTTGCCATACGTCATAAACTAATGATAGACTAAATTAAAAAAATAAAACTAAATGCTGGCCAATGGTAAATCCCACAACTCGGTCATCCTACATTTCATCCGACCCGGATGAATCAGACTCATATATCCATGGCTTCATATAGTCTGCGCTGGTTGACGTAATTCTAGGGCCTTCTCCTTTGCCTATCCTTTCCACATCGTAGCGGTCGTTACGCTTGACTTTTATTATTTTGCAAGGTCCTAAAAATTTTGGGTACAGTTTGGCCTGAGTGCCAAACTGAGTTCTTTTAATAGCGACAATTTGGTTAAGACTATACGTGGTCGCTTTTCTTCGCTTCTTGTTAAATGTATTGGCGTTCTCTCTTTGCACGGTCTGAATTTGGGATTTTGCCCTCTCTCTGCATTCTTCCCTCTCCTTGTCAAACAACTCTCGGCCAGCTTCTTCAAGTGCTTGCAGAATATCCAAGTTTTTCCTCTTTCGCATCTGGGTTCCAAAACTTTCCTGCATCGTAGATTGACGCTCCAATACCTGCCTGTTTTCTGGTATTGCCAGTTGACTGGGAGTTTGGTAAATGGGTTCCTCGTCTTTCAATATAAGCTTCATTACATCATCTGTACAGTCCGTCTTTTCTGGTTTGTAATTTTGCACCATCTTTACTGTCGTCTGAGGTTTTTCCTCTTTAGTTTGTTCTGTCACAACATTTTTGCCGGTCTCATCTATGCTCATTCTCATAAGAAAGTTGGCTTTCTTATGCAATATAATTCCATCTTCGCTGATAATTGCTTGTACTTGAGAAAGGATATTACTGCCTACGACCGCCTTAAAGCCTACCTTCATCGGCAAAATGTGAAAAGTCAGATCAACCTGCTCGTCGTTTACTGTGACATTCCTTCTAAATAAACCAAGCGTCCTGATCTTATTGCCCCCAATTCCTGTAATGTAAGTCAAACTTGGTACAAGAGGAATATCTTTGAGATACTGTCTGTAAACATCTTCTCTTATGCCGCTTATATCGCTCCCAGTGTCAAACAAAGCATCAATGGTAACGTTATCTATTTTCAGTTTGACTTGAGTAAACGGCGATAAAACCATTGTTCTCATTGTTCGAACGTGGTGCACTGGTATTGTTTCGTCTTTTGTAATTCTCTTTGGACACACCCTAGCAATATGTCCAAATTCATTACAACTAAAACACTTGATTCCTTTCTCTCTGGATGGGCACTGCTTAGACATGTGATTTTTCTCTCCACAGTTAAAACACATCAGTCTGGTCTTCTGGCCGGACTTGTCCGTCAAGTTTCCTCTGTCCATTCCAAAAGTATTCTTGACTTCCTTATGTTCTAGACTGTTTCCCTTAGATGTTGTGTCCGACAGCTTTGAAACTATCTTCTCATACATCTTCACCTTCTCTTTAAAATCGCTAAAGGAACGTGCACCATACAGGATGACTTTATTTGCAGAATCATCCGGAATGCCATCAATGATGTATTGGATTACAACATCAGCGTCTATATTTGCACGAGCTCCAATTTCGCGCATTACTAAGGCATACTCTGACAAAGTTTCTTCTTTCTTTAGCTTACGAAACATGAGCATCCTGTGTATATCGGCACTACTCACTTTTACTTGAAACTCTTCTTTCAATAGCCGCTTCAGTTTTGTCCAATTGGTTACTCCTTTCTCCGCACGAATATATAATTTAGCCATACCGCATAATGACTTTTTGGCAAAAATTAATTTCTGGAGATCGTTCCAACCGGTAACCTCGGCTATCTCCTCAAACTCTTCTATCCATCTCTCTATTGGATAGTCGTCTTGCCCACTAAACTGGCGAATCGAATCCTCTACATCTCGGAAAGTTAACGCAAATGAGCTAGCCGTTTCCTTTTGGCCACGTCTTTGTGTTGTCAAAACCTCATCTGACTCTGGTACAGAAACAGGTTCACCATCCTCCTCATTATCAGTGCCTTCCTCCGATATGTCATTGGCCCCATTTACCTGCACTCTAAGGTCCGTCAGATATGTGCAGATTCTCTTCACGATTTCATTTTCATTTCCAGAATAATCGATGTCTAAAATGTGGCACACTGCTACCATGTCGACTAACTCCAGCTTAGATTGTACGTCCTCTATCTTCTCGCGAAATTCTGCTGAAGAAACGTCAAAGGAAAACCCACTGAACTGCTTTAAGTCTCTTCTTATACCACGGCCCTGACCTTCTTCTCCGTGAGTGACCACATGAAGCGCCTTAACCGCCCTGAGACTACCATTAGCAATATTATATCCCACTTTGGGAATTACTTCTAAAGTCGTCATCTTTTCTTATTAAAGGAAAAACGCTCAACGAACACAAAGGTGTAACTTCTAAGCTGTAAATAAATACAAATCAGCTTATTCACTACTTCTTTCGTCTCAAAATTCGTCTAAATAAATTAAAATTCAATTGATTTTAATTAATTTCGTCTTAATAAAAATAAAATTATCAAGCTAAAACTCGTCTAGTACCCTATAAAATATTTACTGATATCTTTCGTCGTATTATCCGTCCGCGTCAATTTACAAAATAAAATAAACATCAAAAGCTGAAATAAAACGTTCTACATCCACAAAATAATTATTTAAATGCACACAATAAAATATCAAATCAACTACTTCTACAATAAAAAATAAATAAAAGATCACTTGAAATAAAAAAACATAAAAAGTATCAAAACATTTCTTAAAAACACGTCTGGAATTATAGTGTTCAGAGAAAAGTCAGCTTTCTAAATTTACAGAACATAAAGATTGTCTCAAACTGGCAACGCTGGGCCTATTAACACTTGATGCAACAGGAAGTACGGTGCTGGTAAATCGGCTGAAATTCTTAGCAATTTAAGGCCTGCACGACCCTCTGCTAGTTGGATACAGATATTACAAATACAGAAATGCAGAAAACATCTGTTTAAGCTTCAGGCTGCCAAACAAAAGAGTGTGCGTACTAATGTTTTTATTGTCTTGAAGGTTCAATAGATGCACCGCCAAACGTAAGCTCACGTACGCTGAATTTCTTGTTCGAGAATCGTCTAAAATATTAAAGCGTACTTACAGTCTTTGTCGGCTTGGCTTTGTTTGTCTAGGTCATATCCCGGCAGAGCTCCCAAAAAATATGCAGAGTTGGCTCGTAACACAAACACTGGGTGATTTCAACTTAACACAAACTTTATTCACCTACTTATATACACCTATTTATTTACACTTTTGACTAAACTATTATTACAATTATATACAAGAAACTTTAACTAAACAATGCATTTGCTAGCGCTATTGATGCCGACAGATAATATTTGCGTCTTTCGTCTTACGGCTCTCTTGGCCTTCTTCCTTGATGCTACCCTCGAGCTTTCATATTTACCACCTCAAGTAATTCGTGAGCGCTGTTGCCATACGTCATAAACTAATGATAGACTAAATTAAAAAAATAAAACTAAATGCTGGCCAATGGTAAATCCCACATATATATATATATATATATATATATATATATATATATATATATATATATATATATATATATATATATATATATATATATATATATATATATATATATATATATATATATATATATATATATATATATATATATATATATATATATATATATATATATATATATATATATATATATATATATATATATATACAGACTGTTTCATTAAAGCTGGCCAGCGGCCATATCTCGGAAACTACTGGGCCTATACTTTCGTGGAAAAATCGTAACTGAAGTGACCCTGCCAAAATCCTAGAAAACATTTTTAAGTTACGCTTCTCAGCGCAAGGGGGCGCAATTGAAAATCAAATATTAAAATTCTAAATTTATCCAAAAATTCCCACATCAAGGTATACCTTTGTTAACATCATCAGTAATCCTAGGCAAATCTGCATGATTTGAGTTTGACGCTCATTGGCGTAGCGATCCTGATAAGAGTGGGGAAATTCCCACCTCAAGGTATACCTTTGTTAACATCATCAGTAATCCTAGGCAAATCTGCATGATTTTAGTTTGACGCTCATTGGCGTAGCGATCCTGATAAGAGTGGGGAAAGCCATTGAAAGTGTAATCATTTGAATCGCTGTAACTTCTAAAAGACCCAACCGATTTAAGTAAGCTTGAGCTTGTTTCAAAGAAAACATAGGTATTTAAAATTTTTGTATCCATTTTTACAGAGTAGTTCCCACTAGAATTACTAGAGGACGTAATGTTTAATCATAATTTATTTTATTATTTTGCTCCGAAAATATAAGTCATACGGTATAATTACGACACCATAATCGGAAAGTAGATTAAATTTCGAAAAGAAAACGTGAAAACCGCATTCAGGTATCTTTGCTCGTTTCAGAGTTATTGTCAAAAGAATAATTTAAACACTTTATTGTTTTCGTTTTCATTCCCTATATTGGGGTAGAAATGGGCCAGGGCTAACAATTATCTAAATTGTTAGTTAGTTGTATACAGTCTCTATTTTTTAACACTTTGTGTTATTTGGAGCTGGCGTGACAACATACTACTTGGTTCCGCAACTAGGTGGCGGCTCGTCCACCACTCACTTAGTATGTTTTCGTAGTTTCGTAGTTAGCATTCCAGGACAAAGAAATATTTTTAAACTTTACGGTTGAGTACGTTTTATCACTCATTATTCCAATGGCCCAAAATTCACTTTAGAATTGATCACACAATCATGGAAGACTGATAATTTATTTTGATAAATAAATCTTGATAGCCGTGAAACAAAATCGGCAGGATTCCATGGAGAGAAATACATTGAATTAGTCAACTAGTTCAGTTTTAACAGGTGTGTTAACAAACGTTTCCTCTTGATTCTTTTAAATATATGCTTAATCAGAGTTTTTGCTATACCTACTTTTAAAAATGGGTATGCCGAGGCTTACGATATGCTTGCAGTATATTTTGAATGTTTTCACAATGCAGCTATTGCGGAACGAGAATATTCTGGCTGCATCTTATCGCATTATTTTGACAATCACAGGTGACTCATAAGTCGTTGGTGATCGCTACAATTTTTTTTCCAATACCCTTATAATATTGACTTTTATATCGAAATATGATGTATGTTTGTAAGAAAAGAATCTAGACGCAGTAAGTGCGTTTTGGTTTCGAATTTTCATTAAATGCTTCAAATTTCAATAACTCAATTTGCTATTAACCTAGGAAACGAATTTTCTCGAAAACATTTTAAGTTTATTTTCGGATTTTTGTAACATTTTTAAACAGTAAGCTAGTTTGATAAAATATGGTACATTGTTCCGACTATATAGGCTATGCCTGTAACCAGACTGATGCCTGCTTTCATTAGAGAGGCATATTGGCTATTAAAAATATGTTTATGAAAATTCACTTCCATAGCGCACTTGCTGCGTCCAGTTTTTTTATTCTGTCAAAAAGCTTTCTGTGAATAATTATATTTTGGCTGGTGTAGTTTCTGTGTAAATTGTTTAGATAGGTTGGTTGGCCAGGAAAGTCAGGCCAGTTTTTTTTTTTTTGAAAAATTTTAAATCAATTTTCGGGAAATTTATGTACTTTTTTGAACAAAAAGTTTTTGATTAAATACAGTACATTGTTTCTACTGTAAAGCTTATACTATCCACTAAATTTGTTGTCTTTCGCTAAAAAAAAGTAACATTAAAAAGAGTTCTATGAAAATTCGCTACCACAACGCACTTGCTGCGTCCAAACTTATTGATTTCCTGACTGGGGTAGGTTTGGTTACATCATACTATTTTAAGACCCCTGTCGTTAAATAAAGACCATGCTGTATATCCTAAGTTTAACCAAAGGAAAACAACTTTCTGAAATAATCAAGAGAAAATGTCACAAGATGGAGACTTTAAACTAAGTATCAGCATCGTTTCACCACGATTTTTTCCTGTTACTAACTTAAAATCAAGGAACTGAGGAGATAACTTGTTTAAGCAACTTTTGGTTGGTTGCCATTTGGTTTGATTGAAAAATAATTTTCACTGTGAACTTTGCGGACAAAAGAAAGTTTAAAAGTTTAGATCAACCAATTGAATTATATTTTGCGAGCATCATTGAAGCTTCTGGCGTGCACGTATTTGCATCAACAAGATTTTTAATTATTTTTGAATAATCGGTCTTTGAGATACAATTCAAGTGCAAGTTTTCTAACCAAAATACTACAGATGTTTTTGGCCGGCTTTTTAATTTAAGATGTCCGTTTACTTTTTTTATATGGGTTATAGACATAAAAGAATATATGTGGGCTGAAAATAATGCCCTTTATGTAATGTAGCGAGTAACGGAGAATATAATTTGACTTTAGTGAGTGCGCAACTGTAATTGTATTTGTACAGAGTGTCTAACTTAAAGCGAAACACCACTTCATCTAATTATTTTTTTCAATCGCTGAAGCGCGTCATTTTCTACGTCAAGTGAGTCAATTTTAGCCCAATTTCAACACTGCAACTTCAAATCGCTAACGAGTGTGGGACTCACCTCTAAAATTTCCAATAGAACATAGGATCATGTAATATATCATTTAAACCGGCGTTAAACTCCCTTTAAAATAGAATACAGCTCGGTAAATTCAGCTTGGTAGTTTTCTAAAAATCCTACATTTATACAGAATTCTGTTAATACTAATAGCGAATTTCATTTATATTTCTAGCAATATTTTATGTCATAACAACAGCTCTAATGCCGCAAACTGCTAGTCTTCTTATCTGCTAGGTGTTTTATGATTTAAGTGTTTTTTTTCAGACTCAGTGGTTAAGCGGTAAGAACGTGTGTCTTTGAACTCGGTAGCTGCGGGTTCGATTTCCAGTAGAAGCGTCACCTTATTTTTCGCTGCATGCCAGACCTTAACCTCAACCGAGATTATGGCATTGTGTTTGTGCAAGTATAATGTTAACACGTTCCGCTCTTGAATCAATAATCAACATCTGAGGCGTGACCGACCTAATCACAATCGTTATTCTACTTCTTAAGTCAGTTGAAGCACGCGGTTTAGTATTTCATACCATACTTTTCACACATCCCTACAAAAAGTGTAATAGCATAAGAGCAGGTGATCATGCTGGCCATCTTAACAATCTTGCCTCCCTGCTGACAAATTTGGAAATATTAAGTCTGAGTACTGCCGAACATTGACCTCTAGTAAGGTACTAGTGCTCCGTCCTGCTTGCACAATATTACATTCGCTGGAGCTTGTGGGTTCGTTCTATCAGGATATAAGTTTGTCAAAGTTAGCACGACGTTATTTTGGAACAGTTATAAATAATTATTTCTATTCAATTTGGCATCAATGATAAAGGAAGCGATTACATGGTTTCAACTATTGCTGCTCAAACATTATCCTTTTCAGTGTATTGCGTTTGTTCTTCTCTCATCCATTGCGGATTTTCTTTCGACCAGTAGCGGCAATTTTCATCATTAACATGGCCATGAAATGTAAAACTGCACTTATTATAGAACAAAGCGGTTTCTAGTTGGATAACATAGTTATCTAAGATTTTTATCATTTATTTACAAAAAGACGTTATTCTATCAAAATCGTTATCCATGAGCTCCTTAATTTGTGTCTATGTGTAGAAATGAATTTTCTTTTCTTTCAATATTCGAATAATCGATGAAAGGGTAATATCAAATGTTGTCGCTGCTTGTCGACTCAAAGTATGTGTGTTTTTCTCAAACTCAAGCATTACATCCAATTCGGTATCATTACTCAGTGCATTAGAATGTTTTTTAGCGAATTTTCATTCATAAAAATTCGCTAAAATGGAGACGACACAATGAAAAACTTTTTGGAAAACTTTCTTCAGATGAGCGCGAATTTGGGTCGCGAAAACGCAAAACCAAGGTCCGTTAAAATTTGTATATGTTTATATATATATATATATATATATATATATATATATATATATATATATATATATATATATATATATATATATATATATATATATATATCCCAGCGAAAACTCAAAAAATTCTCAACCATTTAAACGAAACTTGGCACATATCTTCATTGCATTAAGACCGCGGACGAGTTCGTATATCAGGTATAACGGCCATTTTCTCCCCCAAAAATATTCAAAATATTTTTTAAAACGCAATATTTTTGTAAGTGTCAGAGTAACTGGGATGAGACTTTACATGTGACTAGAAATGGTGCAAATAATCTTATGGTGTGAAATTAAGGTAATTTGGTGCACAATATTTAGAGTTTTTCCAAATTAAAAATAAAATCCCAAAGACATGGGCTGAAACGACTTAGTGGTTAAAGTCCAATGCCTGACAGACAGAGTAGCTAACTGCCACAGGTAGATTGATTCATACAACAGGTATAAACCATACATGAACGGTAACCAAACTAAATACCTACCAGGCACAAAGCATAATATCGAACCAACAATCTTGAAATCTCGGCCGCAATTATGGAAAATGACAGACGACATGAAATTAAAATTTTCCAAATAGTTGTTATTTAACTTTGTTATTTAACTAGGGGATTCAATCAATTATTGAAAGACACTATATTTGTAGCTCCATGAACAGCCCCAAGTACAATTTTAGGGCATCATAGATAGATTATGCTGTGGTGTTAGATTGAAAGTGTCGCATAATATAGTATAAATATAAACAAAATCAAGTCAAGTCTATAAAAATGATTCTAAAATAGTCTCTTTTATCTTTAAATTTAGACATAAGACCGAAACAATCCTTGAATGTGTTCGTATGGCAATTCTACTAATTCTGTAGTTAATTGTTACGCATACTTTTCATAGACTATGCTGGTCACGAAGCCTGTGTCAAGTAGCATATAAACAAAACTATAGTTGACGTATTAGCAGATAGCTCAGTCTTCTACGCAGAAGGTTGCGTGATCCAATCCAGCTCGATGAATGTATGTTTTTTTATGTTTAATTTTGACATTTGGAGGAACAACAGTTGACAGATTTCATACGTTTTGAACAAGACTTAATTGTTTAAAATGCCTGAATAAGTTTGTCACCTTTGAGTTTAAAATTATAATTTTCAGCAGATATTTTGGTATTGTTGATATTGAAAAAACCGGTTTGATAAGGTGGAGTAAAACGAAATCATACTGCCCAGTAATAAGAAAAAATAACTGCTACGTTTATAAAGAAAATTTTCTTCTGGAGATCTTTTGTATAACTTTAATGAAATTTCTAATACAAGTTTCTTTTAAAGAGACTTACACTGTCTATAAATATAGTCAAATTCAATTATTTAGCTTTATAGAAAATTGAGTTTTGGGCATTTTTCTCAAAAGGAGTTAGAACACAATATATTTTTATAATAGAGACATATGGATGGTAACACTTTCGAAATAATTCATCAAATGTCCGCGTACTAGGACCTCTAAAATCGATTTTCAAGGTCTGTGTAAGTTCAAAGTATCAACTTTACTAATATGCCGTGTAATAATAGTGTACAATTCATATGAAAATTCGCTACTATAACTCACCTGCTGCGTCTCGAATTTTTTTGTATCTGTCCAAGCTCGAAAAATTGCTTTTCAATTTTGCTAATTATTGCCCCTTGGGATATAGGCAGCAAACTGTGATCATTTTCTAGAAATATGCGAGCCACTTCGCTCTGTGATCATATTTTATCTCCGTAATCAATCATCTGTAGAAGTGTTATTCTATGCATTTATGTTATATAAACCATATTCCTCAATTAGCAACTGACAACTGTGTCATGGGGTCATGGGGTTACAGTCACATAGAAAGTTTCTAAGGCGCTTTAAACAAAAGTAATATTTGCAACTAGGTATGAAGAGTGTTGTTAGCTTGTTACATACTCTATAAAATATATATCGTCCAAAAAGGACACTGATATTTTTGATTGCTTTCTCATTATCAAAAATTGAACGCGGTTAATTACTAATTTTAAGTGTGTTGTAACGGAATTAGTCAATTAGAGGCATTTATGTTTTTACTGTTAATTTTAGAACCAAAACATTTTTGAATAGAGAATGAAGGGAGGTTTCAAATGAGGTATCACAAGTCCCTGCTATCTATTTAAAAACTTGGGTGTTGAAACTGTTACTCGAAGAGGATCGAATGTAGAGGTAAATTTTTCACGTTGCAGGATGTCATTTTTCAATCTAACATTGATTTTTCAGAATTTTTTAATAAATATTTATAATATTTGGGATACTAAATTTATTCCGTTAGGCTGTTCTACACTGTATACATAGATACAGCCTGTATATATATATATATATATATATATATATATATATATATATATATATATATATATATATATATATATATATAATTAGGTTTTTTCGTAGCGATTGTCCGAAAAAAGTAATTTATTTATTTAAGTGGTACAATTATTACAGTCTTAAAATTTATTATAAAATAGGTGATTCAAAACAACATGTGAACAACTAGAGTTACAGCGATTGAATGAAATAATGTTCTACAGAATTAACATAGATGCAAACGTCTGCATCAGCACTCTTACACAGGTCACTAAACTGATGATGCAGGGTTTCCGGATTCGTCGTATTTTGTATGATGTTGAGAATATACAGGGATGTAACTCCTCCACCCTTAAATCTTTAACACGTCCTCGTGTTCGGACACTTCTTCTGTTTGCGTTTGCCTGTTGGACTTGTATAGGATGCTCTGAATTTTTCTTCTTAAAAGAAACAGAAGTACAATGGTAACAGCGATGGATATACCAATGGTAATGCCTAAGTGGGAATACTGCATGGACGGTCGGAGATGAAATGGATGCTGTTGTATTTGAGACAATGCTTCTTTTATCCTTTTGTTTTCTTTTAGATGAATTGGCTTAAAATGGATATGATGTTGAGGTGTCGGTTGCAATTCTTCGACTTCTATGGGTTGTAGCGTCAAATTGGTAGCAACGTCTTCATACATTTCCTCATTGATCTTGACTTTGCAGGAATTGAGGGATGTTACTAGACCGTTTCCCTGGAAGATTTTTCGTTCTAACGATGTTTCGCAATTTTCGACAATAGTGGTTGCTGAGCTAGTGGATATTAAGATCTGACCATTCTGCAGCTGAGTTGATATTTCGTAGGGGTTCATTACTTTGGCAGAAGTGCAATTTTGTAAGGTGTCAAGCTGACAATGTTCTTCTCGTGGGCGATTATTGCATATAACCACGTCTTCTATAGAGGGGCACTTCTCTTGGGTCCATAAGTTTGAAGAGGGTGTTTCTAAATAGTATGAGCTGGGTGGTACCAGGAGAATATAATTTTGTGGTATAGGATAAACACGAAAATAAGAACCAGGATTGGGATGTAGGATAGGAACTTTTAAAAGGCATACAATCGTATCCTTAACCGATAATATATGAAATTTGGTAAATTCTACAACCTTAAAAACATGATTTTTGCCAAAGTCGATCATTTCATTTCTGTCATGACTTAACTTTAAGTGATCAATAATATTTAACAGATCACTAGTGGTAAAGAGCTCTATATTAGTAATTTCGTTAAAACTTAAGGAAATAGTTCTTTGAATTATCTCTATATTATGGAGTAATTTAACAGCTACGTGAATTTGGAAATGAATTTTACTCGACAATTCTCTTTCGCTATCTAAAGTGGAAAAAGTCTGATAAATATGATCTAGATTTTGATTAATAATTTTTTTGGTCCTTTTCGTACCTTTGTGTGGTTATATTAGCAAATGAATTTAAATTATCAATTTGGGTAATTATATCTTCTTGATTTTGGAAAAGGTTATCTAAATTTTTATTGATTTCTTTCAAGTCTTCTTGGTCGAGATTTCCTGTTATCATTTTAATTAAAGAGCCTGCTCCGTTTATTAATCCGCGTTTAGTTCTGTGCATTGATAGTTTTTGTAGTTCATTACTTAATCGTGACAAATGGTCATCTAAAATTAGTAAATATCGTTCGTTACTTGCAGACATTTGTCCAGTGTTTAAAAATTTAGAATTTTTTAATAATATGTTATAATTTATTTCTATATCGGTAATATTAAAATAAAAATAAAATTTATGATAATGTTTGAGTATTTTTGCTATGCCTAAATACTCTTTAAAATATCCGTTAGTTTTTATCGGTGTTATTTGAAGTGGATGGACCAGGTTGAGGGTCATCGTTGTTTGTAGTAGTAGTAGTTTTGTCCTGTAACGAAAAAGTCTTTCTTACTCTTTTTATGTTAGAAACGTGAGCTTTTGCTTTTGGTTTAGAAAATGTAACAATGTTTTCTTTTTGTTTAGGATGTGATCGTAATTTATAAAGAGGATTTGTTTTTCTTACTTTCGGTATTCTAATAGCTAGTTGTGTCGTTTCTTGTAAATCTGGTGTCGTTTGTCTGTCCGCATTTGCTTTAGAAATTCTTTTGTCTCCACTTACTTTTTGTTTCTGGTATACACTGTCAAAGAAAGGCATTATTTCTTTGAGTCTATTGTTGTTGTATTCCTCGTAAAGGGTAGTTTCAGGTGTGACTGTTGGTAAGTCGTCGTAGGGGCCGTATAGTAATGTAAAAGGTGAATACCCAGTTGTCGAATGAATGGACTGGTTGTAAATAAGGGTTGCTGTTATCATTAGGGTTGCAGGCCTCTCTTGTGGGTTTCGTAATTTAAGAATTCGCAATTTTTCTACAAGAGCTGAGTGCAGTCGCTCTACTGGTGAATTTGAGTTAGGATTTTGGGGGGTTGTTATGTGAAGATTAATATTAAATAAATTACAGTATTCTTTAAGGGTAGTATTCGAAAATTCTTTGCCAGCGTCAGCTACTATTTTTAGGGGATGATTATGATGGGAAAAATAGTGTCGAAGTTTATTTAACACGGTAATTGCGGATCCATCAGTTATATAATATGCTTGCACATATTTGGAGAATAAATCTATGATGGTTAGGAATTTGCAATTATCGAAACTAAAGGTGTCAATGTGTATAACTTCAAAAGGGCGTTTAGCTAGAAGGGGACCTGAAAATGGTGGTTTGTACGGATTTCTTTCGTATTTGGTCTGAAGGCAAATTGAGCATTTATTAATAAAAGCGTTTATATAATTTTTCATATTAGGCCAAAAATATTTTTGTTTTAAATGTTGATAAGTCTCGTTAATGCCATTGTGGTTTCGTGTGTGATATTCGTCTATAATTTGTTGTTGAGTTTCTGGGTTTTCAACGTCTTGTAAAAATTCGTTAGATTTTATTATTTTAACAGAACTATTAAATAATGTTGAAGAAACAGCAGTGAAATATTTGAATAGTCTATCATGTTTACAGAAAATTCCGTACGTGAATTTTGGATCAATAAATTGTTTCAAGAAGTCATTTATTTGTCTCAATTCGTAATTGAGTTGAACCTTTACATGTATTGTTTCAAACTTAAATATTTTTAATTTGCGTGTGTCATATTTTGGTCCGTAATCTAAAATTATTCGTCTGGAAAAATAATTGACTGGATTTTCTGATATAGGTATTTTGAAAATTGGATTTTCTGCAGACGAGTGTTGTGTCTGTGAGTCATTGCTTTCAGGTACGTTATTAGTCGTGCTAGTAGAGGCATTGTTTGTGTCGTTTTCTAGTTCGTTAATTATTTCTCTTTCTCTGTCTTCGTCAGGGTCTACGTTATTAATTATTGATTCCAGGTCAAAGTCGTCTTCAATCGCGTTAATTTCGATTCGCGATAAGGCATCAGCCACTACGTTATCTTTGCCTTTCTTGTATTTTATCTCGTAATTAAATTCCTCTAATCTTAGTCGCCATTTAACTAGCCGTGAGTTTGGTTCCTTAATTGAAAATAGCCAAACAAGCGGTTTGTGATCAGTTTCTATAACAAATTTTTGTCCAAAGAGATATGGTCTAAAATGTTTTGTATTTTCTACTATGGATAATAACTCTTTTTCAATGGTCGAATAATTTCTCTCGGCTGAATTTAGTGTTCTTGAGTAAAACGCAACTGGTTTATTATTTTGTGACAATACTCCACCTATAGCTATATTGCTTGCGTCAGTGGTTAAATGAAATTGTTTAGAAAAATCGGGGTAGGTCAGGACAGGAGAATTTGTAATTAATTCTTTTATTTTTTTGGAATGCGTCAACATATTCCGGGTCGTGAATATTTATTTTGGTATCCTTTTTTAAATATTTATTGATGGGGAATACTACTTTAGCGTAATTTTGAATAAAGCGTCTATAATACCCTGTTAATCCTAAAAATGCTCTTATTTCTTTACTTGTCTTTGGTATTGGATAATTCTGAATGGCAGTTATTTTTGATGGGTTCAGTTCGATCCCACGGACATTGACCAGATGGCCAAAAAATTCGACCTCTTTACGCAAAAATTCTGACTTATTTAACTGAATTTTTAGATTACACTCTTTTAACTTATCAAATATATTTTTTATGTGACAAAGGTGTTCTTGAAGGGATTTCGAGAAGATAACAATATCATCCATATATACGAAACAAAACTTGTATAAATATGGTCTTAATACATTATCCATTAGGCGTGAAAAGGTACTAGGAGCCCCCTTCAACCCGAACGGGATTCGGATCCACTCGTAATGGCCATTATTTACGGAGAATGCTGTTTTTTCGATGCTGTCAGGATCCATTTCAATTTGATGGAATCCTTGTGCTAGATCGAGAGTCGTGAAATAGGAGCAGCGTCCTAAATTATCTAAAATTTCTTCGATGCGCGGTAATGGGTACTTGTCATCGATCGTTTTCTCGTTAAGTTTACGATAATCGATCACTAAGCGCCATTTCTTTTTTCCAGAAGCGTCTTGACGCTTCGGGACAATCCATATCGGACTTGAGTAGGGTGATATTGAGGGTCTAATTATTTTGTTGTCTAAGAGTTTTTGAATTTGGTTTTGGACTTCTTCACGTAAATGAAAAGGGTACCGGTATGATTTGGTGTGAACAACTTCATCGTCTTTAGTTCTTATTTTATGTTTAATTGCATTGGTGAAAGAGAGATCTGAGTCTTCATGATAAAAAATATCATTATACTTTCGACACAAATTAATAAGTTTTTCATATTCTTCTGTATTTAAATGATCTGTTCTTAAAACTTTTGTTACATCAAAATGTTTTGGAATTTTAGGTAGTTCGTCAGAGTAATTTTGTAATGGATCGACATCTATTTGTTCCTGAAAATGTATTTCTACAAATTTTGAATTTGGATTTTTCTTTATTATGGGCACTCTACAATATCCATCTTTTGCTTCAGATATTGACTCGTAAATTAAAACATTTGTTTCTTCAATACGTGGTAAAACTACTGTGCCTTTTTCTATATTTACAGGGACTGATACATAATTTTCACAAATTTGTTTGAAAGGTGTAAAATTCAGTGGATTAATTTCAAGGTAAAATGGTATTTTTTGGTTTCCTAGAGTTAAAATTTGTTTATTATAATCGATATTTCCTTTTAATTTTGTAAGATGAGCTGACCCTATAAGCGCGTCAAATCGATGGTGCCATTGCATGACACGCATTGGAAATTGGTAATTAATATTAAATTCTTGTAAAATAGGATACCTTACGTTGTCTTCACCATGGGTTATCTGGTTAACTGATTTCATTGAAAATGGTTCCTTATAAATAAATTTTTCAAATAACTCGTAAGCCGGTCCTGGATTTATGATACTATCTGACGCTCCGGAATCAATCAATACTTTTAAATTTAGACTTGGTATGACAAAAAACGGTAATTTAGGGGTATTAACAATATTATTTATATCTAAATAGATTAGTTTTCCGAGGCTGTTTCGTGAAAATCCCGATTTGGATTGGTGTTGTAATTTGTAAAAGTTTCAGTTGGTTCAGGAAATTCTTGTGGCTCTATATTTTCGTCAGAGGGTTGGTTGTCATAAGGGTATTCGTCAGAATGATCTAGTGGTAGGTCCTCTTGGTTAAAGAGTTCTTGATGTTGAAACGTGGGCCTAGATTGGGGTATAAAGTGGTTTCTTTGGGGCATTTGTCGTGTATTTCTTAAGGGAGTTTGGTTGATTATTGACATGGGTGTCGTTCCTCTACTTAATTGAGTTGGAACGTGTTGTATATTTCTATTAAAATTTTGAACGGGTCTTATGTTAGAAATTGGTCGAGAAGGAAACGGTTGCATTTGTTGTGGTTTGTTGTAAATTTGGGGAAATGCTGGAAATATTGGTTTTTGGGTATACGTCTGTCTATGTTGTACAGGTGTGTTATGATTTGTTTTCGTATTATTTTTGTTTCTCAGGCTATTAATGAAATTCGACTGTATAATCTCGTTATCTATCCTATTACATTCTAACATAAGTGAATCAAGAGTATTAACACTAACTAATCTAAGATGCGAGAAGTAAGGTTCTATTACACCAGCTTTAAATGCTGCCACTGCATTTTGTTGATAAAATTCTTTCTTGTACGTTTTTACATCGTTTACTAAATCTTGTATATCTACATGTTCAATTAAAATCTTTAGCTTTTCTTTAATTACATTGAAATATTCCTGAATAGTTTGTGATTTAATCATAAAGCTAGTATTTAAATCATTAAATAAAAGATTTTCTGAACGGGGGTCTGAAAACTGATTTTTTAAAGCAAATTTTATATTTTCCCATGTATGGTTTTCTAAACTAATTAACACGTCACGAGCGTTACCAGTGATTTTAGCTTTTATAAACTCTAGTAACATTCGATTTGCGTGTGTTTCGGCTTTTGGCCTTCTATAACTAGTAATATAAAGTTCGCATTGTTTAATAAAATAAGCAAGATGCTTCTGTCCACCGGAATATTCGGGGATCATGATAGCAGCTTGTGAAACTTCGGCAATGTGATTATTTGCCATTTCTAAATTATTTAAACTTAATTGATTAAAATTGTCTTCCTCTAATTCTAATATAGGTTCTCTTTTCCTAATAGGCGATCTATCTCTTATCATTACACAACATACATGAACAAGTAATGGTTGTTAAGTATTACAGGGTGAATTGAAAAATAGAGCGCGAATAGGAATTATTGAACAAAATTATATAAGGTATAAAAATAGATACGATATGAATGCACAGATAAAAATATTGGAGGAAACTTACAGGAAGCTCATTGGTACTTCTGCTATTGGTTTCTCGCTGATTTCCCTCTGGCAGTGTGGACTGACTTGCACCGGTGTGGATGTTCGATGTTGCACATAAACTTTTAGAAAAAAGACCGAAACTAATTTTACGAAGATTTAAAGCTTGCCAAAATCAGGTTTCGATGTGCAATACTGTTCTATGCAGCGCCAATTAGGTTTTTTCGTAGCGATTGTGCGAAAAAAGTAATTTATTTATTTAAGTGGTACAATTATTACAGTCTTAAAATTTATTATAAAATAGGTGATTCAAAACAACATGTGAACAACTAGAGTTACAGCGTTTGAATGAAATAATGTTCTACAGAATTAACATAGATGCAAACGTCTGCATCAGCACTCTTACACAGGTCACTAAACTGATGATGCAGGGTTTCCGGATTCGTCGTATTTTGTATGATGTTGAGAATATACAGGGATGTAACTATATATATATATATATATATATATATATATATATATATATATATATATATATATATATATATATATATATATATATATATATAGGCAGTACCAAATTAGGCCTGCACTATTGCTACCTTCATTATTATTAGGTATAAAAAGCCGGTGAATTTAGCAACAAAAAACAACTGAATGGGAATAATAGTTTATTGCTTTTATTAAATGAAACTGGAAGTCCTGACTCAAGTTAGTTAAAACAATAAAAAATATATTTATGTTCAACGATCAATTAATAGTCATGCCACAATCAATGAAAAGAAAATAAATAAACGGAAAACAACTTTAGCAGCAAAGTTTTTGTACGCTTCTGGTAAACTTTTAAAACTCGTTCAAATCGCCGATAAGTCTCCTAGTGATTTGTTTTATACATTTTAGGTTAACATAATTATGTAACCACCCTTCAAAACAAGCACAAAGTTTTGATGCCTGGAAGGCCTTTAAGTGGCACTATAAGTTGTTACAATTCTACTTTTTTTCCCTCAGGGCTCGTCCGCGACTTTACCACCCCGAAAGCACTGCAGCCTTTTGTTTATTGTGCATGCCCTTAGTCTTTTTACTCCACCCATTCCAAAATCACTGTGCCTTGAACTAGTCTGCACAGCGATTGGTAGGGTGAAGTTTTATACTGCTTTGTCTCCGGTCTAGACTGACCATAGATCAGTTGTCTTTTGCGGTCCAGAGCTTTACACACGCGCAAGGTGTGCTTGGCTGATTCCTCTTCCTCACCGCAGAGTCTGCATGCGAGGTCCCCCTCGAACCGTTCCATTTTATGCAGGTGTTTCTTGACGGCCATGCGTCTCGTCAAGAGACCTGTTATGTTTATGAGCTGTCCTCTGCTAAGATTTAGCTATCCTACTTACACATTATCTTTTTAATAAGATATATTTTTGTATAATTATGAGCTGATGCTCCATCTTGCTAAAGGAAATCTGCTTTATATCGGCTAGATATAATGTACCTAGGAACTCCCGCAAAATTTTCGTGACAATAATTTATAACGTTCACATGTCAGAATTTCTTAATGGAATATAGATCATGTAGTTCACGAGCCACCCATGCTAGACCAAACAGTTATACTAAAACGCCGTTGGGAAATTGGAGGGTCGGTTAGAAATCAATGTCTTCAGTTTCAATAACGATGGTTTTGCCCGTTCTACATCCCTTGGTCTGGGAAGTTAAGCTTGTTCGTCCACAAAATTTGTTGCTCAATGTTGGTATGACACACAAGTCACTGGTACCAGTGTAACCTTCTCTCCTCGTCACCCTTATGGAGTCATTGATATGGTCGATACTTAAATGGGATAAATTTGCATTTTTTTGAAAATACAAAACTATGACGGACTGCCGCTCTCCTGCGCAAATCTCTTACATAATTATTAGAGTAATCCTCAAAGTTGACTTAAATATTAATTTATATCCCGTTGTCTATAATATAAATGTCTTTGTTTACTTTTTTTGAGCAGCGTCTCATCTTTGATAAAAGTGAAGGAAATATCGTTGGTCTGCAGCGTTCCATTCAGAAAATATAATCGAGTGTTCTTGAGCCACTTTGACCTGACCTGACCTGACCTGAGCCAACTTTCTGAGAACTTTTCTACCTATAATATAACCCAACATACTACATCTTTCATAATGTAAGAAATATATTTTGGAGGTGGTGGTGGTGGTATACACTTCGGAACTTCCATTTAATAGGTCACAGAAGAAGGACATTTTGTTGGTGATTGTCACGATATATGGCTTCGGAACTTACATTCCATTGGCCACAGAAGAAATACATTTGCAGATATACTTTCTGTAGTTTGAATACACACTACCGTCTTTTATCTTTTAGCTTTTGACATTTAAAATGTAAATATATCCTCAACTATTCGCCAACTGAGTGGGAATATATTGAAGAAGTCGTTGTATCTGCTTGGTTTTAAAATCGATCAAAAAAGATTTTTTGTTCCAAATTGAACTGTCCTTTAAAATTCCACATATTTTATAGCGTGTTTTATTTATTAAACTTATATTACTGTAAATATCTTAAATAATCGACGTTTACTCGTTGTTCTGTTTACATTGTCGTTATTAGCGAGAACAATTACACAACTCTGCTAATTTCACCGACTTGTAGCTTCAATAATAACAAACTTAGAAACAGTGCGGACATAATTTGGTACAGCCTGTATTAAGTCTCTTATCTTTTAGGTTTTCAGTACAGAAAACAACCAGATCATACAAAATAGAGCAGAAGGTATTTAAAAGCATTCTGAGATTAAACAATTAAGATAAAACATCGCCGATCTAAAATCTCCGTCTTAAAGTTGAGACAATAAGCCGATGCTGTGTCTGCTATATAAAGAATTAGCTAGCGCCAAGAGGAGTTCACATTAGTCAGAGCTGACAAGGACGTGCTCGCAGGCACTTACACCCCTACAGCTCTAAACTATCCATTCTTAACTTATTTTATAGTAGTCTGCCTGGGGCACATATGGAGGCAGGATATATTTCGTTATTTACTCCCGATCGTTTGTGACATGTGCCACGGATGAAAGTTCTCTATTTCCCACATCTTCTAGAAATATTATTTCTTGTGTAAACTTTGCGTAAAATTTCATTTCTAAAAAGTGTAAAGTATGTTGTAGATGGAATTTCGGGTTACAAATTAGTTAAGTGTATCTATCATATCTGTACTGATCTTGCCTCACCTGTGTAGCGGTTACGCTGGAAGATTACCCTTATTCTATATAAGGTGAATATTCAGCGCTAGCTACTCATATCTAAAATGTTTTAAACCCTCGAAATGACTGTTATAAATGAAGTCCAGCGACTATTACTAAAACACCTAATTAATTTTTTATCTCATCACTGTAAATCAAACGTAACGGTTGCCTTTTATACTAGATTTTACCTTGAACACTTTTCCGTCCAAAAGATACCACTATTCATTGATTAACACTATGGGAAATATAAAACTCTCTAAATATTAATAAAAAAAAGTTCGGGACGCAGCAAGAGCGTTATGGTAGTGAATATTTATAAAAATGTTTCAGTAGCAAATATGTTTTTTTAAGAAAGCAGGCATCAAATGTGGTTACCAGTATAATCTATATAGTAGAAACAATGTTCCATGTTTGATCAAAATAACTTTATTTTTTGAAAATGTACAACAAATTTCCGCAAGTAAACTATAGGTGTTCTCGAAAAAAATGGTTTCATGGTCAACCTTATAGGTTAATAGCAAATTGAGCTATTCAAATTTGAAGAGTTTAATGAAAATTCGCTACCATAACGCACTTGCTGCGTCCCCAATTTCTTTTCTTACAAAGATGTATTAAATTTCGATGGAAAATGCAAAAATGCAAAAACATAAGGTGTGTTCGATTAAAAAAAAACGAAAATTTGAATCACCAACGACTTATGGGCCATCCTGTAATTGTAGAAATATTTTTTTAGGATGTAGCCCAAAACACCCTATAATTAATGTATACATTTTTTTTCGTATCTTGCATAATAACATATATGTTTAGTTTTACCGCGCCAATTTAAGTTGTAAGACTGCAGCGTTATATGTCATAGCAAGCTGGCATAACTGCACTGAATTGTGCGCATGTCCCACCCCTCGAAACGAGGGTATCTGCAATATTCAAGACATGAAGAGATCCTATTCATTCACAAACCCAGCTTCGAACAGCTTCTGAGCTTATGCAGCGAGTGCATTGCTTTGTACACGAGCACGCGTTGTGCTATGACACGTTCAGCCTATATACAATGCATTTCATTGGTATATAGGTTTTATGGCTTTAAGGCCTACACGTTCAACACATCAGCTTCGAAGAGCTTATTACACGTATATCAATAGTACCAGCTTCGAAGAGCTTATTACACGTATATCAATAGTATATAGTTTTTATTGTGTTTAAATATATAATTAAGTGTTTCCAAGAGATTTTATTCCATAACACGATACAGTCCACATAATTACGTAAGTAGCGGTAACTACAATCCACGAACCACACACGACAATTAACATTTGGTCCTTCGAGCCGGATTTTCAACAACAATTGGTTAATTCGAGGCGCAGTATTTAACACAATTGTAGTTATCGCTAATAGTGAACAAATGTTAATTGTCGTGTGTGGTTCGTGGATTGTAGTTACCGCTACTTACGTAATTATGTGGACTGTATCGTGTTATGGAATAAAATCTCTTGGAAACACTTAATTATATATTTAAACACAATAAAAACTATATACTATTGATATACGTGTAATAAGCTCTTCGAAGCTGGTACTATTGATATACGTGTAATAAGCTCTTCGAAGCTGATGTGTTGAACGTGTAGGCCTTAAAGCCATAAAACCTATATACCAATGAAATGCATTGTATATAGGCTGAACGTGTCATAGCACAACGCGTGCTCGTGTACAAAGCAATGCACTCGCTGCATAAGCTCAGAAGCTGTTCGAAGCTGGGTTTGTGAATGAATAGGATCTCTTCATGTCTTGAATATTGCAGATACCCTCGTTTCGAGGGGTGGGACATGCGCACAATTCAGTGCAGTTATGCCAGCTTGCTATGACATATAACGCTGCAGTCTTACAACTTAAATTGGCGCGGTAAAACTAAACAATATATATTGAGCTTTAAAGATTTTTTATGAAAATTCGACAAAAATAATATACCATTAACCGATAAACTCTATAGCCAACACTACTGCCCACGCATCAGAGAAAGGGTCTATTTGAAATGAATTTTCTGTGAACATTTTAGTAAAATGAAGGACAATGACGATTGAAACTAAGACTTCAGGCTTTGTAAAATATTCTTCTTGAGACATTTTCCTTTCATAGCTCATATTAGTGTCAGGTTCATAGCCTAAATATTACCAATTTTAACGTTTTAAATCGCGACTTTGACGTTTTGTGGAAAACCCAAATTTATTTTTATTTAAATGCCTATAACTTTTTGTCCTTTCATATACAGAGCTAAATTTTGGTAGGTGACTTACCTATAATGATATAAATCCGTGTACCAAATTTGGTTGCCCTTACTTTGTTAATTCCGGAGATATAATTTTTTTTCGAAAGAAAGCACAAAATTTTCCGGGAAAACCTTGGCAGATTTTCCTGGCTAACATACTTATCCAAGCCACTTGCGAAATGAAGGTACCTAACAAGTTTTATCAAAATCAGTGCATTATTTTTTTAGTTATAGGTGTGACACACCCACACATACACACACACACATATGTATATATATATATATATATATATATATATATATATATATATATATATATATATATATATATATATATATATATATATATGGTACTGGGTTCGATCCCGGCGTACTCCTTTCACTTTTTCAGTACAAACTGTAAAATTAACATCAACCGAGGTTCTGGCATTGTATTTGAGCAAGTTGAATGTCTGCACGTTCCGCCCTTCGGAGGGGGCGTAAAGCCGTCGGTCCCGTGTCCATGCGATGTTGGGCACGTTAAAGATCCCTACCCTCCTTACAGAAAGACAGGGGTTCGGCAAAATTTCCAGGATAGTGAGGTGAAACTGCTCCCTGGCGTCGGTGATTGGCCATAGTCGCGGAAATAGGCCGACGTTAAAGAAACAAAACACACACACACACACACACACATATATATATATATATATATATATATATATATATATATATATATATATATATATATATATATATATATATATATATATAAACATATAAAGTCTGAAACCAACCTTGGATTTGGGTTCCAGGGGTCCTAAATAGCGCTCATTTGAAGAAATTTTTTCAAAATTAAAAATCGGGATCTCCTCATTAGTGATTTTTTAAAGAAAATTCACGAAAATTTACTGGGGTACCAAATACACCAACAAGCAATAACTAATGAGAGAACTCAAATCACCACAACTCATATTTTTTAAACACCGTACGATCGTTTCACTGACCACGTCAGCATCATCAGAAAATGTTTCATCCTCTGATGATGCTGACGTGGTCAGCGAAACGATCGTAAGGTCTTTAAAAAATATGTGTTGTTGTAATTTGTCTTCTCCAAGTGTACTTAGCTATAAAATTTGACTATTTCAATAAAAATCGTGCTTTCGTTACGCTCAAACACAAAAATGTTAATCAATCTGCTTCTCACCTTCTGGTTATGTTTCCTCTGTGTGTCGCTAGCTTCTCACGCAATTTTCACTCGGAAATTTACGATTGTTTTGCCACTTCTTTAAAATATCACTGATGATTTTCTTCGAAACCCGAATTGCCAGACTGTCTTGACACCGCGTTCGAGAACTGTTCCACGATTAATTTCTCAATAGGAATACTTTTCTGTTGTCTCGGGATCGCTTTTTTTTCTTATCCTTTTATAAAAAGTCTGGATGCAGCAAGTGCGTTATGGTAGTGAATTTTCAGAAAAATGCTCTCAATAGCAAATATGTCTCTTTTAATAAAAGCAGGCATCAAATTTGGTTACCTATATAATAGTAGAAACAATATACCGTATTTCATCAAACTAGCATCTATTGTTTAAAAAATTAAAAAAAAAATTTGGAAAATAAACTCAAAATATTTCCGAAAAAACTGGGCCAATTTGCCTGTCTAACCTCTTCAAACTATTCACCCACCTACCAAGATATAATCTGTCACACAAAAAGCTATTCCGTGAAACTTAAAAAAAATCATAAAAATTTTCAAACAATTTTTTACGGAAATCCCAAAACATTTTTGTTCAATAACTTATTACTAATTACCAAAATTTCTCAAAAAATTGACAAACAGTGATTGTTCATAGAACAGAAATCTATCCATGAGCGCATTCCTAATCGTGAAAATATATTTAATATTAATTTCATACTATAATATTTCTACGAAAATTCGCTACCATAAATTAGAATAATTCGTATATATTAAGTAGATCACATAAATATAATAATTATTGACAATGAAATATTACATGTTTAGATAAATAATAAACAAGTTGGAATTGCAGAGTACAGTATAAGGAATGCTGACTGATGAGGTTTGCAATTTGTGAATTATGTAGACCAAGCAAGGTTATAAGTAGTGGTGTTGGTAAACATTAGAGAGACTTTTGCTTTGAAAATGTAGAGACAATTATCAGAGACTTTTGATTTTAATTATGCAGAGATTAGTAGAGACTTTTAACTAAGATTTCATTATGTAAAGATCTCGGTTTTAAATTTTATTCGGTTAAGTTAGTTTGTAAAAGTTGTTAATTCTTTTTATTAACATTAAGTTTTATTACAAATTACATCGTTACCATGTCCATATTATCCCAGTTATAAAAGTTATTCCCTAATTGTCCTCCGCTTCCTAAACATGGTCCTTCGAAGCCAACAGTTGAAGAACATGGTCCTTCGACGAAGTAACCAGTGCCATTGGTAATATAGCGCGCACAAAAAATTCCTCATTTTAAAAATCAACTATCCTTATCAAACATCCTTTAACCCAAGTCTCCAAATACCTTTTTTATTTTAGGTAAAAGCAAAGCAAATAAAGGACAGAAGCGTCCAAATCCAAAGCAAATAAAGGACAGAAGCGTCCAAATCCAAAGCAAATAAAGGACAAAAGCGCCCAGGAAAGTACCAATATAAGGTCAGTTCCAATTTAAAGTAATTAAGAACACAAACGTCCAGAAAACACCCATACGAGTTCAGTTTCAAAAGCAGAGCACCTATACAGGGTCAAATTCAAAGTAATCAAAGCAATCAAGGACACAAGCGTCCACAAAAAGCACCAATACAGGGTTAAAGGCAAAATAATGTCACAAGCGACAAAATAAAGTCCAATATAAAAATAACTAGGAATCAGACAAGGTAACAGAAAACTACAAATATTTATTAGATCAAATAAAATTAAGGAGGCACAATGGAGGAACTAAAAATAAAAATCACAAGACGTTCGAGACAACTAAAATTACGGGTAAACCGATTTATCCTAAAATTAGAAGAAGTAGAAAGGATGGACGATAACACTATACTTACCAAGTATGAAATCATAATAGAAATATTAGATAGCCAATGGAAAAAACCAGAAGACAATATAATGGATATAAATAGAATAACAGAATCAGAAATTCTAGATGAAGTTCATTTGGCGCTAGGCCAATGGTACGATAACGCCATGGTCAAGCTGAAAAAAGCAATTAAGAAACAAACACATCACTATATAGGGGTTAGATTACCATTAATCAAACTGCCAAAAGTAAAATTACCAATTTTCACAGGCAAGTACAAGGAACGGAGAGCATTCCTAGAGTTAGTCCAGAAGGCAATAGGTTCAGCACTTGAGAAGTTCTACGCAAAAATAACGTTAAGAAGCAAAGATGAAAGATTTAATTTAAAATTGCATATGGATAAGCTTCTATCTGGAGCCGAATCAAAGCAAGAAGCAACGTTATTTCCGACAGAAGTCAACGAAATGACCAAATCAGCTGGATTCAATTTAAGTAAAGAGGTATCAGAGGTAGAAGAAGTCAGAGACGAGCAGGAAATATTTAATTTAAAAATTTATCCAGATAATCTTCTATATGGAGCCGAATCAGCGGCGGAGATTAAAACAAATGTAAGTGGACAAATCAATTTATAATTTTTTGATATATCAATGACAAAAGTAAAGAGAGAAGTACAGGAGGTAGAACAAGCATTAGTACAAACAGAAAAAATTCCAATAGAAACGAAGGTATAAAACAACAATCAATGAAGTATAAAAGGAAGTTTTTTATTTGGAGAATATTCAATCTGGAACAGAATTAAAGCAACAAACATTAGTACAGACATAACTTAACTAAAACGATCAGATCAGGTAGGCTCAATTTAAGTAAATTGTCTAGCAACACATCACATAGTATTGCAAAATTGCCGAAAGAAGTGCAGAAAGAAAAAGTGTTGCAGCTGCCAGCCAATTGGGCAGACAAATCGCTTGGTATCTACTGGACACCAAGGGAATATACAGTCAAATGGAAACTAGACTTAAAATGTGCAAAAAAGGTAACAATAAGGGAAATATTATCGCCAATAGCCAAGTTATTTAACCCACTAGGGCGGCTATCGCCAGTGGTAATCGAATCCAAGCTGAAAATTCCCAAATTACGGATGAAACAACCAAGGTGGGACGAAGTATTACCCGCTATCAGGCAGAAAACAGGTATTCAGGTTAGTCTGATAATTAATGGAATAGCATAACGAAGGTGGCAAGAAACAACAACAAAATCAATAGTAAGAATTTACGGATTGACCGATGCTTCCAAGGAATAAATAGCATAACAGTTGATGGGTAAATTGAGAACATTAAGAAGTACAACCACCCAAGTATTTACACACACGGAGGTGGAGTATGCAGGTCCGATTCAGGTACGAGCTAAAAAGGACAGAGGCCACAAATTATACAAGGGCCATCCAGTAAAAATGGGAGGCTTACCAACAAAACAAGCTCATCAAGATTATTGGGACGCTGGGTATAAGGTACAAGTTCGCTAAGGGAAGCAGGGGTTTAAATGGAGAGAGTACACGCAGGGCACAGGATATTAACCAAGCACTGGCCGCTGCGCAGTCAAGTCAAGTCAAGTTTAAAATTGCGCCAATGGAAGCATAGGTTTAAATGGAAATTTAAGAAAGAGAGAGTACATGAAGGGCACAGGGTATTAACCAAACAATGGCCGCTGCGCAGTCAAGTCAAGTCAAGTTTAAAATTTCGCTAATGGAAGCATAGCTTTAAATGGAAATTTAAGAGGGAGAGGGTACACGCAGGGCACATGGTATCAACCAAACAATGGCCGCTGCGTATTCAAATCAAGTCAAGTTTAAAAGGAAAAACACTCCAAAAGGACTCAGGGTCGGCGAGGCTGGATTTTGTGGAGTTGGAAGAACTCTGCAAGCAAAACAGAAACAATTCTTCAAATCATCTGTTCAGTTACTTCACAAGGACAAAGGTAACGCAATGTATGCTGATAAAAGTCCCTCCGATTCCGTATAAGGTCGAAAACGAAACCTGTTGGTCTATGGAAGTACCCACCCAAATCCTAGGAGTGGATTATAACACGCAAAGATACTTTCAGATAACAGACAATGAACTCGCAAGCACCATCCCAATCTCCAAGAGTCTATATGTTCCCCAGCCATGGTAAGAAGCATGGAGAGCAACCACAACTGCATAATAGATGAGTTATATCAGAGGGAAGACAAAATTACGTGTCCAATCCATCACCAGAAAGTCAAGTCGACAATCTGGATGCAACTTTACACTAGAAACTCATGGATGTTCATCAACCCACGAGAATCTACAATTGCAATCATATGTAAGGGTCAAAGGGAAGAAGTTACGGTAAAGCAGTATGGCAGAATATCCATCTCCTAAGACTGTATCCTCGAGACAAAATGTGCATATATTAATACATCATTTAAATTTTTCTAGATCATTTAAATTATTCTTCTCCCGATTATCATACCTAGGGTTGTATACAAAAATATTATTATTTCTATTATCATCCTAGGGTAGTATACATATTAATATTCTTTCAATTATTATAGTTAGCGCCAAACTTAGGTCAAGGTAAATTAAACATTCAGGTCAAAGCTATCCAGAGAGACGTCATTCCTTTCGACTCGACAGTATGTTCATAGAACAGAAAACTATCCAAGAGGGCATTTCTAATCGTGAAAATATATTTAATATTAAGTTCTTATTATAATATTTCTACGAAAATTCGCTACCATAAATTAGAATAATTCATATATATTAAGTAGATCACATAAATATAATAATTATTGACAATGAAATATTACATGTTTAGATAAATAATAAACAAGTTGGAATTGCAGAGTACAGTATAAGGAATGCTGACTGATGAGGTTTGCAATTTGTGAATTATGTAGACCAAGCAAGGTTATAAGTAGTGGTGTTGGTAAACATTAGAGAGACTTTTGCTTTGAAAATGTAGAAACTAATATCAGAGACTTTTGATTTTCATTATGTAGAGATAAGTAGAGATTTTGTCGGTTTTAAAATCATTTAGTTAAATTAGTTGTAAGATTTGTTGAATTTTATTTTATTTATTAAATTTTACTACATCGTTAACATGTCAAAATTATCCTAGTTCTAAAAGTTATTCCCTAATTATCCTCCGCTCCCTGATCAGTGATTTCTATTGAAACCAAAATAATTATTTTATACGGCACAGCGATGTTTTTCACGAATAATTTAAAACAAAACCTCTCCGAATGCGTCATCTTCATTGGACTCTGCTATATATTGGTAGAAACGCCGCATCATAATTTTTGATGTGTCAAAAATGTGAAACAATTGAAATAACTCGAAAACAATTAAGGCTATCATTTTTTTCATAAACATGCATTATATTTCGTGGCAAATGCAAAAATGCAATAATCTAAGAGGGGTTCGATTAAAAAACAATTATCACCAACGACTTATGGGCCAGCCTATGATTATCGAAATAATTTTATAAGATGTAGCTCAAGACCCTGTAACGTATATATTTTTTCTAGTATCTTGTATGCTAACGGCAATATTGAGCTTTACTGTAGAAATGCGTCACCCTGTATATATGTAAACAGCTAAAAACTGAAATTAACATCGCATATGGGTTCATGGCGTCCTAGTTCGTTCTAATTTAAAGAAAACTTTACAAAATCCAAAAGCCGCAGTCTCCTCACTAGCGAATTTTTTCTACGAAAATTCACTAAAATTATGGAGTATGACACCATAAACTCTATAACTAAAATATGGTCAAAGCTTCAGAGAAAGGTTCTACTTGCAATTAATTTTCTGGAAATATTTTAGTAAAATGAAGGACAATGACGGTTGAAGGTGAAACTTAAGGGCTTCTGAAACACACTCCTTGCGAAATTTTCTCTACGTAACGCATATTCATTTTAGGTTCTTTGCCTACAAGTTGCCAATTTAGACGTTTCAAATTGCGACTTTGACGTTTTTAAAAAAACATAAAATTTTCAAAGTACTTTTTCTGTAATTTCTTGACATTTTTGCGCCAAAAAAGCTTAATCTGTGTCTCTAATATACAACAGATTTTGTTATCTACACAAAATATTTTGTTCTGTGCGTTTTTCTGCTCATAAGTGGCACCCAAAATTTTTTATTTAGATGCCTATAACTTTTTGTTATCTTAACTTACACATTTACGTTTCGATACGTCGTTGACTTTTTATGATGTAAACCTGCCTACCAAATTTGGTTGCCTAGACTTTGTTATTTCCGAAGATACAAAAATATTCCGAAAGAAATCGCAACATTTTCCGGGAAAAACTGCGCCCATCTCCTGGTTAACGAACTTATGCAAGCCATTTGCAAACGGAAAGCACTCGCCGAATTTGATCGAAATCGGCCAATTATTTTTTGAGTTATCGCTGTGACACATACATACAGACACACACTCATACAAAAAAATTCCATACGCAGCGGCTTTATTTGTTTTATTTCTTAAACCTCAAAATGGATTGATGTCGCCGTTTATTACTAAATCAATGTGGTAATTTATGACATTTACTTTAACTGGGAATTTGTTTTTATTGGCGTATTTTCGCCTATCTATAACAGCTTTATTTATTTAGAGAGCAAATAGAGATAGCCAGATATCCCGCTCTAAGCCCATCATCCACCACTCGCCACTGTGCACGTTCTTAACGTCATCCAAGATGGTCACTGAGCATACGCGTAATGTCATCCAAGATGGTGACTGCGTTTGTGTATGACGTCCAAGATGGCAGAAGACAGTTGACAGCTGGAGTCTCTCGCATGCGCAAACCAACTCTGTTAGTTTTTACTCTAGAGGTCATGCGTGGGGACCATTTTAGTCGCCTAGAACAGAAGAATTCAAATGTGGTGGTTAGCGCAAGCGCATGTCAACTCTATCAGTTTTTGGTTTAGAGGGCATGTGTGTAGATAGAGCTAACCGGTTATGAGCCCACCGCCTACTGCGCATACGTGCGACGTCATCCAAGATGACAGTTGACACTTGACAGGTGATATTTGACAGCGGACATGTGACAGGTGACATTTGACAGGTTAAAGATAAGATTTGATAGTTGGCAGTCGACAGATGACATGTGACAAGTAACATTTGACAGTTGACGGATGACAGGTGACAGATGGCAGGTGACGTATGACATGACATGTGACATTTATCACAGATGACAACCGACACTTTGATTCCCTGCTCTCAATATGGCCGCTAACGCATGCGCAAACCAACTCTGTTAGTTTTTGGATTAGAGGGCATGTGTGGAGTATAATTTGCCTCGTTTCGAAGAAAAAAAATCGAATATGGTTGTAAGCGTATGCGCAAACCAACTCTGCCAGTTTACCGTTTCGATGACATGTGTGAGGTATCATTTTACTCATCTCGAAGAGAAGAATTCAATTATGGTAGCTAGCGCATGCGCAAACCTACTCTCTCTGATTTTGGTTTAGAGGGTATGTGTGTGGTATAATTTTAGTCGTCTCGAAGAGGAGAATTCAAATATAGCGGATGGAGCATGCGCATACCAACTTTGTCAGATTTTGGTTTAGAGGGCATGTGTAGGGTATCATTTTATTCGTCTCGAGGAGGAGAATTCAAATACAGCAAATGGCGCATGCGCAGACCAACTCTGTCCGTTTTTGTTTAAAGGGCATGTCTGTGGTATTATTTAACTCGTCTTTGTGAGCTAAAAATTTAAGAATGGTGGTTAGTGCATCCCCAAAGTGGCAACAAGGCATGTGGTGGACAACTTAAATCCTGGTAGTGATATCAACATCTGCTGGCTGATCTTATTCTTGTTCGAGCTTGCATAAACATAGTATGAAATGAGTCATATCAATTTCCTGTTAGATAATGATTACTATAATTTCCTGGTAGCGATATCGCCATCTGCTGCGTGCTTTCATTCCTGCTAGAGCTTGCGTATTACATCCTGATGACGTTTACTATCTATTTGTAATGGTAGATGATGATTCCTGTTAGAACTTGCATGCCGAAACAGTCGCTAAAAAGTCCCATTGTTACATCGAGAAATGTACGTAATTTCCCTAAGAACCCATGTATTTTGCTCAGTTATATAGCTTTTGATATCCATTTCCCATAAGAAACAATTATATTTTTCAAACACTTTTTAGGATCAACAATAATAATAGCTCACTATTATAAACGGTGGAGAATTTCGGTTTAAGTATTTAGTTGTTAAACCTGCAGTATAATAGTGAGTTGTGGTATACCATTAAATACAAAATATATCATTAAAAAAATGAATTGGCTTTAAGGCAGCTAGTGCTCGAGATACAAGAACAAGTTGTTATGGATGAACATGCGTCTGAACGTGAAGATTACGAAAGTAGACATATAGTTAAATTGTGTGATGTATATTTAGCTGGTTACTACTCTACATAGTTCTTTGCATTATCACTTGAAGAATGGAAATTAGAAAGGGTCTAAGTGCCAAAATAAAAGTTTTGAGATAATAGAGAAAAACTAAATAAAAGTTAGAGAACTTTTTTAAGGAAAGTTTTATTAAGTATTATGCATTTAAACTGAAACGAAAAACCTACTTTTTAACAAAAATTTGCATACTAAACTTCTTACTACAAAAAAAAACTGTTCAAACAAGTAAAATTAGGAAGGCCTAAGTGCTATAACTGATTTTGAGTATCGAAACATTCATAAAATACATTTTACTTCTTTTTTGTTTGTTCTTCTTAACCATTGTCTTCAATCTGAAGTAGCTGTTTATAAAAACGTTGGTGTTCTGGATTTTGAATATAAGGAATCATGCTTCGAAGATGTGTGTGTGTGTTGTGTGTGTTTTTGTTGCTTTAACGTCGGCCTATTTCCGCGACTATGGCCAATCACTGACGCCAGGGAGCAGTTTCACCTCACTATCCTGGAAATTTTGCCGAACCCCTGCCTTTCTGTAAGGAGGATAGGGATATTTAACGTGACCAACATCTCATGGACATGGGACCGACGCCCCCTTCGAAGGACGGAACGTGTAGACATTCAACTTTCCCAAATACAATGCCAGAATCTCGGTTGATGTTAATGTTACAGTTTGTACTGAAAAAGTGAAAGGAGTACCCTGGGGTCGAACCCAGTACCCTTTTGTTCAGAGGCACACGTTCTTTCCCCTGAACCACCTAGTCTCTAGCTTCGAAGAGATACCTTTTTATTTTCCGACACCTTGCTTTCTGATGGCAACTTCATTATATTAACCTGTCCAGCAAAAGTTTTCCCTTTCTTTAAAACATTAACTTGCATCTCTTCTTGAAGATCAGAAAATGAATAACTAAGGCTATGAATAATTATATTGGACTTAGAACCTTTCTAAGGAAAATGCTCGCGCACATACAACTACCGACATATACGAGGGGCTCTTATAAAGGCGAAATTTTAATTTTGGCGCTTATAACCTTCCATAGGACATAAAGCATGGCACATAGAACCTTTCTATGTAAAAAACTCAATTTTGGATAAAATGGCACTTAGGCGCTTTCTAATTTCCACTCTTGACTTGTTCGTTTTAAAAACCTGACGATCTTTTCACTAACCAACTTTACGTCATCAGATGAAGCCAAATTATAAACGATTGATGACTACAACTGTTTTTGTATTCTGTGCTGGTACTAGACGCTTAAGGGGACTTCAAACAAGCAAACTCTCACCGACGGTTTATAGTAAAGTCCGTCTATGCGAATTGGGTTATCTTTATTCCTACTGTTTGTCAGTATTTATTGAGAGTACTCGCTTAACAAATATACATAAGCGGATGTGCTTAGCTCATACAACTTTTATTATTACTATATTTAATAATTTCGAAGACATTTACCATTTTGTTTGTCTAAGATTTCTGATTAATATTAGGTTCTCTTTATCTACGTGTTGATTATTATGCCAAATATGTCTGTCCACGATTGATATATCTATAGTACCGTATCATAGTTGTGCTAAATGTTCTTTAAATCTAATCTCAATAAATCTTTCAGTTTACCCGACGTATTTGGGATCACAATCCTTGCAGCTTATTTTACAGATATCGACATCTTTGTGTAATTATCCTTGTTTTTGGCTTACCTAGCAAACTTTTAAAGTATTTTTTCTCAAAAATGTTTCTTGCAAATTCGCCCTTTGAAAAATTCTATCTAGACCTTTTGTAATTCGCGGCTCGAATCGTAGACAAACAAAGGTTTTTCGGCTTCCTGTTTTCTAAAAGTCGCTAATTTTCCTAACATTTTCTTTGTTTTCTGTTTGTTAATTAATTTGTTCACTAGGCAAGCAGTGGATCCGCTATAACCAGTCACGTTCTTGCTATTTCCTAATTCCTCACTATATTTTTTTACAGAGTCTATGTTTCTGCTTTTACCGTTTTTGTCTTATATTTTACAAAAATATTTGCAGATAATTCAGTTCAAATAGACCACCCCTCTTATGCTGTGCAGTAGTTTTAGTTATGGAGTTTGTGGTTTTATATTCTATAAGTTTTAGCATATTTTCCCAGAAGAAATTCGCTAATGAGAGGATCGCGACTTTTGTATGTCAATTTTTTTTAATGACCGCGAGCTACCCCCCCTAGAACTGATTGCAGTTTTCATATATATATATATATATATATATATATATATATATATATATATATATATATATATATATATATATATATATATATATATATATATATATATATATATAGGGTGGCGAATTTCTACGGTAAAGCTTAATGTATCCGCTACTCAAGCTGCCGTAACCTAATTTTGAGAAATGAAACACCTTACATTTTATGCTTCAGGAGTCAAGAGCATGCTTTCTGCTTCACTCCTAATACCTACAGTTTCTAGTTTTGGAAATATTTGCATTTAGTTTTCACAGAATTTCTTTCAGTCTGTTCCTAGAACTCATTTTTTGTTAAATTTGTGTAAAATGTTGGTAATTAATAATTATTATATTTAATAAGTAGATAATTGTAAAAACAAAATGTTTTGGGATTTTCGTAAAAAAATTTTTTTGGCAAAGTAAGAAATATGATGTTCATGTAACATTACGTAAGCCAATTAAAAAAAGTCGCGGAGTGTCCTGAAAATAAATGGTGTGTAAATTTTACGTAGAAAGCTTTTTTTAATTTATAAAAAATGTTTGTCAAAAAACTTTTTGTGAATATGTATATTTTAACAGGTGACTAGATTTCATTAAAACATTCGTTGGCCAGGAAAATCAGACCAGTTGTTTCGGGAATATTTTCAGTTTATTTTAGTAAAATTTTAGTACCTTTCTCAATTTTTTGGTTTGACAAAATATCGTACATTCTTTATGCTATATATATATATATATATATATATATATATATATATATATATATATATATATATATATATATATATATATATATATATATATATATATATATATATATATATATATATATATACCGAAATTTCTCTACCAAAATGCACTTACTGCGGCAAGATTTTTTCTTACAAATGAATCATATTTCAATAAAAAAATATGCATTAACGAATTTGTTCTACGAAAATTAGCTAAAAATTATAGACCGTTAAACCATAAACTTCACTAAACCTACAGCGAAAACATCAACTTAACTAAACCGACAGCCAAAGCATCAGAGAAAGGATCTATTTGAAATGAATTTTCTGTAAATATATATATATATATATATATATATATATATATATATATATATATATATATATATATATATATATATATATATATATATATATATATATACAAAACCAGTTTTGAGGCGTTTGATTTTAAAAAAAGACCTATTTTATTTATGTTTTATTTTCGCTCCCATAACGCACTTGCTGCGCTCAGACTTTTTTTAAATGAAAAATTAATTTATACATAACCAAAAACTCATCTCGTTTTACAAAACTTCTTTGCGTTTATACATGAGATATGAAAATTCGTTTTCCTAATACAAACTTTTATATAAACATAATCCTTGGCAGCCCATCATGCAAATAAACTCATTTTCCCTTGAATAAACCGGTTTGTTTATTTTCGTTAAATTAACGTGACAACCTGATATTATGATAAATCTCTGGATATCTTCTTTGCAAGATTTGGGATTTCGTTTATTATTGAACTTCTAAATGACTTTTCCGTTAGTTCAAAGTTTATATTTGTCAACAGAAATAGCTTGAATTGTCGACTCTTGGATTTCCTTAATCTAGAAAGTCTTCGCGTGTATAATACATAATGCAAGAAATTAGTCCAAATCTCCGTAATCTAAATTACAACCGAATGGAACTTTTTGATTGGATTGTATTGGGACGTTATTGAGGAACAACATGCAATACTGAAAGAGAAAGTAAACGGAATAATCTCATTATTTAGATGTTGATTTAGAGCCAGGATTTTAGCTGTTTAGCAGTGACTCCGTCGCAAAGAGATCTGAAAAATCATTACGGTCCTCAAGGCACCATTCATCTTTAAAATATACTGTCGTTAAAAATATCCTGTTTGTACAAACATAGTCAAAGACACGCATCTATACAACTATATATTTTTTTCTTGTAGCTAACAATTACATGTTACAATAATTTTTAATATACTCTTTTAATGTCCACTGATCACGTTATTTGTTAAAATAATGTTGGAAGTCCTCCACTGAATTTTTTTGCAATGCACTTTTATAATGGAAACACGACATATACAGCGTGAGTCAACGATTGAATGAAGTGAGTTGTGACTTTTCCTATTTCTTTCTAACAAATTCTTTATATGTATTTTTAACATTTATTATGCTGCTTGTGAAAGTATCTCCAAATATGCTTCCATCAAAAATCCTTTTAGTTTTAGATGCGGGGAATTCCCTAAATATAAACGATTATTGTCAGGTGGGTTTGCTACTTGATCCACCATACGAGTAATACAGTTGTCTGAGTAAAATTATTAAAATATCAAGGATCTGGTAAACACAGAGGCATTCTGTTCTCTTAGTGGATCTATTGAACCTAGGTAACCCAACCATTAAGGTAATTTTATTTTAGCTTGTTTTACTGTTTCAATTGTGTGTTGCCATAAAAAGTACCCACATCTTGATATCATAATCCCAGCAACTATTTTTGGAACTGACAGAAGAAGCTGATATATTTTGCGTTGGACAGCACAAATATATCAATAAAAGCCGCTCTTTGTAACACGCTAATATCTCTGTACCTATTTTGGTTTGTCGTTAAGTGGAAGCTACTTGTGACTTTATTATTACTTTTATTATTATTAAACTCTTGTTCAAATTTGGTTAACCATACCTTTTTGTACTATGTTTTTGTAATCGATTTAATAAATAAATAAATAAATAAATATATATATATATATATATATATATATATATATATATATATATATATATATATATATATATATATATATATATATATATATGTATATATATATATATATATATATATATATATATATATATATATATATATATATATATATATATATATATATATATATATACATAAACATATCAAAATTAAAACTGACCCTGGATATGGGTTCTAGGGGGCCTTGTTTGCGCTCATTTGAAGAATTTTTTCAAAATTCGAAAGTCCGAATCTCCTCATTTGTGCTTTTTTTAGAAAATTCACTAAAAATGAAACTGGTTGCAGAGAAGAAAACCAATATTTCTGTAGTCACAGGAAAAAACATTACGTCTGCGTTAACTATTAAAATTAAACTTAAAAGTATTTAAAGATCCTTATGCCCTCATTACTACAAGCAACACACAGTCGCTATAAAAATTATTGGTGTTACATAATCTGATCAGAAACCCTTAAAATTGAACCAAAAAAAAGTACAAAAAAAAATAAAAATAAATTTAGTCAACATGGAGATTTCAACCTGCGTCCCCCAACATTCACGTGCTAACTAGTCAATCGGCTAAACCTCCCGGACATCTAAACATGCAAAGTAAAGTATACTAAAACGTAGGTAACCCATAATGGTTTCGATTATTTGTTTGTAATATGTAACGTCTGTTTTAGATGCATTTTTTTGTAAATATTGTTTTCAAGTGAGAGCATTTGAAATATAAATGTACGATCACCTAATATACATTTCGTGCAATATTTACCGTTCGAAAACCGCATTAACTATAGAAGCTTTATTAAAACATTACTATTTTTTAACGTTTTAAATCTCCACTTTGACATTTGCAGGAGAAATATTACATATAAACGTTATCTGTAATATTTTATAGATTTTGTTCAATAAACAATATTTTGTTATTGCGTCGTCTCTGACTTTTAGTACCACTAATATTTCTCTTCATTAAATGCCCATAAGTTTTTTCTATCAACTTAGGGGTCTACAATTTGGTACATAGTTTACCCTTTACAGTGTTAATGAAATTTCGTTAAAATCGGCCCATTATTTTTTAGTTATAGGTGTGATTTTATGAAAAGTTGTTAGATTATTCTTGTACGGTAAATGTGTCTAAAACTTACAATCTGGTATATCTACTGCCTTTTATTGCTGCCTGGAACCTAAATTAATTTATTGCTGCCTGGAACCTAAATTAATTTATAGCATGGATTAAATTCACTCTTAAATCAAAAAATGATTAACTGATTTCGATGCAACTCGGCAAGTGCATTTCTTATATTAATTGCTTGGATGAGTTCGTTAGCCAGGAAAATCGGACAGGGTTTTCCGGAAAAATTTTGCATTTTCTTTCGAAAAAAAAATATTTTCTCCGAAAATTACAAAGCTGTTTTAATAAAAATAAACGGATATGTTGCCTTGCGCAAGACCTTACTACGTACCAAAATTCAACTTTCTAGGTTTATGCAAAATTGTGTTATTTAAATTTTGAATTTTCTTTTGAAAAAAAAATTTCGTTCGAAAATTACAAAAATATTTTAATGAAATTTGGTGGATATCTTGCCTTGGCAAAGACCTTACTACATACCAAAATTAAACTTTCTAAGTTTATAGAAAATTGAGTTATTCGAATTTGAAGCATTTAATAAAAATTCACTACCATAACGCACTTGTAGTGTCCCGAACTTTTTAACAATGAAAAACCCCCAAACAGACTGATCAATATTATCTGTTAATACTTTAAGATCACTTATATTTATCTGAATTTCACACACTTTCTAACCCAAGATCAAGACGTAACGACACTATTGGTATCGGTGTGTTTTTTATTACACCGTATTGCGGCACTTAGTCAATAGACGAGAACTTTCACAAACTGGGTACGCTTACTGTTGGTTGAAGCCACGAGATGTCCCCGCAAAACGCCTTGATATTTTAAATACCAACAAAAATGGTTGCTTTTATATGTTTACCTCACGTTTGTTTACTTTACAAAAGCTTCAATAATATATGACACTCTCCTGAGCGTTCGATGTATGACACAAAGCAGGTAAGTGTTGTTGCTGTTCTTACTCACAGTTTTTCTCTCTGAGCTGTCTTTCGTGTAGCTATGTTGAACTATCTGACCAGCGACTCCTGTTGATTTTTACTTCTCCTTATTTCCAAACTTTCTAAATCCTCTTTTCTAATAAATTAATATTTTAATCCCCTCTCTCTAATAAAAATTTTCAGTCCAATCTTTTTCTCCCTTAAATTTCAATCTGATTTTTTTAATACCAAAAATTCTAATCAATTAATTTTAAATCAAAATTTCAATCTATTTATTATGTTGTTTCCGTAACGACGGTCTCTTAGTTAAATTCTGCCATTGGCCACCTTTTAAAAATCATTTATCCAAACAAAAAATCACACAATAATCCCCTTTCATTATCTCCCTGGATACATACTTTTCATCGTTGGAGTTTTGCTTTCTCTTGACATTCCCTTGATTTGTTTAGTTACCATATATTCTACATTTTCTGTCAGTTTGACATGTGAAGTAAATAAAAACCGCTGATCTTATATCGAGGTTATGACATATTGTGACATTCTAATTTTCTTAAAACTATCAAAAATTATTCTTAAAGCTAGCAAACAATAATACCTTAAACTATCTAATAAAACTAGTCATACATTTCGTAATGTCCAACATATTTACATTATCTTGGTTTAGAATATTTTACTACTTTATATCACTTACTGCAGTCTATTCTCTCTTTGAGATAACTTGCACTTGCTATAAACTAATTTTACAATTGCCATGCCTTTGTTTTACTTTCTTTGATATACATATATATGCATGGAAAATTTAGTTACACACTGCATAAACATTGCATACCCCAAAGAGTAAGCGAAATATGTTTGTTTTAGGCTTTGTGTGGGTTGTTTTAAAGTGTGTTTATATGTGGATGTTTACCTTCCCATTATCGAATACCATATCTATATATATATATATATATATATATATATATATATATATATATATATATATATATATATATATATATATATATATATATATATATATATATATATATATATATATATATATATATATATATATATGTATATATAGTTACAAAGCACTTCAATATACGTAGGTGCGGTGTTGCCACATCTCCAGAATTTCCCCAACACCGGGGAATTTTTGTACAATCTGGCAACACCGCCTCCCCACCCCCCTGGGGGTGCCTGGGGTGACCCCCCTCAGGCGAAGTCTCAACCCTTTAGGACCAGAATTAACGAAGTTACCAACTTGTACTCCGTCGGAACGGATAACTGAGGTCTGCACATTCCGAACACCCTGTATACACACCCTGTATGCGCAGAGAACCCTTACACCCTGTATACGCAGAGAGATCTTATATTACGAGAAACACCTCTTGTGTAACATAGGAGTGATGACCACATTTAGATCATCCTGTATATACATCCCCCTGTATACATACGGGACCGATCTGTATTCACAGAACCTTCTAGTAAAAGAAGGTCCTGGAACGTTCTGGAATGGAACGCTCTATAAAGGAGGGGAAGGTACGGCGAGTATATAAAAGCAAAAGCAAGCCAGCCCGAGTTAGTTAGTTCAGTTCAGTAAGAGAATGTGGTAGTGACTTGAAGAAGCAGTGTAAAGTGTTAAGAGAGTAGCTACTGTAGTACCAGTGTAGAGACTTGTGTGCAGATTAGTAATTGTAGACAGTAAATTAAGTGTTTTGTGAGAGAGACATTCTAGACATTTTATTGTATCCATATTTAGAGTGTAAATAAAGTTGTTTTGTTAAAATTTAAAGTCTCACTTATCCAGAACCCAGAGAAAACGCAACAATTTGGTGTCAGAAGTGTGGGATAAGTGAGTGAAGAAGTGGACAACTAAGCTAGCTGTAAATGGTAAACACTAGGTCGACTGACTACGACGAGATGGCTGAAATCAAAGAGTTGATGGACTTACTGAAAAAACAACGCGAAGAAGACAAAGAAGAACTCAAGAAGTAACGCGAAGAAGACGAACAACGACGACAAGAAGAAGAAAGAAGACGGCGCGAAGAAGATGAACGACGACGGCAAGAAGACAAAGAAGAACTCAAGAGGCAACGCGAAGAAGACGAACAACGACGACAAGAAGAAGAAAGAAGACAGCGCGAAGAAGACGAGAGAAGACGACAAGAAGATAAAGAAGACCTCAAGAGGCAACGCGAAGAAGACGAACAACGGCGACAAGAAGATGAAAGAAGACGGCGCGAAGAAGACAAGAGAAGACGACAAGAGGAGGAACAGAGGCGTCTTCAAGACAAAGAAGACATCCGAAGTATGTTTCACGATATGAGAGTCGATGTAAAAGAAGAAATTGAACAGATTAACGAACAAATAGAGAATGTGGACTATAAAATAGGAGTGGTGAACAGTAAAGTGGAAAATGCAACAGAGGATTGGAACAAACGATGGGAAGAAGTTGAAGGGTTGAAAGAACAAATGAAGATGATGATGAAAGGCACATAAGTCAGACATAGAGAACTGACAGAACAGGTGATGGGCCAAACTGATAGAACTCAACCAAGAGGAGTTATTGGAATGTCCCCAGCTCAAAATCGTCCGGAAGAAGATATGCCAATCGTGCAGCGGCCTCATGGAACCTTGAAGCCGCCGACTTTTGACGGAGAAACATCGTGGCCCATGTACAGGAGGCAGTTTGAAGCGGCAGCTCTCAGCAATGGGTGGAGCGAACAACAGGCAGCAACTGCTCTAATTCCCTCCCTTCGAGGTAAAGCCCTAGAAATCCTCCAGAACATCCCGGAGTCGAAACAGCAAAACTACTTAACAGTGATACAGGCCCTAGATTTGAGATATGGTAACAAGTACATGAGCCAGGTCTACCAGACACAACTAAAGACAAGGGCCCAGAAGCCAAATGAGAGTCTGCAAGAATTTAGTGCCGAAGTGGAGAAACTTGTGCGACTGGCATATCCCCAAGCCCCAGAAGAATTTGTCAACCAGATCACCGTCCAGACCTTCATCGATGGGGTACTTGACAATGAAATGCAACAAGCATTAAGGCTCGGAAGGTTCAAAACACTTACAGACTGCGTAATTTATGGCTTGGAATTTGAAGCAGCGAAGAATGCATCTCAACCTCGCCGCAACAGGCTGCGCGAAGTGAAGGAGATAGAGGACTTTGCAGACACGACAGCGGAACTAAGGCAAGAAATGAAGTTGATAAAAGAAGCCATAAGCAAGCTCACTGTACCGGTTGGGGCACGTAGGACGAAAGCAGATTGGTCAGACATAGAATGCTACAAGTGTGGTAGGAAAAGGCACATAAGTAGGCAGTACTCACAAACCCAACAGGTGGCTCGCAGAAGACAAGAATACACCAACAGGGAGCGCCATCAGGGAAAACGACCTGACGCCAGTGTAGGTGGGCGACACGTGGCATGCGAGACCCAAGGCCCCAAAGTCAGGGTCTCCACTATCCGACGCTACCGCGAGAGCCTCGTTATACCTGGTAGCATAGACGGGAGACAATGCAGTTTCACCATCGATACTGGCGCCACTAGATCCGTTGTAGGCCCAGACATGTTGCCAAATATGTCGGCACTCACGACCAACAAACAGCCTGTGTTGGAGACAGCGAAAGGAGATAGGATACCCGTGCATGGAGAGGCCATTGTTTACATTAAGCTGGGCAGTACTGAGCTGCAGGTCAAGGCTGTCGTCGCAGAAATCGTCAACGAATTTATTCTGGGCTTGGATATAATGGAAGAGTTTGATGTCTTTTCAGTGGACTTCCAAAATAAGATTTTGAGAATCGGCAACGAAGAGTTGTATTTATCTCCAACAGCAGGCGAAGCTAATCTCAGGGTGAGACTTATTGTCGACGAGGATACACGGATTCCTGGTAACAGTGAGAAGATTGTCAGAGCCAGACTAGAGAAGAAACTTGATGGTATGGCTGCTCTCATAGCGGAGCCTCTAAAAGATAGACGTGATGGTGCCCTCGTCGCACGATGCTTAGTAGACCACAAGAAGACAATACCCATAAGAGTGGCTAACGTACAAACTAACAGGGTCACATTGAAGAAAGGTGAGGTTAGCGCCACTTGCGAACCCATTGACCGAGTGACATTGTCCAAAAACGTGACACCCACTGCATTAGACAAAAGACTGCCAGTAGAAATAGTAGAGCGGTTCAAGAATTCATGGGGCCAATTGAACAACATGGAGATGGAAATGGCCCTGAAGTTCATATTGGAGGAGGCCGATATTTTCGCTCAAGATAAAATAACAGGTCGTACGCGTCTAGTGCCACACAGAATTAATACTGGCGACGCAAGACCAATTAGACAGACGCCCAGAAGACTGCCTTTTGCCAAGCAATCAGAAATCAAGGCGATGGTTAACGAAATGCTGGAAGATGGTGTGATCGAGGAGTCTAATAGTCCTTGGTCGTCCCCAGTAGTTTTGGTCACCAAGAAAGACGGCACTATGAGATTTTGCGTGGACTATAGGAAGCTGAATGATGTCACCAAGAAAGACAGTTATCCCCTGCCCCGGATCGACGACACTTTGAACACTTTGGCCGGATCAATGTGGTTCTCTACATTAGACCTGAAAAGTGGCTACTGGCAAGTAGAACTCCATAAAGGCGATAAGGAGAAGACTGCTTTTGAACCGGGAATGGGTTGTACCAATTCAAGGTCATGCCATTCGGCTTATCTAATGCTGCTGCCACATTCGAGCGACTAATGGAGTTAGTGCTGAGAGGACTGACATGGCAAACATGCCTGGTGTATCTCGATGATGTCATGGTGATTGGAAGGACTTTCGATGAACACCTGGCGAATCTGAAGCAAGTTTTCTCCAGACTGAGAGGTGCCAATCTGCAACTCAATCCCAAGAAATGCGTCCTCTTCCAGAAGAAAGTGAGTTTCCTCGGACATGTCGTTTCTGAGAAAGGGATAGAAACTGATCCAGAGAAAATAAAGGCAGTAAGAGACTGGCCTGTGCCGAGGAACAAACATGAGGTCAGAAGTTTTCTGGGACTTTGCAGCTATTACCGACGCTTTGTGAAGTACTTCAGCAGCATTGCGAAACCTCTGCATAGCCTGACTGAAAATAAGGCCGAGTTCATCTGGTCACCAGATTGCCAAGAGTCTTTTAGAGAACTCAAACATCGTCTTCTCACTGCTCCTATACTGGCTTATTCTCAGGACGAAGGACTGTTCATACTGGACACCGATGCTTCCCAGTATGGCATCGGGGCAGTACTCTCGCAGCTCCGAGCCGGAGAAGAAGTTGTGATAGGCTACTTCAGCAAAACGTTCGGAAAAGCAGAACGGAATTACTGTGTAACCCGGAAAGAACTGCTGGCAGTTGTAAGATCCATCGAACATTTCCACAGCTTCCTGTACGAAAGAACATTCCGCGTGAGGTTAGATCACTCTGCTCTGCAATGGCTTCTGAACTTTAGAAATCCTGAAGGACAGATAGCCCGATGGATAGAGAAACTACTTCTACGACTTCCGGATTGAACATCGAAGAGGAAGAAGTCACGCCAATGCAGACAGCCTGTCAAGAAGACCATGTTCAGTGCATGAATGTAAATTTTGCGAGCGACAAGAGAACAAAGAGATCGATAAAGTAACTCATCAGATCAAACAACTGGTGACAGAAAAGGAGAATAATACCGATCTAGACGTAAATCTTGAATACATCAGAGACGCACAGAAGACAGATCCAGACTTGAAAAATATTAGAGAATGGCTACAAAAAGGGAAAAGACCTGAGTGGCATGATGTGTCCCGGTTTGGGGCGGAGGTTAAAGGCTACTGGCTACAATGGGACTCATTGTGTCTAAAGAATGACATGATCACTCGAAAATGGGAAACTGCCGATGGTAGAGACTGTATATACCAGACCGTTGTGCCAAGTGAGTGCATAGACAGTGTTCTTCAAGAGTTACACAATAGTAGAAGTGGAGGCCATTTTGGGGTCAACAGGACTCTTGCCAGAGTGAGAGACCGCTTCTATTGGATAAACTGCCGAAGAAGCGTGGAAGAATGGTGCAAAAGGTGTGACCAATGTGCTTCAAAGAAAGGACCAAAGACCCGATCCAAAGGAAAAATGATGCAGTACATCTCAGGTACACCGTGGGAGAGAGTTGCGGTAGACATCGCAGGACCTTTTCCCATCACAGAGTCTGGGAACAGATACATAATGGTGGCGATGGACTACTTCTCGAAATGGCCTGAGGTTGCGCCGATCCCCAACCAAGAGGCAACGACCGTGGCAGAAGCCCTGATGGAAAATGTCATATCACGGCATGGCGTACCCTTGGAGATTCACACCGACCAGGGCAGGAATTTCGAATCAGAGGTCTGGAAGAGCCTAATGAACTTGCTAGGCATAAAGAAAACGAGAACAACGCCACTCCACCCTCAATCAGACGGTATGGTAGAACGGCATAACAGGACCATCAATCAGTATCTTGCTATGTTTGTCGACGAGAATCAGAAAACCTGGGACAAGCTGATACCTCTGTTCCTCCTAGCTTACAGAAGCTCTCAGCATGAATCTACCGGCTACACTCCATCCATGATGTTGACCGGCAGAGAGATGCGGTTACCAATCGACATGACGAGACCACCACTGAACGAGGACATAGCGGACCTAGCTACGTTACCTGAGTATGTCGCCGACCTAGAAGGAAAACTGCGCACTATACACAGATGTATCAGAGATAGGCTCCTCTTAAGCAGTGACCGGATGAAGATGCGCTTGGATCGCAGAGTAACACCCCATACATTCAAGGAAGGTGATGCAGTGTGGCTGTACCAACCAACAAGGAGAAAGGGCCTCAGTCCCAAACTTCAGAAACCATGGGAAGGGCCATACTTGGTGGCTAAGAAAATTAACGACCTAGTCTACAGAATCCAGCTGTCTCCAAGAACTAAACCCAAAGTTGTTCACATAGAGAGGTTGAGTCCCTATCGGGGCAACGAACCCCCAAGTTGGCGGCCGGTAAATACTGTTCGGGACGAACAGTCTTAAGGAGGGGGGCAGTGTTACAAAGCACTTCAATATACGTAGGTGCGGTGTTGCCACATCTCCAGAATTTCCCCAACATCGGGGAATTTTTGCACAATCTGGCAACACCGCCTCGCCACCCCCCTGGGGGTGCCTGGGGTGACCCCCCTCAGGCGAAGTCTCAACCCCCTAGGACCAGAAATAACGAAGTTACCAACTTGTACCCCGTCGGAACGGATAACTGAGGTCTGCACATTCCGAACACCCTGTATACACACCCTGTATGCGCAGAGAACCCTTACACCCTGTATACGCAGAGAGATCTTATATTACGAGAAACACCTCTTGTGTAACATAGGAGTGATGACCACATTTAGATCATCCTGTATATACATCCCCCTGTATACACACGGGACCGATCTGTATTCACAGAACCTTCTAGTAAAAGAAGGTCCTGGAACGTTCTGGAATGGAACGCTCTATAAAGGAGGGGAAGGTACGGCGAGTATATAAAAGCGAAAGCAAGCCAGCCCGAGTTAGTTAGTTCAGTTCAGTAAGAGAATGTGGTAGTGACTTGAAGAAGCAGTGTAAAGTGTTAAGAGAGTAGCTACTGTAGTACCAGTGTAGAGACTTGTGTGCAGATTAGTAATTGTAGACAGTAAATTAAGTGTTTTGTGAGAGAGACATTCTAGACATTTTATTGTATCCATATTTAGAGTGTAAATAAAGTTGTTTTGTTAAAATTTAAAGTCTCACTTATCCAGAACCCAGAGAAAACGCAACAATATATATAAACATATAAAAATTTAAACTGACCCTGGATATGGGTTCTACGGTTGGTAGTTTGCGCTCATTTAAAGAAGTTTTGCAAAATTCAAAAGTCAGGATCTCCCCATTAGTGATTTTTTTAAAGAAAATTCAAAAAAAGTGTGCGATCTTATTTTAATAAGGAAAGTTGCCTATAGTTTTTTATTTTAACTATTAAAAGTCTTAGGAATTATAATTTTCATACTCTCATTTAATTTGTAACTTACTTATCAGACATTCCTGTTGATTTCTGCCAGTTCGGTTTTGATTTGGTTCAAAATTTATAAGTGGGATTGGCAGCTAATTTTGTCCATACGTGGGTATTATTTGCGCTACTACATATCTCTTTAGAAAGCCGCTTGGTTGTTTTCGTTTTGACGCTTTTAGTCGGCTAAAATTGACTGTTTTTGTTTAATGTTTTTCACAACTGAAATTCATATCTTATGAGTAAGGTCAGCTCCCTTTAATTTGATACATTTTCTTTGTTATGATGCGTTAAAGGTAGAATACTTGCTTATACCGACACACTGTAAATCGTGTAGACGAAACAGGCGACAAGCAACTGTTAACGTTGTACTAAATCAATCACACAATTTGTCGACATCTCATATTAAGTGGAAGCCACAGAAGCCTCAGGTCACCAGCTGATTATTACTCACTCAGCTGCTTCATGAACTGTGTAATAAACTGCCCTGTTAGATGCACCATATCGTGTCACTGGTCATTATGCCTCGCGTCACTGGCCAGCTGACCTTTGTCCTAAAATCAAAGTTGATTACTTCCACGCACTTTACACGCTACATTTGTTTTCAGCAGGACTAATTTTGTTTTTTTAAACACACGTATTTGCAAAGTAGCTTTTCACTTATTTGTTTACTTATATTGTCTTATACGCCTTTTTAGCAAATTCTTCGTAAAAGGGAACAGTGAGGAGATCTCTGTATATATATATATATATATATATATATATATATATATATATATATATATATATATATATATATATATATATATATATATACAGGGTGGCGCATTGAAAACGAAACAGACTGATTTGCGTCCAGATAATTTTTTTATTTAACAAACGCTGAAACGTCAATTTTAATATTAAGGGGGACATGTTTTGACATAAAACTCAACTTTGTCACATCAACCCCTTAAGGGTGGTGATAACAACCCTTATATTTTAAATAGGGAACATGGGTCGACTGTTACATCATTTGAAAGCTCTTTCTTTTCTGAATTCAGCACATTAATGTTTTTGGAAGTTTTATCAACTCGTTTAAAATTATTCACAGTTGGAGTTGCAAGAACGTATTTCATTCATTGTGATAAGCAATACACTAGTGAGTCAATTTTTCGTAAAAAACAAAACTAATCGTTCAAAAATGCCTATTCAGTTAAGTAAGTGTTCAAATTGTTGACCACCAGCTTCCATACAAAAGTACAAATTTTGTTCAAAACGAGCTCTAGCATTCGGGAGCATTTGTGGAGTTATTAGACGGCATTCTTCAACAATACGTCATCGTAATTCTTCCAGAGACTCCGGTTCTGTTGCGTAAATTCTACTCTTTAAATTGCTCCATAGAAAGAAGTCTAAAGTAGTTAAATTCGGTGATCCAGGGGGCCACTCAATAGCACCTCTACGCCCAATCCATTGTCCTGGAAACTCCCTATTAAAAAACTCCCTAACACGTTGTGAAAAATGCGGCGGAGCTTCATCTTGTTGAAATACTAATTGATTTTCTAGATAGCGATCATCATTTTAAACAATGTCAATTAGTAGAGGGTAAATAATATCTTCTAGTAACTCCAAATACGTTTCGACACTCAAATTGCCATAAAAAAAATTGGTCCGATTAAACGGTCTCCAAAAATGCCAGTCCAGAGATTAAATTTATGTGGAGTTTGAGTGTGGACTTCGTGAAGATTTCTTGGATTATTATCTGCCCAATAACGACAATTATGACGATTGAATGTAGAGTTTAATAAAAACCTCCACTCCTGAGAAAAACAGATATTGAAGAGAAAGTTCCCGTTATCAGCTATTCGTGCAGTCATAACTTCACAAAACTCCAGTCGCCGATCAAAATCATCTTCATTCAGTTGTACAAGATTAATTTTATACGGGTGAAATCTATGATGCTTCAAGATTTGCTGAATAGTTATTCTTTAGATGTTTGAAACAGTGGACAATTTTCTCGTACTCAAAGTTGGATCTGCAGCAATTTGTCCTAAAACTTCAATCTCAGTAGTCTCATTTCTAACCGGAAACTCACGTTCATGATCCCGTTTTTTGTTGGCTACTGAACCACTTTGTCGAAACTTTGCAACTAACTCCAAAATGAATTTTCTGTTAACATGTCTGTTCGGAGGTAGTTCATTAAACAAATTTGCGGTACGGTTGGCGCAGTCATCGTTTTAGAAAAATAGAGTAATTATTTCAACTCTTACTTCTACAGAATACACCACTGTGAAATAAATTTTCGGTAGTACTACCGAGTATCAAACCGACTGATAAACTGAAATAATAAACCACATTTCTCTCATTCCGATAAGAAATATTGTAATAGTCAATTTTTTGTTTACAAACCAACAAAACATTGCCTATCAGCACATTTCTTATCGGAATGAGTGAAATGCGTTTTTCCATCTTCAACTGTGAATATGTGTTAAACGAGTTGATAAAACTTCCAAAAAAATAGGGTGCTGAATTCAAAAAAGAAAGAGCTTTCAAATGATGTAACACTCGACCCATGTTCCCTATTTAAAATATATGGGTTGTTATCACCACCCTTAAGGGGTTGATGTGAGTTTTATGTCAAAACATGTCCCCCTCAATATTAAAATTGACATGTTTCAGCGTTTCTAAATAAAAATTTCTCTGGACGCAAATCGGTCTGTTTCGTTTTCAATGCGCCACCCTGTGTATGTATATATATATATATATATATATATATATATATATATATATATATATATATATATATATATATATAATTTGGTGAAATAGTGTAGATCACTTTTATGAAAATTAGCTACCAAAACTCACTTGCTGAATCCAGACTGTTTTACACAGTATACAGATCGACAACCTAGTTAACTGAGGCCGTTTAAGACGAGTGGGATTTATAATGTAGTTTAAAACAATATTTAATTAAAATATACCAAGATGATCAGCTCTTTTAAATACCAAATACCGTATAAACAAATTTAAAAATTTAATTAGAAAAACCATTTTTCAAATTGATTTAGGTAAAGCAAAAAACGTGCTATGGAACTCTCGGCTTAGCGCTGGACAGATAATTAATCTTGAATGTTCACGGACTCATTAAGAAAGGTTGCTTTATTCGTCTATCGGGTGAAAAACTTCAAGTTGAAATTGGTAATTGATGGTGTGCTTAAACTTCCGGAAACAGTAAACTATTTTCGGACAAGTTGGTCTTGTTCGACAATAAAATTTTATTGAAAATTCACCGGCTGAAATGGAAGAAAAGTAATTCACATAACAATATCGATATGTTATTTTTATGTTTGTATGGAAAAGTATTTCTCCAGCTCACACAATAGAAGTAGATATACAAATCAAAGGAACATAAAAATACGATTACACATTTTCCGCGAAATCAATTTTAATTTGTCCATAAGAATAAATTTGCGAGGGAAATAATAAAAAGTTCTCACTGGCATCTTTTTCAGTGTTTGAAAATTCCAGGAAATATCGGAGTAGCATTTATAGCATACATTATTTATGTTAACATTAAAGTTTCCTTATTTACTTGGTAAATATAAAAAGTATGGACGCAGCAAGGGCGTCATGGTAGCGAGGCCAACGTTTCTCTATGGCATCTTAAACTTGATTGTTGTGCCACAAGATGGGTGTTTGCTTGCTTCTAGAATAGTTGGAGATTAGATATTTTCTGAAACATATCTGCTGGGAGGACACTACAAAGTTTAGATGCTCTAGAAAGAAACGAGCATCCGTAACGAACTGCCCGACAAGTGTGTACTTTGACGCTAAAAGCGTATCGTTTTTGACTTAGTGAAGACCGGATGTCCGAACAAAGCAATTTCTAAGGAACAATGTTGACAGGAATATCTATGGAAGAGGCAGAGATCTCCAACGTTTCTCTGGAGGTCTAAAAAAGTAAGATTATTTGTGATATCTATTATAAGAAGAAGAATTCGTTTTAGAAAATAATTTTGGAGAGCAATATTTTAACGGTGGCCAAATGTGTGCTGTATATAGCCCCAAAAACCATTATGTTGAAAAGAAACTTCAAAACAGAAATCCCAGCTTCTTCGCTGCTGCTTTTGCAATATTGGAAATATGCAAGTACCAGCAAAGATCATCGGAAACAGTTACACCCAATGAAGATATTGTAGATTTTTTGGTCAGTATTTTGCTAGCCATTTGCACGTCTGAGCCCTCATGGTAACTCTTACTGGAGAAGAGGCAATGCTGTGTTTTGGGATCACTAAACGTAACCAGATTTACAGGCTCCCAGTTGAGAATCTTAAACAGGTTAGCATTTAGAAAGGTGGCTACTTCGACCCCCACTGTTGGGGAACTACAAGCACTTATTGGGTGATTCGATGACAACATTAGGCAAGGCGTACGGTCATCAGCCTAGCTGCAGATTAGATTACGGGTTTGTATTTACAGTTTCAATTATTGGAATCAATCCAGTAGTTTTTGATATAGCTTGAGAGAGAGCTGTGTGTTTGTTTATTTCTTTAACATCGGCCTATTTCCGCGACTATGCCCAATCACCGACGCTAGGCAGCAGTTTTACCTGACAATCCTGGAAATTTTGCCGAACTCCCTCCTTTATGTAAGGAGGGTAGGGATCTTTAACGTGCCCAACATCGTATGGACAAGACATCGACGGCTTTACGTCCCCTCCGAAGGGGAAAACGTGCAGACCTTCAACTTGCTCAAATACGATGTCACAACCTCGGTTGATCTTAATTGTACAGTATGTGTTGAAAAAGTGAAGGAGTACCCTGGGCTCGAACCCAGTACCCTTCCGTACAGATGCACACGTTCTACCACTGAACCACCGAGGCTCTTACTTAGAGATGGAACAATAGCATACCTTGTTTCCAGCAGCAAACTACTTTCTTGTTTAAGGTCATTAATATTCTGACTTATCAATTGGTTCCAATAACAGTTCCTTGTTTGGTCACTTTAATGCCACACGCCTGCGTATTAGTCTGCTGTTGGAACACTTCCGGTGGTAGGCGCAGAACCGCCAATCTATACCTATATGTGTATATATATATATATATATATATATATATATATATATATATATATATATATATATAATAAAATTATTCATCCAAAATTATAAATACATCATTATATTTACAAATAGAGAATTATTCTAAGAATAATACATTTTCTCAAAATTTTAGTTTACGACTAATAAACTACGAATTTATATTCTACATCTTCACCTCTTAGTGAATTTTCTTAAAAAACTTCACTAATGAGGAGATCCGTGTTTATATATATATATATATATATATATATATATATATATATATATATATATATATATATATATATATATATATATATATATATATATATATCCTACCGATAACTCGAAAAATAATAAACCGATCTTGATCAAATTTTCTGAGTACCTTATAAAGGGTGAACCCTGTGCCAAAATTTAGGCCTCTAGGTTTAAAGACAGAAAGTTATGGGCAGTTAAAGAAAAAAAAAGAGTTTTCCTCAAAACGTCAAAGTCGCGATTTGAAACGTCAAAATAGGCAATGTTCAGGCAAAGAAGTGAAACAAATACGGATTGTGAAAAGGAAGTGTTGGAAGAAAAGTGTTCTGCGAACCCTTCAGTTTAAGCTTCAACAGTCATTGCCCTTCATTTTACAAAAATATTTACAGAAAATTCATTTCAAATCGACCCTTCATCTGATGCTTTGGTTGTCGGTTTAGTTAAGTTGATACTTTCGCTGTAGGTTTAGTTAAGTTTATGGTTTAGCGGTCTATAATTTTTAGCAAATTTTCATAGAACAAGCTCGTTAATCCATTTTCACATTTTTTTATCGAAATATGATGCATGTTTCTAAGAAAAAAACTTGAACGAAGCAAGTGCGTTTTGGTAGCGAACTTTCATTAAATCCTTCAAATTTAAATAACTCAATTTGCTATTAACGCAAAGTTTGTTGGCTAGGAAACCAACATTTAAGTTTCTTATCAAAAAATTTTGTACATCTTCAAACAATAAGTAATTTTGATAAAATATAGTACATTGTTTCTGCTACATAGGTCATATCGGTAAACAGATTGATGCCTGCTCGCATTTGCTGTTAAAAACATTTTCATGAAAATTCACTTCTATAACGCACTTGCTGCGTCCTCGATTTAACATATCCTTCTCGAATATATGTGGCCTAAATTCCGACCTGAACTCCGTCCACCATTTCCTCCAGGCTAATAGGCCCCAACTCCTCTTCCTCACCGAAACCCAAATATCGTCACCGAATCCCAAATCAGTGCCAAAACAGCCACTAGTCACCTTAATTTTCCGGGGTATGAGCTCCTTACTTCCTTTAGATTGCATGGAAGCGTGTGCGCATACGCCCGTAGCAATCTACCCTGCACCAGCCTCCCCAATTTAGAAGCTGGAAAAAAAGACATACAATGGATAAAACTCTCTCTCAGGGTTGTAACTAAATTCATCTGTTGCATTTACCGGTCACATTCTGACAACAACTTTGTCCAGCTCGTTGATTATCTTTCTGAAAAAATCGACCATCTGATTTATGAATATCCTTCCTCCGAGGTCACTATTCTTGGTGACTTCAGAGTCCATAATAAAGAATGGCTAGGATCTTCAAAAACCGATCCACATGGGAGAGCAGAGGAGGCCTTTGCAGTCAGAAATACTTTAGCCAATATGGGTCAGCAACCTACTTACTTTCCCCGCATCCCAACACACAGCTCAAATTCCTTGGGTCTCCTTCTTACTACAAATCCTGAATGCTACAGAATATCAGTCACCGCCCCCCTCGGTCGCTCAGACCATGGCATGGTCACCGCTTCCTGCGCAATGTAACTCGTGGTCACACAGTCATTACACCCACGTATCGTTTGGCACTACAACTCCGCGAACTGGGGCGAAATGCGAGATTACTTTTCCTCATTTCCATGGGCGTCTGTCTGCTTCTCACATCCTGACCCCTCTGATATCTCACAAAACGTCACCGAAATTATCCAAGCTGGTATGGGATTATTTATTCCACGTACACAGAAAACCTCTTCAGCCACACACAAGCCCTGGTTCTCCACATCTTGTGACAAGGCGAGACTTGAAAAGGTCAAAGCTCACAAAACGCTTCTACACAATCCCAGTCAAGAAAACCGTCAATCATTTAACGACGCAAGAAATCGCTATGTCCGCATTCTTTCTGAGACAAAAAACTCGTTTAATAGCCACATCAAAAACAAAGTCCTCTTAAGCTCCAACGGCAGCAAACCCTTATGGACTCTTGCTAAATCTATTGGGAATAATTTCTGCAAGAGCAGGTTCCCACCTCTTGTCTCAGGGGATGAAACTGTTTCTATCGCCCTGGGAAAGGATGAACTTTTTACCTCGTTGTTCGCCGGCAATTCTACTCTCAACCCACCTCCAAATATGCAACCACCAACAGTCCCCAATGTCGCGCATAAAATGACGGATATCATTTTCAAAACTAAAAAGGCACGAAAGATGCTCTCTTCTCTTAACACCAGGAAAGCCTCTGGCCTTGACGAGATCCCAGCAATTGTTCTCAAAAAATGCGCACTAGAACTTGCCCCTGTCCTGACTCGTCTACTTCAGTCATCTTACAATAGAGGCATATTCCCTAGTAACTGGAAAACTGCTCGAGTACAACCCGTCCGCAAGAAAGGATCCAAAGCGCTTCCTAGCAACTACAGGCCTATTTCTCTCCTTTCAGTCATCTCTAAAGTGATGGAAAAGTATGTAAACACCGAATTACTAAAATTTCTTGAAAAACACAGTCTAATCCACGACAGGCAGTATGGACTCCGTCAGCGCAGATCAACTGCCGACCTCTTTTCCTTTGTCACTCATTCTTGGAACAAGTCTATGGAACAACACGATGAATCCCAGATTGTCGTTCTAGACATATCCAAAGCATTCGACCAGGTCTCTCACGCAGCGCTGCTTAATAAACTTCCGACCTATGGCCTACCACCAAAACTCTGTACCTGTACAGCAAACTTCCTCTCCAACCGGAGCATTTCTGTTTTCCTGGATGGCCATTCCTCTAAACTATATCTAATTAATGCAAGGTTCAGCTTTAGCCCCTACTTCGTCTCTTCTCCATATCAATAACCTACTGTCTAGCACTTCCAACCCAGTTCACAGTTACGCGGACGACAGCACCCTCCACAAAATTCTAAACCTGTCTCTTTGGCCCAATTAGATGAGGATCGCAGACTCATGGAGGGTTCTGTTTCCGTGGATCTCTAAAAAATATTAGACTGGGGAAGTATAAATCTTGTACAATTCAACCCCATCAAATCTCAGTCTTGCTTTCTTTCTCATAAAAGATACACTAGCCCTAGAACCATCACAATGAACAAACAAGTTATTCAAAGTAATGAGTCCTTTTCACTTGCTGGCATGTCTGTGGATTGAAATCTCAGTTAGAACCAACATATCACATCAATGCAGAAGCGGCTGCTAAGAAATTAGGTTTCCCCCTCTAAGCTCACAAATACTTGTCACCAGCTAATCTCTATACCTTATATACTTCACAAATAAGGCCAAACCTCGAATACTGCTCCCACATCTGGGGTGCTGCTTCCGCTTCTACACTCGCTATCCTGGACCTTATTCAGAAGAGAGCTATACGTCTCATTGGTGACCCTACCCTCACCCAAAGGCTGCCATCCCTTGCGCACCGACGTGCCGTTGGTGACCTCTCTCTCTCTTTTATAGATATCTGCACGGGCAATGCTCAGAGGAGCTCTCTTCCATAGTTCCTCCACCTGCTGCCCCCAACAGATCTACCAAGGGAACAGAGCGAATGCATCCTTTTACTGTCCAGGTCACCAGACATAGGACATCTTATTATGCCCGCTCTTGTGTCCCGAGGACCTCGAAGTTGTGGAATTCCATGCCGGTGCATGTTTTTCCTTCTCCTCCGAACCTCCAAACTTTCAAGTCCAGAATTAACAAGTTGCCTCTTTCCTTCTTGTCGACACCCACGGTACGATAGTATTTAGACTGTAAGCCCTCGTGGTGTGTTGTTGAAATAAAAAAAAATTAAAAAAAGGTTTTTTATGAGTGGTATACACTTCTCATTCAACTAGTAATAATTTTATTAATTTTGCACCTGGAAGTATTTTTGAGCCAACTACTTATAGCCCTCTTGTAAGATCCCACACTACTTATACTTTTGACCGAGTCAGGTAACAGGTTATATAGTTTGGTTCGTAGTATCTATCATATTTTTTGCCTATTGTTTATGTATTCTGCAAACTTCATACCTTTGCACTCTCATGTTATATCCGTGTTTAGTTTGTAGATAAGTGTGTTTGTTACTAAAAAAGCCTGGACGCAGCAAGTGCGTTATGGTAGTGAATTTTCATAACTTTTTTTTCTTTAACATAGAAATCCAAATTTTATCATATAGTTTACTTTTTATATCGTAAACCTACCTACCAAATTTTATTTCCATAGCCTTTTTATTTTTTGAGGTATCGGTGTGATATATATATATATATATATATATATATATATATATATATATATATATATATATATATATATATATATATATATATATATATATATATATATATATATATATATATATATATATATATATTATATATATATATATATATATATATATATATATATATATATATATAAATTGAAACTGACCCCGGATATGGGTTCTAGGCGTCCTAGTTCGCGCTCATTAAAAGAAAATTTTCAAAATTCAGTAGTCGAGATCTCCCCATTAGTTAGCTGCTTTTCTATCATCTGCTCAAATTTTTGTTGACAGACTTGAAAGTAATGTGATTGGCCTGTAAATAACGACACTTGTGGTCTCGTCATTCTTATATAAAGGAATAAGTATTCCTTCTTCAAATGCCGTAGGAAACACACCTTGCGTAGCATTTAGCAGTTCCGCAAAAATACTATAAGTTTCTGCGGTAATATCTTGTAAAATTCCAGCCTTTATCTCACCATCGCCAGGTATTTTACCATCCTTTAGAGACCGTATTTCGTTTGAAACTTAACAAATCAGAGAGCAGAATCACTCATAAAATAAAATCAAGGCATAGGTTGGCGCCATTATTTTTGCATATGCTATTGAAGAAGACAATCAAAAGGAGTAACTCAGTATAATAAGTATAATTATAAGTATATATATATATATATATATATATATATATATATATATATATATATATATATATATATATATATATATATATATATATTAAAAGCATTAAAAATGTTGAACAATAAAAACCAAAATTTTTTGTCATCTTGTAACAATTTTTAAAAGAAATTAAATTGTTACTTTTAAAGAAAAATCGAGGACTAACTATGCAGATTAAAATGTGGAGTTGTCTTAATAACTTGAGGGGGAACACTCGAAATCTTAGCTCAATAAAGCAAATACAAAGTGAGTTTGGAGAAATGCTAGTTAATCCGCGGGACATAGCGGACAGATTCAATAGTTATTTCAGCAGTTTTGGGAACGGCTGGCAGACGGGCTGCCGGCCACGGCGGCGACTCTTGGTGGAATCCGCATTGCTAGCATGATTTTTTGTCTCCGACAAATGAAAATGAGGTAGAGAGTATTATTGGATTCCTTGCTAGTCCCAAGAGTGCAGGAGAAGACGGTATAAAGTCAGGACGCATAAAAGAAATAAAACAATATATCAGTGGTCATTTGGCGTATACAATAAGTCTGTCCTTATGTAATGTGTTTTCAGGAATCTTCAAAAATGTTGTTGTCGTACCAGTCTACGAATCTGGAAGTCAAAAAGATGTTTGCAATTATATGCCGATATCTTTCATTAGTGTCTTGGCAAAGGTTTTTGAGCATATCTTGAAAAGGAGAATAACTGATTATCTCAAAAGATATAAGATTATGTCTGATAAACAGTTTGGTTTCCAGGAGTCTAGGTCGGCAGAAGATGCAATAATTAAATTTGTGTCAAATGCTTAAACAAGTCTAGATAATGGACTTTCAACTATGTGTGTGCTATTTGACCTGGCTAAAGCCTTCGACACAGTAAATCAAGATAAGTTACTATCACTCAATAGTGTACTTGTACCCTGTGGTACTCCACAGAGGAATGGCAGGGGCGCGCTAACAACATGGCCTACTCTAACCGTCTGCGGTCTGTTAGATAGGTAATCCTTTATTAGATTATACGGGGTTCCTCTGAAACCTAGGTCACTCAGTAGTAACCCCGTGTAATCTAATAAAGGATTACCTATCCAACAGACAGCAGACGGTTAGAGTAGTCCATGTTGTTAGCGCGCCCCTGTGATTCCTCTGTGGAGTGCCACAGGGTACGGTACTGGGTCCTATACTATTTAATATCTACGTAAATGATTTATTTGGAGTTAAGACTGTGGGAGAAGTGATGTGCGTCGCAGCTTATACTGCTGTATTTTATATTGACACTAATTGGAACAACCTGAAAAGAAAAGTGGGAGACGACGTGAATAATAATTTTTTTTTTGTACAGGCAGGCTGCTCATTATAAATTAAGTGAAAAAAGTTTATTCCATTCTCGTGTTAGAGAAATAGCCAACGTGAGTACGAGTATATAGATATAATGTAGGGTTCTGACACATATAGTATATCATCTTGTAAGACGGTAAGGTATCTCGGAGTAGTAACTGATTTCCATCTGAGATGGGAATATCACATGGAGTACCTTGTAAAAAAATGAGGTGTATCTTGTTTAGCGTGAGGACACTGAACAAGGTATTTACACATGACTATTTACGGATTATCTACTATACTCTTGTGGTGTCACATCTCAGGTAAGGAATTGTGGTATCGGGAGGAGTCGCAGATACTCACCTTCTATGTCTGGAAGTCGTACATAAATATATATTGAATGTAGTAAGTAAGGACTTAATGGCGCCCCTGGCAATCCTCTGTATCACGCCCGGAACCGGTTCTGGTCCCATAAGTGGTTCTGCTAACTCTCTCTTCGCAAGACTGTCAGCTTCTTCATTGCCTTTGACCCCCGAGTGACCCGGCACCCAGATGAGGGTGACCTCATTCTGCTCAGCCAGGTCGCTCGTCTCGTCTCGGCATTCACCCAACTAATAAAGATTCTGCATTTCATGATTAATATGTTTTATTGTTATTTCTTAATTAAATAATATTTGTCTTTTTTACTACATTAAGGCATCGCCTACTACTATTTGGCTTTTGGTGACAATTTTGTGGTTTTAAGATGTTTGATGAACGTTCTATCAGCAAAAATATAAATTTATTTTATTAATATTTTATAGATCTTTTCTGAAACCTTGAAAACAAACCTTTATAAAACCAGAACGCTTCTTGTAAGCGTTGTTACTGTCTAGGTATTACATAAATGCTTTTACATATAATTAATATAACTTTTATACAGCCTTTTAATTTTTATATTGATGTCATACTAAGTAGAGATAAAAGCTTCTATACAGTCAAATTGCAACACTTTTATGTTTTATTAGTAAAGTTACTCTCAACAGCATTTTAAAAGGGAGCCTATATTGGTCTGATTGCCCTTGGACAGGATATTGTGTAGTCGAGCACTCTCGGATGTGTTCTCCACTTCCTCGCAGTGCCTCCTCCACGAATCCTTCCTGGCGTCCCTCAGTCTTTTGTTATAGCTCGTTCCCCGTGTTGAACAGCTTACGGACCTGCGTCCTCCTTAGTCTGAAGTCCTCGTTCCACCACTGGTGTACTTGGTGGACGTCCTCATTTTCAGGGGGCAGATGGCGTTATAGGCCGAAGTGATTTCGACTCGCACTTGGGCTGACGCAATCTCGAGGTCTATTGAATTGTCTATGGTACTCTCAACCCCCTGCAGTTCCACTGCTAGGTCTGCCCTGTAGGCTTCCCAGTCCGCCTTGCTAGGTTTCCGGTACCATACCGTTTGTCTTTCGACTTTGGCAACTTCAAACCGGATATATCTGAAGTCTGAGCAAATCACTTCCCCATGCATAACCCAATTCTTAACAAAGTCACCCAGGCACTGGGTGGAAACTGTTATATTTAAAACTTCCTCACGCCATCTTTTGACGAAGGTCGGTTTATTACCTCTATTCAATACGTCTGAATTAAATTTCATAAATAATTGTGTCCGAGCTTCCTCACAACTCATGGTGCGCGTTCGCATCCATACCGATGGTGGTCTGTCATCCACCTGCTCTGATACCCACTATCAGCGGCTCCAATTTCTTGGGTAGAGGAGGGTCCGTGCTGTGCCCTGGCAGATAGGCTGATGCGACAGTAATGTCCCTCAGCCCCTATCCGCTCCTTCACTCCACATCGGATTTTGATCCTTGCCAGATCCCTGGAACATAAATTCGTTAAAAGCAGAAACTCTATCCCTTCCCTGACAAAAATGCTAGCCGTCGGGTTCTCGCTGGATCTGCTATAGATGAGCTTTCCAGCAGCTCTGTCGAGTCCCTTGATCTCTCCTTTATAGGAGTACGGTTCCTGTATGAGAGCCACATCCGTGTTGCTCAGACCCATCAGTAATCTGGTTGTGGCTGCCCTACTGTGTTGGAAGTTGACCTGAAGGAACCTAAGCCACATCAACCCCCGGTTGCTTCCCCAGTGGGCGTTTCCAGGCCAGAGAATGCAATGAAGGAGGTTCCTTCAAGGGCCCCGTAAGACGCTTGGTCGACAGTCTATCGGTCCTTTCTCCTCTGCCTTCCTGTTTAGAACCGACCCGTGTTGTGTCCCCGGTTCAGGGTTCTGGATCTTCAGTCTTCTGACAACCCTATCATGCGGGACGGTATCAGATATACGTATGAGGACCTTGTGTCTCTTTGGGAGTTCTTTGGGCTCGACGGCTGTCAAGCCACCAGACACCACCCTGCCCCCACCCCCCAACTGGTTGAGGCCCCCGATTGTTTCCCGCAGCCAGTCTCGCGACTGCGGGCCGGCACAGGTTATTCAGAGGATACCCCCGCCAGGCGCGCAAGGTGGAACTGGGACGCGCTCTCCTCTTCCTGAAGATCGTTCAACGCAGCCTATATCAAGTCCGTCTTCCCCTGGTCTAGCGAGACCTCAGGATGGCGTCTGTCAATCACCGCCATCCCGGAGCCCTCCGCAGCTTCCCTATACGAGCCAGTCTGCGTCGGTGTTCCGGCGCTGGCTCTTTTGGGACGTCTGTCTGTAGTAGGCGTGCTAGCGTCCGAGCGCGGTTTCTTCTGACTCGCACTCCCCTCTTGCGCCTTTAGAGGTGCCCTGTCCACGCCTCGGTCACCATTTTCTGAGCTTCTTTCTTTGCGCCCCAGAAAGACGCTTGGACTGCAGGGACAGTCCCTCTAACCCTGCAGTAAGGTCCTCACTGGTGGAGGGGCCCCCAGAGTCCGCGGACATCGCCGCTCTTCGGTGGGACACACCCTCCAGCGTGTGTGTCGGGAACAGTTCCGTAGCTGAAGCTACCCCCTGATGCCCTATATCTACGTCGGTCGTGAGACCTCCAGAGTCCGCGGACGCTGCCGCCCCCTGGCTCGTCTCCGTTTCCGGAATAGACTCAAGGCACGAGTCTGTAGCCAGAGCCACTCCTCGACCCTCATTGGTTTTGGTTTTATTTATATTTCCCTTCTTCATGTTGTTCTTACGAGAATAGGGGAAATACTATCTACGCCATCAGAACCCCCTGTGTGGTGCAAGGCGAATTACTCTGGAGGGTTGCCTGGTACTCCAGAGGTTCCGTTTATGACACCATCACCCTGATGCCATCCATCCCTAGGCCGGGTCACGTCACACCGTGGATTGGGGGAGTTATCTCGACCTCCACGTCTAAATTCCTCATGTTTAGTTATAAGCAGGGTCACCTCGTGCAGAATGCGGCTCTTCACCGCGCATGAGGGTCTTGGGGAAAGCTTAATCGAAAGCTCATGTTGTTGTTTCCTGTTCCTCAACTTGCACTCTGGATTCCTTTGGCCCCCAACTCCTCGACCCCATCCATAGGTTGAGTAATTTAATATTTTTTTTTCTTGGTTTAGAATCAGTTTTTACTTATGTGGAGTATCAGTTACAAACATAAATGCATTCGAAAGCACGCAGACAAGCATACAGATACACAATCATACATACGCGTAAATACACGCATACACATATAAAAACTTACATACACACGCACACAGCCCCCAAATGCCAACGTTGCTTGATTTAACTTGCTACATCTGTTATCTTTATAAAGATTTTACTATGCAGCAAAATTGAGTTAGGAAAATTTGGGATATTTTATAAAATTTCGTTACCGTAACACATTTCTTGCTTTCGGACTCATCTTATTTCATTATTCAGCTAAATTAGTTTATGCTTATATAGAATCTCACTGAATTTTATAAAAGCTGGACAGCGGCTGGACCGGGTTTCTACACAGGAATGAATTATTGATTCTGTACAAAAGAGCTCTGAATACAATAGGCGAATACAAGTGATACTTTATTTGTTCTATTTAGGGATAATATTGTCAAAAATATTGTTGTTAGACTTTTAATCTCCCTGAAAAGGGAGTACACAATGACATGTCTGAACCGCTACGCCAAATAAAGCATTTGCGAGGGGTGAAGGATCTTCATAAATGTCGAAAGATATGATTTATTATTCTGCTGGCTTTTTGGAAACGAGAAGATAATGGATATTTTTATTATACTGACGTATCCATTATGAAGTCACAATATAGAGCTTCTCTATCAATCATCTCCAAATTTGAAAGTCCTAGTAAACTCTTAGCTAACATTAAAACTACTTCTCTCATAATATATGAATAAATGACAAAAAATACATACATAATACTCTGTTTGTTTGGCAGGCGTTATTGATATGATTGTTGCCAAGTGAATAAATTACTGAAATGGAGCATCGATACCAAATTGATGTTTTCTTTTCAGTTTCTTTAATGTACGTATCTCTTAATATGAATATTAACCTACATTTTACAATAAAACGTGCTCTTTGATAGCTATTGTATTTTGTTTGTTTCTTTAACGTGGGTCTAAGTTTGCGACTGGGGAAAATCACCAACTTTAGCAGGCAGTTATTTTCAAATATGATGGAAAGTCTGCTTCACCCTTCAACTTTTATAAGGATGTGCCTAAAATGCCGTTGTATTCTAGACCGGCGAACTTACGTATTCTCTGAAAGGAGGAAAATGCAAACATCTAACTTGCTCAACACAATGTCACAAATGAGACTATTTCTTTGGGTTTACAAAGGTTTACTTTCTTTCCAGTGACCGGTTTCGCTGTTTGACAGCATCGTCAGACAGAAGAAAATTAAATTAAATTATATGACACGAGAACTATAAATAAAAATCCATTCCTACGTTATAATGTTTTGCTCAAAACGTTTTTTTAATAAAACTAAAATATCAATGGCAGGCAACGTCTTCAAAATGTCTACGTGATGTAGGTCAATATTTAGCATGAAAATAAAATTACCCCATAACAAGAATAACTCTGACAACAACATTTCATTTATTTATTCATATACAGGCTGTCCCAATAGTGTGTAATTCCTCTATATATCCCTTACCCTTGGAGCTAGACGAAAAAACTTTTTAGACAACCTTCTTGTGATTATCTAAGCTATATCGAGAAAAGATATTCAGCTTTATGGAACTTCCGGTTGCACTGGAAGTAGCTATCAACTTCGTTATTTTAAATAGAATGCTATACTTTTTATTACATTTTTGGATATAGATTAAAAAATAAGTGTAACTTTGTGTAGCATTCCCTATAGCGATCTTTGATATTTTTGAAAATATTACGACTTTCTTTTTTTCAGCTCCGATTTATGTGTTATTTGAAAAGTCCGCTGTAGGCTGAGTTTTAAATTTTGCTACCTTAAATTCTAAATATCAATAAACAACGTTTAATGCTTTAAAATGGTTAAAGAATAATTTATCATAATTGTACAGGGTTATTATTTTGGGGCTACAGCATATCTAACTTTAAAGCAGCATAACTTGTGTTTTTCAAATGGAACACCCTGTTTTTTATGGATTATTCAGGTAGATCATTAAATTATGCATCGACGTAATATAGGTCTTCTTATAGCTATAGTTGCTAGTTTTTGAGTTATAGTGGTTTATTTTAGTTTCGCTTGTAAAAATAATGGTACTGTCAGATTGTCACTGTATGAGGCACATAATGGTAGTGTCAGATTGTCAGTGTATGAGGCACGGAGCAGGTGAACAATGTCAGGTGACACCTAAACGTCTCCTTGACAAGGAAGTCAGCATTTTTTATATATCCATTGTTTGAGCTTACTTCCGTCTAATAAAGGTTTGTTTTAACAATAATTTGAATAGAATTATCAAATAAAATTAGCTAGTCACTATGCAAATTACTTGATCCTATCCTCGTAACTAGATAATGTGTCGACACAAAAACTTATCGAATACAACTACATACAATGATTGTTATATAATGGACTTATTAATAATTTTATCATACAAAAAGCGAAACACAGTTTAATAAAGATAGTTGTAATTATGAGAACCAGAAAGTGAAGTAAACCATAATAACATAACTATAATAATAATAATAATAATAATAATAGTAATAATAACCCAGTCGTTAACAGAAAAAAATAATCTACAAAAAGCGATACATTAGAACTATTCGAAATTTTGCCCATTGACCTGAACACACAATCTAACCTTCCCTAAGAATACTTCTTGAACATTGCTCAACATTTGCGGAGTTATTGCCCTGCACGCGAATGCAATTTTATTTCTTAGTTCCTGTGGGGTGTTGGACGGTGTTTGATACACAATTTCCTTGATATAGTCCCATAGGAAAAAATCTAGACATGTGAGGTCAGGAGATCTTGCATGCGACGAGAGGGGACCACCTCGCCCTATTTATTTATTGGGGTACCAATCATTTAAAATTCGGCGAACATTTATGTCATAATGTGCTGGTCCCCCGTCCTGCATAAACCACATACCACGATTGTTATCTAGAGGCAAATCTTCCAAAAAAGCATCTACATCTTCCTCCAATATACTCAGATATCCCTGCCCGTTGAGGTGCCCATCAAAGAAATATGGCCCAATAAGATTAGTCCCAATTATTCCAGCCCAAACATTTATCGTAAAACGGTGCTGGTTGTCAACTGATCTGCAAAAGTTCGGATTTTCTGAAGCGTAATAATGAAAGTTGTGCCCGTTGACCCTACCACAACTTGAAAATGAAGATTCATCACTGAACATCACGTAATTAAAAAAAATCTCACTTTCTTTATACTTAGCTACTGCCCACTAACAAAAACTGAGGCGACTTCGAAAATCTGCATTTGTCAGTGCCTGCTGCAGCTTCATTTTATATGGATGAAACTTGTATTTTCTCAATGTTCTGTTCACTGAAGATTTTGATATTGCTAATTCCTCGGCAACTTTCCTCACGCTTGTGTGCGGAGTATCTAATGCCAATGCAACAAAGGAAAATTCGTTTTCTTCATTGCCGCTTACTCTCGCTTTGTGGGTGGTCATTTCATAATTGGCGTTAGCAGTTCGCAAAAAACGGTCCAACAATTTGACGAAACATTTTTCCTTAGGATGTCTTCGGTTCGGATATGTTTGTGCGTATACACGAGATGCTAAAAAACATTTTCGCTGACATTCACCTATAATAAATGTCATATCAACTAACTCTTCAGTATTGTAATTTATTTTAAATTGAATAACAAAAAAAAAGTTAGAACATAAGACTTGGCTCAAACACCTGAGAACTGAAAATAGTTATAGTTTTGGTTAGGTTACGTTGATCTGTCATCTGACAATAAATATTAGTTGTTTCATTCTCTGCGCCTACTGTATCTGACAGTACCATTATTTTTACTAGCGAAACTAAAATAAACCACTATAACTCAAAAACTATCAACTATAGCTATAGGAGGAACAATATTACGTCGATGCAGAATTTAATGATCTACCTGACTAATCCATAAAAAACAGGGTGTTTTATTTGAAAAACACAAGTTATGCTGCTTTAAAGTTAGATATGCTGTAACCCCAAAATAATACATCCTGTACAACGGTGATAAATTATTCTTCAACCATTTTAAAGTATTAAATGGCGTCTATTGATATTTAGAATTTAAGTTAGCAAAACTTAAAACTCAGCTCACAGCAGAGGTTTCAAATAACACATAAATCGGAGCTAAAAAAAAAGAAAGTCGTAATATTTTCAAAAATCGCTATAGGAAATGCTACATTTATTTTTTAAACCATATCCAAAAATGCAATAAAAAGTATAGCATTATATTTAAAATAACGAAGTTGATAGCTTTTTCCAGTGCAACAGGAAGTTCCATAAAGCTGAATATATTTTCTCGATATAGCTTATATAATGACAAGAAAATTTTGTGAAAATTTTTTTCGGCTAGCTCCAAGGGTAAGGGATATATAGAGGAATTACACACTATTGGGACACCTGTATATTCATTTATTTCATTCAGAATTCATATTCAGAATGCATGAATGAATTCCGTTATATAGTTAATATTTTTCAAGCATGAACATGCAAAAACCGGTTTCGGAAAAACATCAGTAGCGTGTTTTACAAGATACCGTTCATCAATGAATGAAACAATGAGCACACACAATTTAGACATCAAAAGAGTGAGCCAGATGAAATACCTTGATGTCGTATTAGACAAAAAAATGTTGTGATTCGCGCCCATAGACTATTCTAAAGCTAAGTGTGAGAAATGTTGTGACCTGCTATGTCCAAAGAGTGTAGTGGTCGCTCGGAAAATAGAAATAAAATGATCTCGAACGCTACCACTTTCTGAAAAAAAAAGGATGCTGAAGGTTTAGGGGGAAAGTGGAAGCCTCAAAAGTAGCGGAGAGATTGAGGAGACGGACCACCCGGTGGACGTAGGATACCTGGGTAGTCTTCAGTGGAGATGTTTGTTGTCCAGGGGTCGCAGTTACTTTGGTTGAGGGAAACTTATGCTAGTAAACAAAAGATGTAAATACAAAAATACAGATATGTTACTGAAATAAATGATATGTACACTCGTGCTTAGGGCTACTAAGTAAAAAAAGGAATATAAAATTAATAGATATCCTAAAGGTTCTCACCGGGGTTAATCGAAAGAATAAAATGTGGTAAATCAGAACTGAGCGTTTTACCGTTTTACCCCTTTTTGTTTCCGCCCTTGCCCAAGTATTTGATCATACACCACTGGATTATTATTGTTCCCGCAGCTTTGTATCCTTGAGGGTCATGGCTAAATTATTACACATAAAATATACTTACCCTACGATACCTCGCCCCCCGCTGGCCACCTAGTGGATCAAATGGGGATATGAAATAAGCTATATATAGTCCTTCAAACCGCAAACTAAATCATCTGGAATAGCCACCTAATGGACATGAGAGGTTAGGAATCTTGAAGTCTCGCGGTTAATAATAGTAATTTATATCAATTTAAAGAAATTATAGCTGGAACGAGATATAATATACGTCAAAATAAATGTTTCTGTTGGTTTGACTTGGGCAACTTAATTAAAACTCTGAAAAATTTTGTAGCAAAACAGTTAAAGGGAGAAGACGGGGCTAGCAACTGTATAGCAGGATTCACAGCATAAGAAAACTATTGAGTTGGCAAAGCTGTTTCGAGGACAACTGAGCTTTTGCGAATAACGGATCATATGATATCTAAAAGAAAACAAAATAGCCAAAATATTATTAGTATCATATTTCCACCACAGGTTCCAGGTCACGGGTTGAATAATTACTACGGTGAATAAAGATCGCGGTGTAAAAATGGGAATCAGACTGGGGAGCTTCAACGGTGATTATGGCGGACGGCGTCTGGTACATTTTACACTATATTAAACTGGGGAAACTTTAGTTAGATCGGATGACTTGAAACCGAACTTGAGCAATTGGTTTGAACGGTGGAAACTGAACTGCCTTTACCTCTTTCGCGAGCCGTCTTATATATCAAAATATATATGCGTCTTTTATTATTTCTAGAACCTTTGGGGTCTTTGTTTCTCTCCTGGTATGATTAAATTATTCGCCGTGGAAAATTTTCTGATATTGCAAATTTTCGGTGTTGTTTATCAGAAAGGTAAAGTTTACTCTGCTTATATATTTTATGCAGCTTTTCACTCATATACAGGTGGGTTAAAACTTGTATATGGTAGAATTCTTTAAGAATAAATATTCGCAGAGTTTTAATTATGAAATATGAATTAGATTTACGGTAACGAAATGTAATTTCGTTACAAAATATCAATCCCTTGAG